>CAMZMU010000062.1:21343744-21943744 GCA_947311845.1 Poa pratensis
TGTTGGAACATGTTAGGCCCGTTGGGCCCTTTGTGGCCCATGTAAACAGTAACCCTAATGGGTGATATATTATGTGTGTGTGGGGGTCCTGAGAGGGATCCCGGCCACGATTCAGAAATACAACATGGTATCAGAGCACCGGGTTCTCTCCCGGTGGTGGAGTGAGTGGTAGACATCCCGGCGGCGGGAGGCCGCATCCGTGGCTCTGCGTGGGCTGTGGCCATCTCAGGCTGCTGCTCTGCGCAGGGAGAAGGAGACGGCGTCGGGGACGCAGCAGGGGAGAGAAAGGCGACGGCGGCAGTGCTCAGCTCGCTGGAGTGGCCGGAGCTCGTGGAGGAGGACGACGTCCTGGTGCGGTGAGCGTGGAAGAGGAGGAGCAGGCTGCAGGCGGCGGCGCTGTGGTGCGGGCCCGATCTGGCCCGTGTTGGGCCAGGGGCGGCGCTGGCCTGCCGGCGTGACAGGCGCTGTCGAAGAGGCCGGAGAAACGGCGGCGGTCGCGCGGCAGGCGGAGGCCGGCGCGCGGGCGGCAGCGAAGGCGGCGGGCGCGAGAAGCAACCTGCACGGGCAGGCGGAGGCGGCCTGAGCAGCTGCGAGGGGCCGGCGCACGGGCGCCGGGGCGCAGGGGCCGGCCAGGACGGGCGGAGGAGGAGAGGCACGCGCGGCCGGAGGCGAGCGACCGCGGGGCGTGGAGGAGGTCGAGCTGGGCGCGGTGGAGCTGAGCTGCGCACGGGCTCCAAGCTGAGGAAGAAGGAGCAGGGGAAGGGAGCGCTCTATGCGTGCGTGGTTGGTGCGTGCCTTGTGTGTGGTCTGAGAGGAAGAGGGACCCGAGTGCAAATAGAGAAGACGGCGAGGAGGGAAAAGCAAAAAGGACCAAGGGGTCCGGCTGGTTCTCCTAGGGTTTGGCTTGGCCGGGAGTTGGGCTGCAGGTGTGGGCCGGCGGTTGGGCTGCCTCTCCAAAGTTGGGCCAGGTGAGCGGTGCTGTGGCTCTTGCTGCTGCAGCTGCTCGTGCAGGGAAAGAAGAAGGGCTGCTGCTGCGTGCAGCTGTTGTTGCTGCTCAGGAGGAGAAGAAAGAAGGAAAGGAGTCTGCTTCTGCTCAACGAGATGTTGCTGCTCATGGTCCTGGTTCTCTGCAGTGACCAAGGAGCAGAGGGGGAGAATGAAATGGAGAAGCAAAGGAGGTGCTGCAGGAGGTGCTCGTGAGAAGGCTAGTGCTCAGGGGAGTACTACTGCTGTGTGCTGCTACTGATGGCAGGAGCAAGTGGATTTTCTTTTAGGGGGAGAGAGGGAGAGAAGGAGTGAAGGAAGAGGGCACAAGGTGCTGATGCCTTGGTGCTAGCTGAGTTGATGGAGGTTGAGAGAGATGTGATGGAGATGATGAGGCTGCGTGATGAGTGGTGATGCTTGTGGAGATGTCCGGGGATAGGCCTACGTGCCTGAGGTGAGAGTGGCTGAGGCCTGACCGGGGGAGAGGCTGCGTGCCTGAGGAGTGGACGGTTGAGGCCGGAGTTGGGGGGTTTGTTGGGAAGACGGAAGAGGTCAGTGGCTGGGTTTGAGGGCAAGGGATGGGCTGAGGACATTGAGGCGTGTGTGGAGGGTTCTGTGGAACCTGGTTGGAGAGGCAGCTGAGGGCGCAAATTGGATTGGAGGTGGTGAAGAGAGTTGATGTGCCGTGATGATGATGGGGCTCTCATGAGGTGGAGCTGTTGAAGATGAAGTCCATTGCTGATTGAAGATGGAGATGATGGGAGAGGGCAAGAGGAGAAAATTGCTCTCATGTATCCTAGATGCTATGTTTTATGTTCATTAGTGGTAGTTGTAGCTTGTGTTATGTAGTTGTTGCAAGATGACCATGGTTTAACACCCATGACCATCTTGAGGGGGAGTGTTGGAACATGTTAGGCCCGTTGGGCCCTTTGTGGCCCATGTAAACAGTAACCCTAATGGGTGATATATATATGTGTGTGTGGGGGTCCTGAGAGGATCCCGGCCACGATTCAGAAATACAACACTATCATTAATTCAATCCTTCTTAGTGGTTGCCCCATATGGCCACTGGTTATGTATGATATCTTTGTGCCACTTGGGGGTAGAGAATGCCCTCTATTTTTTCGGAAACCTGTATCTCTTGGTATGAACGTGTCGCTCGCATCCGGCATCATGTATTTTCCTAGGTAAATCCTGCTCATGGACTATAACTGTCCCTCATTTGATTGCAGACACATTATGTATTGCTTCTTTGTTCATTCAAAGAACAACTCCAGCAGCACGTACGTGTTCATGCGATGGAGGCAGTGATGGGGTGCTGGGAGCTTGAACAATCTTTACAGAGTCTAACAGGTATATGAAAGCTTTTTATCTGTTTGTATTCATTCAGCATGGTGTAGGAGATTTGTCAGTATACACTGCGTAGTTACTTCAATAATTTTGATTGCTACGAAAGTTCAAACTATCAATTGCAAGGATAATAGAGATGGGATAGGGATCACAAAGGGCCATTCGGCATGAGGATATGTCAGTGCACTAGGTAGAGGCAAAATTAGGAATTAACGCCCACTGCTTTATTGAACCTTTGAAGAACCATAGGATTAGTTGATCAAGACATTCCCACCTATTTTGTAAGATAGTCCTACATTTGTTGCTTATGATGTTCCATAATATATTATTACTTGCCTCTTCCATTTTAAATTATATATGCCTTGGGATCTGCAGAGGGAATATTAAATGAGTTAATCCTTGTAATAATGAGAGGGAATATGTGATAAATGAGGGGAACTAGAAAAACACCAATAAATTAGCATGTGTCTATTATACGGCGGGAAAATTTGTAAAATGAAATGAAGGGATCTTAGATATACTAGTTAGTGCACACGTGGAAGCCACATTGCTCTTTAATTTTGTCAAGTTACTTGTGAAATCAGAACTCAACACATAAAATAGTAGCAAAGTGACAATTAGTCTCTGTATTTAACTCGCGTTGATCTTGCGAAGAATAGATAGTCAGGATGTTCTGTCCTGCCTACCAAAATCTTTTTCATACTTGGCTTAAAATTTGACCTATGCTTGTACATAAATACTTTCTCTTTGTGTGCTGTCCTGGGCTTCTTCACATGCCAAATGTGATCAGAGTTTGAAAGTCATGTTCGACGCTTTAGCAACTGTTTTTATCCATCATAGCCTCACAATAGAGACTGTTTCAGGGAAACTGGCTTTGTGGCATGCAATTGTCTGAAGAGGCTAAGCATGCATCGAAAGACATTTTGATTTGATATGATTATCTGGTGTGTAATGGTTGTAGCTGTTAAAGTTGGATGTAGATGAACTAGCGGTCGGCTAATTTATTCTGAAATGCTGAAATAGAATTTTTATTACGTTTGCCTTGATTAACCACTTGGGAACTTAATACTACAGATTGCTTAAGACGGTCGACTGTTCAGTTGTTCATATGGTATACAGTCTAGAACATATATTTTTGTGGGACAATCCAAAGATAGCGGTGATTGTCATCAACAGATAAATGAAAACTGACTTGTGCTTCTCTGGCTTGATGCTGCAGGGGCATCTCCTGGTGAAGGCACTGGGGCGACTATGTCTGATGATGAAGATAACCAAGTGGATAGTGAGGCTAACATGTTTGATGGAAATGATGGGT
Organism: Poa pratensis; assembly: GCA_947311845.1. Taxonomy (NCBI): domain Eukaryota; kingdom Viridiplantae; phylum Streptophyta; class Magnoliopsida; order Poales; family Poaceae; genus Poa; species Poa pratensis. Next base: position 21,347,394 of record CAMZMU010000062.1, read on the forward strand.
CAGATGGTATGGGCTTTGGTCCCCTTATATTGACTGAAGGTGAACGGTCTTTGATTGAACGTGTACGGCATGAGCTGAAGAGTGAGCTTAAACAGGTAAAGTTGTGGCCTCGAAACGTTTCTTTGCCTCATTCATGACATAACGCTGACTAACTAAAACTTGCAACCTCTAGGGCTACAAAGAAAAGCTAGTTGATATCAGGGAAGAGATTATGCGCAAGCGGAGAGCTGGTAAACTTCCTGGCGATACAGCTGCTACACTGAAAGCTTGGTGGCAATCTCATTCTAAGTGGCCATACCCTACTGTACGTGACACCACATTTCTAAGCTTCATTTTGCAATTAGTTTCTGTTCACGATGATCAACAATTCTTGGCCTGCCCATCCAGGAAGACGACAAGGCTCGCCTTGTGCAGGAGACGGGCTTACAACTGAAGCAGATCAATAACTGGTTCATTAACCAACGCAAACGGAACTGGCACAGCAGCAACGCAGCATCCTCCAGTGAGAAGACCAAGAAGAAAAGGTACCATACATGAAAACCCATATCTGACCCTTCTATGGCAAACCCGCACATTCTTGTTTATCGCTTCCTTTCTTATGCATGTAAAATAGAAATGTTACAGGTAATGATGGCACAGAGCAATCGTGGTAGACTGGGGGCTCAGAAAAAACTAGATGTAAACAATATACATTTATCATAGACGACCCATTCACAAGCACGTTCAAGGATGCAGTTATTGCTAAGAAGTCATCAGTAGTTGACTTAAAAAGGTGGTAGCGCCCTGGAATTACAGTGTTAGTGTTTGCTGATGTGATTTGTGTAAGCTTGTCGTGCAGTGTATGTAAATTGTGTATTCTATTTATCATGTAACAGTATCTTAGGAAGAGTCGAATACACATATTGGGTCTCATGTGGGTGTGATGTACGGCACGGTATCGCAGGTCTGAAACCACTTGGGAAACTCTATATTCTCTTTAAGATGTACTGGAAAGCTGAATTGTGGGGTATTTTGTAATGTAAGCGCATATTTACACATGATCTGAACGTATCTGTGGCAGTGATTCCATGAATTTGATGTCCGCTGTCTCCACTGGAAGCCATGTTTAGCACGGTTCATGCCCCAAGTAACCGTTTATGTGTTGTTTGATTCCAGGCTGTTGTAAACAGGTAGATTCTACATCTTCTGTATTAGCCTGCAACGCGAGAGTTTTCTTGATTCTCGCGAGGACTTAACTGGCTGTGAAATTTCAAAATTTGCAGGTGCTTCTGTGCCGTTTGTGCTGTCCAGGCCCCTGTTGGTTAGCCAACGGTGTGCTGAATGAGCTGCGTTTATGCTCGTGCTGTCATCGAGGGCAGTGACGGCGATCTTGGGGAAGAGGATGACCAGCCCTTGGAGAGCTTGCATTGTAAATTTGTATTGCACATCGGAAGGTTTGCCCTTGAGTTTTACCTAACACAGAGCTTGTGTTCGCTGAAGATGCTACTGTTCTGCACTTGATTGCTGTTTGTCCTTGAGTTTTACCTAACACAGAGCTTGTGTTTGCTGAAGAAGTGAAGATGCTGCCTAGAAGAGATCGCACGCTCGCTGTTGGACAAACATGCTATCAAGGAACGTCAGCTATCGTACTGATGCTTCAAGGTGGTACACTGGTACTATGACGCTAAAAATCTAATGATCCGCTCTATCCACATATTTCCCCGCCCGTTGCTATCACCTAGAAGATATCGAACACGCAACTAAATACTTGATTTTCTTGCTTAGCCTTAAACGCTCTCCCCGCCATAGTGAAAGCTCCGGCTAAGTCCAGGACTACTGATATAACTGACCACAAAATCCAGCTAAAGTATAGATTGTATCGTACATGGATCTTGGCATCTTGATCTTGCCGCTATAACAATCTCATGAAGTAAAGTAAATGATCTCGACGTAAACAAGCTCGAGTCCTCCAAATCCAATATGAATACAGTATAATACTAATTGGCACACACTCAAGCAAGATCTTTCACTAAGTTACATGGATATTTACGTAACATGCGTAGAGATCAAACGAACGGAGATGCAGCATGCAGCTATACAATACACGATGGACAGCACGTATCTGACGGAAGATCGATTGATCCACGGCTACGCTGCTGCGACGTCTGCCGCCCGCGCTCGGGTGGTCGACCGAGGCGGCGGCGAGGAGGAGAAGCCACGGTAGACCAGGAGGTCGCCGTCACCGAAGTCATTGAAGGACGTCTCGTACTCGCCGTCGGCGCCCTCGTCGAAGTTGAGCGCGTAGCTGAGCGGGTCGTACCGTAACTCCCTGCCGCTACGCCGCCTTCTCCACTGCGCCTGGTCGCCGCCGAAGCAGCAGCACACCGTGGCCCGCAGCCTGTGCCGCAGCGAGCTCGCCGGCGGCGACGAGGCGTCCGTCTCCATGGATATCTAGCCACGACGGCGAGAAGTCAAAACCGCTGGCTGCTAAGTAACAAGGACTACCAGCGTATTTGTGCTTGATTAGGCGGATATTACGACAGGATTAGGAGCGGGGGCTAGACAGGTGGTTGTTAAGTAGGTAGAGGAGAGACTTGCCACAAGATAGTTAGGTGGGTGGTTGTACTCCATCCCACCAGAGTTTAAACCACAGGTTTGACATTTGGTGTTTCTCATTTAGGCGGAATATTTTTCAGTGAGAGGTAGCGTTCCCGTCGACAGCGAGAGGTCCGTGGTGTCTTCGTCAATCTCAAAACTCGACCCGCCATTACGGAGATGCTCTTAGGGGTAGGATGTGCGTGCGTTCATAGGGGTGAGTGTGCATATGCATATGTATATGAGCGTCTGTATTGTACTGTGTTTCGAAAAAAAAAGTAGGAAGAGGAGGAAGCGTGGCTAAACGATAGAGAAGGACGCGCCGTGGCGTGAAGGGGAGTGGTGCATGTCTTCCAAAATCACACCAAAAATACCGACTGCGTTCCTGGGTTCAGAGTATCCTCCAACACCTTTGTCTTGGTCTACATCTACATCAGTATCTCAGTGAGACTTCGTCAACACAAATATCTTGCCAACACGATGAATAAACATATTTCCAAATGTCCACGAGTCAAGCATATCTACCGTATGTTATATGCCGAACTTAAAACAACAAATTTCAGATGGAATCAAAGGGTTGAATCGACAGCCAAATTCCAACATGGTCAACACGTTAACTGTCAATGAACAGATAGCAACAACGGGTCTGAGAGACCAGATGTATGCATGTTAGTCATGTATGGAACTATCACACAACAGCAGACAGTAGAGATTCAGGACAAGGATGTACTCTAATGGTCTATAGTTCATTCATAAAAATGGAGTTATGGTAAGCAGATCTCAACTCCGCTTTCTGTCCCTACTAGTGGCATGGACAGGGCTGCTTGAGGACGGCGTAGACGGTCCAGCAAGAATCGTGCCTCCTTGTATATCGTTTGAGATTGATTCAGGGGCTGCTGCCACAGCGTCTTGGCACTCGATATGGGCTATCAAATCACTTAGCTGTCACAGGATGACAAAGAATGGTTAAAAATGATTCATATAACTCTTGAAGAAACAAAGAAAAAAATGGCGTGTATCAAAACTCAAAAGCACTACAGAAAAGTGTGCTTTCATCAAAGGAGACACAGGCCGATATATATTGACTGCACTGTCACATTTTAGTTAGGAGTAACTTTTTATTGTCAGATGGCATGAAGTATTGACTAAGCTTTAATATTCAATTTAACCATACGAACCTCTGCCTCCAGCTTCTTGATCTTTTCATCTTTCAGTCTGAGCGCAGCTTGTTCCTGAAACAATATCTTAGTCACTTCAGATAGAAAGTAAAATAGAAACTAACTATATTTTTGAATTCCAAATGATCAACATCTTATATTCAAAACCCACAGTGGTGGCTCAAGCGAGTGTCACAATTCACAAGTCAGCCAAAGGTATAAATGACCAGGAATGTTTTTGATCACTCGTGACAATATATGGAGGACAACTAAACAATATGACCTGTACCAAGCTAAGATGTGCATAAAATTTCACAGCTAAAATCCCACATAAGTATCATTGAGCATAATGTGCCAGGTAGTGAAAGCACCTTTTTAGCCAGCTCAACCATAACCTAGCAGGAATAAGTATGGTATTGTACAGAATAAAAAGCATGAACTCATCTAATGCTCTTGTGGTAAGTCAAAAATAACGAAGAGAAATACCTTTCTTGTACTTTCCGAATTCTTTCTCTCCACATCTCCTGATTTTTTACAAGATTGGCATTAATCTGAAAATAGAAAGAAATTATCAGTACATATGTAACCAATGTCACTTATTTTAAGCTAGCATTTAGACCTAGCTTCAACAACTCGTCGAGTTCTCACATCATCAAGAAAACTTTTCTCTTCGATGCACTTATCAAGCTTTGTCTGTAACTTCTGATGTTTAATGCTCACAGCTTTCGCAGTAGCATCAGAAACTTCTTTCTCGTTCTCCTCTTTGACTTCTAGCAGAAGTGACTCATAATACTATATTAGAACCAAAACCGAAGTCAGATTCACAATGCTTAGTTACCCTCTCAAATACTATATATCAATGATATGGCATGTAGAAATTATATACATATACATCATCAACCAATAAGTGGTGCATTGTTATCTAATCGATAATAAACATCTACCAAATAAGTACAAGAACATACAAACTTACATTTCTTTGTTTATCAAGCTGAGACGTGAGGAGATCATTGTACTCTTCAACAATCTAAAAGAATTAAAACAAAAATTATGAACAAAGATCTGCAAACATACCATCAAGGTATAGTTCATAATTTCTACGAATATTATTTGCTTAGTACATTACAGCTTCGACTTTACTGTTCAATAGAGCTTCATCCATTCCTGCATCAGTGCCCTCTGGTCCATGGCCATCATAGTTGTACTCAACCAGTTTTCCATCAGTTTTGGATTGAATCAAACGATGGACATAGTTGTCACCAGCATAATCCCAAACCTTTTGTGTTTCTAATTCAAGCGAATAACAGTGTTCAGTTTCTTTCCAGTGTTCGATAGCATGACCTCCTTTGTACCTGTTACTCCACCAATAAATTTAATTATTCACTACCCACGATCTAAATAAAGGCTCTTTGAGCATTTTTACCAGTCAAACATTTCTAAGTTTGACCATATATAGCAAAACATTTACTAGCATCCAAAACATCGAATTGATATCTCCAGATTTATTTTGACATATAATTTTATAGTGTATAACAATTTTATGTGAGGGAACATGTTTGCATAGAATTCGATGGTTAAAGTACGATCATGAACAGTGTCGATGTTCCAAAGACCCATGTTTTAACTCAGAGGAAGTAACTACTAAAATCTGCAACTGACAGTGAGCATGAATTACTTTACCTTCCACAGCCAACATTACCACAAATTACACAAATCCAAAGATTCTCTGAAGTTCCGCAGATAGAACACATGGATTTCTCGGGTTGCTGCTGACAATACCTACATACCTGTGTGATACTTTCCAATGTAAGCAAAAGGGGCTCTTTGTAGTGACAAAAATATTTGCATGATTTCTCGAGACCCAAGGAAAAAAAAACAAATGAGGGTCAAATCATTTAGAGCTAGTAGGCCTCGGTCTAGCTGTGTACACAATATTGAATAAAATAGAGTGGTTATGCTATTATTTGAGATGAGTCAACTTGGTAACAGCAAATCTACGATCAGGTGTTGATAGCACAGTTACGTCTTTAAATTTTTGTGGTGAATTTGAGTTCAGTAGTAGAATATGAGCAGTATAATTCGACTTAGTAGAGTAATATAAATAACATGAGCCACAAACTGAGTGTATCAGATCTTACTGGGCATGAAGAGTCTGCCCATTTTGATATGCATGAACAGTGGAAAGAATGGTTGCATATTGTAGTAAGAATGCCTCCAGGATCTTGGTCAAGTCGTTCTGATTGAAAATAGAAACGAATAAACAATGTAATTAACATATACTTGAAATTTAGTGCTTTGGCTTAAGTAAACGTAAGAAAACATGTGCTATGAAGCTAAGGCATGCAGTGATGCCTCTATATCATGACTTGAGCATACAAAGTGTGGTGCGTAGTTTACATGTAAAGTTGTAAGATGCATATATGACAAAGAGATTAAACTATATGACGGCAGTATAGCATAGGGAAGAGAATCCTATTACCTTCTTAGCCTCACATATTTACAATGTGACAATCACAAAGCTATATGGCGGGGGTTAACAAAAAAGATAAGACATAAGGAAAGCTCAATTGATGTATACAGTATTACAGTTAAGTATCAAACATGACTTAGATATTCAACAAGACTAGCACTAGGTGTAAGTTTATCCATGGAACAGAGATAGCAAAGATGCATGCTTCAGAATCAGGTTTCACTTAATATGTGATGCGATGGTCCATAAAATCCTGAACATTAAAACACCAAAATCATGAAAGTACTCTCTTCCTCATATTAGGCGAGCGACAGAGTAATTCAAAGTATGTGGGCCCGCAAGCATTCTAACCATTTTATAAAACAACTAAAACTTCACAAAGTTATTTCAAACAACATAACGTGATATTCTATTTTTTAACAGATAGCTAGAATAACTCAAAACACCTCCACATACCTAGACAGACTGGGCAGTTAGGCTGCTCAGCTGAGGTCGTAACCGAGCTATGTGCATGCTCAATCAACTGAGTGTAGTGCACGTCTTCCACAAACCGTACACGAGAAACATCACCCTGCAAACACATCAATCTCCAGTCAATCATCATTGCACAAACTTAACCACAGCAGCAGAAAAACAAGTGCATTTCAGCAGAATTAAAAGAAGCCAGCACAGCACCTCCAGCGACGAGAACCGCTTTCCATTGAAGTGCTTGTAGAAGCTATCGGTGGATTTCAGCGTGTCAAACTTTATGAGGACGCTGTACTGGTCCTCTGCTCCGTCGATCCTACACCATGAGCACCGATTAGGACTCCAATTCGCGCATACATCAAAGCAGCTCAAAGCCCCAAAGACACACCACTTGGCAATTTTTGAGGGTTTATGGTCTAATATGTCACAACAAATGATTGGACTGAGGAAGCTAGGCAGACTAGTAAACTTGAACCTATCGAAACCACTCAGATTGGAGCGGACCAAGCTAAGCGATTGAGGCCCGAGGAGGCACGCAACCGTACGAAGCAGGGCTGGGGTGAACAAGCGAGCGAGGTACCTGACGATGCGCATCTCGAGCATGTGGGGGACGAAGGCGCCGCAGAAGCGGCAGAAGTCCGCGTAGGTCATGTGGTTGGGCACGGCCGGCACGCACACCTGCGGTTTCCTCCCTGCCTACGAACACGCCGCCGCAGGCGAATGTCAGGGGTGGCTACACCGAGCAGTAAGAATACAGAACCCTAGAGCAGGGATTAAGCTTACCGGGAGATTAGACGATGACGAGGAGGCGGCGGCGGCGGCGGGTGGGTCGGGGTGGAGGAGGACGACGCCGCGGGTCTCCTCGATGCGGGGGTTCCCCGAGGAGAAGGGGACCGACTCGAGGGCGCCGGTGGACGAGGGGGGGAGGCGGAAGGGGGGAGGGAGGCGGGATCGCCGGCGGTCGCCATGGCCGGAGAGGAAGGATCGGAAGGCAAGGGCGAAGGCGAAGAAGGGGTTATTCGGAAAAGTTTCTGCCCACCAAGTCTCTTTAGCAGTTTCGCTTACTCGGCAAGGTGGGGCCGACCTTTCAGTGAGACATTACGATGGCGTATGATTCCCAGCAGAAATTAAGAAATACGCGCGCGAGCTCTCCGCCGATCGCCGCCGGAGCTCCCCGCCGCCGCTTCCTCCGGTGGCTCGGCCGCCGCGCGCGCCTTGCAGTTGCTTCGCGGCTTGGCTTGGCAGAAAGGTTGGGAGAGGTACGGGTTGCTTATGGGCGATGGGTAGTTGGTTGCCTGCCAAGTGCTCGGCATAATGCCGCGCACAGCTATCCAGGGTGGGCGTCCATGGATAAGCAAGATGCTGCGCTGCTAACTGCTAAAGTTTTGTAGGGTATGAGGTGCTGACTCTATTTATGGACTATTGATGCCTGTTCTGTTAGTATGGGCGACGAGCACAATTTCTCGGCTATCGGAAATTCAGGATCCTGATGATGAGCTAAGTTCCGAGTCTCCTGGGCAGAACCTTATGAAGGTTGCAGTGGATACAAATGGAGGATGATGAATGGATGGATGGAGGCATGGAGCCATGTTTCTTTTGGCGGGGTGGGGGTGAGGAGAAGACCATGGTTTGAGTTCAGACTTACTACTAGACTGTCGTTTCTCATGGAACATTCACTATTTTTAGTTCAGTTTCCATGTCCATCTATGGATTTAGTCGGATCAGAGTGTACCCAAACAAGCCTTATGGTTCACAATATTGTTGTGCAACTCTAGATGATGAGGAGGAGGCAGCACTAGCGGCGGGTAGGTCGGGGTGGAGGAGGATGAGCCATATGTCTCCTCGATGCAGGGGTTCCCTGAGGAGAAAGGGACTGACTCGAGAGCGTTAGTGGACGCCATGGCCAGAGAGGATCATAAGCCAAGGGCGATGGTGAAGAAGGGTTTATGAGGAAGACTTCCTGCCCCAAAGTCGTCTCTTTAGCTTATTCCACAAGGTTGGGCCAACCCTTCAGTGAGATACCGCGATGGCGTATGACTGCAAAAGAAACTGTATTTACACAGCAGAAATGCATAGTGCCTCCTCGACAACAACAAATTGCAAAATGCCGTGCACTTGCCTGCACTATCCGCCGAATGCCGCCTGAGCTCCCTGCCACCCCTTCGTCCGGTCAGTGGCTCGGCCTCCGTGTGCCTTTTACTGTTTCTTCGCTGTGCGGCTTGGCGGAAAGGTCAGTGTTACTTGTTGGTGCTGGGTAGTTGGCTGCCCCCCAAATGCTCGGCGTAATGCAGTGGGCGTTGCAGTGCAGCGCAGCTATCCAGGTTCGATGTCCGTGCAAACACCAGATGTTGGAGCGCTGAATGTTACGTTTTGTATGCTATGAGGTTTATAATCTGTTCGGGAACTATCGATGCCTATCAGTGTGGGCGATGAATGACATGTGTCTAGGCTATCAGAATCCTGATGATCGGCTTAGTTCTGAGTATCCCCGGAAATTGCAGACCTTATGCCTTGCAGTGGTTAAGGTAGGACGAATGATGATGGATGGATGCGACCTTTCTTTTGGCAGGGCGGGGATTGGGAGCAGAACATGGGTTGAGTTCATACCTAGTACAAGATTACCAGTTGTTGTGGATAATTCACCGTTTCAGTTCAGTTTTATGTTCATCTGATGGATTGTGTCGGATTAAAGTGTACCCAAACAAGCCTTACAATTCACAATATTGTTGTTCAACTCTACAGATGGTACGAAGCTTGGAAACGAAGTCTTTTTATTGGACAGGACTTCGGAGTCCAAGACCTCCAAGTTGAAATTCATGTCATGTGCATGGTTTGGTTATATCAGCTCCTTGTTGGCGTCATGTATCTTCCAGGCCAGCAACTCGTAGGCACGAAATTTAGGTGTTCAAAGTGCAGAAACTTTTTGATGGGCAGATTCTCTGTTCTCGATTTCTGGTCCATGGGACAGGTAAATTGACATTTTCCTAATGTTTGTATTCTTTGTTAGCTGGACTGTTAAAGTATCTACTATTCTACTTCAGTGTAATTTAACTAATGAACCATTAATGTTCATCTATACAATTAAATTAAGGCGGAATTAAAAGATGTGTGCTTATATTGTGATCTTGGTTACTTACTGCGCGAGGTGCAGAGGCTTTATCATGCTTTCCTTATCGACGTATCAAAGCAGTAGCCACAACTTTCATTCAGCATGTTCAGCGTAAAGTTCTAATCTCTAAGTTATTGGAATGTTGTGCATGATGTTTGCGTAAGAATATATACATTTTTTAATGAGAACCTTCTTTGTAAGAGGAAATGGTGATGTGGAATGGTAAATCAGACCCCGTTTCAAAATGTAGCCATCATTACTTCCTGGAAACAGCAGATAAGATAAATATCATATTAATTAAATTACAGAGATTTACTATTTGTGAAACTGTAGATCAATAATTTACTTACCAAGGTTGCAGTCAACCTACCTGGAGATCTTCACCGTTCTGCTATGAACTGATCCTCTGCTATTTGGTTATTAGTAATATGTTGACTGAGCATCCCCAGAAACATAAAACTGTGCTATTTGTGGATCTAGTTGACTGCTTGAGATGATTTAGTTGGATTTTAGTCAATAATTTCGTGTGGTTGACTTCACCGGATATGGATTATGGAGATGCTTTCGCTGGGCGTCTTGGTGTCCAGGTTGTTGGATTGTAATTGTTGTTCCGTAGAACCTATATGTTGTCTGCTGGTCGGGGTTGGGTGCGTGTTCTAGGTTCTGGCCAACCAAGTTAACCCCCTAATGGTTTAATCTTAAACAACCTTCTTTTAATGCAAAAATATTTAGCATATTTTCGAAAAAAAGTACTCACTGGTGGATATGGAAATAATTTTACTATAGGGTAAGATGAGCAGTTTTAACCTTTAGGTTCACAGTATTTATGCAAAGACGCCCAAGTCAATGGTGTAGAACTAAATTAGGAAGATAGTTTACGGATTTGAAGAAAGCTACATCTCAATATTATTTCTATTGTGTACTTAGGTGTTGATTAATTTTTCATAAAGGCCTAACAATCCAATGTAACTAACAAATTTATAAATTACATATCTTATGTCTAACTGGCTTAAGAGTCCAATGTAAAGGGTATCTTCCTAATTTGAATGATAAACTACCTTGTCATGGTGGGGCCACATCTGTACATAACAATTTCTGCATGTGTGAATTCTAAGCTGAATTTGGCAATTGAAACTTGTAAGGACAATACAAACAGGATGCTATCCTATTTTATTGGAATATTGAAGTAAGTCAACAAACATAGAGCAGAAAGTTTTGAGATTTTCAAACAAACTAATTCTTTGGGTTAATATGATTGCCTCATTGCCTCTATACATACACTGAGCGATTGGGGGCTATATAATGTCAGGCCACATCCTAATATAGGAAATCTGAAGCATCCAGTTGTATGTTCCATGGATCAGCTCAAGGCAGAGAAGAGAGGAAGTACGTAGCTACGAGTACTGGTATGCCCTTTGTGAAACTTTGGTGGTCATAACCCAAATACATTGAGTTTCGTCTTTCGTCCTTGAAGGCTTAAACCTTTCAACACGACCGTTTTTGTACCTCGAAATCTCTCAACGGTATTGTTCTTCCAGTTTCTTCGATGTATTTTCATCCAGTATTTATGCTTTAACCATCATAAGAATCGAGTGGATCATTGCTGGCTTTGTGCATTCAACTGCACCTATATCGAGATTTGTGCTACTTCAGTTGCTGATTGCATTGTCATTCTTTTCTTTTGTTTTCGCTTTTTACTACCGTCAAACTTCCATGTTGCTGAGTGCCCGATTTTGTCTTAACATGATTAGGCATGTTTATCTTAGTCATATGATGCTAAAAATGACTTGAACACGAGTACAACCCCTGTTTGATCTTATCAGAGTGGTCGAGCAAACTTAAGCTAGCTTAACACCATCGACCTGATATGATCAGCTAGCTGCCATTTAGATGCTTACTTGCTGCAGTTTTCTCAAGAGTACCAGTCCAAATCATCTGGCTCACCAGACATCTACAAGAAACAACCATTTAGTTGATATTTGAATATTGCATTACATCTGAACTTGTTTTCTGTAAGTACATTACATGTTACCCCAGGCACTAAATATTTACTTTGCCTAATTTTTGTATTTGCTTTAAACTTACCAGTTTGTGTGAATTTAAGATCTGCTGTCAAACATGGTGGTGCGTGCATCTGCGTTGTAGCAAGACAACACAATTGGCAGTATTAAGAAATTACAGTGCTTAAAAGCTTAAAATGCTCACAGAAAAAAACAAGCAAGAATAATATGGTTGGCTCCAGTCAAAGTCAAGGAGAGAGAGGCCCCTTAATTACACGTAACTAGGCCAATCCCTTTTATATAACCACCATCATCATGGGAGGATGACAAAGATTTCACTGTTTAAGTAGACGTAGATTATCTTAGTAGGCTTATCATACTTAGTCGATGACGCGCACGAGTGCTGTTCCCGAGCTTTCCAGCTATATGCGCCGAATCATATCACGAGGTGCTTGAGAAAAATATTAATCTCATGTTCTGATCTCGAGATGATCTGACTAGGCATTACTGAGGGCTTCACTAGTTAAACTACAATCGCTCAACTTCCAATGGCTTAGAGTTTTTTTAAACATTGTGTTCTCAACCCTTTGTTTGTGAATTGTGAAGCAATATGAAAGCAAATAAGATGAATCAGTGTTGTCTTGCACCAGTATGATTGATTGCATTTGGCTGCTATAATCTCAAGAAGTCTAGTCCCTTGTTCTGACATTTCGCTGTAGGCATGCAATGGGAAACGGAAGGTGAACTAACAGTTTGCAAGCTTCTGCTTGGGAAGGGAAAGTTGCTCTATCTGATCTGTACAGTTACACCTTTTTATATGTTTGACAGACCTATTGGCCATGAAAGTATATAATCAATTAGGTTTAGGATGCCATTTTTAGCATGTACTGTATATTGCATGTATAAATGGATACACGTTGCTTCATGATCTTCTGGGTTACAGAAGATAATTAATGGGTATAGTACTTCATTTCTTAAATCAGGGCTGGAAGAAAATAATCTGAAAATGTTTTCATATTATTTTGTCCTTCATCAGTGTGGAACTCAACTGTCTGTTATCAGTTTTTAAAAGTTTTAGCTTGTCTGTTATCAGTTATATATGAAAGAATATTTACCACTATTTCTGTCATTCCATGAAATACTGGGTTTGCTAGTTTGTAAAAGAAGTTTACAACTGCCCGTGATTCCACAGAAGATCTACAGTTGATTCCATATGTGTCTAGATATGACGATTGCGTCGAACACTTCCCTTTGGCAGGTTATTATCAATTAAATTTCAACTGTAGCCGCCAAAACAGCCTTCAGTTTGAGAATAACCTCTTTATTACTTGATCCAGATTGTGGTGGCAAAGTGAAACAACTGTAAGTTTCTTCTTCAGTTAGCTAAAAAGCCACTCTTAAGACTAGGCTATTGAATTACCTGGTTCTAGAGGTGTCAAGAATTCAGAAAGAAAAAAATGACCTACTCAAAAATTGTGGAGCACATTGGTTTCTGACCAAGAACAACATTCAAAGAGAAAAATGTAATAGATAAGGGGATAATACATATATATAAGCTGGTGCATCTACCTAAAGAATTTGGATACAATTGCCTCTGGTGATGTACATTGAAATCACGTGGTTCCATCAAGACAAAATTCCGTCAGTAGTGCACCAAAGTAGTCCAAGAGATAAAGAACATGAAAGAAGTAAAAAAATGAAAAAACTATTTAATTTTTTATATTTATTAGCACAAAGGTGATCGTTGAGGCACCCCTTTCCGTCTGCTCATGTTTGTGGCCATGTCATCATCAGACACTCGGTTTGCAGATCGTGCACAGATATATGGTCCGCTCCGCTTCTTCCGGACGAAACTTGGTAATGGTGTGCTCAAATTATCAGAGTCTGATGATCCCATAGGCTCGTCAACATCAACAAGAGTTGAGTGGGTCGTCTCATCATCAGCGTCATGAGGAATGAAGAAGTCAGGACCAAGCTGCAAGGTCTTGCATGGACGCAAGTATGCTGACAAGTCTTTTTTCTTCCGTAATATGTACTCAACCTGAAAAGGATGCAGATGAGTGAACTTGACACAAAATTTTCATATGTATGTCCAAAAATCGACAGTTAGCTCCAAACGCATTTACTATCTATCTGAACACTTTAGTTTTAGTTTTTCTAATAGTAGTTTTTCACCTTTCCTTTATAGTGTGTTATCAGCTGATTCTATAATCAGATTCTTCAGGTAGCTGCATAGTGCATATTGTGAAATGGATATTGCATGAAAAACGAGGTCAGATATTGCTGTAGGAAAGTACCTTGTAGAATCTAGATCGTCATTGTGCTACTTCTCTTATTTAGTATGAATTATATTTTGTTGTTTTCTCAGTCATCATAATTCAACTGAATATACTCATATTATTTTATCAGACATCATAATTCAATTCGATATAACTGCATTATTTTGTCAGCATCATAATTCAGTTGCATGTAATCACATGGAATATCATTAGTTCTAGTAGATCACCTTGCAATCCATAGAGCAGTAGAAGTAAGGTTCCTGAAGGCTCCTGTCGCAGGAGGTGCAAATATTCCCTGACCCCTTAAATTGCCTATTCTGTGGTCTCTTCTTCAGGAAAACAACCTTAGAGCTGTTAATTGTGTATGACTGCACCATGTAAATATACAATTATGAGCACACATGCATTTCAAAGAACAAGTATCAGACTCGCATCCATACTTCATCGATCATGTATATTACCTGAACACCAGAGCAATCAATAAGCTTCTCAAGGTCCTCCAGCCGAACAACATCGTGGTAGACATACCGCCGCACCTGCAGGAGCCGGTGTACACGGTGTGTCGCCACACAGTGTGGGCAGATGCTGGTGCAGCAATCAAGGCAGCATATGTTCTTCTCGTTCTTCTTCGCGTGCTCATGAAAGGAGCATGCTACAAAGAACTTCTCTGTGCTGAGGGCTTCTAACCAGGCTGGCTTCCACATTGCCTGCTGATACTGCAAAAATCCAAACGATCTTGACATCAGTAAAGCTGAATTTGAATGGGAGAGCATGAAGAAGATCAGAATACTCACCATGATTATCTATGTCGGTGTAAAGCCTTTGTTGTTGTATGTTTTCTCGTTGGAAGAGGGGTGGGGATCTTTGACGAAGAGAGTGTAGCTTATGAAGGATGAGATGGGATGTTTAGTGGGCTAAGAAGGATTAGATCAACCAGAAGAAGGGGGCTATATACCTGCATTAGTAGTGCTTTTTGACATCTGACTCCTTAATCTATGGCACTATCATGGGATGCACCTTGCTTTAGAAATACGGAGTAGTAGTGATAGGCAGGTGTAGTTACTTTGTGCATCACATTAAGAACATGTTCCTGAATTGCCGTTGTAGGTCTGGAGTTTTATATTTCAAAAAGGAAAGCTGTTTAAAAAAATATAATTATTCCTTGGATGGAGCTGCAATATCATTCCGGACCAGGGTTGCCCATGCACTCTAACTGGTAAAGTTGAGCCTCTCAAAATTTTCCAATTTACAGCACAAAGTGGCTTTTCCATCTCGGAGAAAAAAGTCAACTAATTATGATAGCTTTGTCAGATTCATCCCTGGATGAGTAATGCAGTTCCAATAGAATCTTATATTTGATGATATTGATTGGAAATTTCTACGAGTGAATTACCAGTGTGGATATAAGTTTTCAATATCAGGTGAATTACGGTATGCACTATTAAGTTACCACAGTTGCTCTTTTCTGGAGAAATTATGGATAACTGAAATTATCATGCAGAATAGATTAAAAAATTTGACATGCAAAATAGATTCAAAAATTTGACATGTAAAATAGATAATTAGAGTTACCTTTTTTTGATAGGATAATTAGAGCTAGCTGCTAAACCTGATAGATGTCAATAACTCTATCGGTGTAGAATTTCATTCACTTGAATTTTCCTTGTACACAGGAGATGTTTATTTCTTCCAAAATGAAGCAAGATACATTTTACAGATGCTCATTTTGGACGGCATGTAGCACAGCAAGGTCTGAAGTTTTAGCATTAAAATCTGTTGCATCTCTTGGAGATTGGGCTGATGTGCATGACATGTACTTGTGTACACAGGGAGCCAACAAAGCACACAAAAACAACTCTAAAGGAAAGAAAGGGAGGTGGGGGAGGTGAAGAGAACGTGGATGCTGTTTCTAGTGTTTCCCAACCCTTGTGCCAACTTTTTAACTTATGACCAAAGCTCAAATCTCTAGCCTTGGCTCTAGAGCTCACCTCTCTAAACAAGTGCAGTCCCCAAGGACGCGTTGATTCCTTGTTTGGAGCCTTATGTGTGGGGGAGAGGATGGCCTTTCTTGGGCAACACATGAATACAATATAAATCTGCGGTCTCCACTAACAAATTACTGTCTTGGGCTTTGCCCCGTCGTGTTTGCCACAGACTGGGTGTTGTTTTACTTGAGTATTATACCTCAAATGGTGAACTAAAGTAGCTCAAATCTGTTACGGGAATGCACTCTGTAATTTCTGGAGAATCTACACTCTGTTTTACTCTACGACAGTTCTTGTTTCAGATACAATTTTGTGTTGTTTAACTTTGTTAAATTTGAATGGGTATGCTAAGGACAGATTAAATTGATTTCCTGTGAACCTAGAGTGTTGTTATGGAGTATGAACTACCCTCTTCAATTTGATAATTTTTTGGCCTAGTTACTGCCTTTTGCACTGCATTTGGGTAAGTCGCCTATGTTTATTTTACAGGCAAGGCTTCCAGAGTGCAATATTTTGACCCTGGCTTGTTCCAGGCATGGATTCAGTGAGGTTCGCAATGGCTTGTGCGGGTCTGGATCCGACGAGGTTTGCAAAGAATCAGTTATATGAGGATGCATGTAGATGCATGGTTAGTAACATGATAGAGGCTTAAGATGGTACTCTTCCGATGGATCAGAGTTGTTTATGTGATTTTTCTGATGATACGTCGAAAAGGAACCTTACTTCCTTGCAGATATTGGTCCACTATCCCTGGAGATGTGAGTTGATGGACAGCTCCACCTTTAAATGTATGAATGGCCTTTCAAACTCGAGAAGTCAAACCAACATTAAGCGATAACATGTTCTGATAAAAACAAGGTTTGCTCAGTTTCATCGCTGGTACATTTATGATTTTGGTCTACAATTGCGCGCGCCTCTCTATTTATTTCCTAGAATGTTCCTTCTCAGTTAATGTAGTTTGGTTCAGTTTACTGATTTCAGGGAAGACGTTTTATTACTCTGTTGCGTTATGCAATGATGATTTAGTGCCGATGGAATGGGCGTTGAAGAGTAGAACACCACATGTGGGTGAGGTAGGAACAGGAATATTTTTTCACTGAAGTTCTGTGTTTATCATCTTTGCTTTCATGTTGTAATGCCTGAAGCTTTGTTCAGTGCGTTGTTTTTAATAAATACCCCATGTTCACGATTATAGGATGTTTTAGATATTTCAGTGTGGACTATATACGGACCAAAATGAGTGAAGCTACACACTGAAACGCGTATGTTTCATTAATAAGTTTGCGAGAAACAAACATGATAAGCAACTTCTTCTGTCCTGCAGTGCCTAGCTATCAGGTTGACATCATCAAATGACCCAAAACCTGTTAAAAAACCCCGACAAGATTAATTATGTTTAACATTTCTACTACTACATGAGTGAAGGGAGGATACAGGAATAAAACTCCCTTGTGGGTTTTGTGATGTCCAATTGTTGTTGCCAATTGTTAAATGCTTCATGACTTGCACACATGTGATTTGATTTGTGAAGTTGCAGATGTTACTACTAGAACCATTGCCTCTTTATTACTATTAACTTAAGTAGGGAGGGTAGTAGTCAAATTGCAGATGTTTTTTGCTTGTGAATGGATTTTTCCCTAGCTCGAAATTATGCACATAACACTCTATTCTATCCAATCGGATGACAGATACGACCGTCTTAAACCTCAAAAAAAAAAAAGTAGTCAAATTATCCATCGGAGGCTGTGTAGAGGCATGAATTGCCAAGTAAAAAGGAACAAAAGAAAATGATTTTATTAATTAGCTAGTTCTTGTCGATTCTGACCATCACCATGCACCCCCTCAAACCGAAGGCCGCGTACGTGCAACCGCAAAGCTCCAAAGCCTAAGCTCCTCAAATTCGGTTAGCGTTTATCTCCTAGGATTTGACCTACAAAACCACGTCTCTTAACTGAATATTTTTTTCCTACAGGACTGATAACTTGATTTGCCGGAAGAGTGGTGTCTAAGCAACGGATGTTGTTGTTTCTTGCTTGCGATTGTAGCTTGCTGCCTAATAATCATGAATCCAGCTTTGGGTCGTCACACACTCACTCAGACCACAACCCTGTCTGTATTTTAAATTCTAATCGGCGATCTTTCACGGTTCTAAACACCACTTTGTCGGCCCCCTAATCTCTGGTCAAAATTGCTACAGCGAGCCACAAAGCTATTCAAACGTACGGAAGCCGAATCCGAATATTTTTTTACCTTCACCTCTACTGGAAGTCTACCTGTCTATGACAAGTGGGCCATAGGGCTCTAAGCCTACAGGACCCGTGGCGAGGTGATTGTAGAGCGGGTTAATTAGCTTCAACCCAGCTTTTCTCTTTGGACTTTCTTCTTTAGCTTTCGTGGCAGCCGCTGCGTCGCACGCACGTCCGCATGTGCACCGCCGCACGTGTGCACGTACGCCCCATTGCGTAGAAAATCCAGGGCATGCACACGTGGCAGGATCCGAGGTGGCGGGCTGGTGCCCTCCATGAGACTAGCCACAATGGGAGTATCATAGGTGGTATCATGCATACCATGTTGGCAAAAAGCTGACGTGTCACTACAATTAATGAAGAGAGAGGTCATAGTGGTATCATAGTTAGATACCGTAACATAACGGTTTCCAATGCAATATGAGTCTACAAGACAATAAATGCAGTACTATATGATACCACAAATATGTTACTACCATTGTGGAGTTAGTAACATAGACTAGTATCATATGCATGATACTAGTATATGATACTCCCCATTGTGACTAGTCTGAACGCGCCTGACACAAGGTTAATGCGTGGAGGCGCCTCACGTGTTGCGCATCGGCTATCGTGTTAAACCGGATGCGGTGTGATGTTCTTTGTTGTGACCTTCTCCGTTCTTGGTCGTTAGATTTTGTGGTTATGATACTAATCGTATAATTGGTTGACGTTTATTTTATTATTTATCAAAATATAATGTATGTACTAGTAATATACACGGATTAACAGATTGTTTGAGCTGCGATGAAAATAGAGAGCGTTGTTTCGGCCAAAACTAGCAGCGTGCGCTGCATGTTTGCTAGGATGTTTTTTTTTTTGAATTTTCATGTTGTTAGCATGTCATTTTGACAAACCGAACCAATCAATTTTTCACATTAGAGATAAAATGAAAAGGTTTGTCGTTTATTTCGTACAAAACTGTAGTTTAACTTTTATCTTTTGGTATTTTAATGCTACATCAGCGCCACGTTAGCGGAACGGTGCCACGTCTGCGCAAATAGGCAATCCAGCAAAACCGCTTCATTTTTGCCAAAACAGGCCAAATTCCTCCGAAAACCACTACCAGGGTGTGATTTATCCGGTTTGTCACACTTCAGGGTACAAATTATTTAGTTTTGAAGATCAGGGTGAATTTGCTCCAAAGGGTGACATTTCAGGATGAAATCTATACTTTTTCCTTCAAACAAAACAAAACGAGGTTATAACATGCCAAGAGGCCCAAGACCACATAAGCGGAACTGGGTCATCAGGCATCTTGGCCCATGCAACAGAGCTATGTCGCTTTGTACTTTTTTTTTTTGAAGAAAAAAAAGGATTACAAGCCGCCCAATCTATGTCAATTACAAGCTTGGTCATCGTAGTTTCTTGATGTTGATTTGAGGATCCTGAGTGACCATGACCAAAAGGGGTATGAATAACAAAAATATGATCATATCTGTTGATTTGGGGATCCTGAATGACTATGACCAAAAGGGGCATGAATAACAAAAATATGCTCATATCTTATGATAAGCCAATTGATGTCACATGAAGTTTAAAATGAACAAATCTGTGAAACAGGATACGAAGTCCTTATCTTTGGTCGACTCCGTCATATAGAAGAAGTAATCCTCAACAACCCTTTCGCATACGTGAACCTAAGTAAAATAAAATAAATATAAAGTTAGTGATTGTCGGAGAACATCTCAATGGCCATAAACACGAGGATACCGAAATTATCTATATGTGGGTTCAGTTCATACAACATGTACTATTTATACACCAAGATTGAATAGATGTTGGTTGGTTGATTGATAAATTATTAAGATGGAGTTAAATGGCCATTGCCTAGTCATAGCTTGCCAATATATGTGTATTTTTCTCTCCTTTCCTTACATAAATGTAATGTAGGAGCGAGCCCTAGGGATGGCCAGTTGAGGGCCGACGGTTAGGCGATGACATCACATAGCGATGTCTTCTCTAGTGTACCAGAAAGTTATAACAATTATGGTAGATATTAGGAATGGAAGTTACTGGGATTATGTTCATACATCAGGGAAGTCATCCTCTAGGGGCGGCGTCGTGGAGCTCTGGTCCCTGTACCCCGCACTGGCATTGGTGGAGATAATCAGATCCTTTCTGAATGCTCTTCAGACTGGTGTGGCGTGCTCGGAGGTCTCATATCCTTTACGCTCGACTTTGTTGCCTCTGGTCCCAGTTCTTGGTGTCTGCTGGGCGCTTGACAGATTGGTGCGAGATGGTAGACGACCATTTCCGGGATATCTTGGTGGGTTCGGGGCGACGATGTACGTCTGTTTTCTCATGGGGTTGTAGATTCTTCTCTAGCCGGGTGTCTTGAGTGTGCCGTGGAGGGGTGTGGTCTCTCCTACTTTTTTCTCTTTATTTTGATCTGCTTTGTAAGAGTCACTCATCACCTGTATTGGTATGACCGTATGGATTTATTTATAAAGCGGGACGAAAGTATTTTTCGAGAGTTATAAGTAAATCGAAGCTATGCAGTAGGTTGAAAATGAACAATTCCGTAAAATAGACGTGAACTCCTTATCTTTGGTCGTCAACAACCCCTTTGCATACATGAAACTGAGTAACATAAAGTAGGAATAGAGTACACGATTTCGCCTCCTTGTGCATTCTTAAATTCTAGAGGGTGGTCTATATCTAAGATGGCTGGATGCACACATCTGAACGGCCATAACACGAGGATAGCAAAATGATCTATATGTGCGTTCATTTCATACAACCGGTACTATTGGAGTACTCAAACACCAAGCTTGTATAGATGTTGGCCGGTTGATAAAGTATTAAATATCAAGTTAAATGACAATTGCCTGTGTGAGAGGGTCAGTACTCACTACCTGTTTAGTGCTAGCTGGCCTATATGTAGTAGTATGTGCTTTGTTCTACCTTGTAGAAATTTAGGGGCTAGTAGGGATGCCTAGGATAGTGCCAATGAGAGCGATGTATTTTCTAGTGTTGCGGAGAGTCATGATAATTATGATAGATATTCGGAATGGAAGTTGTTGGGAATTATAATCGCACATCGGCGAAGACACAATGTAGGTGTTTGTCAGCATGCAGTTTGCTTTGTTATGCCCAGGTCGCCAGGACTCGCGTAGGATCGTGCAATTGGACACTTCTGCCGGATCATATTTCGCACGTGTTCTTTTTCTGAACGCGCGACAGTTTTTAGGTGCGGGGTCAGAAGTTCACTTCTGAGTTACAGCACACAGTATATCAACGTGCAGGTGCAGCAAATAATCCCTCGTTTTGATACACTGACTCCAGTCCAGCAGTCTACTTCCACCGATGGGGAAACATGAACACTCGTTTCAGCAACTCCTCCTCTCAAAGTCCTAGAATTATGAGTTGCAGACCTGCAAGCTTCGTGCTACTCCTGATCAAGTTGTCAAACATGCCTAATTTTACTCATTGCACAGCGGAGCCCTCACCAACTGAACCCACATGTTTGTATATCGTCAGTAAATGTTTCATTTGGGTTCTGTAAATTGTAGAAAGTTATCCCTTACAAAAGTGTTGATTATAAATAATTATTTGAACACTTTATACTACACAAGCAAATCGAGGCATGATCTCACCTCAAATGCACTTATATAGGACTCCCACCTTTTTGTGTTATTGAACAGGTAAAGGACTCCCACCTCGAGTGGAGCACTGCGGAAATGACGGGCTGTTCGAACCAGACATGGCGTTGGTGCATCATGCGCTCGATTCCAATCCAATGTTTGTAGGTCTGACCTAAGCAACGCTTCAATCCGCTGATAGGGTTGAATCATTTCGATCCCCTTTTTATCCGGATGAGATTTTCTTTCACAAATCAATAAGAGTTGGTTGGATTTGTAGAGTCCATCGTCTATAACAAAATACAAGCCGAATCTCTTTCTATTGAAGTTACTAAAGCATGTTTAAGAAATTCATGAGTAAGATGCTTATGATAATCCGAGTACTCCAAATGTGTACTTAAATGTAAGTGAATCGATGTTACGCATAAGGTTGACATGAACAAATCCGCCAAACAGGATGTCGACTCAGTCATATGGATGATGTAATCCTCGACAACCAATTTGAATAAGTGAAACTAAGTAAAATAAAGTACGGATACAGTAAGAAATTTTTGACTCTCCATGCATTCAAGAATTTTAGGTGGTGGTTTATCTACGATGTTGGTTGCAAACATCTCAACAGCCATAAACACGAGGATAGGGAAACGATCCATATGTGTATTCATTCAAAACAACTTGTAGTATTCGTACACCACGCTAGGCCAGCTTAGGCCCAGTGCGGGAGGTGCGACGGCCCGGCACCCAGCCAAAATTGGGGCCAAAAGTTGGGCGTGTATGCTACATTATAGTGGTGTGCTCTGCTATACGTGCGCTGCTAGTATTAAATTATGTAAACTGCATAGACAATTACTAGTGGCGTACAGGTCACACACGCCAGGGTTAATACATAGATGTCATACTAAAAGAAATTAGAGGACCATTTTTTGGGGCCCATTTATGGAGTTCGCACCTAGGCCTCTAAAAAGTTAGAGCCGGCCCTGCACCACGCTTGAATAGATGTTGGCTGGTTGATGAATATAATTATGGAGTTAACTACCTACTTGTTGAGTCATAGCTGGCCTATATATATATGTGCTTTTGCTCCGCCTTTCCTTACAGAAATGTAATTTAGGGGAAAAGAGGGATGGCCGGGAGAGAGCTGACAAATAGATGAGAACATCATAGAGCGGTGTCTTTTCTAGTGCTGCGCAGAGTCACGGTAATTATTATTGATATTTGGAATGGAAGTTGCTGGTAATCATGGTCGTACATGCTCAGAATCAATGCCTGACATCCTTGAGACCTTGACAACTTAGTGGCTCATACAAGGTCGTTCGTGTACACGGGTCGACAGCAATTAGGCACATCCTTGTTGGCACCATCAACGCCATCTAGGGCGTGTTTGGTTGCTCGCATGGAAATTTGTTATTTGCATCCGTGGCTCACTTGGGACTGACTCAGCAAAAACGAGACTTGAGCCATGTTGTGCAAGTAGTTTGGTTGCCAACAAAGTGCTAGCCAGGTCCGTTTCGCTGAGTGCAAAAATACAAGGTGCTTGTGTTTGGTTGCCTAGATTGGCGATTACAGCCACAAACCAACGTGTTTGGTTGCCCAGAATGTGGATATTCCACTTATCTTGCACTCCTAGTGGCGAGCTTACCAGCCCATTGAGGTTTTAGAATGTTCAGGGTTTAAGGATCATATACACTTACGACCGGCACAAATACACAATGACGACGATAAGGACGAGGATGATGAAGTCTTTGATGCCGCCACATGCAATCATTCTTCCACCTTTGCCTCTAGCTTTGCTTGATCCAGCTTCTTCCTCCAGCTTTACTTGATCCGGCACGGCTTGATCCAGCATGTCCTGCTTTGCTTCCTCTATCAAGGCTTGATCCAGCAAGGCTTGCTCCAGCATGTCCTGATCCAGCATATCTTGCTCCAGCAAGGCTTGCTCCAGCATGACCTGATCCAGCATATCTTGCTCCAGCAAGGCTTGATCCAGCAATGCTGTCAAAGTCCAGAGGTTCTTCTTCCTGGGAGTAGAAGGCAACTTGTGCCTCGCTCAAAGTTTCAAACCTTTCGCAGCTGTTGTTGGGGAAGTTGTACAACTGAGTCGAGCAAGCACCCCAGGTTGTGTAGATTCCTGGATTCCTTCCTCTGAAAACCACATACCACTACAACGAACACATACTTCATTAGGGCAGCATGATCAATGAAGCAACAAGTTGGAAAGCTAAGAACACATGATGAAGTAAAGCAGCATAAGCAAGCATGCATTGATTATCGCTACAAGCAGCACAAGTGTTTGCTACCTAGCTAGTATGGTGTTAACCTACTGATGCGTGTAAAGCACACGTTCGTCAGGAGACCTCAAGTGTAAGGTTTGATGGGTATAGCAGCAAGTCTTCCCTCAGTACGAAACCGAGGTTATCAATCCAGTAGGAAGTCGGCGATGCTTCGAAGGTGTCAACGGCGTCGGAAAACTCGGCGCAAAGCCTTGACGGTTGACTTGGAACCTACACACAAGACAATCAAACTACTTTGCCCCAACGAAACAGTGAGGGTGTTAATCTCACCGGCTTGCTGAAAACAAAGGATTAAAAGTGTTGTATGGAAAATGATGTATGTTTGCAGAGAATGAAAGAGAACAATGATTGCAGTAGATGGTATTTCAGGTGTAAAAAATGGACCGGGGTCCACAGTTCACTAGTGGTGTCTCTCCATAAATATAACTAACATGCTGGGTAAACAAATTACAGCTGGGCAATTGACAATATTGAAAAGTGCATAATATGCATGTGCAAGTTGTAGTGTCTACTATGTGATTCATTTGGGCATTACGACAAAGTACACAGACCGCTATCCAGCATGCATCTGTGCCTAAATAGTCCACCTTCAGGTTAGCGTCCGCACCCCTTCAGTATTAAGTTGCAAGCAACAGACAATTGCATTAAGTAAAGTGCATAATGTAAACAACACATTATCCTTAGACAAAGCATTGCTATTTTACCCCTAGTGGCAACAGCACATCCACAACCTTAGAACTTTCTGTCACTGTCCCAGATTAAATGGAGGCGAACCCAACTATCTAGCATAAATACTCCCTCTTGGAGTCACAAGCATTCACTTGGCCAAAGCTTCAACAAGTAACGGAGAGCATGCAAGATCATAAAAGACATAGACATGATAATTCAATATTCAACTTGACATAGTATCAATATTCATCGGATCCCAGCAAACACAACATGTAGCATTACAATAAGATGATCTTGATCATGATAGGCAGCTCACAAGATCTAAACATGATGGCACAAGAGGAGAAGACAACCATCTAGCTACTGCTATGGACCCATAGTCCAAAGATGAACTACTCACACATCACTCCGGAGGCAGGCATGGCGATGTAGAGCCCTCCGGTGATGATTCCCCTCTCCGGCAGGGTGCCGGGAGAGCTTCAGAACCCTCCCGAGTTAGGGTTGACGACGGCGGCGCGGCGGATGTTTTCTGGAATATTGGCTCGGGTGTCTAGGGTTTTCCCGAAAAGATGAATATATAGGCGAAGGGGCGGCGTCGGTGGAGGCCGTGGGCCCCTCACACGTCACGGGCGGCAGAAGGTGGGGCCGCGCCGCCACGTGGTGAGGGCGGCCCACGCCCCCTTCGTCTCTCCTTCGGACTCCGTGTACGTGTGGAAAAATAGGGACTTTGGCTTGTTTCGTGCAATTCCGAGAATATTTCCAGAACAACTTTTCTGAAACCAAAAACAGCAGAAAACAGGAACTGGCACTGTGGCATCTTGTTAATAGGTTAGTCCCAGAAAATGCATAAAAATGATATAAAGTGTATAAAAACATGTAGCAATTGGTATAATATAAGCATGGAACATCAGAAATTATAGATACGTTGGAGACGTATCAAGCATCCCCAAGCTTAGTTCTACTCGTCCTCGAGTAGGTAAAACGATAACAACAAATAATTTCTGAGGAGACATGCTTTCACACAATCTTGATCAAATAATAT
Source organism: Poa pratensis (assembly GCA_947311845.1). Lineage (NCBI taxonomy): Eukaryota > Viridiplantae > Streptophyta > Magnoliopsida > Poales > Poaceae > Poa > Poa pratensis. The sequence continues at coordinate 21,373,307 of CAMZMU010000062.1, forward strand.
TGCAAGGCTCATGTCATGAATGAAGTGACTCAAAGCAATGGTCTATAGTTTGCTAACAAATAGATAAAGAGTAAACAACTGAATCATATAAGCAAAAACTTTTCATGAATAGTACTTTCAAGACAAGCATCAAAAAGCTTTGCATAAGAGTTAACTCATAAAGCAATAGATTCTAAGTAAAAGGCATTGAAGCAACACAAAGGAGATTTAAGTTTCAGCAATTGCTTTCAACTTTCAACATGTATATCTCATGGATAATTGTCAACACAAAGTAATATAACAAGTGCAATAAGTAAGCATATAAGAATTGATGCACACAAAGTTGACACAAGTGTTTGCTTCTGAGATAGAAAGGAGTAGGTAAACTGACTCAACATAAAGTAAAAGAAAGGCCCTTCGCAGAGGGAAGCAGGGATTAAATCATGTGCTAGAGCTTTTTAAGTTTTTGAAATCATATAGAGAGCATAAAGTAAGTTTTGAGAGGTGTTTGTTGTTGTCAACGAATGGCAGTGGGCACTCTATCCCCTTATCACCCAGACTTTCAAGAGCGGCTCCCATGAAGGACGTTATTTCTACCCAAAGGTAGATCATCCCTCTTCTCTTTTGTTTACACATGCATATTTATAAATTGGTATGACACTCCTCCCAACCTTTGCTTACACAAGCCATGGCTAACCGAATCCTCGGGTGCCTTCCAACAATCACATACCATGGAGGAGTGCCTATTTGATAAAGTTTAACATTTTGAATTGCTTCTGATAAATCATTGGCAAACATGTGAAGAGAATTAAATGGTTAAAGTTGTAATTAATTGGGACTGGGCACCCCATTTGCCAGCTCTTTTTGCAAATTATTGGATAAGCGGATGTATATGCCACTAGTCCATTGGTGAAAGTCTGTCATGAGTAAATGACAAGGTGATAGAGAAAACACCACATACTTCCTCATGAGCTATAAAACATTGACACAAATAAGGAGTAATAAAGTTTTGAATAGTTTAAAGGTAGCACATGAAGTATTTACTTGGAATGGCAGGAAATACCACATAATAGGTAGTTATGGTGGACACAAATGGCATGGGTTTTGGCTCAAGGTTTGGATGCACGAGAAGCATTCCCTCTCAGTACAGAGTTTAGGCTAGCAAGGTTGTTTGAAGCAAACACAAGTATAAACCGGTACAGCAAGACTTACATAAAAACATATTGCAAGCATTATAAGACTCTACACTGTCTTCCTTGTTGCTCAAACATTTTACCAGAAAATATCTAGACCTTAGAGATACAAACATGCAAACCAATTTCAACAAGCTCTACGGTAGTTCTCCACTAATAGGCTTTAACTACATGATGCAAGAGCTTAAACATGATCTACTTGAGAGCTCAAAACAATTGCAAAGTGTCAAATTAAACAAGACAATGATCTACAAGAATGATATGTCTTTTCAATACCAACTACCACATGTAGCATTTTCTGTTTCCAACCAAACACCAATCAATTTATTTCAACATAAAACTCTCCAAATAATACAATGAAACAAGAGAGTACTTCTCTACAAAACTAACAGCTCTGAACAAGAGATGCATGAAAAACAGGAGCTAAAAGCATTGCAGTAGCTAGTTAAGAATACTCAACAAATATAAGTGAAGAATATGAGTATTCACATGAAAAAGCGGAGCGTGTCTCTCTCCCACACAAGAATGCTAGGATCCAATTTATTCAGAAAATAAAAAAACAAACAAAAATAAAAGCACACAGACGCTCCAAGTAAAGCACATAAGATGTGAAAGAATTAAAATATAGTTTCACTAGAGATGACCTGATAAGTTGTTGATGAAGAAGGGGATGCCTTGGGCATCCCCAAGCTTAGACGCTTGAGTCTTCTTGAAATATGCTTGGGATGACCACGGGGGCATCCCCAAGCTTAGGCTTTTCACTCTTCTTGATCATATCATATCATATCATCCTTCTCTTGATCCTTGAAAACTTCCTTCACACCAAACTCAAGTAATTCTCATTAGAGGGTTAGTGCATAATCAAAAATTCACATATTCTGTAATGACACATCATCATCCAAACTTCTGGACATTAGCTACAGCCACTGATGTTTGTGGAGCAAAGAAATCCACTCAAACACAGTAAAAGAGGAATGCAAAATAAAAGGCAGAATCTGTCAAAAACAGAACAGTCTGAAAGACGAATTTTTTCGAGGCACTTAAGTTGCTCAGATGCGAAAACCTAAAACTAATGAAAGTTGCGTACATATGAGGATCATGCTGATTTTTTCAGAATTTTTGATTTTTCTGGAGTGATAGCTCAAAACGTGGACAGCAAAAATCTGTCCTGCGCAGAAATCCAAATCTAGCATCAACTTTCATATAGAGACTTTACTTGGCACAACAATGCAATAAAATAAAGATACAAAGGAGTTGTTACAGAAGTAAAACACCTTGACTCAAAGAAAAAAAAAAAATAACAGAAATAAAAACATGGGTTGTCTCCCATAAGCGCTTTTCTTTAACGCCTTTCAGCTAGGCGCAGAAAGTGAAAATCAAGTGTTTCCAAGAGAAGAAGCATCAACATCATAACTTGCTCTAACAATAGAATCAAAAGGCAACTTCATTCTCTTTCTAGGGAAGTGTTCCATACCTTTCTTGAGTGGGAATTGGTACCTAATTTCCTTCTTTCATATCAATGATGGCACCAACAGTTCTAAGAAAAGGTCTTCCCAAAACAATAGGACAAGATGCATTGCATTCGATGTCCATAACAACAAAATCAACGGGGACAAGGTTATTGTTAACCATAATAAGAACATCATCAATTCTCCCCAAAGGTTTCTTCATAGCATTATCAGCAAGATAAACATCCAAATAACAATGTTCCAAAGGTGGCAAATCAAGCATATCATAAAGTTTCTTAGGCATAACAGAATACTAGCACCAAGATCACATAAAGCATTGCAATCAAAATCATTCACCTTCATCTTAATGATGGGCTCCCAACCATCTTCTAACTTCCTAGGGATAGAAGCTTCATGTTTAATTTTCTTCCCTAGCTTGTATGAGAGCATTTGTAATATGTTTTGTAAAAGCCATATTAATAGCACTAGCATTAGGACTTCTAGCTAGCTTTTGCAAGAACATAATTACTTCAGAAATATTACAATCATCAAAATCAAAATCATTATGGTCAATGGTAAAGGAACCATTGTCTCCCATAGTTCGAAAAATTTCAGCACTCTTATCAGAACAGTTTCAGCAGTTTTAGGCAATTTTAAACGCTTTGCAGAGGTAGTGGAAACATTGCCAACACCAATAACATTACCATTGATAGTAGGAGGCTTACTAGCATGTGAAACATTAGCATTACTAGTGGTGGTAATAGTACAAACTCTAGCTATACTATTCTCTTTTTCAATTTTATCCTCTCTTTCCCACCTAGCATGCAATTCAGCCAACATCCTAATATTGTTATCAATTTTAACTTGGATAGCATTTGCTGTAGCAAAAGTCTTGTTCTCTTTAACATCATTAGGCATAACTTTTATTTTCAAAAGATCAACATCAAGAGCAAGACTATCAACCTTAGAAGCAAGAACATCAATTTTACCAAGCTTTTCCTCAACAGATTTATTAAAAGCAGTTTGTGTACTAATAAATTCTTTAAGCATAGCTTCAAGATCAGAGGGTACACTTCTATTGTTGCTGTAGGAATTACCATAAGAATTGCCATAACCATTAGAAGGATAAGGCTTATAATTGTTGCTACCAAAATTATTCCTATAAGCATTGTTGTTGAAGTTGTTGTTTTTAATGAATTTACATCAACATGCTCTTCTTGAGCAACCAATGAAGCTAAAGGAACATTATTAGGATCAACATGAGATTTACCATTCACAAGCATAGACATAATAACATCAATCTTATCACTCAAAGAAGAGGTTTCTTCAACAGAATTTACCTTCTTACCTTGAGGAGCCCTTTCAGTGTGCCATTCGGAATAGTTAATCATCATATCATCAAGTAGCTTTGTTGCAGCACCCAAAGTGATGGACATGAAGGTCCTCCAGAGGCCGAATCCAACAATTCCTTGAAGAAAAATTTAGTCCTGCATAAAAGGTTTGGATGATCATCCAAGCAGTCAGTCCATGGGTGGGACAATTCTTTACCAAAGATTTCATTCTTTCCCATGCTTGGGCAACATGTTCATTATCAAATTGCTTGAAATTCATAATGCTACTTCTCAAGGATATAATCTTAGCAGGAGGATAATATTTTCCAATGAAAGCATCTTTGCATTTTGTCCATGAATCAATACTATTTCTAGGCAAAGATAGCAACCATTCTTTAGCTCTTCCTCTCAAAGAGAAAGGAAATAATTTCAGTTTTATAATATCCCCATCTATATCCTTATACTTTTGCATCTCACAAAGTTCAACAAAATTATTAAGATGGGCAGCAGCATCATCAGTACTAACACCAGAAAATTGCTCTTTCATAACAAGATTTAATAGAGCAGGTTTAATTTCATAAAAGTCTGCTTTAGAAGCAGGTGGAGCAATAGGAGTGCATATGAAATCATTATTATTTGTGCTAGTGAAGTCACACAACTTGGTGTTCTCAGGAGTACTCATTTTAGCAAAAAAAAAACTAGGCCGAAATAACAAAATAAAACAAGTAACTAATTTTTTTGTGTTTTTGATAAAGAGAGCAAACAAGACAAAATAAAAATAAACTAAGCAAGACAAATAACAAAGTAAAGAGATTGGAAGTGAGAGACTCCCCTTGCAGAAGCAACTCGACTTCCCCGGCAACGGCGCCAGAAAACTTGGCACGTTGAAGGGGAAGCAAACTTCTGAGCAGAAACACCTCGACCTCCCCGGCAACGGCGCCAGAAAACTTGCTTGATGCGTGTAAAGCACACGTTCGTCAGGAGACCTCAAGTGTAAGGTTTGATGAGTATAGCAGCAAGTCTTCCCTCAGTATGAAACCGAGGTTATCAATCCAGTAGGAAGTCGGCGATGCTTCGAAGGTGTCAACGGTGTCGGAAAACTCGGCGCAAAGTCTTGACGGTTGACTTGGAACCTGCACACAAGACAATCAAACTACTTTGCCCCAACGAAACAGTGAGGTGTCAATCTCACCGGCTTGCTGAAAACAAAGGATTAAAAGTGTTGTATGGAAAATGATGTATGTTTGCAGAGAATGAAAGAGAACAATGATTGCAGTAGATGGTATTTTAGGTGTAAAAGAATGGACCGGGGTCCACAGTTCACTAGTGGTGTCTCTCCATAAAGATAACTAACATGCTGGGTAAACAAATTACAGCTGGGCAATTGACAATATTGAAAAGTGCATAATATGCATGTGCAAGTTGTAGTGTCTACTATGTGATTCATTTGGGCATTACGACAAAGTACACAGACCGCTATCCAGCATGCATCTGTGACTAAATAGTCTACCTTCAGGTTAGCGTCCGCACCCCTTCCAGTATTAAGTTGCAAGCAACAGACAATTGCATTAAGTAAAGTGCATAATGTAAACAACACATTCATCCTTAGACAAAGCATTGCTGTTTTACCCCTAGTGGCAACAGCACATCCACAATCTTAGAACTTTCTGTCACTGTCCCAGATTAAATGGAGGCCGAACCCAACTATCTAGCATAAATACTTCCTCTTGGAGTCACAAACATTCACTTGGCCAAAGCTTCAACAAGTAACGGAGAGCATGCAAGATCATAAAAGACATAGACATGATAATTCAATATTCAACTTGACATAGTATCAATATTCATCGGATCCCAGCAAACACAACATGTAGCATTACAATAAGATGATCTTAAGAGGAGAAGACAACCATCTAGCTACTGCTATGGACCCATAGTCCAAAGATGAACTACTCACACATCATTCCGGAGGCAGGCATGGCGATGTAGAGCCCTCCGGTGATGATTCCCCTCTCGGCAGGGTGCCGGGGAGAGCTTCAGAACCCTCCCGAGTTAGGGTTGACGACGGCGGCGGCGGCGGATGTTTTCTGGAATATTGACTCGGGTGTCTAGGGTTTTCCCGAAAAGATGAATATATAGGCGAAGGGGCAGCGTCGGTGGAGGCCTGTGGGCCCTCACCACGTCACGGCGCGGCACAAGGTGGGGCCACGCCGCCACGTGGTGAGGGCGGCCCACAGCCCCCCTTCGTCTCTCCTTCGGACTCCGTGTACGTGTTGGAAAAATAGGGACTTTGACTCCTGTTTCGTGCAATTCCGAGAATATTTCCAGAACAGCTTTTCTGAAACCAAAAACAGCAGAAAACAGGAATTGGCACTGTGGCATCTTGTTAATAGGTTAGTCCCAGAAAATGCATAAAAATGATATAAAGTGTATACAAAACATGTAGCAATTGGTATAATATAAGCATGAAACATCAGAAATTATAGATACGTTGGAGACGTATGACCTACCACCACATCAAAAGATGATGTCATCCTACCACCGTTGGTTCGTCTTGTCAAGGGTTAGCTTATGTACCACCTCAAGCACCCAAAATATACAGACCATAAGAAGTTTTGTTGTCATAGCTACCCAAAATATACATGCCATACGAAGTTTTGTTGCCCTATCTGCCCAAAATATACTTCATGATCATGATCATGATCATGATCTTCAGACTCCATCTAGCATGCTTGCACCACCGCCACTACTCAGACGGCGTTCGTGTAGTAGTGCTTGTTCAGAAAGTTCTGGAACCAGAGCAGACGGTGGTCCTCGGCCATCTGAACAAACCCATAGCCTTGCGCCTTGTTGTCTAGGAGGTGGCCATGGGCAGCAATCTTGGCCCTGTCACTGAAGGTGCCCTTCGCGCTCATCACAGCAGAGTAGAGGCCGGGGTGCATGTTGACAGGCACGCTGTCCCTGATGGCGGTTGCCACCTCCCGGACGGCCTCAGTCATGCTGGTGAAGACGAGCACCTCCTCATCCACCAAGTCACCCCTCTTCCTCTTCCTCTCCCCCGACCCAGGTGCCTTGGGGTGAGAAACCATCAGCCTTGGCGCCTCCTCCGAAGTCAGCAGCACCTTCAGCCTCCTCCGACTCCTGCGTCTCAACATCTTCAGCCGAACCAGGAGGCTCAGATGATCCCATGTCATGCTTACCAGTGGCAAGGCCGTAGGAGAAGATGGTCTGCATCTGAGTGTAGTTCTGGATAGGCTTGTTAAGGAACTCAGCGTCCTTGGAGTGATCCTAAGGACGAAAAATAGTTAGACAGTTAGCGGTGTTCGAACATAAGAGACAATTAGACAGTTAGCGATGGCGTACGATGATGCTAACCAAAATGTGGCCTCTGAGGTGCTCAATCTCCAGGATGATGCTGTGGGTATCCTCATCCCAATGGCACCACTCCGGTCCTTCAGCTTTGACACCTTGATCCACCTAGATCTCCACTTCCTGAGGTGGTTGTAGATCTGAGTGGAGGTGACCTCTTACGCACAGAATTCGAAGACAAGCTTCACAACTGTGTTCAGATGCACCTCCTTGAACCCCTTCTCAGTCCTCACACCGTTGGCGATGAGCTCGCACATCTTGTTCAGCACAAAGGTGGACAGAAATGGAGGCCACTTCATGGCCGTCCCCATCTTGCTCTTCTTCTCCTTGCCACCAGAACGCCTATCCAGGTCCAGACAAGGCGTGGCCAGCTCAAGATGTGACCCCATCCTAGGCACCTCGAACATCTCCATGGCATCATGCGTCTCGTCTGGATGCGAGTCGGGGACAAGTCGCTCTCTCCCTCGAGCAGAGCCTGGCTAAAATCATCGATGGACATGTCCTACAACGCCGACTAGCAAGGAAAGTAGCAGAACTAATCGACGAACACGGTGGTACAAAGATCCTACATCATTGCGGACCAAATCGACAACATCATGTATGAAAGATCAACTCCACCTGCACAGATCAACCTCCTGAACTTGCTCAAACTAGATCATGGCCTAAAGATAAACTCCACTAGCACAGATCTACAAAAGCTACACTACCTAGGGTTCGATTGTGCTTACCGACATCGCCGCGTGGAAGACCGGACGCTGCACGCACCGGTCGAGGAAGAAGTGGTCCGCGCTGGCCATCGAGCTCCGGTCACCGCAGTGGAAAAAGGCGCCGCGTACCTAGTCGTCGTCGGTGAATCTTGGCCCGGACTCTGACCTCGAAGTGGGGGATGGTGGCGGGAGCTTCGGCGGTGAGAGTAGAGGCCTCAAATAGGGGAGCCAACACTGGGCGCTGACCGAAATTTCTCCCACCACCATTTTCGCGAGCGCGCGCGTGCGCCCGCGGCCGCGCGCCATCTCCCTTGCCTGCACGAGCTCGGCCACTCCGTTCCCCATTTTGCCTTGCGTGGGGTGCTCAGCGGAAACGCCAGAATCGACCGTTCCTATCGGGCCTAGCTCAGGATGCTTTAAGATTCGTGCACATGCATGCTTTTCAAACAGGGCAGGTAACTAAACGGGCCAAATCTTGCATGCAACAGGGCGTTCCTAATGCCCGTGGACAACCAAACGCGCCCCTATTTATCCCAACTCCCTTCCGAAACAGTTGGTCAGTGTGTTAGAATTTCAACCGTGTCCCGGTTACCCGTCATCTAGCATAGCCCCCCTTGATCATGCAGTTGCCTTTGTTGTGTCCAGGTCGGTAGCGATAAGGTTTGGTCGTGCTCTCGGACCTTTGTACGGGATCATACTTCGCACGTGTTTTTTTCCTGTTCATCAGCTTCTACGTACGGAGACCGGAGTGCACTTTAGTTAGAGCACACATCATAGCAACGGGAAGCATATATCCCTCGTCCTGATACACTGACTCCAGTCCAGCAGTCAGCTTCAACCGATAGGGCAACATGACCACTCGTTTCTGTAAATAAATGTTACCCTTACATAAAAGTGCACATTTCACACCATACAAGCAAATCGATGCTTGATCTCACCTCAAAACTCACGTATAGGACTCCCGTCGACTGGAGCAGTGCGGATATGAGACCCAAGCAACGCTTTAATCAGCCGGTAGGATTGAATAATTTCCCCTTTTTAGCCGGATGAGATTTTCTTTCACAAAATCAATAAACGTTGGTTGGAAAAGGTATTGTGCACAGCACCTTCATCTTGATGTTCGGAACCATCCAGAGTTTAGAGATAATCTGCCTACTGCAGTGGCAAGCGCTTTTGTCAGTTTATTTAATTGCTAACTGAGCTGTGCATTCTACGTTTTGAGGTTACAAAAGTTCCCACATGGTTTATACCTTATACCTATACTACCATCACTTCCGCTTTGCTACTATTCTTTTGTTTATTCTGGTGCTTAATATGCTTATTATGACAATTGTAATCATTGTTGCTGCTTTCGTATTGCAGAATGGATCATATGATGATGACGGAGAAGGGACGGAGCACTACACAAGGACAGAGCTCTGGTAACACACACTTGTGTTACTACAGGTCCAAAAACGTGTTACTAGGCCTCTTAGTAACACATTCTGAGATGTGTTGCGTTAGGCCGTGTTACTAAGAGGTGTTCACTGTCACACATAGTAATTGTTCCTACATGCTAAAAATTGTGTTACAGTTGCGCTGTAGTAACACGCATCGTATGTGTTACCGATTGCCCTAGTAACACAGTTTTTTAGATATAGTAACATACTATGTGAGCTGCAATAACAGTACTAGTAACAAAGTTTTCTAACTATAGCAACAGAATTTGTAACACATTCTAGTAGCCCTCACAACACAATAATCGGGTGATACTCTGACGTGGATGACACGTGTACTGACGTGGAAATATATGTGGCAACGCATTACATTTTTTCTTCAGAACTAGTAATGACGTGGCAATGACATGGTTTTTTTTTTTCAATTCAGAGCAATTTTTGGCCCCACGTTTCCATTATAATGTCCGCACGCATGTGTTCATAATAGCTTATATCATATTATGCACTTAAATTTTTCCATTGAATTTGGATACCCGAATTCAAATCTCAAGCTCATGAAAATAACAAATTATATTTCAGTCACAAAATACATAAAAATGAATAACTACAAAACACATTTACATTAATGGGACACTATCACATGGCCAAGTCTTGGCAAAAACAAAAAAAAACTTGATAACTAATCCAGGATGCTAGAATCGTCATGTTTGAGCTGAAACAAATAAGACTTGATTCCTTTCCCAACCAATGCAAGAGACAACACCAAAGAACCTGCAAAAATGAAAGTAAATTTTGATTTACATGAATGAAGAAATATTCCAATTGGGTATGAATGTAGATGATACAGGACAGTAGGAGTGACTAGTGAGAGGTTATCATGTTTAGAAACTGATTAAGAGTGACATGCTATCATGTACGGAAATAGGTTAAGAGTGATAGGTTATCATGTTTAGGAACAAATATAAATCTTAAAAATGACAGTTCCATTGAATTAAATCAACACTAGTCTTTCATTACATACCACAGAACTAACAAGGTAACTATATGTAGTTTGACCATAATACTTTTGATTTTATTTATAGCATATACAGTTTATTTTGCCTGCAACTGATTAGTAAAACAAACTGTATGCGCATGTAGGACGTTTGACTAGCAAAGCATATATCAGTTCCATGAAAAACAGTCAAGACTTTGCTCTATTACACAGCAAGAAAAGCATGTGTTACAGTCATGGGCTAAAGGTATAGGTGGGAGGTGGCACATATGGGCATCACTTAATGAAGAAAAACACAAGTTCAGGCATTAACTGAACCTGCTAGTTCCAAACTGCATATCAAACGTGATTTAGATGATATATTATGTAAAATAAGGACAAAAATCTCACCACAGTAATGGTAATCCATAGCCGACATTTCCTCTCCGTCCATCAATACTCAGCATATACATTAGTTTCTCATCCTAAAATAAGAGCAAGATATTACAAGAAAAAGATTTGGTAAAAGGCAAAATTAATTTCGTACTTTCGTACAAAAGAATAATGCTGCTTGATAACTATTTATAAAACAAAAACTTAACTACTTCAAGGAAAATCCAATGGCAGCCATGATTTCTAAATTCTCTTTTGAATACTGTTATATCCTAAATACTAATACAAAGTACTAACACAACCTAAATTCTCCCTCTTGAACACATCCTAAATACGGCTACAAAGTACTTCCACAAAGTTCCAACCAACAAGCGAAAGGAGTTCAGGCTAATCACTGGACAGAACTAGTTAATCAACAGTTAAGAATTCCAAACATCAGCACCAAGAATTCAGCAATTAACCAGACCACAATTCAATGACTAACTAGGCCAACATACAAAGATAAGTAATCGACTCAGTCTAGACTGCATGGCATTAAAGCTATCAAAATATTTAGCACGCACCTGGATAAAATAGATAGAGAACTTCCGTGCACAAGAATACTCATTGCAGTGTCAACATAGGCTCTGTACAGACAAATGAATCATACTAATTGTAGCGAGAATGTGGAAACCATGGCAAATAATTTTACCGGACAATGCCAGAATTTCAGTTTTCTATTTGACGATCTGCTTCTAGACGCCAATACCTGGCAAAAGAACATCGTTTCTTGGATTAGCACCGCAGCGCCATGCCAGCCCACAGGCGTCCTACGAGACTGCCGCAGCCACGAAGACCATCTCCATCCAACACTTGCAGCGGTAGCACCAGGTGGCACATGGTAATAAATTGTGGATCCATCCCAGATGCATCCGTTTACATGGTACCTTCTACACTTTTCTGCAAAGGGGCTGGGAATCAAAGAACGGATTGCAGAAATCAATTGAAAAGGGTAGGAGGAGAAGGGATACGACTGGTTCACCGGGACAAAAACCTGATCCTCAACGTGTGGAACGGAAACCCAATCAGTGACATTGACGAGCTGGACGAGGACTGCGCGCCCTCCTTCCCGTATGCCGTGAAGGTTGTGGATCCTCTCGACGAATGGTGCTGCTGGTGGATCTGGAGGGGGAGGGGAGTAGATCTGAAACGACGTCCAGCAGCCGGTGGCGGCGCGTAGCGAGGGGAGCGGGCGAATTTTTTTGAAAGCCTCTCCTCCTGAGAATACAAGTTGTAGTATCTGATCAGACACACAGATACGCACACCACACGCACACACACCACACACGCACACCCCTACCTATATGTCTAAACTAGACCTACAACCTATATCCCTAATACGTCCTTGAGAGTACTTATCCGAAGACCAGTGCTCCGGGACCGACGGGCACGTCGACCTCGCCTGTGGCACGTGGACGAAGAGAGGCACCTGCGATTTATTCCTGGGAGCAAACCAGTGCCTGGCTGCTAATTCCCGTGAGACACCCAAAATTCGCTCCCCCTGGGAGTCGAACCGTGGGCGGGCAGGCTGGCCACTGCCAGGCCTTGCCACTGCGCTACTGCGCGTCCTCGAGCGGGCGAATTGAGAATTTGTGGTTAGAACTTTGGCGGCGATTGCGGGTTAAATCATCTTTGGACAAAAAAAAAAATTGACGCCCGCGTACACGACTCAAAATTTCACCGCGCCGCTCTTTATTTTTCATTAATATTTGCACTTCGATTTTTTATGCTCGTGTCGCTGGTACTAGGACCCGCTTTATGCTGACCCATGCGACATAGTGTGTGTGATCCGTACAGAGTCTGTTGAGATTTTTAGTTAAAAGAGTTGGATATTTTTATTGAGTTTTCGTAGGTATTCGTCTTTTAAATATAATAGTAGATGAAAGAAAAAGAAAAAATATACCCAATGAGGATAAGTTATCGCCGAAAATTCATAGTTACCAATCTTACCGAGATGACTCTTTCGCAATAGATCGGGGTAGATCAGCCTGTGACAAACCTGTCGATCATCACCGGCTCCAATCGCCGACCTCTACCCCCGATGTTAGTGTCACAGTCAGGGTCGCCTTGCCACCCTCGTCCTCCTACTTGTTGTCCACCTCTGCCCGCTATCCCGCTAACCCCCAAAGGCTCTCCTTCATGTGTTTAATTGGACGTCCGACATTGTCAGCACGAGCGCCATTGTGTTGGTGGTATCTAGTTCGATCATGTGCAAAATTTCAGGATTTTCTATGCAAAGTTTAGTATTATTTGAAATCAATTGTAATTGAAATAGCAGAAATCTATTTGGGCCATAAATAATGATTTTTTTTAAAACATCTCAATGTTATCTTGATAATATGAAATAGTTCAACAACGGTTCAGAAAGTTTAACTACAAGTTACAATTTTCTGAAATTTTGCAATTGGCTGGAAAAGGAAAATAAACATAAACAAAACTAAATAACTTAACATACTTGGATCAAAACCCAACGGGCGCTCCTATGCGCCACCTTCAGCGGCACGTGTCGCTGCCGCAGCCTAAAGGAGATCCGATTGGGCCCGGCCTAGTTACTTCCGTTCGCTACCAATCGACCTAGCCGCTTGTAGCACAAAAACAGAATGGGCCGGACTAAAAAGAATGTACGGTTTACCTTTTCGTTTGTGAACAATTTTCAAATTTAAACAATTTTTGAATCTGAACAATTTTCAAAATAAACTATTTTCAAGTTTGAACAATTTTCAAATTTGATGAATTTTCATTTTTTGCAAATTATCAAGTTTGAACAATTTTCAAGTTTGAACAAATATCAAATTTGAACATTAAAAAACATATTTTTAAAAGAAACAGAAAAAGAAAAGGAAAAAACAGAAACGAAAAGAGAAAAAGAAAATGGGCCGGCCCAGTGCGGTGCGGGGTGTTCGGCGCGAGCCTCCCGCGTCGCAAAAGGCGCCAAATAGCATGTGCCAAACCCACATGCCTTTTTTTTTTAGAACAGCCAAACTCAACATGCCTGGAGAACTCGCTGTACATCTTGGCTGCAGAAGCCCACCAAGCCTCGCCCATTTCTTGTCCGCAGCCCATAATGACTGGGCCATAGGATCTTTTGCTTCAGTTGGGCCAGTAAATCAAACTCCCGACTATAAATATTTCGATACGTCCTTGTGTCCTTGTGGCTTAAGCACTTTGTTTTTCGAATTAACGAGTGAACTATTTATTTAACTTACAAATTATTTATCCTTTGGTTCTTGCACATGGATCCAACATGCACTAACTAATATATATTATAGCCTTTCTTAAAAAATAAATGGGACTATTATAAAAAATAATTACATTTTGTATGGACTGAGAACGGGCCCCACAAAAAACGTTGTGCATTTTAGCATCAAAATGTAATTAAATGGAAAGTAATTTTCGTGGCTTTGGACTCATATATGGGTCATATTACACCTCGGCATGGGTGGCCTGATGTCCCGGGCTCAATTTTCTGCCACAATCTCGGACTGGAAGCCTCAAGTACGTCTAAAATTATTCACCCCATTTTTTTTTAAATACGCACATTTTATTGTTTGGAGCCACGCTTGGGCCTATCTTTATCAGCTCGAGTTTTTTATGTGTCCGGCTCCAACGGGTCCTGGCTCGACATGTGCCTAGGCGTAGGTCATAGGACATAGAGTCCATTGTCCTTATTCTTACCTTAGCTGGAGAAAAAAAACACATAAGTACATGTAGTTAAGTATAATTAAAAGGAGAATCGTTACAAAGTGTGATAAGTAATTGGTCAGCATTATGTTCATTGAATCGTTGGAGGGCGATTAATAAATGAGATATATATTGTGTAGTGTTTTAAGGCTACTTTATGACTTTATTGTTTGAGGTTGTTATAAATTAAGATGGATAAGTAAAATGAGAAATTTACATACTCGATTTTTATGTATTTAATATACATAGAAGTTATTCACCTTTTATCTAGAGTTATATAAATTGTAACATTGTGTAGTAACACACTAATTATGTGTTACCGTATAACTGGTTTGTAGCACCTCCGTTCGTGAGTGAGAGGAGAGGTAGCTAGGCCCTAGTGGCAACATCAGAAGTCACCTTGGTCCTACTATTAGGAACTGTCAAAGATAAGCACATAATTGTGCTAGTTCAGTTCAACAACAGAAGAATATCACACTAATGTTGGATTTTCTTGCCGCCCTGTTGTTAGTTGTCACTGATGTTGTGATGTGTCGTATTGTAATTGTAGGTATTTCAATGGACGATGATAGCTTTATCGAGACATTTGATTAGAGGAATGATAAAACAATTTGGCATGATAGTTGGCTTAGTAGCTAACCCGAGGAACAAAAATGTTGCTATTCAGTTTGTGGATTCATAAAAGAGGACATGACGACTGTGACTCCGAGGAAGTGAAATATTAGTCGACAAGAGATAATTGTTGGTTGGTTGCTTTTGTGCATATCATGTCAAACTATAACTTATGTCGAATTACATTTTAAGAAATAGTCTTTGATTTTGGAATGGCATATCTCGACGTGATTTTTATATGTATTATGACTACTTCATGGCATGCATTTTTTATAGACCGTAGCAACGCACGGGCATTTAGCTAGTAGTTGTAACGTGGGTGTGAACGTCGTGTCACCATGTGTCTGACAGAACACAACACGAATAATGTAACATAAGGGAAAGCAAAGTCAATCTAATCGCGTGCGTGTGGTGGCGTACCTGGTCAAGCAGAATCGGTGAGATACTGCAGGGAAGCAAAGTCAATCTGCATGTCCAGACAACATAAACGAGAGGACTTCATGGCCCTGTTAGATGGACCCTTCTCAGACCAAGAGATCGCGACCATCGACGACCTTGTCCTTGCCGTGAAGAAGACCAAGAAGAAGAAGACGACATCAGGAATCAGGAAGGAGCGGGAGATGCCACCGGGGGTGGCCTAGAGGATGAAGCTTCTAATGCATGGACACTCCTCCTTGCAAATGCTGCGAGGAGGTGCCTTTTGTGTCTGTGGATCTCATGTTTGCGTGACCAAGTTGGTCTGCCGTGTTGCTGTTAGGAAGGGAGATCTGTGTGTTGCTGATCGAGTCGGGTTGTTGTCATGGCGAGCACTTGTGGGTTTTTCACAAGAGGCTAGGAGAGCGGCTGGCGAGACCATCGTCCACTCGATGTGGGGGGGGGGGGGGGGGGGGGCGCAGGGAAGGATAGGAACCAAAAGACCTTCTACAGTGTGGCATTCTCGCATTCGGAGATGGTGGCTTTGGTGCGGGAGGAGTTTGTGATGCAGGCTTTCGCCCACTGGAGACTAGTTTTGTTAGTTTCTGCATATAAAGGGATTTTTCCCTATCTCAAAATTCTGTACATAACCCTCTATTCTATCTATTCGGATGGCGGATACGACCGCTTTAAACCTAAAAAAAAACATAAAGACACGTGCAATGGATCGCTCGCATTAGTCCGAGCCGAGCTCTCTTTCGTTTTTGTTTGGTTGAGAGAAAGTCAGAGGCAGAGCTTGAGCCTAAACATTGTGCGTCGCAACAACTTCGTCTAAGAAAACCGGGCATACTCAAGAGGTTCGAATCAGGAGCTACAGGGCAAGCTACGACTGAAAGTACGTGGCTCTAAGCGTGATTGGCTGTTTAACGTAGAGGTCATCAACCGATCTTGTTGTTTATGTTTTTTCTTATTTTATTTTTTCTTATTTCTGGTTCATGGTAGTATCTGCGAATGCGATTGTCTGATGACGTTAGAAACGTATTAATATTGTTACGACGTTGACGGGCCACACGACGTTGGGTATACAACGAGTGAGATGAAAGATCAGCTTCACTGGCTCTCCGGTCTTGATGTTTTTTTTCCAGTCTTGATGTTGATTTGAGCCCGTAACGATTATAACCAAAAGTGCGTACAAATAACAATAATATGACCATATGAAAAAAACAGAAAATTCTGCAATATCTTGTGTGATACTTTTCGTGTTGAATCCATACATAGCATTATTCATATGGCGGTGGACAAAGAAAACATTGAGATGTAGATAACACAAAATATTTTCATAATTTATACAGATATAGTCAATACATTGCAATATGCAAGTAAAAATGCAAAGTGTGCCTGTTTCAAGAAGAAAATGCAAAGTGTAAGTGAAAACTAATCGGGTATTCCACGAAATGGGATAGTTTTACGACCAACCTCCTTATTTGTTTTCCTCCTCATGGAACAAAGAGTTGAAATGCTCCAAAAAGTATACATGATAAAAAACGACAATTTATTGTTTGTTCTATTATTTAGCAGAATTGCAAATTATACAGATGAAACTAATCAGTCACCTTCTGCTTATATGCCTAATTTTTTCCTACTTACTAAGGACCAAGATAAAATGCATCTCCTTCCGTAAGTGATGTGCTTATTATAATAGAGAGTGGATTCACTACTCATGGTGGTGCGTACGCACCCATGCACCACTGTTGGATCTGCTTTCAGATTGTAATAAAACCATCTGCTGGGCATCTGCTGGGACTTTGACTGATATTTTGGCATTGTGTGATTAATTTGCGCGCGAGTCGTTTCTTCGGCAGAAAGACTGGTGTTCAGCACATCAGGACAAGGGGAATAGCCAACGGTAGCAGTAGCTGATGGGACCTACATGCCCACTTTCCCCATCTCTCACTTCTGCATCTTTTTTTTTTGCGAGGAAACCATTGATAATATTAAAGCTCAGACATTACAGAAAGGCACCCAACAAAGAAAGAAATTACAACGCAGTCCTTCTGCAACTCAATGTCGCCGGCGTGGAGATGAACGTGTCGGTGGCGCGCCGCCGCATCGTCTTCCTTCAAGTCTTGGAGCAGAAGACGTCCCCTAGCGGAAGGGAAGTCGCCGGACCTCGAACTCCGGGGAGTCTCCATCCAAATCCAGCTGCAACATCGCCGAGCTTCAACATCATCGGCTTCGAAGGTCAACCCAGATCCGCCGCCGCGCAGGATCTGGGAGGGGGATGGCGCGCCCAGCAGATCCGAGGATCCGAGGGAGCGGAGGGAGCAGGCGCACCACCGCGGAACTCCACCGAGCTCCGCCGTCGAAGGGGCGCGCACCTGCACCAAAAGCAACGCCGGCGACCCAACCACCTCCATGGCGCCGCCAGTTGAGAACCCTACAAAGCCTACACTATCTACACCCGAGGACCGGGGATCCCCCGCCCTCCCGCCGCCGGAGCGGCCGGCGGAGGACGAGGGATCCAGCGAAACTGCGGGGAGGCGGTGGATCTGCGGGGAGGAGAAAAATCGCCCTCTCTGCTACAGTGGCGGGGAGGGAAGACGTCCGGGCTCGCCCTTGTACTCCGTCACTTCTGCATCTGTGTTCATCGATCGATTTAAGGACTGAAATACCAGGATGGGCGCGCGTAGCTCCTCAAATCGCAATCCACGCTGCTCAAATCGCAATCCACGCTGCTCAAATCGCTCAGCCACACTCCTCAAACTCCCGATGGCTAGCTTGCTTCCAACTCCTCTGCTCCCCCTCGTCCCGATGATGCACCTCGCCGGCGCCCTTGTCGAGCACGGCTACGCCGTCTCCGTGGCGCTCATCGACCCCGCGGTGAACGCGGACCCCGCCTTCGGCGCCGTTGTCGCCAGCGCCGCGGCCTCCATGCCGTCCGTCTGCTTCCAGACGCTCCCGCTCATCGAGGACACGCCCACGCTGACCCCGGACGCCCAGTTCATCCTGTGGTACCTCGACGTCGTCGGCCGCCGCCGACCCGCGTAGGATGCAGCCTCCACCGTGCCGGCGTTGGTCGATTGCCGCTCCCCTCCGCGCCAGCAGATGGCGTTGCTCTTGCTATGAGCTATTTTGAGCAGCTTGGTTTTTTAATCGGAAATGAACAGCAAAATGGGGAAATGAGAGGATGGGGAAAGTATGAGAGAGAGCGCGATTGTGGTCCCTCTTCTTCCGAGCCTAGCCGGCCATGGCCAAATTGTTCGAGCTCGTGTCGTCCATCATGGGCGCAACCCGACCTTCCACTGCCAGCCATGGTCGTGTCTCTCTCCTTCCGAGCCTAGCCGAGCTCGTCGTGGACAAGGATCTCCGCATCCCAGTTCTCTCACGGCCGCTACAGAACATTTTATTGGTCGACGAAGAGAGCAAAGGATGAGCCGTGGTGGGGGACGTGGGCAGCTTTTCCCTCGTTTCTTTCTATCTTTTGGTTGTGTCAGTTTATCAGGTCATTAGCAGCTGCGATTATGATTAGGCTACTTTGACCAGATTGGACACGTGTCGTGCAATGGATAGGTGCGTACGCACCACCATGGTTACTGATTCATTTTTTATTTAATATGCTGGTGATAAGTGAACTGATGTTACATAGGAGGTTGAAAATGAACAAATCTGTGAAACGAGATTATCTTTAGTCGACTCAATCTATTGACGATGTAATTCTGGACAACCCTTTTGAATATGTGGACATGAGTGAAAAAATTACATTTAGATAATTTTCCAATCTTTGTGCATGAATTCTAGGTGCTGGTTTGTCTAGGACTACTCGCTACGAACATCTCAACGGCCATAAACACGAAGTGAAATGCCCACATATATGTGTGTTCATTTCACACAACATGTACTATTCGTACAACAAGATGAATACATATTGGCTGGTTGATGAATTACTAATATAGAGCTAACTGGCATTGTACTACCTGTTGAGTCATAGCTGGCCTATATATATGTGTAGTTTTCTCCGCCCTGCATAACATAGATATAATGTAGAGCGAGCCCCAAGGATGGCAAGGAGAGGGCCGAAGGACATCGCATATAGTGGATATCGGAGAGCCGTCATAATTGTGATGGATATTTGGAATGGAAGTTATTGGGAATTATATTCGTGCAAATGGTAAACAACCCTCTGGGGGTGTCATCTTGGAGCTCCGTTCCAGCCGGGGCATGCCACCGCGGCCGGCTGGCCCGACGATGGCCCCGGTGAAGGAGAATCGATGAGTCAATCAAGGAAGCAAAGTCAATTTGCATGTCCAGGCAACGTGAACGCACATGCATGGATTGCTGGCATTAGGGAGGGAATATCTAGTGCTACATACCCTTCACGTACTACCGTTGCTACCACACGAAAAAAGTATTTTATATGTGTCAAAAAATTATACGAAAATCATGAGTGCTCATGACATATGTCCCTACAACATCCCAAAATTTCATGTCCAAATTCGAAATCAACATTGAGAAACAAAATAGACAAATCTATCATGAATAGTGCTACCTAGTGTCACAAAAAGACAAAACAGAAAATGACACTATTCATGCTAAATTTCTCTTTTTTGTTTCTCTGTATCCATGTCGAATTTGGACATGAAATTTTAGGATGTTGTAGGGACATACTTCATGAGCACTCACGATTTTTCGTATAATTTTTTGACACGTATAAAATACTTTTTTCATGTGGTAGCAACGGTAGTACGTGAAGGGTGTGTAGCACTAGATATCTGCATTAGTATCCGAGCTCGAGTGTGGCACGCGTAGACGTTGTGCGTCGCAACAACTTCGTCTAAGATAACAGAGTCGTACTCAGCAAGTTAGAAACCTACGACTTGTTGACATACTTGAGGTCATCAACCGATCTTTTTGTTATGCTTTCCGTTTTCTTTTTTTCTTGTTGTTTGGTTCATAGATGGAAACGATTGTTTAATGACGTTTCAAAAACAATTCCCCAAGGTACGCTGGTCCCGTTGAGGGTCTACTGAACTGGTTTTGCCCCTTGTTTTGCCATCAGGCGGCTTGATGTGGTGGCCTTCAGTTTTTTGATGATGTGCGTTGGTGTGTTGTCAGCGTATTTGGCCATGTTCTTAGCCACCCCTTCATCCGTGTTGTAGGTGTAGCGAGTTGTCGCTAAGTTGGTTGTTCGCTTCGGGTTGATCTTTGTATAACTCTTGTAAGATTTTGTTGAATAAAATTGTGGAGACTGTGTGCATACAAATATAGATAGATTACATGTGTATGTATACACGTAAATTTCCTTTACAATTTTATAAACTTTAAAACACAGTTTTAGAATAATTTTTAATACTTTCCTCGGGAGTCAAAACACCGCCCTCCTAGTATTACCTAGGTTTGGAAATACTATAACATATTTTCCTAGAGCCTACCAACTCATATTAAATTTTAGGAGGTTGTATGGATGGAGTATCCCAGAATTTTACTTCCTTCTTCTATTAATAAGTGTATGTCAACATTTTGTTCTAGGTCAAATTTTTATTATAACATGACGGATTTTGAAATGCACTTTCTCCGTCCCTAAAAGGATGTCGCTAAATGGATGTATCTAAACATATTTAGTGTTGAATACATCAAATGATATATTTTTCTGGAGGGAGGGATTATTTTTTATACTACTTCTTTCTCAAATTATAGCGTGTTTTGGTAGGCTATTATGGCTTAACAAGTCGTTTTAGAAATGGGGACAAAGATAATTGACCTAAGTTAGTGTCAAAAATATATTGACACACGTTGTCATAAACGTGGTGAACTGTGTATTTTTTATATTGACAAAAATCTAAAAACGATACTTATTGTAGACGGAAGGAGAGAGTTACATATTAGAAGAAAAAAATCGGAGGAGGCGATTTGGCTCATGGGTGCATCTGCACCTATTACGTAAATGTTTTTTAGTTTTTTCTCAAAATGTCAAAAAATTACAGAATTTTTTTTGGATGTGTATTAGAACATTATGTGTTAGCATAAAAAATGGCGTGGTGAACAAACATTTTTTGTGACCTGTGCAAAAAAGACAAAAAATGACTCGTATAAAAACATTTTTGTGCGTCTGGATTTGTCTTTTTTGCACAGGTCACAAAAAATATTTTTTCTTCACGTAACTTTTTGTGCTAACATGAAATGTCTTGACACATATGCAAAAAAATTATTTTGAATTTTTTGACATTTGGAAAACTGTTTTTTGGGTAGTGGGTGCATCTGCACCTGCTACCCAAAGTGGATTTCCGAAATAAAATCATTATTTATGCAATCCAACAAACGGCTACTTTCAAGCATAGTAGAACTCGCAGGTCGCAGGTGGTAAATTGCACTTGGCAACAAACAACTACTCCCTCCGTTTAGGTGTATAGGGCCTCTACCGTAATGCAGCGCGACCAAGACAGATGATGACTGGTTATATTACTCCCCAATCAGAGATTAAATAGGAATGGTAAATTAATTAGCCAATTAACTAGGCAAGTGAACTGTACATCATCCATTGGTCAAACCATCTCACACTACCGGAGAAAAAGGAGAAAAGAGGGCAGCTCTCACGTTTGGAGCAATTACAGGAAGAGAGAAGAGCTGTAACTTCCAATTAATTAGGCTAATTAATATTTGCGGCCTTATTTCTGGTTAGTTTTTGAACAAATATTTTTTCATTAGAGGCCCTATACACCTAAACGGAGGGAGTACGCATGAATGTCAAAAAAAAAAAAAAAACTACATCATCCATTGGTCAAACCATCTCACACTACCGGAGAAAAAGGAGAAAAGAGGGCAGCTCTCACGTTTGGAGCAACTAGTAATCTTGCACGTGTAAACACACGTGTAATCTTGAGAATTTATTTTCCCATAGGATAAATAGATTGGTAATGAATATCATAATGTCTTTTTTGTTTTTTTACAACACAAATGCAAAAAAGTGGGTACATACCAATAGGATTTTCCAAAGCATAGTCTATACTAATGTATAGTTCAAGCCATTTCGGCTAACTAAGTTCAAGTGAGAACAATATATCATCTAGTAGTACACGACTTATTATGGACGGACCAAGTTCGACCAGAACCCTCATTTTAGTCATCTAGCACACTACTTCAAACCATTGTACAGGGATGTTTGTTTAGGAAAAGAGGCATATCGAACTGAGTCAAGAGGTTCAACATCCATGACACCAGCACGGGCACGCCATTAGGAAAGAATAAATTTAGTTTTTTTAACAAGAATAAATTTAGTTACACCATACCAAACACATAAAAGGGGTTGGAGGCGGAGAATTTATCTTCTCAATCATGCCACAACTGGATAGTACAATATATGGTTGCGCAGTAAAAAAGTCATAAATCTTAAGAGTGGAAAAAACCGGTTACGTACTTCCTTAAAATAGAATTGCTTCACATAGAATTACTTCTCGTAGAAAATATCTGATGGCCTCTAAGTCTGACTAAAATCTGATTGAAGGATTGGATGATGTAGCTATATGGTTGCAGTGACTTGCAGTGTCCAGAGCAAGCCAGACTTCGAGGGAACAATCACTCTCTGTTAAAAATCCACACCTTCTAGTACACAACTCCAATAAAAAGTTTCAGGGTAAGAAATCCTGTAAATAAATATGGATCCTGTTTCTTCATGATGATGATTAACAGAATAAGGAAAAATCTACTTATCGGCCAAGCAACAATGTATCACATTTGTATGATCCTTAAAAAGGTACACAATATTCTTACATGCAGCACACTTTCTTAGCTCCACAAAGCAGAGAAGAAACTTGTTTCAGAACTTGGACTGTCCTTGTTTGCTTTCGCCCCCTAAAATATATTCCAGGTATATTGTGATGCAATTCCTGATGTGATTGTAAACAACAGTGTGAAGAACAATGCAGGACAAACTTACATGTGGGGAAGTTTTTGTTGAAGGTGCCTGCCTATGCAATTCCTGATGTTTTTGTAAATGAGTCTTGAATTAAAGAACTCCATCCATGGAGTAGTTCAACATCTAAAATAGTGCAGTTTAACATTAGCCTATGGGCAACACATAATTCACATCATAGAGCAATGGGTGTGTGAAACTGATGCATTATGTACCTACTTTTGATCTTTTGCCTGACATGTAAAATCTCAATTTCGTCCGACTTTCGTTATAGATTTTTGTGCGACGATCACAGTCTGTCTTCGAGTTTGCATCAAAACATTGTACGGTCAGATCATTTTTCTGTCTAAGCACAGTCCAGGGCTAATTAATTTGATTGTACATCTGAAATAGCACCTCATCAAGCTAGTGTGAACGAACTGAACCAATCAATTTGTACATCATGCTTGTTAATTAGCCTACAACATCACCTTAGAAGAATGTACAGGCGAAACATCTTGTAATTCCCAGTAGCATGCCAAACGTAGCTCGTACACCTGAATTGACAATACCACTGAAATTTCAACACGACACAGATTATGAACATATCTAATGTATGGAGAAGAAAAACAAAGAAATTTTGACAAACATAGACATTCAGAGAACCTAAACACCAGCTCCAGCTAGCAGAGCAGAATTTTTAAGTTA
The DNA here is from genome assembly GCA_947311845.1 of Poa pratensis. Classification (NCBI taxonomy): domain Eukaryota; kingdom Viridiplantae; phylum Streptophyta; class Magnoliopsida; order Poales; family Poaceae; genus Poa; species Poa pratensis. The sequence continues at coordinate 21,397,472 of CAMZMU010000062.1, forward strand.
CCGAAGCAGAGAACAAATGTGAATAATACAACAATTTTCTGGAAAATTAAGTTGGGAAGTTTTCTGGAAGGATCAACATTCTGAAAGAAGCTCTTATATGCAAATAAGAGAAAGATCCCAGTTAATAATCTCTCTAAATTTGCTGGTCCAGCCAATTGGATGATATCGAATCACAATCCAGTAAAATCCTTATATGCCGCAATTACCTATCTCTTTCAAACTATTGTCCGACCAAATGTATCATTGTACCTCAAACATACAGTTTTTAGTTAAAATACAGGTTATTGCATTTGCATCCAGCGTCCATTATGATTAGTGAATTGACCTACGCAGCTCACAATAGCAAGAGAGCTAAGCGATGGCTTTGAGACTTCAGGTTGAGCTAAGCGATTGTCATGTGGAGACAACTCAAGACCGTGACATGAGCGACCGCAGGGGAAGATCGTGACCTCAACCTAGGCAGTGGGCACCATCAAACCTGAAGGATGTAGAGTTGCTGGTGGATTCCGGCCGGTGCAGGAGACGTAGAGCGCGCCGCGGGTTCCGACGTTCCGTGTTCCTCCGTGCAGGGCGTTGGTCCGACGTTCCAGCGTGCAGGTGCAGGGCGCCGCCACGCTTGCCGGTGTGCAGGGTGCGCAGCTGTCCCTGTAGGCTGATGCGGCGGGAGGGCGTTGGCATTCTGTCGTCCAGGGTGCCACCTCGCTTGCTGGTGTGCAGGACACGACAGTCCCGTGTAGGCTGCAGCGGCGGGAGGGCGTCGGCGTTCTGGCGTGCTGGGCGCCGCCTCGTTTCCCGGCGACCTCGCTTGCCGGTCGTCTAGGCTGCGGTGGGAGGGATTCAGCGACGGTAGGTTGCGATGGCGGTAGGCAACGAATCGCGGAAGGCTTCGGGGGACTGGAGGCTGTGCTGTCACGGGCAGGTGGTGTCAGCAGGTGGGGCGGGGCAGCGACATCGCGCCGGCGGCGAGTGGAGCGACGCGTCCGGGGGAGTGGAAGTGGATCGGCATGTCAGGGAAGACGACGCCGTCTTCGGTGAGATGAGCGTGGATAGGGGCGTTGCGTGCGTGGGGAGGCCTCGAGGAGATCGTGGGAGGCGGTTTCCTGCGGGACAGGCTGAGGCTGCGCTGCTGCTCTGCGTCCGTGCTACAACATTGGGCTAATCTAGACCATTAGATCAACAAAATCAATGGTAATGACTACGGGGTACGACTTAAGCGGATACATCATTGAAGGATTCTGGAACGTTAGATATAAGGGATCGTACGGCTGATGTTATTTGGATCAGCCACCCTCTCTCTTTTTATATTAGTGGAGATTACAGGAAGAGAGAAGAGCTGTAACTTCTAATTAATTAGGCTAATTAATATTTGGGGCCTTATTTCTGGTTAGTTTTTGAACAAATATTTTTTCATCAGAGGCCCTATACACCTAAACGGAGTGAGAATGTCAAAAAAAAAAAACTACGCATGCACCATAAACCCCGGCAGTAAATGAGCTACGCATGCGTCATAAATCCCGGCAGGCAACTGCTGGAAAGCACTCGCCAGGCATTCCCGGCCGTTCACATGGCACGTCCGACGATCCTGTTGCCCCACGTCTCTGATTAATTCGGAATGGATTACAATAAATACTTTAGGCGATGCGTCACCTCCTGAAAATACTATTTATTGCAAATTTCAATAAATTGTCAAACAGTCACAAGGTGTAGCCGAGGTTGATCATGGATGTGTCTATGTGTGTGCAAACTTCAAAGGTCACATGCAATTGCATTGGAACGTATTGAAAGAAAAATGGCAGATCGGGCTATTCTATTGTGATCTCTGAATACATCCGGTAAAAGCAGTAGTTATTTGCAGCAACAATATATTTGCAATTTCTCAGAAGTTCCCGGCAAGGTGAAATGTACTTGCACTAGATTCTCATTCTCGACAGCTATGCCCCCCTAATGTCGGACTGAAATTCGTAAATTCGTTGGTTGAATCCAACAGCAGCGGGGTACATATAATCAAAAACTAAAAACAAATCGCAGCTTACGCGGCTGCTCAAGAACTGCAACCGTTTCCTTGTGAAGCGACGCAACGTCACACCCACAACAAGTTTTTGCAGTAGTTCGGCGACACGGACGCCGGTGCCGGCCGCTCAGCTCCCTTCTTCCTCCACGATCCCCTGTTTCTGCCCAGATCTTCCGACTTCCAAGCACGCAACAAACTGAAAAGAATATCCTCCGGAGTCCGCGGCCACAGTTGCGCCGTGGCTTCGTTGGGAGATTGACGCCGCATTGACCAGAGGCCGCTCCGAGTTTCGCATGCCATGATCATGGCGTCTCGCCGAGCTCCTCTCGTCCTGCTCTTATTCCTCGCGTTCACGTCGGTGTTCGCCGCCGATGCATCGTCAGGTGCGTAGCTTCCGTCTGTGTTCCTTTCCATGGATCGCGCTCACCCACTCAGTCTTGAAGAATAAAAAAGAGGGAAATAGTATTTGACTTTTGCGAGATGTTCATGTGCAGCGGCACCGACGGCGGGCGGCGCTGACTCGCCGTTCGTGCTCGCGGCGGCGAAGACGCATCGGAAGGACCCTCTCGGCGGGCTGAGGTACTACAACGGCGGCTGGAACATCAGCAACGAGCACTACTGGGCTGTGAGTTATCTGATCTTGATCCGTCAGCCGTTCTTGACGATTGCCATTCTGCCCTGCCTGCCGTCCATAAAATCGTACTGATTTCTGGTTTTTGTTCTTGTTCTCCGTGACGCGATCTGCAGTCGGTGGGCTTCAGCGCCGCGCCGGTCTTCGCGGCGGCCGGAATCTGGTTCGCCGTGTTCGGCGCCGCCCTCTTCCTCGCCGGCTGCTGCTACTGCTGCTGCCCCAGCCGCAGCACCTCCTACTCCCGGGCGGCCTTGGTCATCTCGTTCGCACTCCTCGTCGTCTTCACGGCCGCCGCCGCGTAATTCCCCACTCACCGATCACCTCGATCGCCGACGTTTCGTCTCCGCTCTCCTAACCGGTCTCCCGTTGTTGCATTGCAGCGTGGGGTGCGCCATCCTGTACGACGGGCAGGGCCGGTTCAACCGCAGCACGTCGGCGACGGTGGACTACGTGGTGAGCCAGTCCGGCGACACGGTGGACAACCTGCGGACCTTCACGGGGTACCTGGAGGCTGCGAAGGCGGCCGGCGTGGGGCCGGTCTCGCTGCCCGACGACATGAAGGGGAGGATCGACGACGTCGTGCGCAAGGTGGGCTCCGCCTCCGACGTGCTCGCCGCCCGCACCGCCAGCAACTCCGCCAAGATCCGAGATGGCCTGAAGACAATGTACGTTACTAAAACACATCAGTATTACTCCCTCCGTTTGAAAAATGATGTCACAAAAATGTGTTATGATAGCTCATTTTTGTGACATCCTTTTCCCAACAAAGGGAGTACTCGTTTGCTCCTCATTAAATTGCTAACCGTAAATCCTAATCAATTTGTCAACACGTCGCAGAATGAAGATTCTGGTCGTTCTTGCAGCCGTGATGCTAATCCTTGCCATTACTGGTCTTGGTGAGCACCGATCACTATTAATCTTTTACTTCTTGTGGTATAACTTACCAGTTGACCCGTGTGAAACTAAGCTGATGATCTTGCATTTGCTTGATTTCTCGCAGCGTTCTCGGCGTGTGGATTGGGGTCGCTAGTCTACGTGTAAGCATGAAACCACGGCCGGGCTAAATCTTGCGTAGTTAATCTTATCTAATATAGCTGCATATATGCTGTTGGTTGGACACTTGGGTGCTAAGCTACGCTTGTTCGACTGTCAATACGCAGATTGGTGTTTCTTGCGTGGATTATGGTTGCGGCGACGTTCGTGATGTGCGGTACTTTCCTCCTGCTGCACAAGTAAGTCTGTATCTGCTGCAAACTGTTGCTTACAAGCAATCAGTATGCTGGTAGTTCGGTTGCGGTACAGCAGAACAGAAAGCAGAGCAGCCATGGCCACCTACCTGAACTTGTTCTATGTTCGACAGTGTGGTGGGGGATACGTGCGAGGCGATGGGCGAGTGGGTGCAGCACCCGCAGGAGCACACGGCGCTGGACGACATCCTCCCCTGCGTCGACACCGCCGCGACCACGGAGGCGCTGGGCCGGGGCAAGGAGGTGAACTACCGCCTCGTCGCCGTGCTCAACGGCGTCATCTCCAACGTCTCCAACGCCGACTTCCCACCGGGTGCCCCGCCCTCGCCGCCGCTCAACTACAACCAGTCCGGCCCGCCCGTGCCGCTGCTCTGCAACCCGTACACGCCGGACCTCCGCGACCGCGCCTGCGCACCCGGCGAGGTCGTCGGCCCGGACGCCGCGCGCCAGGCCTGGGAGACGCGCGTGTGCCAGACCTCCGCCGGCGCGTCGGGGGAGGTGTGCGCGACTGCCGGCCGCGTGACGCCGTCGATGCTTGTGCAGATGGTCAGCGCCGCCAACGTGAGCTACGGGCTGTCCCGGTACGGGCCGGTGCTGGCCGACCTGGCCGACTGCACGTTCGTGCGCCGCGCGTTCCAGGCCGTCGGCCAGGACCACTGCCCCGGGCTCTCCAGGTACAGCGAGCAGGTCTACCGGGGCCTCCTCGCTGTCGCGGTCGCCGTGCTGCTCTCGGTGCTGCTGTGGGTCGCGCACTCGAGGGAGAGGCGGAAGAGGAGCGATGCCAGGGAGATGGAGCTCGTGGCCCCGTCCCCGCCGCCGCAGCCGCAGCCGCCGTACAGGCACGGATACCCCTTGGAAGAGAAGGGGCTCCTGCACAGCCCGATAAGGCCGTACATGTGAGCGTGATCAGTTTAGACAGAGGCTTCCAGTTCCAGGGTTATTGCTTTTGTAACCTTCTGCAAAATTTCCTTAACAGTGTGTTTTAGGTGGTTAAAAGCATCTCCAACCGCCTCCCCCAAACCAAGCCCAAACGTCCGGACGGCCTTTGGACCAAAAACCTACACCCAACAACGGCTCCTAAACCGGCCCCAAACGTCCGGGCTGTCCGGCACACCCCAAACACAGCCCATATCTGGGGCCGGCCGGACGCGCCTGGACGAGTCCGCCCCTGGTCGCTGATAGCGCGGACCTACCCATCCGCACCATAAATCGGACGGAACCCTTGCCCGCCGCGGTAGATATTTTGCACACTTCGCCGGCTCCTTCTTCTACCTCCGCCCCTCCAGCTAGCTCCGGTAGCCCTTCCCCACCGTTTCGGTCTCCCCACTATCTGCCGCCGTCTGCAGCTCCTCCGACAAGATTTGGGCCATAGCATAGCTCCGTCTCGGCCGCATCTCGATGGATTTGGTCGCATTCCGCCGCCACCTCCGCCTCCGTAGCCGTCGATCTTCCCCGGCTTCTCCGCCGAGACCATGGTTTCCTGGGAAAAGGAGGACTCGGTCGTCTCCTACCCGCTATTTGAGGAGAGCACTTCGTCCGATCCAGTATGTACGAGCTTGTGCCCACAAATTGAGTTAATCCCAAAGTTGTGCATTGTGAGTGTATGATTTGAGATGTATTTTGTTGAAATGTAGGATTCACAAGCGTGTAGTTGCAATATCCATGGTGTGATATCCGAGTTGAACGACTCCCGCGGGAAGATGCTCATTTTGGAGGATTTGAACTTCACAATTGAGGAAAAAAAAAGATTGAAGATAAATTAGAGGAGGTTCAACGTACAGACCGGAAGTCGGAGGAGAAATTGATGAAGGTTCAAGAAGAGAATACGAAAATAGAAGAAGGGAGGATGATTCTACAAGATAAGAAGATGACGTTGGAGTTCAAACTAGCAGACGTTGCCGACAAGTACAAGCGCAAGAAGGACGAATGTTTGACAAGGACGCAGAACTTCAAGAAATACGTCGTAGAGAAGGAGATGCATCTTAACTATGCATTGGGAGCTATAGTTATATTAGTTATATTAGTTATTGCGATGTCCGCTATTTCTCCATACGCTAGATAGAGCTTGCATAATGTAAAAGAAGCACTTGCATGGGCTGCATGTATTTGACAAAGAAAATATGAGGAGTATGGTTGTAGAGCACTACTTTTGGGGGTCGTCCGGTCGGTGTCCGCGGACGTGTCCGGACGCGTCCGCGGACACTATGGGGGCGGATTTGAGGGATCCGACTGGAGATGCTCTAACAGTGTTGATACGATCGCAAAACACTAACTTAAACTTGAAGTGTCTAGATGGATTGATCAGCAACAGCTGTTTGAGTCAAAACTAGTTAGAAGGAATCCAGCCAAAGAAAAGCAAACAAGAAACGCTGCAAATAATTTACATCGGACATTGGCGGGTATGCTTCAGAAAAGCTTGAAAAGTTTTTGTAGGGGATGCGCCTGAAAAGGTGGGTGACCGTTTTAGCTCCTCGGCGACTCTAATATCTTTTGTATGGGACGGCCCAGCCCAAAGGGCTCAAATTCGAAAATGTTCAACGATAAAGTTCTTTTTTAAGGGAACGATAAAGTCTGAGTGCCTCCGGTACAAGATGACCCCAGTGGACAAGGATGACTCCAACGGGGCGACGCATCGAGTCCGCGCGCATCCGTTCGTGTCCGCGAGGGCCAAAAACACGGCCCAACGGGGCGACGCAAACGGACCGCGGTCCGTTTTTTGGTCCGCCGCGACGCATCCCTGGCCCAAATTTGGGCTACCGATGCGTCGGCCCCGGACGCGAAACGGAGCTCTTTTGTGTCCTCCCCTGGTCCGCTTTTGGAGGCAAAATCCACAGTACAGACCTACCCCATGGCCGCCGCCGCCTCCAGGATCGCCAAGGCCGCCGCCAAGACCGCCGCCGCCGCCGCCGAGAGCCTAGAGCTGGCCGACGACGCCGCCGGGCTTGCTCCCCGGCTGAAGAAAGTGAAGAAGGAGCTCACGGAGGAGCAGAGGGCCAAGGAGACGGCCAAGCGGGGCCAACGGAGGAGGAGGCTGAAGCAGGACAGACTCGACGCCGCCGCCAGGGCCGCCGCCGAGGAAAAGGGCGACGACGACAACGCCGACCTCGTGACCAAGACCGCGACAGCTGCCCTCCTCCTCATTGGACTTACCCCGTCCGTGGCGGCGGTTGGGGTAGCGACTGCGGCGGCGGTCGGGGTTTCCTCTACCGCGGCCAGCTCCAACGCTTCCACGGCCCGACCTCCAAGGTCGAAACCGCTCGCGACCGCGCCATCTCCTGCGCACGGGTTCGTCCCTGGAACCATGCCGCCGCGGGTTTCTCCTACCTCCGACGAGTCGGTCGAGGTACCTGACCTCGTTCTCAACCCGCCTGCGACACCGTTGGTCGCACAGTCGCCCGCGCCGCAGACTGCGGAGGCGCGTGCAGCTGCCCCGCCAGTGGTCGCCCCCGCGCGTAACCTGTTCGGCACTGTGCCCACGCCATCGCCGGGTGACCCCAGGTACTACGAGGAGGACGATGACCCCTACTACGGGGAGGACGTCCTCCAGGACATGGTCTGCGACAACACCCAGTACGACGGCGACGACTACAATGCCGGGGATGATGAGACTCTACCGACCGGCCCCGATGTGATCAACATCGATAATGAGCCGGTCTTCAACGAGCTCGATGCCGCCGCCGCGGCCATGAGGAAGAAGGTCAGCCAAAGAGGCGCCTCGTTCACCACCGCTGAAGACATTCTCATTTGCGAGTCGTGGATCGAGGTTGGAACAAACCAAATCATCGGGGCCGAGCAAAAAGGGTCGGCATTTGGCATGGATCATGGACTCGCCCTACGCGCCGAGGAGGCCAGGATCATGGACATGGACATCTCCACCTTCACCCCTAGGAAGAAGGCCTACTACGAGAAGAAGCAAAGGCAGTACATGGATCAGGTTTGATCTATTCTCGGTCCCTTCTACATATTTGTGTTGAACTATGGCCAACATGGCCGGAAAAACATGGCCGGTGGCCGAAATTTGTAATATTTTGGGCACACCTGGGGACATGGCCGATGGCCGCAACTTGTAATGTTTTGGGCACACCTGGGGACATGGCCGATGGCCGCAACTTGTAATGTTTTGGGGGCGTGGAAACGATCATGCCCGAAAATGATCAAAATGATCAAAAACCCTGGCCGGGCGGACTCAATGCGTCGGCCCGTTGGGGGCAGTGGCCGGAAAGGGGCGGACGTGGGCCGGACATGGGTCCTTTTGGCGACGCAAACGGACCAAACGCGGACCAAACGCGCGTCCGTTTGCGTCGCCCCGTTGGAGTCATCCTAAGCATTTAGTATAATGTATCTTCTCCTCCCTCTTACTGGAAACGGTTACATACATACGTCTAGATATATCTGTATTTTAAAAAATTGTGTCAATCATTTTTAAGCAGAGGGAGCAATTCGCTGCCTTTTGTGCCTTTCTATTTTTGTCCTAGGCCATTCCATATTTTCTTCTCCGTAGTGGCTTTGCCCTCTGTGGCGATTCTGGCGATATGCCGGCGTTTGGCTGATGCCGTTCTAATCTCTCCCCCAATTCCTTCTCAATCACCTTTGAACTTCTCATCCGCACAAGATTCATCTCAGACCAAATCGATCCCTTGCCTCTGATCTCACGCTCCCTCGTTAAGAACAAGATCACCTCCGCTGCTCCTTTTCCGCCGCCGACTACCATCCACGTCCAATGTCCCCTAGCTCTATCCAATCCACTGTTTCTCCCCACCACTAGCTCTTGAAAGCCTTGTTCTTGTCAGATCTGCTCCTTCACAAGTCGAATCGACTGTTTAGCTCGTACTTTTGGTTCCCCTCCAGCGCGTCAGGCTCCTCTTCTGCGAGCAAGATTCGTGGCTGCTGCATCGGTTCAAGCAGCACGAGCTAGAGTCTGGATCAGACCTGTCTTCGTTGCTGTCAGCTCTGCAGAAACCAGAGGCTCTTCTCACCAAACCACAGGCTGAGCTCTTAGAATAGAAGAATTGCAGTGAGTGGTACAGCTGTGAGCAAAGGTTCCAAAGATTCAGCCCGTGGGCAGGACGCCAGGCTGTAAGGCGCCATGAGGACTCTAGGATGGAATTGCCAAGGTATGGGCAGGGATCTTAGTAGTTCCAAGATGACATATCTTGCTCGGATGGTGTACTCCACCAAGCCTCAGGTAATTTTCATATCTGAAATCAAATCTTCGAAAGTGAAACCGGCTGATCTTGTTAATCGTTTTAATATGTATGATAGCTTAGTTGTACCTTCGAGAAAACGTGCTGGTGGTCTCTGGTTGATGTGGAATGATGAGCTTGAAGTGACCGTGCATAGTTCTAGCTTTTACCTTATTTTAGCTACTGCTACTATTAGGGCTAGTAATCTTAAGCTGGGTCTTGTATGTATCTATGGTGACCCATATCATCGTCAAACTAGTTTGATCTGGGAGCAGATTGCTACTTTTGTGTATGATAATTGCAATCTACCAATGCTTTGTATGGGCGATATGAACGAGCTTTTGTATGACATCGATAAAAGTTCTCCTATTACTAATCGTTCTCGTTTGAATGCTTTTCAATCTCTTGTAAAAAATTGTGGTTTTTTTTTATCTAGGCTATAGTGGTCCGGCCTACACTTGGACAAATAAGCGCTTCTCTTCCAAACCAATCTATGAAAGGCTTGATCGCTGTTTGGTTAATGCTGATTGGTGTGCTTCTTTTCCTGTCACAAATGTCTATCACATGCCTTTGATGTACACAATCAGTGACCATGCTCCCATCTTATTATCTACTGATGGTGCTATTCGAATTCTGAAACGCGCTTTCAAATTTGAAAATTGGTGGTTAAAAGAACAAGACTTTCAAAATTATGCCAAAGCTGCCTGGTTGAAAACTTCCAAAAAACATTTTCCCAAAGGACTAACAATCTGGCTGGAGCTCTTAAGATTTGGTGCAGGAAAAAGAAACCTCTGCAGCAGCAAATTACGGATCTGGAGCAGCAAATACAGCAGATACAATCCCAACCACTCCATAAGCAAAATCATCAACTGGAAAACAAACTGGTCGGCAGGTATGAACAAAGCCTAACCAAACTAACTGACTTTTATATGCAGAGGGCAAAGAAGCACTGGATCAAAGATGGGGACAGGAACACATCTTTTTTTCATAGAGCCATTCTCAAGAGAAGGAGAAGAAACACTATTGTTTCAATCAAAGATGAAAATAATGTTGTTCACTATATGCCTAAACAGATCAGCAACACCTTCGTTAATTATTTCAGGCATATCTTTGCTTCGTCGACACCTACTCGATACCAAACAAGCAGGAGCTTTGGGATGTTTTGCAGGACATGAATAAAAATGCTTCGCCGGGACCGGACGGCTTCAATGTTGAGTTCTACATCGCCACCTGGAGCTGGATAGGAAACGATGTTACAACCCTGGTAAGACAATTCTTTCACACTGGTATTATGCCGGCCCATATCAATGACACTCATATTGTTCTTATTCCAAAAAAATTAGTTTCTCTTGTTCCTGCTGACTACCGCCCCATAAGCCTTTGTAACGTAGTTTATAAACTCATTGCCAAATCCTTAGCAAATAGACTTAAGCCACATCTTCCAGACTATGTGCATCCTTCTCAACAGGCTTTCATTGAAGGTCGTCGTATCAGCAACAACATCATCGTTGCGCAGGAGATAACTCACTCTTTTGCTTTAAACTCCTGGAAACACATAGCCTTTATGATCAAGATTGACCTTGCTAAGGCTTTCGATCGTTTGGAGTGGAACTTCATCGTTGCGGCGCTTGCACGCAAAGAGCTGCATGTTCACTTCATTAATTTAGTCCATGCGTGCATTTCTTCGCCAACTTTTTCTGTTGTAATTAATGGCCAGCCTTTTGCGAAGTTTCGTAGCGACAGGGGTATTCGGCAAGGATGTCCTCTCTCTCTCCTTATCTTTTTGTCCTGACCATCAATGAGCTGTCGCTAGCGCTGCAAGAAGCCATGTCTAACAACTTTCTTGAAGGACTTGTGCTTGGACCAAATTGCCCTCCTATTCACTCTATGCTTTTTGCTGACGACCTCCTCATCTGTGGCAAAGCTTCCTATCAAGAGGCTATGGCAATGAAGCAAATTTTAGATACTTTCTGTTCTTATTCGGGCCAAACACCGAATTGGGCAAAATCTGGGATAATTTTCAGCAAGCATGTTCCTAGCTCCACCATACAAGCCATCAAAAGTGTTTTTCCGGGTCAGGACATTGACGATTCGTTTATCCATCTAGGACACCCTCTTATCCTTCCAGGCAAAAATAGGGCTTCAGCTTATAACTTTGTTATTGACAAGTTCAAAACAAAACTAAGTACTTACAAGGCGGATAAACTCTCTCATGCTGCTAGATTTCAGCTCATCCAGTCCGTCTTCTCTTCAATTCCAGTTTACTACATGTCTAATATTCTTTTCTCAAAAAAGTTTATTGCGAAGCTGACTGCGATCATTAGGACTTTCTGGTGGACAGGGATCAGAGAAGAAAATACTCGTAGTCTTTGTCTTAAAGCCTGGCGAGACATCTGTGCTCCAAAAAAAGAGGGCGGGTTGGGCATCAGAAATTTGCAGGCTGTTAACCAAAGTCTAATTGTTATGTCTGCCTGGCGTATAGCGCAAAATCCAAATGATCATCTTCACCAGGTTCTCAAATCAAAATATTACCCTGACTCTTCGATTTTGCGGCCCAAGCCTAACATTCCCAAATCAGCCTTTTGGGCGTCTATTCTCAAAATTCTTCACATCTTAAAAGCCCATTCCTTCTACCAGCTATCGCAAGGCAATATCTCGATCTGGAGTACACCCTGGTGTGAGGCTTGGACGTCTGTCTATGATGATCTAATAATCCAGCCTCCTGGTTTTAGTTATCCCGGCCTTGTCAGAGACCTTTGGCTCCCCAATCAAAAGAAATGGAATGAAGATCTCATAGACACCATCTTTAGACCTGCTACAGCCCATATTATCAAGTGCACTCCTATTATAGATTCCAATGATGATGATTTTCTTTGCTGGAAACTGACAACTAACGGAAAATGCAATGCAAAAAGTGCATATTATGCTTGTGTGCAGGAACTATACCAATCAGGGGAGAACAGGCCAAGACAGCCTTCGGAAGGGACAATCCAACTCCTTAACCAGATTTGGAAGAGCAAGGATATAATGCCGAGAATTCAAACCTTTGCATGGAGATTTCTTAGGAAGGCGCTTCCTACTTGTGCTAGGGCAGGTAAATTCTCAAAGCACATAGGTAAACTTTGTTGCAGGTGCGGCCTAGAAGAAAATGAGGTACACCTTTTCTTTACCTGCCCTTTTGCCAAGGTAGCTTGGTTCCTCGATCCTTGGTTTCTTAGAACGGATATGATAATTCAAAACACCAGCTCCCTGACTCACATCATTTTGAACCTGCTCAATATGAATCATCCACATGGCTCACTACCGAATATCCTTACTTTTATGTGGTGTATCTGGAAGTCCAGAAATGATAGGTTGTTTGGCAGGAAGATATTCTTTTTGGAACTAGACCATTATAACGACGATGACATCTTGCCATGTCACTTCCTTTCTCGAAGATATTCTTTTTGGAACTAGATCTCATTGATGAGTTCGGTGTTGAGCAATGTTTAGGCCGTGTGAATGGAGCTGTTGCGGCATCGTCCTGACGATGAGGATTGTAACGACGAGCGATGTGTGGTCCGGTAGCAGGGATCCTCTTTGGAATCCTACATATTCCCCTTCGTCTCTTGCCATAAAAATTGGAGCTGCCTAGTCATCAATGCAAGTGGCCGATTGTTGGCATAGGCCGACGTGGGAATTTTGCGGTGGTTATGGCAAGGGCATCGATAGGGGCTGCCGGTGGTGAAGTTGGAGTCGCTCCCTCGAGCAGGAGTGATGATGATGACACTTGCAGAATCCCTGGCGTAGGATTCTTCGCGACGGCATGTTTGGAGTTTGTTCTCGTAGCCAGATCGGGCAATCTTGCCTCATGTTTCACGAACAGTTTTGTGAGTGTGTTTTAACGGGTTTTTTCCGGTTTCATGAACTAGACAATTATCTTCTTCTAATGGTTCTTATAATGGTCCGATCATCAGTACCAAATCTTCTACGAGACTAAGATCGTGTGCACGATTCATAGTCTCAGGCCAGTTATAGTGTACTTCAAATTGTGCCTTTTTGGCCCCATTTTGATTTGTTCCCATCCTTGGGTTTGGATAAACAAGGAGACCATGTTTGTAGGATCGCCCATTCTTTTTCTGTTTACTCCTCATCCCCGGGCGCCTTCAAACAAGGAGGCGGTTGCGCTCCACAACAAAAAGCCCACGCCATGCACGCAAGCGAGTGATAGATGGATAAACACATCCACACATCACTAAAACTGTCCAACAAAATTACTAGCACCTGTTACCCCGATCGACTCACAGCTCCGGTACCACACCTACCATGACCATCGTGAACTCCTCTTCTCCTTCGTGTCCCGAGGCCGCCGTCGACAAGCCCGCCAGGTACTGCCTGTGCGCGCCGACGACCCACCCGGGATCGTTCCGGTGCAGGCTTCACCGGCCAAGGGCTGCGAAGGTGCCGCCGTTGGAATCGTGTCAGGAAGCCGCGGTGGCAGACAAGAAGGAGACGGCGGCGGCCGCGCGGGCATTGCTCGCGCGCGTGGCGCGGACGTCGAGGCATAATGTGATCGGTAGGGTCAAGGGGTTCGAGCCGGCGCCTTCCAGGCTGCGGATCATGGACGGGTGATTTGGTACATGCTACAGAGGATTCATGTCTGCGTCGATCGCCATCCAGTTATGTGATCTGATGATATTTCTTCCGATCGGATCATGTTGTGTGTATATATATATATGGCCGTGATCATAAACGAGGGGTGCTAGGATTATTATGTAGTTGCCTCTCTACTAGGTAGTGTTTCCTTTGGTTCAGTTGGCTCGATCTGTAAGGGTTGAGAACGTTGGAGTGCTCAACTGCCGATTGCAGTTCTGAATAACATGTTATGGTTCATTGTTTTTTGCATTCACAAATATAAAATATGGAATGCCGAATTGCCGATGCAGAAGTCTACAAATATGGCACGAGAGGGAAGCCTCTGTGAAATGAAAAAATTAACTAGTAAGTGAACTTTTGTAAGCAACTAGCCCGAACACTGCCTATTCATTAAATCAAAAACACAATAACCTGTGGAAACCACTTAATTATTGGAAAACATAATGGATTAATTTAAACCACATAAGATACGTGTTGTGAGTGGTCCATCTCCCGTGAATTGATTTTCATAAAAACCGGGTAAGGTACCTTATTGAAAGTTTGCCGTTTTTCGGAGAGAACACCACAATTTCGCACCTTCTAAACAAAGTCGAAGAACGATACGTTAGTTCTTGGTCTACCATTATGTCCCACCAATCTATAAGATATGTCAGAGGATGTCGGGGTTGACTTTGAGGCATGAGCTCAACCGTCCAAAGGTTTACGAGATCCGCGGATGACTTTGAGAATGAGCAAGCCTTTTTGTGAAAACAAATTAAAACACAAAAAGGATTAATCATCAAGGGACATCTATGTTGAGTTGCTCATCTCCCGCAAATTTCACAAAAGTCAGGTAACCAACTCCTTGTAAATTTGCCATTTTTTGAAAAAATAATTGTGTCTCCTTCCAAACAAAGTCCAAGAACACTATGTTGACGTTGTTCTCTTCTCCCAACCACACTAGAATTGCTTCCTACAAATCCAAGATAGATCAAAGTATTTTAGGTGTTAATCTAGAGGAGTGAGCTCAAGAAACCAAAGGTACACGGGATCCCTTATACAGTTGACAAGTATACATACAAGATGGATATTCGAAACAAAAGACATTTATCCATATAAAAATGTTGAAAAACTATATGAAATTACGAGTTGCCAAATAGTGAATCTGATGAAGTCGGGGAAAGGTTCACAGCGCTCAAAGTAAAAGGCTCCCAGCCATCCGGCGAAATGAGACGCCTCGAGGGTTAAGGATCTCCTTGATTTGCATGATTTATACGAGAAGAGAAGGCAAATTTGACCTTGAAGAAACCGATGATTAGGGTAAGAATGATCCAGATGAGTCTTATCCCGTTTAGGAAAAATAAATAAAATCCAGACGACTCGACGGCCACCAGCAGAGACATATATGCTCCCGGTGGAAGCTATTTTGCCAGATTCTTTGTAAGAGCCTGCATAACGAGTTCACGTGAACACCAAATTTCACTTTAGTAAGTACATTATCCTTTTTTATTTATTGACTGAGCCGGTCTCAGTCCACACTCATCCACATAGAAATGGGCAATAAATGATCACGCTTGACACTTTAACACTGCTATGTTCCAACGGATCCAACTCATTCAGAAGCTCCACGATTGACCAAAACCCCAGTGTAATAGTAGTTAACTAAACAAAGGAGCTAATATCCTCCCCCAACTATGTTGTAAGTTGTAACTTGCTTTGCATACAAAAATGTGTGGCAAAATGGTAATGCAGCAAGCAACATAGTAAGTCACAGCAGAAATGTCTATTTCCCCGACACTGCTACAGAAGTCGACCTGCATTCTTTTCAAAAATTTGAACTGTAATATCACCGAAGTCAACATGAAATTGTAATCGTAGATATCAGTCATCATTCAAAGAGCAGCAAGTACAGGGCTGAAGCTATGAATGCTAATAGAAGTAGAACTCTGCTAGGTCTCTATCCAGTCTTCAGAGAACATGTTCCAAGAGTTGAAACAAGTGCAGTGAATACATACTGCAACATATAGCACTCACCATGTCCGGTGAAATATTGGGATTTGAAGTACGCAGGCACATTTGGGTTCATGTGCAGCAAAAAGGATCATCATATGACAAGTCTGATCCCGCTTTGAGGGTCCAAGGACTACCTCCTCGAGGACCGCTACTGATAGAGAATTCTTGTTTGCAGTCCCTGCTAGCCCATTTAGCAGAGCGAAGAGCTAGCAGTTTGGCAGCCAATGCTTCACCCGAACTGTAACTCCGAGGGTTTTTCAACACGATGCGCATCCTCTCTAACTTCTGTGCATTCTCCGCTATGAACGTGAGGAAATCAAATTCGCTCTGGTTCCCTTGAAGCTCGCGGAAAAACAAAGTCTTGAGGTGTGACTTGACACATTCAATAGGGTTTGTGTCATTCCATAAACTGAGACTGGGGTTCATAGCAGGTTCAGGAGTTTCTTCAGACTGCAATTTAAGTGAACAAATAGTTCAGCTGCACATTTTGGTGATCATACAGGAGCAATCTGATTTAATATAGTTATGATGACCTAAATGCGAAATGCAGGGAGGGCCACAGGGGGTTACCTCGACAATCAATATCTCGATGCTAGGGAAGCATCTGAGGAAACTGGGAAGCATCTTGACCTGACCGCGGATTTCGAACCGCAGGTGCAAGGCCAACATCCAGACGCTTGGGACAGTGGTGCGCGTCCTTGCCTTTGTTCCAGCCTACGATGCAGAAAGAGCACAAATCGATCACAATTCACACAAGATTTCCATTCAATTTTCTAAAATTCGTTAAGTGGAATTTGCCAAGTCACCTTAGCAGCTTACCATGTAGTGAGTATACAGTGATCGACCGGGTACTCGGCCTTTTACACAATATCAATTGCTTTAGGCATACTAAGGCAACAGTATGATTACTAAATGTTCTAAACCCTAAACAGGCAGGCCATTACACTCACCTTATACTCTGCCTGGTAACAGCATCTGACTCTATTGCTTTAGGCGTAGAGTACACTTTGTTGGGTGCATAATTCCACACCACAAAACGAAGGAAATGCAATCAGACAAATGAGTTGATATGGCGATGTGCATACCTTGATGATGGTGTTGCCGATATGCAGCGTGTGCACTCCTGGTTGCAGGTAACCCAGAATAAGCAGATTAGGGGCATGGCCAATCCTGACTGTGGTGCTCAACCTGCTCGCGCGGCCGTCCTGACTCCAGTTTCTCCACATGAAGAGCCTCTGCTGGCATGGGGCATCCACCACAGCAACTTCCTCCAAGGTGGACAAACAGAACTGCGCGCACCTTAAGCTGTGGCTGGCGAGACGAGCGTGCATAGGGACCTGGCTGCCGACGACCGCGAGAATCTCCATCATGGGACTCACGGCAAGCACGAAGTCGAGGTCCTTGTCCCTCATGATGACGCAGCCGAGGACGAGCTCACGAAGGTTCGGGAAGGCGGCGCCGAGCGGGAGGGTGGCGGTGTCCGGGAACACCCAGGTGCCGAGGAAGAGGCGGCGGAGGGAGGTGCAGCTGAAGATCGCAGCAGGGAGGCACAGGCCGGGGAGGGGCCAGGGGCGGTTGACGAAGACGAGCTCGTCGAGGGGCCCACACAACCCTAGGGCGCGACCCCACCCTTGACCGCGCCGAGGGTGCGTGTGGAGGCTCCCTTGCCCTCCTCCGTCTCTCCTCTGGACTCCGTGTACGTGTCGGTGAAATATTGGGGTACGTTGATTTTCGTCCAATTCCGAGAATATTTCCAGAACAACTTTTCTGAAATACAAAAACAGCAGAAAACACTTGCACTGTGGCATCTTGTTAATAGGTTAGTCCGAGAAAATGTATAAAAATAATATGAAGTGTATGTAAAACATGTAACAATTGGCATAATATCAACATGGAAAATCAAAAATTATAGATACATTTGAGACCTATCAAGACTCGAGACTTTTCAATCAAGCTCTATTAGCTAAACAAGCTTGGAGATTGATCGTGTACCCTAAGAGCCTTTGTGCTAGGCTTTTAAAGGCAAAGTACTATCCGTCGGGTGAGTTACTTGATACGGTTTTCCCCAAGAATGCTTCTCCTTGCTGGCAAGGAATTACCCATGGCTTTGAACTTCTCAAACAAGGGATGATCTGGAGAGTTAATTCGGGATCCAAAATAAGAGTGTGGAGAGACAATTGGCTTCCAAGGGGAAATCTTAAACCTATGAGCAATGCGAGAAAGCTGAGGATAAGATGGGTTGTTGATCTTATTGATCCCTTGATGCGTGTACACACATGTTCGTTGGGAGACCCCAAGAGTAAGGTATGTAGTAGTGAAGTAGCAAGTTTGCATCAGTATGAAACCAAGGTTATCGAACCAGTAGGAGTAAGAAATCACTTCTGAAGGTTGGCAACGGTGTCAAAAAAGAACTGTTGATGTGGAACCTGCACACAAGACTATCAAACTAATTTGCCCCAACGAAACAGTGAGGTTGTCAATCTCACCGGCTTGCTGAAAATAAAGGATTAAATGTGTGGTGTTGAAAATGGTGTTTAATTGCAGAGAATGAAAAGGAACAATGATTGTAGTAGGTTGTATTTATCAGATGTAAAAGAATGGACCGGGGTCCACAGTTCACTAGTGGTATCTCTCCATAAAAGATAACTAACATGCTAGGTAAAAAAATTCAGCTGGGCAATTGACAAAATATTGAGCGCATGACAATGCATATATATGACATGATGATTACTATGATATTTAATTGGGCATTACAACATGATACATAGACCGTTGTCCAACAACATTTATGACTAATAATCCACCTTCAGCTTGTCATCCGAGTTCCCCGTTGGTATTAAGTTGCAAGCAACATATTATTGCATTAAGTAAAGTGCATAATGCAAGAAAAGACAATTATAGTTAGACAAAGCATTGTTGTTTTACCCCTAGTGGCAACAGCACATCCACAATCTTATAAGTTGTTGTCACTCTCCCAGATTAAACAGAGGCATGAACCCACTATCTAGCATAAATACTCCCTCTTGGGTTACAAACATCTACTTGGGCAAAGCATCTACTAGTAACGGAAATCATGCAAGATCATAAATAACATATATGATAGATTGATAATCAACTTGGCATAGTATTCAATATTCATCGGATCCCAGCAAACACAACATGTAGCATTACAAAAATAGGAGTGTAGGTGTTGCCCCCTGGCGCTCCTTCGTCTCCCCTCTGGACTCCGTGTACGTGTTGCAAAAATAGGAGCGTCAGGATGATTTTCGTCCAATTCCGAGAATATTTCCAGATAAGCTTTTCTGAAATACAAAAATAGCAGAAAACAAGAACTGACACTGTGGCATCTTGTTAATAGGTTAGTCCCAAAAAATGCATAAAATGCTATGAAGTGTATGTAAAACATGTAACAATTGGTATAATATGAACATGGAACATCAGAAATTATAGATACGTTTGAGACGTATCAAGCATCCCCAAGCTTAGTTCTACTCGTCCTCGAGTAGGTAAAACGATAAAAACAAAATAATTTCTGAGGTGACATGCTACCATCATAATCTTGATCAAATAGTATTGTAAAGCACATGTTATGAATGAAGTGATCCAGGTCAATGGTCTATAGTTTGCTAGCAAATAGATAATGAGCAAACAACTGTATCATATAAGCAAAAACTTTTCATAAATAGTACTCCAGGGGTATATGCAAGTATAGTGTGTTTATTATATTTCTCTGTGTTGACAAATATTCATGAGATATATATGTTGAAAGTTGAAAGCAATTGCTGAAACTTAAATCCTCCTTTGTGTTGGTTCAACACCTTTTACTTAGAATCTATTGCTTTATGAGTTAACTCTTATGCAAAACTCTTTGATGCTTGTCTCGAAAGTATTCACATAACTTCCTCATGAGCTAGTAAACAGTGACACAAATAAGGAGTAATAAAGTTTTGAATAGTTTAAAGGTAGCACATGGAGTATTTACTTGGAATGGCAGGAAATACCACATATAGGTAGTTATGGTGGACACAAATGGCATGGGTTTTGGCTCAAGGTTTTGGATGCACGAGAAGCATTCCCTCTCAGTACAGAGTTTAGGCTAGCAAGGTTATTTGAAGCAAACACAGTATATCAACCTAGTACAACAAGACTCATATGAAAACATATTGTAAGCATTATAAGACTCTACACTGTCTTCCTTGTAAAGCAAAACCTTTTACTAGAAAATATCTAGACCTTAGAGATACCAATTATACAAACCAAATTTCAACAAGCTTCTCGGTAGTTCTTCACTAATAGGTTTTAACTACATGATACAAAAGTTTAACATGAACTACTTGATAACTCAAAACAATTGAAAAGTATCAAATTATCCAAGACAATGATCTACAAGAATATGTAAGTATTTTCCATTATACCATCTACCACATGTAGCCTTTTCTGTTCCAACCAAACACCAATCAACTTATTTCAACAAAAGCTCTCTTTAAACAATTATAAGATAAGCAAGAGAGTACTAATTCTAAAAGAACTAACAATTCTGACAAGAGATGCATGAAAAACAAGAGCTAAAAAACATAGCAGTAGCTAGACAAGAATACTCAACAAGTATAAGTGAAGAATAGGAGTATTCACATGAAAAAGCAGAGCGTGTCTCTCTCCCAAACAAGAATGCTAGAATCCAATCAAGTTGATTTCAGAAAATAAAATAACAAAGCGAAAACAAAAGCACACAGACGCTCCAAGTAAAGCACATATGATGTGAAAGAATTAAAATATAGTTTCACTAGAGAGGACCTGATAAGTTGATGATGGAGAAGGGGATGCCTTGGGCATCCCCAAGCTTAGACGCTTGAGTCTTCTTAAAATATGCTAGGGTGATCCATGGGAGCATACCCAAGATTAGGCTCTTCACTCTTCTTGATCACATTATATCATCCCTCTCTCTTGACCCTTGAAAACTTCCGTCACACCAAACTCAGAGTAGTTCTCATTAGAGGGTTAGTGCAGAATCAAAAACTCACATGTTCTATATAGATACAATTCGAATTTTAATCTAAACATTAGCTACAGGCACTGATGTTATGTAGAGCTCTTCCACCCAAAATAATAATTCCACTCAACACTAGTAAACGAGAGAATGCAAAATAAAAGAGAGAATCTGCCTAAAACAGAACAACCCGTAAAAATGAATTTGTTCGAGGCACTTACGTTGCTCAAATCGAAAAACTCAAAACTAACGAAAGATGCGTAAATATCTAAGGATCACGCAATTTTTTTTGCAGATTTTTCGATTTTTCTGTGATTTTACAGAAGCAAAACGGTGAACAGCAGAAATCTATTCCTGCGCAAAAATATGTTCCTGCGCAGAAATCCAAATCTAGCGTCATCTTTATATTAGAGGCCTTACTTGACACAAAAATGCAAGAACATAAAGATACAAAGGCACTGTTACAGAAGTAAACAACATCTTGAATCAAAAAGAAAAGAAAAATTGCAGAAATAAAACAATGGGTTGTCTCCCATAAGCGTTTTTCTTTAACGCCTTTCAGCTAGGCGCAGAAAGCAAGAATCATGTGTTTCCAAGAGAAGAAGCATCAACAGAATAATTTGCTCTAACAATAGAATCAAAAGGTAGCTTCATCTTCTTTCTAGGGAAGTGTTCCAAACCTTTCTTCAGTGGGAATTGATATTTAATATTCCCCTCTCTCGTATCAATAATAGCACCAACAGTTCTAAGAAAAGGTCTTCCCAAAACAATAGGACAAGAAGCATTGCATTCAATATCCAAAACAACAAAATCAACGGGGACAAGTGATACATGCATTTTATATCATCATTTATGCAACCTTTAGTAGCATATTAGAATGTTATTTGCACTGTTATATCATTGTTTTTACATGTTTTAGATGATTTAGGGGACTTTCATACGAAGTCCCTATTTTTGGTATTTAATTTCTGGGAGGCAGAAAACCCCCTTTTCTTGTTTTTATTGTTTCAGGAGTTTCAGGAACCCAAATAATAAAAGGAAAAATACCACGGAGGTTTTCATCAGAAGGAAGGCAATGGAAAGAAGACTGAAGAGAGGAGAGCCACGAGGGCCAAAAGAGGGGGGCCCACGCGGCCCATGTACCTGGCCGCGTGGGGCCCACCAAAATCGGCCTCGGGCACCTCCTCGCCTGGGGCTTTTTAGCAGTGCCTTCGTCTCGCCCGAAAACTTACGCCCTAATTTTCCCTAGTCCATCCGAGGTTGCGGCGGCAGCGAAACTCCTGATTCCCTCCGAGGGGATCAGATCCTGCTTCTCCGGAGCTCCAGAGAGGGGGAAATCATCGTCATCGTCATCACCTCTCCTCCTTGGCGTTACATCTTCATCCCCATCAAGACCAGCACCATCTCCATCATCATCACCGTGATCCACTCCGTTCCCCTCGTAGTTTGAGAGTTGCTATTGTCGTGGGTTTGTCACGTCAGGTGTCATAGATGACTTCGTAGGTGTGGGATTACGCGAGTCAAGCATCTCCGAGCTTGGGATCGCAGGAACAAAGATCAACACAGATTTACCCAGGTTCGGCCCCCTCAATGTGAGGTAAAAGACCTACTTCCTGCCTACCCTAGATTGGTATTGATATGATAATTGAGGTGTTACAATGGAGGCGATCCGATCTGGTACTCGCCGTATGAGCTAGGGTTTTTGGGCTTGACCCTCTAAAGTCCTGCGAGTCCTCTTTATATACACAGAGGCTCGTCAGGTTACAAAGGAAACTTTCCCCACAAGGAATACGTCCATCGAGGCTTATTTGGAAACTACTTGGTCTTCACGTACTCCGGGATATGTCTTCTAGATCTTTCCCCTTATGGCGGTTCAATACTGGGCTTGCTCCCAAGTGGGCCTTTGTCCGTGCGAGTAAAGTAAGTCGCACTGGGCCGCGGGTTAATCCAGAAAGTATTCCCCCGACATTAGCCCCCAAGATTGGTTAGGACTTTGCGGTGAGAATCTTCTGACTCTTGAAATGGTCACTGAGCCGCACTGCAAACGTTCTGACCAATCTTCTGACTTACGCGATTCAGAGCCGTGACTTATCTGTGCGACTCATCTCCTCTTCTGGAAATATCCTGTTTTCTTTAATTACGGACCGTTACTCGTTTTGCGGGCGCAAATTGTGCCGTTGGTTGCGAGCGCAGATAGTGCCGTTAGTTGCGGGTCCCTCTAGTTATAAGCTGCGGCCGCCTAGGTTATTATTCACTTGCCCTTGCAATCTCCTCATCCCTAGCCGCGCCGTCTTCTTCCTCAAACCGAGCTTAGTCCCCCGATCCAATCTCCTCTTCGCAATGGCGCCCAAGGCAAAGCCATCTGACGATAAGCGCAAGATCTCCTGCAACTGGGAAGGATCCTGGGTGACGGAGGAGACTCTTACGGATCTCGCCGAAGCTGGCTTCTTGCCGCCGAAGGAGAACAGCATTTGGCGGGCGCCAGGCGATGAAATCGAGCCGCGCCCCAAGCCCAACGAGCTGGTGATGTTCGTGGAGCACGTGGAGCGTGGATTCACGCCGCCAGGTTCTCCCTTCTTCCGCAATCTGCTGCAACGCCTAGGCCTCCGTCTTCACGCCATCGGGCCCAACTCAATGCTCCAGGTGAGCAATTTTCATGTGTTGTGCGAGGACTATCTTGGCATAGCCCCCAACATCGATCTGTGGCTGGCCTCTTTCACCTGCAACAGCCAACTTGTCTCCAAGGGCGGCGCCTACGTTCAGGTCGGCGCCATCTCTCTTCAACGCCATAGAAACTCTTGCCTTCCCAAGCTAGCCCTGGCGAATCGACCCAGGGCTTGGCAAAAATCTTTCTTCTACTGCCAAGACACTTCACCGGAGGGCGAAACTCGCCTTCCCTCCTGGTCTAACACCCTCTTCGTGCCCACTGAGGAACTGAAATCCAAACCACGGGATGCCTCCATGTCCTTTATTAATGAGTCGCTGATGAAGGTCCGTGCCTTGATTAACCATGGCCTTACTGGCCTTGATCTCCTTTCTTGCTGGACAAAGTGGCGTATCCAACCAGTGAGTCCCCGTCAACGGTCCTTCCTTGAATGCTCTGGCACTTCTGCAGACATTGATCGTGTCAAGGCCGCTGATTGGGAGCCTGAAGACTGGGTGGAATTCATCTCCCGTGTGACGGAGGAGAAAGACATCTCCTTTGATAAGGTGGGGCTTGCCCCTTTTAGTGTTAACAACAAGCCTTTTGAGGTAACTTCTCTTCCCTGTCTTTTTGACCTTATAGTTGAGTCGCATTCTTTTCTTAATACTGCGACTTATATTTTCCCCATCCAGGCTGATGAGAATTACTGGTCGCTGCCTGCGACCGACGCCGGCACTGCTGCTCCCAAGCGTGCCACAAGAAAGAAATTGCTGCCCGCTCTAGAGGGCAGCGAAATTGCAGGCATCCCCTCTGTCGCCACTGCGGCCTCAGAAGGTGAAGAGACTGAACTGGACGAGGATGACAGTCCAGTGCCAGCCACAAGCTCTGTCGCCGCGGCTGGCCCAACTCCCCGCAGAGCCTCCAAAAGGCTATCTCGTGAGGGGCCAGAGCTTGATGCTCTGGAGAATCCTGAGGCCACGAAGCGTCGCAAGCCTGCTACGGGCGCGACCCCCTCCGCTGCCAGGCGTGTGTTCAAAGCCACCGCCTCAGCTGAAGAAGACATGGGTCCCCATTCTGGTAATTTCTACTGTCTTGACATCTTGACTGTTTATTCTTTTTCCTCTACTGACACGCAAACTTCTGCTCGTAGAATCTGGGACCCAAGGCCTGTCATCACCGTCAAGTGGCGAGCTTATGGCCTTTGTGAAGATGGCTCCAGAGTTAGTGACTTTCCTTGCGCTTATAATACTTTTATTCTGGTTTATGCGCCCCCTCTTCACACAATGCCCTTGTTTTTTGCAGAAGTGCGGCTAAATCCGCGGATGAGCCTGGAGTTGTTTCTGAAACCGCGGTTGAGCCGCATTTATCACCTGCGGCTCATACCGCCATGGTGGAGGGCGTGGCCACCACTGATGACTTGGCCACGGTCCCTGTTCTTGACACAGCTGCCCAAGAGGTGGCTCTGGAGGATAGAACGGATCCCCTTACGATCCAAGACGTGGAGAAGGTCAACCCTTCCTCCATATCTGTAATGGCCAAGGATGCTGATGCGCCGGTGATTGAGTCGCCAGCGGCTGACAGCCAGCGGTCGCCAGTTCTGCGTGCTGAGGTTGCTTCCTCCTCCTTTATGAGCCGCACTGAGAAACTGTCAGAGGCCATCATTGCCTCAAATGACAAGCAAGCCGTGGAGCTCCGCAAGGCGCTATCTGACCTGTCTGCGGCCTACAAGGTAAACTTCTGCTTCCACTTATCTGTCTCTAGCCCCCAAGGATCAAGTTTCTTCTTTGACTGTAAAGGGAGACTTGATACTTCTCTTTAGCTGTTGATATGTACTTACTAGCTGATGTACTCTTGGTAGGAGGAACTAAGCTCCATAATAGTCGCAAAACTCGCCCTGGAAAAGCAGTTGGGGGAGACTCCTTCTGAACTGGAGAGGCTGCGCGAGCTCCTTGGTCAGCGTGACGCTGAGCTGAAGAAGAGGAAAACCAGGATGGGCGAGCTATCTGATGAAAGCTTCAAATTATCGGAACAAGCCAAAGCCACCAAGCTGCGGCTTAAAAATGTTGAAGGAAAGTTCCAAGAGAGGGTCCAGCAGCTGGACCTCCAAATCAATGCTCAGAAAGACGCCATCGCTGTAGCCAATGAGGACGCAAGGCTCAAGGCTGTTGCCATTGGCGAGCGTGAGAAAAAGTTGAAAAAAGTTTATGATGCCCATAACCTTGTCCACGCCAAAGTTTGCATCATGACTCAAGAGTTAACTGGTATGCGCCGAAAAAGCCTGCTCCTACTGATGCTGAGGGACTTTTGAAGAGACTGCTCAAGGCGCCTCAATATTTTTTGGACTGGAAAGAATCCTCAGCTCGTACTGGTGCGGCTCATGTTCTTGCTTTGTCCAAGACATATTATCCTTCTTTTGATGCTGCCAAGGTTGCACAAGGCAGGCCCTCGAAGAAAGTGGATGGCACCGAGCTGAAGGCCTCAGAATATTCGGCGACTTGGAAGGACATGCGCGGCCATGCGACTAAGCTGGTGGAGGGGATAGATCTTGCGACCTATATGGGCAAGTATAATGCAGATGGAAGCAGATGGGAGAAGTTACCCGCTCCATCATCCAGTGCGGTGATCCCGCAGGAGAAGAACCCTTCACCGGGTGTTTCCAGCTCTGCAGCCCCCAAGCCCACGACGGAGAAGCCGTCCAGCGAGCCTGCGACTGCTCCTTCTGGCAAGCTTGGTAAGCCGCCTGTTCCTCCTTCCCACAGGCCAAAAACTGCGCACAAATGAAGAAGAGAAACAATGGTTTGATGATATTGGCCCTTATCGGCCTGTAATAATTGTTTAGAATTTTATGTGTCATAAGACAATGTTATGGTTTGCTTAAGTACTCTCAGCAGTACATGTTTCGACCAATAGGCTGGTCCTTATGATTTGTCTCGGTTTTTCCTCACTTAGGCCCTTGCGCGGCTCAGTATTTCCCAGGTAAAAAGTGCGTGTTCAGGGTCGAGAGCGGCCATGATAGGCGATCAAACTCGATTGACGCCGCACCCCCAGTACTTTGGCCGCATAGTGCAAGTCGCATCCAAGAGAGGTTGAGTATAATCACGATAAATGCCACTCGTTTGGCGATCCCAAGGAATAGGCCGCGCTAAAAAGCTGCCGCACCCCCAAGGGACCAATGATTAAAAAATAAAAGACTCACAACTCAATTGGTAGTTTGAGATGCTTTATTTCAGAATCATTATATGATACATAGGGTCGGTCGCGCCTAGGTGGCGACCAGAAGTGATGCTTGGGTCGGTTGCGCCTAGGTGGCAACCAGAGATGTTACATGGGTCGGTCGCGCCTGAGTGGCGACCAGAAATGGGTCGGTCGCGCCTTGGTGGCGACCAGAAGTGTTACATTGGGTCGGTCGCGCCTGAGTGGCGACCAGAAATGGGTCGGTCGCGCCTTGGTGGCGACCAGAAGTGTTACATTGGGTCGGTCGCGCCTGAGTGGCGACCAGAAATGGGTCGATCGCGCCTGGGTGGCGATCAGAATTGAAGTTTTTAGCCCTGAGTGGCCAGCTTGATGATGTAAACTCTTAATGATTTTGTTGCGGCTGCTGATGGCAACTCGCGATGCTGGGGTGTGTCTTTATTGGCGATGGCTTGTAGCTTTTGACTTCCTTGCCTCCCTTGCGGCCGTGATCTGAAGTCGCAAGTCAGGCAGGTGCCTCTTGGCTTCCACGATGTCATCAAAATTCTCCTGCGACTCGCGCATGGGCACGCTTTCTGCGATGCAAGCTGCTCTGGCCATGGCCTTGTCGCCTTCTTCGCATTCTTGAGCTATTCTTTTGTCGCCATCAATGGTGATGACTCCCCTGGGGCCTGGCATTTTAAGTTTCAGGTACACATAGCACGGCCTAGCCATGAACTTTGCGAATGCTTCTCTGCCAAACAGCGCATGATATGGGCTCTGGAAATCTACAACCTCGAACCAGATATACTCGCTCCTGAAGTTGCTTTGTGTCCCAAAGGCGACCTCCAAGTTGATTCGTCCCAATGGCTGAGCTGATATGCCTGGTACGACACCGTGAAACGTCGTTCTTGATGGGTGTAGCTGCTTTTCTTGGAGGTTCATTCTTTTGAAGGTTTCATATATAATATATTGATGCTGCTGCCTCCATCCATCAGCACTTTGCTCAACTTGTATCCTGCGACTTGAGGGGTAACCACCAGCGCGAGTTTGCCCTCTTCATTTATTTCCCTGGGTGATCCTCGCGGCTCCAAACTACTGGCTGCTCGGACCACTTTAGCCACTGTGGTACAGCTGGTATTATGGCGTTAACAGCCTGATTGCGTCGTCGCAGCTTTTGCTCCCTCTTGAAGTATTGACCACAATGGTGTGATACTGACCCAATTGTTTTGGGAACTGTGGCTGATCTGGTTGTGGATTTGGGACGGCGTTGTTGCTGTTGTTACCTCCGCCGTGGTTACCTCCCTCATTGTTTTGATGATTGTTGTTATGTTGAGTGGTTGCCCATCCTTCCACTTTTTGTAATGATAGCACTGTGCCTTTGTGTGGTTGGGTGGTTTCCCATCTTTTCCTATATGGATGTCGCAGGGGCGGTTGAAAACCTCTTCCAAGTTAACTGGGTGAAAATTCCTTCCTCTGCCGCTGCTTTGCTTGTAACGAGTGTTCGTATTTGCAACTAACCCCGAGTTTCCTTCCTCGTTTTTGCGCTTGTTATAACTCGCATTAGCATTGCTAGCTTGCTGTTGTTGAGGCCTGCTACTGGCCTTCTTTCCCTTGCCAGTATTTTCCTCTTCCTCCCCATCAGATGCGTCTCTGGTTTTATCCGAGCTAGCATACTTGTTGGCCGCTGCCATTACCTCGCTTAGGCTCTTGACTTTATCCTTCATGCGACCTAGTTTGTGGACCAGCGGCTCAAACTTGCAATTTTTCTCCATGACAAGGACTGCTGAACTGGGGGTATGTTATCTGAGGAATGTATGATTTCTGCGACCCTTCTCATCCAGTGGCGACTCGACTCACCTTCCTTCTGTACACAACGCTCTAGGTCCTCTATACTGCAGAGTCGCTTGCATGTTCCTTGGAAATTTTTGACAAAAGCTTCCTTCATCTCATCCCAAGAGTTTATTGAATTTGGCGGCAAGTTCTGCAGCCATATATGGGCTGCGCCTTCTAACATCATGTTTAGGTACCGTGCGCAGATCTCTTCGGAGGCATTTAGGATGCTCATGCCCATCTCGTAATTATTGAGCCAAGTAACAGGGTCCATGCTTGCGTTGTAGTTGGCGACCTTACGAGGTCCTTTGAAATCTGCAGGGAACGGTTCGGACCTGATCCTTTCGCTGAAACAGACTGGGCCTTTGAGTCGTGACGATAGATTGGATGAAGCTGGCCTTCCTATTGGATTAGCCGCCGCGTGTGGCTGCATAACTTCTATGGGTTGAACTTGTTGAGGTTGATTTTGAGCCGCAGGTTGATTTTCCCTTTGTCGCCTAGCCGAACTTGAAGTCGCAACGTGCGGCGACTCCGCGTGGATGCTTCTATCCGCCGTTGCTCTGCTATTGTAGGGAGTGGAGTGCAGCCGTCCCGCGTGTTCGGACATGTTTGCCTGCTGTATTACTGCTGTGCTCAGCATCTCAATGGCGCGCCTCGCCTCTCTGTCCATTGGTGTGTTTCCTGCTGGCGCTAACCTGGCCAAGATGTTCGTAGCCGCAAAGAGATTCTCTACTGGGCTAACATAATGTCCTTGCGGTGTGTGGAACCTTTGAGGCTGCTGTAGAGGCTGCTGAACAAAGGTTGGCTGCGGCAATGGCGGGGGCATGATGGCCCTATTGTTAGCTTGTATTTTGGCCCTTGACTCAGGTATTTCCACTGCTCTCGGTGCTGCGAAGGACGGAACCGCTGGTACAACTGATGATACAGCGATCGCTTGAGCCGCTGGCGCGGCTGACAGTGCCACGGACCGCATAACCAGGGCAGACGGTGCCACGTGTGTGGGCACCGTGACTGCTGGTTGTGTAATTCTTGACCATGCGACCGGGCGTACTGCGTTGGTGGCGACTGATGGGATCGCGTTGGGTGGTGCCGCGGGAACCGCGATTGTTGGTCCGGCGGTGGGCGATTGGAACAGCTCCATAGGATTTACTGCTCCTGGCTGCAGGCGACTCGCATGGCGTCTGTGTGGCAAGGTGGCCTGTACTCCTTGTAGAGTATTGGTTTCCTCGATGAGTCACAGTTGCTCCTGTTGGAGGCGCTGTTCCTCGCGCGCCAGCCTGGCTCTCTCGTCTGCGATTCTCTGGACTTCATCATATAGCCCGATCCTGGTGGCCTCCAATTCTGTCACTCTAGCGGCCGCGTTAACCGCAGATATCGGCGTAAGTAACACACTTCCCTGTGGCGGCGTGACCGCTGCGTTGGGGGCTAACCTTGACCCTGATCCCGCAGTCGCAACGCCGGGTGGAGTCTCTCTGTTTGCAACTCCTGAGGCCGCGACTCCTGGCGTTATCGTAGCGGATGCCGCGACTCCTGATGCGTCTGGCGCGGCCTGTTCTGCTGCTTCTGGCGGCGTGGGGGCTAAGCTGTCTGGTGGCATGCCCAGCCCTTCGTCCGCTTCTGTGGTCCTGTAGACCCCTTCTATGTACCGATCTCCTACGGAGGGCGAGTCGCCATCCACAGGGCCTCCGCATAGCCTTTCCTCAAGGACATACTCAATGGATTGGCCTTCTTCGTCTTCAAGAGGTAGCGACTCGTAGTTGATAGATTCTTCTTCTTGGTCCACTGTTACTGCGACTCCTTCTTCTGAGTCGCCATGTTGCGATGGATCTTCTGACTCGCCGCCAATGAAGCCGACGAAGACATGGACCGATCCAAACGGGATGATGTGGCCGGTTTCCAGGTAGTCAGCTTCCGGCCCCCTAGCTTGAATCGTCAATGAGGGGTGTGTCATTGACCGTGATGATGCGGCCAACGACAAGATCTTCAGCTCCCTTCATGGATCCTGCGCGGAACGTATGGCGGTTCAATACTGGGCTTGCTCCCAAGTGGGCCTTTGTCCGTGCGAGTAAAGTAAGTCGCACTGGGCCGCGGGTTAATACAGAAAGTATTCCCCCGACAGCTATACCCTAGATACTTGTCTTGTGCTGCTATTCATGTTTGTGATTGAGTACTTGTCATTATTTGTGGGTGAAGTTATATTTTCATATTTTGTTGTATCACTTATGCCACTGAATATCATTATGTTTGCACATTGTGAGTAGTTCCCGTATGTTCCTGAGGGCATAGGATGAATTGGCAATGATTTATATAACATGTGTTGGTATTTTGTCAAGAGTTTATCTTTTATGTGATTCTATGATGGTGTTGTGCGAACGTCGACTGCACAACACTTCACCTATATGGGCTCATAGGAGAACACCGTAGTATAATGAATTGGGAGACTTGGAGGACATGTAAACCTGAGACCGAGTCATGAAGTTATATTATGAGGGTATTAGTATCGGGGACCTTAGAGTGTAATGCTATGGTGGGACTTTATGTCTTAATAATTCTTGTGCAGTCATTTACTTGGCCACATGATCCATCATAAGGGGTTGTAGTTATTTATTTAGCTATACCTAATTATGGCTCCGTCCAAAGAAGATTAAAACTTGACAAGATATTCAACGTGTTGTTTAATAAATCTCTATGCCTAGCATATCCATGCCGCCCTCGGGAACGTTTTCCACATATAAGTTACACATCACTTGAGCTTGTCCTCTTGCCACATAAGAGGATTGGGCTTTCTCTCTTTGAGAGCTTTCACTTGCTACTATTTATTTCTGCATTGCAACTATACAACCAAAAATACCAAAAACACTTGCATCTTTTATTGTTTTATTTATCAATCTTGCTAACCAATACCTTCAGCTCCTCGTGGGTTCGACAACCTTTTCTAATTGAAAGGTACTACAATTGATCTCCTGCACTTGGGAGTCATCAAGATACTTTTCTGGCGCCGTTGCCGGGGAGCGTAGCGCTATTGGTAAGAAGTTTGGTAAGGAAACTTGAAAGCTGAATTTTATTTGCTGTTTTATCTCATTGTTACTATGGCATTTATGAATCGTCTCGCTGCATCTTGCTCTATATGAAAGTGCTTATGCCACTACTACTAAAGTGGTTGAAACTACTGTGCTGAGATACCTAAAGTGGGATATAAAATTCCCGGTCATGTTAAAAGAGTTATGAAAAATCCATTTACAGGGATGGAACTAAGTCTGCACGTGAGCACATGGAAAATTGAAGACATATGTGGCTTATTTAGACTTCCTGGTATTTCTGAAGATCAGGTAAAAAGGAAGTTATTATATTTGTCTTTATCTGGTAATGCTCGTGATTGGTACAGGTCTTTGGATGAAGAATCAGAATGAATGGAGTATCTTGAGGAAGGTTTTCTTTCTTAAATATTTTACTCCTAAAGAAGCTTATGATAACCGCTGCTATATATTAATTTCTGGCCACATCTGGGAGAGAGTATTACTCAAGCTTGGGGAGGTTAAAGGAACTCCTTCGCAAGAATCCTTGTCATGATCTTACAAGGAAACTTATATTGATAAACTTTTATGTGAGGCTACCTATGAAGCACAAGGAATTCTGGATAATTCATCTGGTGGAAGTTTTACTAATAATACTGAAGAAGAAGCATGGAATTTATTGGAGACTATTTCTGAAAATACTAGTCATTGGGATCTTGATAAAGGTAATGAGCCTATTTTGATTATGAATATTCATGTGTAGAGAATTTCTCTACTTCTATTTTTTAAAAATCTGAGTGATACTTTTTCTTGATCCTTATGTTATAATTGAGATAGCTAAAGGTTTTGCTGATCATATCGTGTTCCTAAAAGTGGTTTGAAGTTTATGTTGAACCTGTTAAACAATCTATTGTTGTTCCTAAAGTTATTAAACAGGTTGAACCGTGTCATCTGTGACAATTGAGGAGTATGTTGAACCACCTCCATATCCAAACCAAGTTAAGGAGAATTTACTTATTGCTGTTACTAACAAAGTAAAGAAGATGTTCTCAGCCTTATGAACAGGTGGAAGTCAACACTCAAATTTCTGTTATCAAGCAACTAAATGAAGAAGACCCGTTGATGTTTATTATGTGAAGATGCTAAAGTCATCAAAGGTAATTCGGCCAAAGTTGGGAAACCTGTTATATCATGCTCTATTGGGACTTCAAGTTATCATGGTCTATGTGATATTGGAGCAAGTATTAGTGTCATTCCATATTCTCTTTATCTTGAAATCAAGCCTGATATTGATCCTATTGTTATGGAAGAGACAGGTATGACAATTCAACTTGCTAATAAAGATTATATTAGTCCATTTGGAATTGTTAGAGATGTTGAAGTATTGGTTGGCAAAATAAAATATCCTGCTGATTTTATTGTGCTTGGTTGTCCTCAAGATTCATTTTGTCCTATCATTTTTGGTAGACCTTTCTTACATACTGTTGGTGCTGAAATTAATTTGCCTAAAGAGAAAGTGTTTATTAAATGTGCTGGTGAGAAACTTGAATTCAACTTTTCCAAATTTGCTGATAAACATGTGTTAAAGAGCCAATTTCTGAAGATTTAATTGAAACTCTTGCTCATATAGCTGTAGCTTCAACAGATGTTGTAGAACGTTATATGCTTAATCAAGATGAACCATTTAATGATGAGGAAAAAGAGGCTTTAGAACAAATATTATGGCAACAACCACCACAATTACAATTGCATATCCCACCTGATAATTTAGGAGTGCTACCACCACCTAAAGGGGATCCTAGTTTTGAATTAAAACCTTTGCCTGCAAATCTGAAATATGCATATTTGGATGAGAAGAGCATATATCCTGTCATTATTAGTGCTAACCTTTCAGCTGAAGAAGAAGAGAAATTACTTGATGTGCTAAAAGCTCACCGACCAGCCATTGGATACTCTCTTGATGATCTTAAAGGTATAAGCCCAGCTCTATGTATGCATAAAATTAATTTGGAGGAAGATGCAAAACCTGTTGTTGATTATCAACGCCGTCTCCATCCAAAAATGAAAGAAGTGGTAAGGAAAGAGGTAATAAGACTTATTGAAGCTGGTATCATTTATCCTATAGCTGATAGTAAGTGGGTTAGTCCTGTTCATTGTGTTCCTAAAAAGGGTGGAATGACTGTTGTTCCAAATGATGAGGATGAACTTGTGGCTCAACGTACTGTTGTTGGTTATAGGATGTGTATTGATTTCAGAAAATTAAATAAAGCAACTCGAAAGATCATTATCCATTGCCATTTATTGATCAAATGTTAGAAAGGTTATCTAAACACTCTCACTTTTGCTATCTAGATGGTTATTCAGGTTTCTCACAAATTCCTGTCCATAAGGATGATCAAGAAAAGACCACTTTTACTTGCCCATATGGTACATTTGCTTATAGGAGAATGCCATTCGGTTTGTGTAATGCTCCTGCTACTTTTCAAAGATGCATGAATGCTATATTTGCTGATTATATTGAAAAGATAATGGAAGTTTTTATGGATGATTTTTCTGTGTATGGTACTTCCTTCGATAATTGCTTGTTCAACCTTAACAAAGTTTTGCAGCGTTGTGAAGACCAACACTTAGTCTTAATTGGGAGAAGTGTCACTTCATGGTTACTGAAGGTATTGTCTTGGGCATAAGATTTCTGGAAAAGGAATAGAAGTTGATCCAGCAAAGATAGAAGCTATTGAAAAGCTACCATACCCAAGGGACATCAAAGGTATAAGAAGTTTTCTTGGGCATGCAGGTTTTTACCGTAGGTTTATTAAAGATTTCTCCAAAATATCAAAACCTCTAACCAATCTTTTGCAAAAGGATGTTCCTTTCTTTTTAATGATGATTGCATTGAGTCCTTTAATATTTTGAAGAATGCTTTAATAAGTGCTCCTATTATTCAACCTCCTGATTGGAAATTGCCTTTTGAAATTATGTGTGATGCTAGTGATTATGCAGTTGGGGCTGTTTTGGGCCAACGTGTTGATAAGAAACTGAATGTTATTATTATGCTAGTAGAACACTTGATGCTGCTCAAAGAATTATGCTACAACTGAAAAAGAAATTTTGGCAGTACTATTTGCTTGTGACAAGTTTAGACCTTACATCACTGATTCAAAAGTCACATTGCATACTGATCATTCTGCTATTAAATACTTGATGCATAAGAAAGATGCTAAGCCTAGATTAATAAGATGGGTACTTTTATTGCAAGAATTTGATTTACACACTAGTACAAAACGACACATCGGAAACGGGCCAAAAACCCCATCGGCAACGGAGAAAGGGTCCGTGTCCCCGACCCTGTCACTGATGTGAAGATCTCAATGGCAACGGAGGAGATAAACCGTTTCTGATGTATTTAACATTAGACACGGAGTTTTGCTAATAACCGTTTCTGATAAGGGTTACAGGAAAAAAAAACACGGTGACGGGCTGTGCCGTCGATGGAGCCCCGCTCCATGCGACTAGACGGCCACCCGGTCGTCACCGTATTCCTGTACGCCCTACTTTACAAAAGTTCATCAGTGCGCGTGGCTGGAGCTCTGCTCCTATGTCTTCACGGCCGCCAGATGAACATCTACTGTCTTTCCTGCTGCGCAAAATGTACTGCTCCTGGTGACGGCACCGTGTATGGAGCCCCGCTCCTAGGTCTTCACGGCAGCAGCTTCGTCACCAAGCATCCACCAAGCCCTTGAAACAACGAATATTCTTTGTTAAAAACAGCAAACAAAGCTAATAAACAGAGCCAATAAGCAGTAAACAAAGCAAACCGAGCTAAATACATAGCTGAAGAGCTAGCTAACAGAGCAAACCAAGCTAAATATGTAGCTAACATAGCAAATACATAGTTGAACAGAGCTAACTAACAGAGCAACCCGAGCTAAATAAGTAGCTAACATAGCAAATACATAGCTGAACATAGCAAACCGAACTAAATAAGTAGCTAACATAGCAAATACATAGCTGAACAAAGCTAACTAACAGAGCAAACCGAGCTAAATAAGTAGCTAACATAGCAAATACATAGCTAAACAAAGCAAACCGAGCTAAATAAGTAGCTAACATAGCAAATACATAGCTGAACAGAGCTAACTAACAGAGCAAACTGAGCTAAATAAGTAGCTAACATAGCAAATACATAGCTAAACAAAGCAAACCGAGCTAAATAAGTAGCTAACATAGCAAATACATAGCTGAACAGAGCTAACTAACAGAGCAAACCGAGCTAAATAAGTAGCTAACATAGCAAATACATAGCTGAACAGAGCAAACCGAGCTAAATAAGTAGCTAACATAGCAAATACATAGCTGAACAAAGCTAACTAACAGAGCAAACCGAGCTAAATAAGTAGCTAACATAGCAAATACATAGCTAAACAAAGCAAACCGAGCTAAATAAGTAGCTAACATAGCAAATACATAGCTAAACAGAGCTAACTAACAGAGCAAACTGAGCTAAATAAGTAGCTAACATAGCAAATACATAGCTAAACAAAGCAAACCGAGCTAAATAAGTAGCTAACATAGCAAATACATAGCTGAACAGAGCTAACTAACAGAGCAAACCGAGCTATATAAGTAGCTAACATAGCAAATACATAGCTAAACAAAGCAAACCGAGCTAAATAAGTAGCTAACATAGCAAATACATAGCTGAACAGAGCTAACTAACAGAGCAAACCGAGCTAAATAAGTAGCTAACAGAGCGGTCATTTACCTTAGGCGAGGCGGGGTCGCTTTCCGTCGCGGATTGCGTCCCAGGCGTCGACGCCGGAGCCACTGCCAGAGGAGACGTCAGAGGAGACCTCATCCTGCTCGAACACCGGAGCGTCCTCCTCCTCATCCTCCTCCTCCGCCGCCGTCACCGCTGCCGCCGCCGCATCTGGCCCAGGGCCCTGGCCAGGGAGAAGAGAGCGGTCTATGGCCGCCCGGAGCCGCGTCTGGAACAACGCCTCCTCGGCGGCTTCTATCGCGTGCTCGGCGGCGGAGATGCGGATAGCTCTCTGCATCGCAGACGCCCGAATGACACCCTCGGCGCGCTCGCGCTCAAAGGAGGCGCTAGAGAGGAGGAGACCGACCTCCAGATCCTCGTCCTCATCGTCCGAGGAGGACGATGAGGACGAGATCCGGGCGTCGGTGGCCGCCGCCGCCGTGGATCCGGATGGGATTTGACGGCTCAGAATGAACTCGCGACCGCAGTCGCCGGGGATGTCACCCCAGTTGTAGGGGAGATCCGGGCTGCGCCTCGGAGGGTGGGAGGAGGAAGATGCTCCATCCTGACTTCCGTCGGCGCCGGAGGGGTTCGCCATCGATGGGTGAAGTAGGAGGAGAGCGTGTGCGGCTAGGGTTAGGAACTGGGGAGAGTGAGACTGAGAGTGAGAGTGAGATACAGTACTGGAGTGGGAGATATTAATACCGGCACCGCTTAATGTGCCTTCACATGGGAAACGAAGATAGACCGATCTCCGTTTCTGATGTGGCAATATCAGCAACGGAGATATTCTTTCCTCCGTTGCCTATATATGAGCAACGGAGATCTTTTCAGCCTCCGTTACCATTGGGTCGGGCCCATCGACCGACTAGCACGCGCGGAAGCGCGCGGAGCTCATTTTTCCGTCGCCTAACTCTTGTCGTTGCCATAGAAGGGTATCCGATGTGTCGTTCTGTACTAGTGACACATTGTTGATAGGAAAGGGAAAGATAATCAAGTAGCTGATCATCTCTCTAGAATGGAGAATATACCTGATGATCCTATTCCTATTAATGATAGCTTTGTTAATGAACAACTTGCAATATTAATGTTTCTAGTGCTAAGTTGCATCTCCATGGTTTGCCAATTATGCAAATTTTATTGTTGGTAAAGTTTTACCTCCACACTTCACTTATCAACAAAGAAAGAAATTCTTCTATGATCTTAGACATTATTTTTGGGATGATCCTTTCCTTATAAGAAAAGTGTGGATGGTATTATTAGACGTTGTGTACCTGAGCATGAACAACAGGCTATTATAAGAGATTGCCATGATAGTCCCTATGGGGGCATCATGCAGGAGATCGCACAGGAGCAAAGGTATTACAATCTGGTTTTATTGGCCTACTTTTTTAAGGACTGTGCTGAATATGTTAAATCTTGTGATAAATGTCAAAGAGTAGGAAATATTGGTAGGAGAAATGAAATGCCTATGAATTATTCTTTGCCACTTGCCATTTGATGTGTGGGGTTTGACTTTATGGGCCTTTCCCAGAATCAAAGACAAAGCATACTCACATTTTGGTTGCAGTTGACTATGTTACAAAGTGGGTGGAAGCAATTCCAACCAAAAGTGCAGATCATGCCACAGCAATGAAGATGCTCAAGGACATCATTTTCCCAGGTTTGGTGTTCCTAGGTTTTTAATTACTGATGGTGGTTCTCATTTCTTGCATGGTGTCTTAGAAAAACTTTGGCAAAATATGATGTTAACCATAGAATTGCATCTCCTTATCATCCTCAAACAAGTGGACAAGTTGAATTAAGTAATAGGGAAATTAAACTCATTTGGAAAAGACAGTAATAAGTCTAGGTCTGATTGGCCAACTAAATTAATGATGCATTATGGGCTTATAGAACTGCTTTTAAAAATCCTATGGGAATGTCTCCTTATAAAATGGTTTATGGAAAAGCTTGTCATTTACCTGTTGAGTTAGAACATAAATGCTAGATGGGCTGTTAAACAATTGAACTTTGATTTTAAAACTGCGGAGAAAAGAGAATTCTTGATTTAAGCCTACTAGATGAATGGAGAAATGAAGCTTATGAAAGTGCAGATGTTTAAAGAAAAAGTTAAATTTGGCATGACAAGAAAATTAAGAAAAGGAATTCAAAGTAGGTGATCAAGTTTTGCTATAACTCTCGCTTTAAGTTTTCTGCAGGGAAGTTGCTTCAAAGTGGCAGGGACCATTAGTGATACAGGAGGTGTACCGTTCAGGAGCTATCCGTCTTCACGGTGACATGAAAGGTAAACCTCATGTAGTCAATGGACAACGCCTTAAACCTTATATTGCAGGAAAGAGCTTCATCGGAATGGTGGAAGAGTTGAATTTACAAACACCGGAGGAGGTAATTGAGAGAAACCGTGCAGTTTCAGAAACCCTAAATCAATAGAAGGTAACTTACTGTTGGAAAGTTTCTCCATAATATTTTACGGAAGTCATTTTTTATGGAAATTAACGTATGGGACAAGAAAACTGGACGAAGCGGAGACCCGAGGAAGGAAAGAGGGGGTCCCACGCGGCCAGGTACTGGCCGTGTGGGCCCACTCCTTTTCCCCTCGGAGTCCCTTTTTCCGTTTTCGATCCCGACGCTTCGTCTTGACCTAAAAACCTCAATATATACCCCTCTGCCGATCTAATCTCGCACCGAGCGTTCTCGAGCGATCTTTTTTCTGTTGTTTCTGTCTGTCAGGTTTTAGCCATGTCTTGCTCCGGATCCAACCAAGAGGGGAGAGCCTCCCAAGGAAGGTGTTGTGAACCGCTACCTCAACTCCGTGATGGCACCACCGAAGACCGTGTGCTTCAAGGAGGGCGTGATGCTCGTGGAGGAGGTGAAGGCTCCCAAGGCCACCGGCACGGTGGAGGAAAGGCTGGATGAGTTGGAGGACAAGACCTTCAGGTATGGCACTGTGGTTTACCGCAGCCTTGATGCACATCACTTCATGAACCTGGAGCTGGAGAAGAAGGTTGAAGAGTACAAGAAAAGGCTTGAAGATCTGGAAGATAGGTACAAGGACGTCATCAACAAGTGGGAGAAGTTCCAATGCTTCATGTGGGATGTAGAGAACCAGAACTGCGAATATGAAGAACGCTTCAAGAAGATTGCAGCAGCTGCCACCCTCAGGTATAATGATCCACCTACATCTTTCCGTGATGGAAGGCCTTTCCCATGGAAGATGGCTGAATGGGAGGAAGAATATGAGAAGGAGGAGGCTGCAGCAAAGAGAGTCTGGAAGAACGTCAAGCTTGGGGGAGTTCCACCTAGTCTTTATCTCTACTAGTTATCATATCTATCTAGTCATGGTGTGTTTTGCTTTTATCGTTTAGTTATCAATATCTCTTAGGCGTGTGTGAGCTCATGGAGCATTATCATGTATCCTATCTTATGGTTTATCAATGAATATTAAAGTATGGTGTCATCCATAATTCTCTTGTTTGGAGATTGATGGGTAACACTCATGCAAATGAGCGTGGCATATTTAGAGTTTCAATCACATCTTGCCTTGAAATTAATTAACTTGAGTGTTGGACAATTGTAGAATTATCTCATTATAAAATAATAAAAGTCAATATGACTTGGAATTAATAGTTTGAAGTTGAGATATTGTCTTGTAGGATAAAAGTTGAGAAGATAATGAAAAGGATATAAAACACTCTTGTTAGACTCTAGTATCTTTTGAGCAAATTAATGATCATGGATATTTCAATACTTATGCTCTTGAATGTGAATGAAAGGAAGGCACCTGAATTTCAGTTAGCCATGGAAAGTGTAAGATAAAGGTTGTATGGAGCATAGGAACTTGATTGAGATATCCATGACTAAAGTTTGCACTAGTTACTAGAGAAGCAAGGTGATAACAATTTTTATATCTATCTATCTTTTCATTTGTCTTCTTTGAACTTGTTATCCAATGAGAGTTTATCTTGTCTTTAAATTTCAGCAAAGTATAAAAGATTATAATGCTTGCCATAAAGCAAAAGCATGTGAAAAACTATATGATTCGATTGTCCAACATACAATGGTTATTTGCTTTCAAAAGCTAGAGCTTCTACTTATGTTGCCCTCATGTATGAGTTTTGTTCATTAATCTTATCTTGCAATTGAATATGATGATGATACAATGCTCGTATTTATTTATCAACCATAAGTCCATTGATGCATGTAATGATCTATGTCCTTACTTACTCGAGGACGAGTAAAGGTTTAAGCTTGGGGGAGTTGATACGTGCATTTTATATCATCATTTATAACTTTTAGTATATTAGAATGTTATTTGCATGTTATATCATTGTTTTTACATGTTTTAGATGATTTTGGGGACTTTCATACAAAGTCCCTATTTTTGGTATTTAATTTCTGGGAGGCAGAAAACCCCCTTTTCTTGTTTTTAATGTTTCAGGAGTTTCAGGAACCCAAATAATAAAAGGAAAAATACCACGGAGTTTTTCATCGGAAGAAAGGCAAGGGAAGAAGACCGAAGAGAGGAGAGCCACGAGGGCCAAAAGGGGGGCCCACGCGGCCCATGTACCTGGCCGCGTGGGCCCACCAAATCGGCCTCGGGCACCTCCTCGCCTGGGGCTTTTTAGCAGCCTTCGTCTCGCCCGAAAACGCCCTAATTTTCCAAGTCCATCCGAGGTCGCGGCGGCGGCGAAACTCCTGATTCCCTCCGAGGGGTCAGATCCTGCTGCTCCGGAGCTCCGGAGAGGGGGAAATCATCGTCATCGTCATCACCTCTCCTCCTTGGCGTGGGAGGAGGCCTCTACATCATCATCCCATCAAGACCAGCACCATCTCCATCATCATCACCGTGATCCACTCCGTTCCCCTCGTAGTTTGAGAGTTGCTATACCCTAGATACTTGTCTTGTGCTGCTATTCATGTTTGTGATTGAGTACTTGTCATTATTTGTGGGTGAAGTTATATTTTCAGATTGTGTTGTACCACTTATGCCACTGAATGTCATTATGTTTGCACGTTGTGAGTAGTTCCCGTATGTTCCTGAGGGCATAGGATGAATTGGCAATGATTTATATATAACATGTGTTGGTATTTTGGATTCTATGATGGTGTTGTGCGAACGTCGACTGCACAACACTTCACCTATATGGGCTCATAGGAGAACACCGTAGTATAATGAATTGAGGAGACTTGGGAGGACATGTAAACCTGAGACCGAGTCATGAAGTTATATTATGAGGGTATTAGTATCGGGGACCTTAGAGTGTAATGCTATGGTGGGACATTATGTCTTAATAATTCTTGTGCAGTCATTTACTTGGCCACATGATCCATCATAAGGGGCTGTATCTTTTTATTTAGCTATACCGAATTATGGCTCCGTCCAAAGAAGATTAAAACTTGACAAGATATTCAACGTGTTGTTTAATAAATCTCTATGCCTAGTGATATCCATGCCGCCCTCGGGAACGTTTTCACATATAAGTTACACATCACTTGAGCTTGTCCTCTTGCCACATAAGAGGATTGGGCTTTCTCTCATTGAGAGCTTTCACTTGCTACTATTTATTTCCTGCATTGCAACTATACAACCAAAAATACCAAAAACACTTGCATCTTTTATTGTTTTATTTATCAATCTTGCTAACCAATACCTTCAGCTCCTCGTGGGTTCGACAACCTTTTCTAATTGAAAGGTACTACAATTGATCTCCTGCACTTGGGAGTCATCAACAAGGTTATTGTTAACCATTATAAAAACATCATCAACTCTCCCCAAAGGCTTCTTTATAGTATTATCAGCAAGGTGAATATCCAAATAACAGTGTTCCAAAGGTGCTAAATCAAGCATATCATAAAGTTTATTAGGCATAACAGAAATACTAGCACCAAGATCATATAAAGCATTGCAATCAAAATCATTCACCTTCATTTTAATGATGGGCTCCCTACCACCTTCTAACTTCCTAAGGATAGAAGCTTCATGTTTTAATTTCTCTTCCCTAACTTTCATAAGAGCATTAGTAATATGTTGAGTAAAAGCCATGTTTATAGCACTAGCATTAGGACTTCTAGCTAGCTTTTGCAAGAACATAATTACTTCAGAAATATTGCAACCATCAAAATCAAAATCATTATTATCAAAGGTAATGGGACCATTGCCTCCCATATTTCAAAAAATTTCAGAACTTTTATCAAGAACAGTTTCAGTGTTATCAGGCAATTTTAAACGTTTCGCAACAGAAGTAGAGACATTGCCAACACCAATACTTTACCATTGATAGTATGAGGTTTGTTAACATGTGAGGTTGAGGCATTTTCAGTATTAGAAATAGTATAAACTCTAGCAATATTACTCTTTTCAGCAATTTCATCCTCTTTCTCCCACCTACCACGCAACTTAGCTATCATCCTCACATTAATATCAATTTTAACTTGAATAGCATTCAGAGTCTTGCTCTCTTTAACATCATGAGGCAAAAATTTATTTTTTTACAAATCAACATCAAGAGCAAGACTATCAACTTTAGAGGCAAGAACATCAATTTTCCCAAATTTTTCCTCAACGGTTTTACTGAAAGCAGTTTGTGTACTAATATATATGACACGATGATTACTATGATATTTAATTGGGCATTACAACATGATACATAGACCGTTGTCCAACAACATTTATGACTAATAATCCACTTTCAGCTTGTCATCCGAGCTCCCCGTTGGTATTAA
Source organism: Poa pratensis (assembly GCA_947311845.1). Taxonomy (NCBI): domain Eukaryota; kingdom Viridiplantae; phylum Streptophyta; class Magnoliopsida; order Poales; family Poaceae; genus Poa; species Poa pratensis. Next base: position 21,440,302 of record CAMZMU010000062.1, read on the forward strand.
ATTGCAATCAACATATTATTGCATTAAGTAAGTGCATAATGCAAGCAAAGACAATTATCGTTAGATAAAGCATTGTTGTTTTACCCCTGGTGGCAATAGCACATCCACAATCTTAGAAGTTGTTGTCACTCTCCCAGATTAAACAGAGGCATGAACCCACTATCTAGTATAAATACTCCCTCTTGGAGTTACAAGCATCTAATTGGGCAAAGCATTTACTAGTAACGGAAAACATGCAAGATCATAAATAACATATATGATAGATTGATAATCAACTTGGTATAGTATTCAATATTCATCGGATCACAGCAAACACAACATGTAGCATTACAAAAATATGATCTTGATCATGATATGCAGCTCACAAGATCTAAACATGATAGCACAAAGTGGAGAGACTACCATCTAGCTACTGCCATGGACCCTTTGTCCAAGGATGAACTATTCACGCATCACTCCAAAGGCGGGCATGATGATGTAGAGACCTCCGGTGTTGAGGCTCAGGTGTCTAGGGTTTTCCCGTGTAGATCAATTTATAGGCGAAAGGGCGGCGACTGGAGAGGCATGTGGGCCCCCACGCCACCCCATGGCGCAGCAGGGGGTGGGGCCCCGTCGGCCCATGGCGTGGCTGCCCCCTGGCGCTCCTCCGTCTCCCCTCTGAACTCCGTGTACGTGTTGGAAAAATAGGAGCGTCACGATGATTTTCGTCCAATTCCGAGAATATTTCCAGAACAACTTTTCTGAAATACAAAAACAGCAGAAAATAAGAACTGGCACTGAGGCATCTTGTTAATAGGTTAGTCACAGAAAATGCGTAAAAATGCTATGAAGTGTATATAAAACATGATAACAATTGGTATGGTATCAACATGGAACATCAGAAATTATAGATACGTTTGAGACGTATCATCTCTCAACAAAGAATTCGCGAGAGGAATTGGTAAGAGAGATGTTTTATCCCCCTGATGTAGAAACAACATTACAAATAAAATTTCGTTTGAAGGGGAAGATTGGCTAGCTTGGTTCTGCGATCAAAGAGGTGTTTTTCGGTTAAAAGTGCGTACAGACTTGCTCTTGATCTGAAGGATAAAGACTTGGGGTCGGGTACGAGTAACAGACCTGCAAAATATGTGGAACATCATTTGGAACGCAAATGTTCCCCCAAAGATATGTGTGTTTGGTTGGAAACTTGCCTCTAATTCCCTGGGTGTTCAAGCTACCAGATATGACAGGAATATGGATGTTGTTGCAACTTGCTCTATATGTGGAATGGAAGATGAGACATCGAATCATCCTATGGTGAACTGCACAAAAGCAAAAGCCTTACGCCAAAGATTAAGAGAGGAGTGGTCTCTACCTGAGGATGACAAGCTACAGGACACTGGTAGCGACTGGGCGCTTGTTTTACTCAGCAATCTTGATGATTCAACCCGAGCCAATATGCTTTTCCTCTAGTGGAGGGTTTGGCATATGAGAAACAATACTCCCTCCGATCCATATTAATGGACTTAACTTTGTCTAGATACGAATGCATCTATTCCAAACACTTAACTAGATGCATTCGTATCTAGACAAAGTTGAGTCCATTAATATGGATCGGAGGGAGTATTATTTTTGGAGACGAAAAATGCGGAGTAGAACAATCGGCTATCTTCTTATTGTCATATCATGATGCATTCCAAGGGTTGCATATGGATGATACAAAAGGGAAGCAGGCTGTACACGCCATATTGCCGTCGTTGAAGAAAACGAAATGTATTCCTACTAAAACGTGGAAGAAACCGAGGCCAGGGTGGGCGAAGTTGAATACTGATGCATCTTTTTTTTTTGAAATTTAAACCACGCCATATATTAGGTCCGCAAGCCGCCTCATTAAAAACCTTCCAGCCCCCTTAGGTACCCTGGAAGGAAAAGAGCGCGTCTGGAACTTGCGGCCTTTGAAATCATATAATCGTTACATCGTCTAGGAGGGTTTGAAGGATAAAGTTAGGGGGTTCATCGACCCAAATACAGATATGATTAGAAGAAGTAGCGTTCCTAGCTATCAGATGTGCCACCTCATTAGCTTCTCGGCAGCAATGAAGAAACTTGACCCTCCCGATCTGTCCCACATGGACTAAGATGTCCGCATAAATCGCTGTTGCTTCATTCCAAATTCGGTCTGACCCAGAGCATAGGTTTATTACTTCCAATGCATCAGATTCCGCCTCCACCTCCGAATAACCAAGGTCTTTAACCAACGCAAGACCTTGTTGCATAGCCATTGCTTCCGCAAACGCAGCTGAGGATGCATGCGGTATAAACTTTGAAGATGCTGCAATGAAAACACCATACCTGTCACGAATAACAGCTCCAATTGCTCCAGTTTTAGACACTGCATCGAACGCCGCGTCCACATTTAGCTTCACAGCACTAGCTAATGGCCTCTCCCATCTTATCTTATGTCTCACCGTCAATGAATTTCCTTTAGACGAGTTAGCTGTGATAGCTTTAATAGAGTTTAAACATTGTGGTTCCGGCGGAATTTGCTCACCGTGAGTTTGTCGCCTCCGAAGCCACCAAATATACCACGCAGTTACTGCAATAACATCATTTGTGCATATCAGATCATACCCTGGAAGATTAGTCTTCGGAGCTTTCAGCAAGGCTTCCAAAACCTGGGCTCCAGGTCTATCTGTTATCGCATGTACATGCACCATGCCTTCCAAGCCGAGGCCTCTCCAAATGCCAGCTGCCCGAGGACACATAAAGATCATATGCTTCAGATCTTCCGGTGCATTATTACACAATGGGCAAATATTATCTGTTCCAATATGGCGTTTGAAGAGGATATCTTTCAGTGGTAAAACCCCATGGAGAGATCTCCAACAGAAAATCTTAACTTTTGCCGGAGTGTTGAGCTTCCATAAAATCTTCCAAATCGGGTTATTAATAGATGACCCATAATGGGAAATCAAAGTGGCGAATTTTTTTTTTAATAAAAAGCCCTTTTAACTCAGTGGTAGAGTAATGCCATGGTAAGGCATAAGTCATCGGTTCAAATCCGATAAAGGGCTTTTTAAATTAGTGGTAAAGTAATGCCGTGCTAAGACGTAAGTCCTCGGTTCGAATCTGATAGAATACTTTTCTACTAAAATTCATTCACTTTTTTCTTTGTTTTTGAAACTTTCTCCATTTTTTATAGAATTTTATGACTTAGTGCGGTTCCAGAAATAAGAGATCGGCAAGTGACAACATTGAATTGATGTTTCCACTCCACATGGTACGCCGAGCGGATAGAGAACACACCTGTGTTTGTATGATGCCAAGAAATAAAATCATCGAATGAATTCGGACTGAGGGGGATTTGTAAGATACGATTAACATCAATCGGATGAAATATAGATGTAATCAACTCTGAGTCCCAGCAGCCAGTGATAGGGTCGACCAACTCCGAAACTTTCCGCAATAAACAGTTACCGCGGGGCGTCATGATTCGTCGATCAGGGCTGGATGGGATCCATGGGTCCCTCCAGATTTCAATTGCCTCACCGTCCCCAACTCGCCAGATATATCCTCTCTTAAAAGTCTGTATTCCAGCTACCAAACTTTTCCAGGTAAACGAGGATCCCGCTTTCGGTCCAGCTTTTAAAATATCACCATCAGGGTAATATTTTGCACGCAAAATTTGTGCACACAAAGAGTTCGGTTTATCAATAAGCCTCCAGACTTGCTTAGCAAGCATAGCAAGATTAAAAGAGTGCAAGTCTCTAAAACCCATCCCTCCTTCAGATTTTGGAAAGCAAAGCTTCCACCAAGCATACCAGTGCATCTTTTTTCCTTGATCATTGTCACCCCACCAGTACTGAGCTATGACATCTGTAATCTTTTTGCAAATGTTTTTGGGTAGAAGGAATACTGACATTGCATAGACCGGTATGGCTTGGGCCACCGCTTTGAGAAGTATTTCCTTGCCACCGATCGATAACAGCTTTTCCATCCATCATTTAATTCTTTGCATAACCCTTTCCACGAAGTGTAAGAAGCAATCACTCCGATCAGCGCCCACCAAAGCCGGCAGTCCCAAATACTTATCCGATAGGGCTTCCGTGTTGATGTTGAGAGTATTACAAATGTCCACCTTCACATCCACATTTGTGTTAGGACTAAAAAATATACTTGATTTTGCCACACTTACCAACTGTCCCGAATTTGCACAATAGGTGTCAAGTACTTGTTTCAACGAGATTGCATTATTCAGATCTGCCTTCAAGAGAATCAAAGAATCATCAGCAAATAGTAGGTGTGATACTGATGGTGCATTTCTGCACACCTTGATCCCTTCGATGCCACCAATCTCCTCCGCGTGTAACAAGCAACTGGATAAACCTTCTGCACATAAAAGGAACAGATATGGGGATAAAGGGTCCCCCTGCCGAATACCTCTCGTGGGTTTAAACTCCTCAGTGAGCTCTGAGTTGACTCTAATTGAGTAAGAAACTGAAGTAACACACTCCATAATTAAATCAACCCATTGTCTGTCGAAACCCAATCTCAACATCATTTGCTCCAGAAAATGCCACTCAACTCTGTCATAGGCTTTGTGCATGTCCAATTTTACTGCACACAAGCCAGTCTTCCCCTTTCTCTTGTTTTTAATCTTGTGGATACATTCATAAGCAACCAGCACATTATCAGTAATTAGCCTTCCAGGGACAAAGGCACTTTGAGTAGGAGCTATAATATCCGGAAGAAGATTCTTTAATATAAAAGCCAACATCTTGGAAATAATTTTATAGACCACATTACATAACGAAATAGGCCTAAACTGTGTAACCTCTTCAGGAACATCCACTTTCGGGATTAAAACCACCACTGTCTCATTCCAACCCTCTGGAATTTTCTTCTCATTTATAGATTTCAGAACCGCCCCTGTGATTTCATTACCCACCAGGTGCCAGAATCTTTTATAAAATAGAGCATGTAAACCGTCTGGTCCTGGTGCTTTTAGATCACCAATACTATGCACTGCCTTTTTCACATCTTCGGCAGTATAGGGAGCCAGCAGCCTCTCATTCATCTCATGGGTAACTCTAGGCATTACTTTCTCAAGAAAATCAGGATCCACATTCATGTTGTCCGAAGAAAACAAGTTAGTGAAGTAATTAAGAATAAGGGGCTTAACATGATCCGTACCTTCCACAAGAGATCCTGTGGGGTCCTTTAACTGTTTGATCAGATTTCTCTTTCTCCTGGCTGAAGCATAGTTGTGGAAGAAACTCGTGTTCTTGTCTCCGTTTTGTATCCAATTTGCACGGGAGCGCTGGCACCATTTTATTTCCTCTTGCTCAAGCAAATTTTCAATCAGGCGGGCATGTTCAAATTTCCTATGGTCCTCATCCGGATTAATTGGGCCGCGCATCAAACGCTCAAGTTCCTGTTGGGCTTGTCGTAATCTTTTTTTTGGCCCTTGCAGTATTGTTCGGTCCCAGGCGTGCAGCCCCTCATGCATGGATTTTAGGCGATCCCCTCATGCATGGATTTTAGGCGATCGAGAACAGGAAGTTGAACAGACTCAGGAACATTCCACTTGTCTTCCACAATCTCCCTAAAACCATCTTCCTTGAACCATTTAGCCTAACTTGCGTTGATTCCTCCCCGGCACGTGAGAAGGCATAGCTTAGTAGTCAGTATCTAGTAACAGTGGACGATGGTCTGAGTGGTTGTACTCAAGATGAAGGATAGCAGCATTTGGTTGCATCTGACTCCAACTTGCGTTAGCTAATCCTCTATCTAGCCGCTCTCTCATCGCTCCTCTATGCCAGGTAAAACAGTCCCCCACAAATCCAGCATCCACTAGCTGACAATCATCCAGTGTATCACGAAAAGCTTGCATGTATCTTTCGGGCCGTACCCTTCCTCCTTCCTTTCCTGAAGCAAAAAGTATCTCATTAAAGTCCCCCATTAGTAGCCAAGGTAGAGAGTTAGACTGATGGATTAGTCGTATTCTGTCCCAAGTCTTGTATTTTTCCTCCCATTTAAATTCACCATACATGCCTGTAAAACGCCACTCCTTGTTCGGCCCCTCCACGATCCTCACATCGATATAGCTAGAACAGGCAAATTCTTGATATATCTTGACCTCCTTTTTCCACACCATTAACACACCACCTTTTCTACCATCACTTGCTTGCACAATTAGAAAATCCATTCCCATTTGACGACGAAGACACTCAGCGGGATAACGATCAAGATGTGTTTCTGAGAGAAAGATCACATCCGGTTTATGACGCCTCAGGACATCCATCAGCGCCCGAATTGCCGCAGTGTTACCCAAGCCACGGCAATTCCAAACTAAAATCCTCATTGCGACCGGACAGGCTCCACATGAGAGCCTGCCGATCCTAGTGAAGAGGAGTCTGCTCCAGTCTTCGATCTTTTGTTCCTTTCCTTCTCGCTTACCAACGTGGGATTCTTCTCCGACCTTGATTCAGGTGTTTCAGTTATCATTGGTGTCAAACCTGCATTACCAGCCTCTTCATTAGCAGTGTGCGCTTCAGAATCAAGGACGCCAAGAAGGTTCCTTTTGGATACCGAATTGGATTCATTCCTATTGTCCATATTAACATCTGTTCCCTTCAACGGGCTAGTAGCAGTATCTCTCAGTTCATCCGGAATTAATTTGCCATCCACATATTCTAAGGCATTGTGCCTCCAGCTGGTAGTATTTGGGACCATCCGGCCGCCATGATCCATACCTCTACCTCTAGCAAAAGTACCGGCAGTCTCTGCGAAACGACCACCACGGGAGCCACGTCCACCCCCACGGAAACCAGAATTACCACGTCGATGCCAAGTCTCCCAGTCGGCTTTGAGCCAATCTCCCCATTTCAAATTTGCTATCTCATGCTCGCCCGTCCCACATTCCAGGTAAGAGTGTCCAATATAGCCGCAGGCTGAGCAAAAACGTGGCATCTTTTCATACTTTACCAGAAATACTTCCCGCTTACCACCTCTGATCATTGACACAAACCGTTCTAGCACTTTACGAACGTCCAATTTTACTCTGACTCTGACGAAGTTTCCTGCTCCATGCACATCAGTTTGTGTCTCAATCACCTTGCCCATCTTCTTCTCTACCAGATTTGTTAACAGTGCCTTGGTACGGTATCCTACGGGCAACTTATGAATTTGGACCCACGTAGAGAAGAAGTTCAGATCAACTGTGCTCACATCAGAAAGTCCATCATATTGTTCTATACAAACAATTGATTGCCCAAATAACCAGGGTCCTCCCTTCTCAACCTTCAACCAATCACCGAGGCAAAAGCACTGGATAGTGAACAGATTGTCTTCTAGATGTTGGAAGATTACCTCACGGGCAGGACTCCATGCCACGTTCATATGTTGCTCGAACGTTGAATGACTAAAAGGATTCTCTGTATGAACTCTAGCCAAAGCCATCCACTTGATACCCTCTTTCGGAACCCCCTCAATATCTTCAAAAACAATATCATCAAACTCATCTTCTTCGATCCCAAGTCGCTGCAACAGGTCATCAATTGCCTCAGATTGTTTTGGTTCTGATCCGCCATGGCCATTGCCCGAACTCGCCGAAGACGCCGCCATGAGAGCCCAGACTTCCAAACCCTAGTTTTGACGCGAACCGGGAAGGAGGACTCCGAGATCCTCCCGACCTCAGGAACTAAACCTTGAGACCACCCGAGAGGTGGTAAAGATTTTCTAAACAGGGTAGAACTCCTCTCCGGATCGGATCCAGAGGAGGAGGCAAAAAACCCTAGTCGCCTCCGCAGTCGCGAGAGCGCTAGGTCACAGCGAATCTTTCATGCGCACGGATGCTAGCAAATACTGATGCATCTTGATGGTACAGAAGCATGGGAGTTATCTTAAGAAACGACATGGGAGAAGTTTTACTGACGGCATGGGGCCAAATACCTCACTGCCCAAATGCCGTGACAGCGGAGGCTCTAGGTATGCTCTATGGTATAAAAACTATCTTGTCTATGTACGTTGTCCCTCTTCATACTGAAAATGATAATGCTTTCCTGATTACTGAATTGAACACATTTGAAAGTATCAAGTCGCTAATTGCTGGTACAGTTCAGGATATCAAAAACAACTTGGCTTTATTCCCTGAGATTATTTGTCTGAAGATCAACAGATCAGCAAACGAGGTGGCTGATGGTCTAGCTAGTTTGGGAAAGAGTGTGCTGGGTGAGGGTGTGTTGCTAGGCTGTGCTCCGCCCTGCGTGGTCAACAGGCTTGAGCAAGATTGTAAACTTTCTGTTCATGTTGTCACTTAATGTAATGCCAAAAATCAAAAAAACAATGTGGGCACCGGCTGTACAACGGAGGGCACCGGTGCCTGATACCTCAAAACAGGTTTGGACACCAACCAACACACACTGTGGAAGGCCTAATATCATCGAAGCGAACGTGAAGTTGTAATTGTAGATATCAGTCATCATTCAAATAGCTACAGGTAAAGGGCTTAAGGTAGACTCTTAACATAATACACTAACATATGACTTAGCAGATAAAGTTATGAATGCCAGTAGAAATAGAAGTCTGTCCAGTCTTTAGATAACACATTCCCAAGATTCGAAACCAGTGCACTGAATACATACTGCAACATATAGCACTCACCAAGTCCGGTGAAATCTTGGGATTTAAAATATGCAGCCCAATTGAGTTCACATGCAGCAAAAGGGATCAGCACATGACAAATCTGATCCCGCTTTGAGGCTCCAGAGACTACCTCCTCGAGGAGCTCTACTGAACTTGAATTGCGGTCGGCAGCCCCCACTAGCCCATTTAGCAGAGCAAAGAGCGTTTATCCTGGCAACCAGCGCTTCCCTCGAAATGTAACTTAGAGGGGGTTTCAACACGATGTGCATCCTCTCTAACTTTTGTGCATTCTCCGCTATGAACGTGAGGAAATCAAACTCGCTCAGGTTCCCTTGAAGCTCACGGAAAAACAAAGTCTTGAGGTGTGACTTGACACACTCAATAGGGCTTGTGTCCTTCCAGAAATTTAGACTGGGGTTCATAGCAGGTTCGGGAGTTTCTTCAGACTGCAATTTAAGTCAGCAAACAGTTCAGCTGCACATTTTGGTGGTAATACAGCAGCAATTTGATTCAATGTAATGATGATGAGCTAAATGAAAAATGCAGGGAGGGCCACAGGGGTTACCTCGACAATTAATGTCTCGATGCTAGGGAAGCATCTGAGGAAACTGGGAAGCATCTTGACATGGCCGCGGATTTCGAATCGAAGGTGCAAGGCCAACATCTGGACGCTTGAGACAGTGGTGCACGCCCTTGCCTTAGTTCCAGCCTAAGATGCAGAAAGAGCACAAATCGATCACAATTCACACATGATTTCCATTCAATTTTCTAAAATTCGGAAAGTGCTATTTCCGGAGTCACCTCCGCAGCTTATCATGTAGTGAGCATACAGTGATCGACCGGGTACTCAGCCTTTTACACAATATATCAGTTTACATATTAGATTTATAATTTTAGGCCTGCTCAACTTACTATAGACCATCCATTTTGGATCCACGAGTTACCATGTAAAGGAAAAGGTCATGATCTACCATTCAGGGATAACAAAGAGTATTCAAGGTACTACCCTCTATTCCGTTTAAATTGTCGTGAGTTGTAAACAAGATTTGTACTATCTTAGTTCTTTGTCTGCGATAAGTAAAGCAGGACGGAGGAGTAGATTATTAAAGATAGATTATTAAACAAGATTTGTACTATCTTAGTTCTTTGTCTGCGATAAGTTAGGTATGTTACAACGCTCAAACTCGATATCGAAATGTATATGCGTTAGTAAATTCTTAAAGATACATTACTTGCATGGTCATATCAAATTGAAATTAACATACAAAATGATGAAGGTAAGGACCATGTAATGAAGTGTGGAGTTTCTACAAAAGAATCAAAAGATGTTTCATTAAAATAATATAGTACAAGAAAACAAGTATCTGGAATTCAACTATCTCCAATTAACTACGAAGTAACACAAATTTGAGATAAAAGAAAAATATAGTGTTGTTAGGATAGTGTAATAATAGAATGCCCATGTAATAAAACTTACCCTTGGTCAATTAACGGCTAAGATTAAATAATCCTCTTACCTGCTAAGAGGCAAGTGGAGTACCTCAAAAAACAAAAAGGGGGCTCTTACATATGTGCATTCCAACAGAATTAAATCATCATTCGATCCTACTGACGTATACTGGAGGTTTAAAAGTAACAAGTCCTAGGAGAATGAAAAGCGAAGTCCCCTCATGAAAGAAAAAAAGTGTCTATAACGCATATGACTGAAAAATTCATGCAAATGGATAACTGGAGATCGATTGAGCATGCAAATTTTCATCTGGTAGAAAGGAATGAAGAAGGATCAAAACTCAGCCAAATTATCGTACTCAATAATGTGACTGTAAAACAGGATAAGGTAACTCTGACTCTTGTAACTGCAAATCAGCAACAAGTGTATGGAAAAATGGAAATCATATTAGGCTCATTGTTCATAATATATTGTTCCCAAAAGTTTCAGCCATCTGCTCATGTCATACTAAGGCTGTATGACTACCGATTTTCCAAATCCTAAACAAGCAGCCTGGCATACTCACCTTATACTCTGCCTCGCAACCGAATACAGAGTAATTGCACGGCATCCTGTTAATCACATGTAGTAGTCTAGTAGAGTACTAATTGGCTGAGTAAAGTGAGTTGAACACCGATGCCTGCTGGCATTTGACTCTATTGCTTCCATATCACAAAACGAAGGAAATGCAATCTGAGAAATGAGTTGATATGGCGATATGCATACCTTGATGATGGTGTTGCCGATCTGTAGCGTGTGCACTCCTGGTTGCAGGTATCCCAGAATAAGTAGCTTAGGGGCATGGCCAATCTTAACTATGGTGCTCAACCTGCTCGCGCGGGCGCGGTGTCCCTGGCTCCAATTTCCCCAGATGAAGAGCCTCTCCAAGCATGGGGCATCCACCACCGCGACTTCCTCCAGAATGGACAAGCAGAACTGCGCGCACCTTAGGCTGTGGCTGGCGAGAAGAGCGTGCAAAGGGGTCTCGCTTCCGACGACCGCGAGCACCTCCAACACGGGACTCACGGCAAGCACGAAGTCGAGGTCCTTGTCCTCCATGACGACGCAGCCAAGGACGAGCTCACGAAGGTTAGGGAAGGCGGCGCCGCGCGGGAGGGTGGCGGTGTCCGGGAACACCCAGGTGCCGAGGAAGAGGCGACTGAGGGAGGTGCAGCTGAAGATCGCAGAAGGGAGGCACAGGCCGGGGAGGGGCCAGGGGCGGTTGACGAAGACGAGCTCGTCGACGCCCTTGGTGGCGAGGATCTGGAACCAGCGCGCGAGCAGGGGAAGGTCGGCGTGGACCATGAAGCTGCAGGTGAGGCTGGCGAAGGGGAAGGGCCCGGGGTGCGCCTCGAGGGCCGCGGAGACGGCGTCGGTGACGGCCCGCGAGGCGGCGCCGGCGCGTCCCGGCCGACACTCCGCGTCGCCCCCGGGGAGGAGGTGGGTGTCGACGAGGACGAGCGGCGTGGAGCGCCAGAGGTGGCGCCAGCGTGAGGAGAGGACGGTGGTGCGGGCGCCGGCCTTGGCGGGGAGGAGGGAGACCACGCGGCGGAGTAGATCGTCGGGGAGGCGGCTGACGCGGTCGGCGCCGTCGTCGGCGGCGGCGCAGCAGAGGGATGCGGCGGTGGAGACGGGGGGCTGGGGCTGGGGGAGGTAGCCGTAGAGGAAGTTGAGGAGGAGGAGGTTGGTGCCGGGGACCAGCATCTCCGGAGCCAGCCCGTGCCGCATCGTCGGGGGCACCGCGGAATCCCCGCCGATGGAGACGAGGGGGCGGCTCGGCCACATGGCGATCGTCCGTCGCCGCCGCACGGCTCGCGGAGGAGGAGGGTTTCGGGGCTTTGGGCGATGCGAGGACAGTGGCGTGCGGTGGTGTCACTGTCAGGCGGAGACGTCCTGTAGGATATGACTGGACTGGGATTTGATCGTCGCCGCCGCATCTAATACACTGCGTTTGGTGATAAAAGTACAAAAACAATACTGTACAAGAGTAGACAAATACAACTACATTTCAAAGTCTCATGTAGTATGAGTGGTCTAAAAGTACAAACATACGTTTCACAATCGTATCGTCGCTCGCCTTTCCCTTCCGTCTACAGTGGAAGGCGATCTTTTTGGATCCTCCAGAGAACTCCACCCTCGCCGGCTCGATCCGTCGGATCCCTCGGCCTCCGCCGGCCGCCTCGGCGGCGGGAGACCGGGGGATCCCGTCTCGTGTCCAGTACTTAGTGTAGGTGCTCTTTGGTTTGCAGGTCGCCGGCGATCTGGAGGTGGAAGCGCGGCGGCCGGTGTTTGCGGGCGGTGGTTCTCCTCTCCGGCGGCGGCGCTCTACGGAGCGTCGTCTTCGAGCCACCGCCACGGGCGCCCTCGCATCTCCGCGGAGGTGCCGTGGGCGTCGTTCCCTTGGTCGTCTCCGTGGACGGCGGAGCCCCCAAGGGCTCAAGACTCGAGATCTTTGGTTGACCCCGGCGGCGGCGACTCCGAAGATGATCGCGGCGTGGTGGAATCGCTGGATCAGGGGGGCGCGCGCCAAGGCCGTTCATCGTCAAGGTTTCCGCCGCGGCGCGGCGGACGTTCAAGGCGGCGTCTCTCATAGGGCAAATCGATCCCTGACAGTGGCTAGGTGGAGGATGGTGGTCTTCGTCCTCGACGCCGGCGTGGTCGCCGATCTCGTTTCTTGGTTTGGTCCCCCTACGTATTGCTCTTTCTTTGTTCTATTTCTGTGTACTTTGTATGTGGATTGTGGATGAATATACGTGGTGGTTTGGATGTGTCAAAAAAAAAAAGTACAAACATACATGAATTCAAAGTACAAAACTACAAGTACACATAAAACCAAATTACAAAAATACGTTTACCACTCTTCAAAATTCGCGTGTGAAGTACAAAATACACTGGAATCCCGAAATACAAATAAATATAAACCAGAAGTACAAAAGTATAAGTACATAAAAATCCAAAGTATAAAGTATACGAAATGAATGAAAAATTGTTAAATTTTCCGTTTGAACATCGTAAACCAAAGCACAATACTACAAGTACAAAACAATTATACGATGTAGTTTTGAAAATATCGACAGGAGTAGCTCAAAGTAAACATGGTTCATAATTTGAATGAACATTTCTCAACATAATTCATTTTGAATCTTTGATTTGAAAGAGAAAAAAAAGGAAAAATGTCTCTCGTTCTCACATCTTGCATCATCCTACTTTTATTTTCGCTGCAACACTTGTGAGCATGCATACGACTTGAAAGGAAGAGGCGTCACTTGTTGAATAGAACGCGCGGGGAAGGATAAGACGACACTTGGTTCATTAGAAGTGTGCAAACCGGACATTTTCAAATCAAACTTTTCCAGTGATTTACGAGGAAATAAGGTTGGGTATGGTTTCTTTTTTTTGCGAAACACAGTACAACGCAGATACTCACATATACGCGCATACACTCACCCCTATGAACGCACACACGCACACCCTACCCCTATGAGCACCTCCGATAGATTGAGCCGTCGGTTGGGTCTTGAGATTGACGAAGTCACCACGAGCGCCTCGGTGTCGACACTAGTAGGAAAACCCTTATAGGTGGAAACACTTTTAGTGGCGCACCTATTTTCGTGCGGCACAGAAATTATTTCTGTGGCGCACGTTTTTGGGTGCGCCACAGAATTTTGCAATTCTGTGGCGCACCTAAACAACGTGCGCCACAGAAAGTCAGGTTTCTGTGGCGCACGGGGCTGGTGCGCCACAGAAATCCGCATTTCTGTGGCATTTCTGTGGCGCACCTAGTTCCGTGCGCCACAGAAATTTTACATGGACGCATGCGCCACAGTGGCGCATGGTGTCTGATGCGCCACAAAATTGCAATTTTCTGTGGCGCAAATTGTGGCGTGCGCCACAGAAATTTTCAAATCTCAGATCTATTTTCTTTCCATTGGTCAAACCCACGCACAAAAAAAAACAACGCACACACCACACGCAACCGCACCCGACACAGCACACACACCACGCACGCAGCCACACCCACGCATCCAGCCACACAGAGATCCGGTGCCTTGCTAGAGGCAAGGCACAACTCTACAGTTCACGCACAGCACACCTCGATCTCTTCTTCTCACGCACAGCATGCCCGTCCGCCGCCGGCCGCTCCTTGCATCTCCTCCACGCCGCCGCCCTCCCTGGCCTGTCCTCCACGCCGCCGCCCTCCCTAGTCTCTCCTCCACGCCGCCGTCCTCGACGACCACAGCGCCCGCGCCTAACTCGAAAGCTTATCCTCCTCCATCCGTACGTGGTCAAGTACCGCGAGGTAGGTGAGGGCGGCGGGCGGCCGGCGCGTCTCCTTGACACATGCCGCTGCGCTCCTGGAGCTCGCCGTCGCGCCGCTGGAGCTCGCGACGGACTCCGGCTCGCCTGCACGTGCGAGGACGGCGTCGGCTACGCCACGGCCGGGCGTGCGTGCGCGCGTCGCGGTCAAGGACGGCGTCGGCTACGGCACGGCCGGGCGTGCGTCACGGTCGCGGTCAAGGACGGCTGCGGCATGGCTGGGCGTGAGTGCGCGTCGCGTCGTCACGGTCGCGATTGAGGACGGTGGCGCGGCCATGAAGTCCCCGGAGCTACAGGCGCTCCTCTCCGTCCCCCGACGACACCCACGAGGTGCTCTTCCTCCAGGGCGACACCCACGTCGTCTCGGGCTCCTGAAGCGACAAGAATGGGCATCCATGGAGGGCGACGGAGGGCCGGGATGCGGATGCGGATGCGGGCGCTGTGCGGCCGGCATTTTTTTTTTTAAACTGAATAAAAGATTCTGTGGCGCATGGTTTAGTAGTGCGCCACAAAAAACCCGACTCTTTCTGTGGCGCACGGGCTGGGTGCGCCACAGAATATATTTTTGTGGCGAGAATTCTGTGGCGCACCCAGCAAACTTGGGGTGCGCCACAGAATTGTCATTTGGTGCGTCACTGATAACCCTTTTCCCACTAGTGCGACGGGAACGTCGCCTTCCACTGAAGAATATTCTGCCTAAATGAGAAACATCAGCGTCAAATTTGGGGTTTGAACTCTGATGGGCTGGGGGTACAACCACCCTCCTAACCATCTTGATCCGATCTACCATGTATTGGAATTACATACGGCTACAATGCTACATACTACTCCATACATGGGCCTGCGGTTACCGCACATGATGGGATAGCATGTTTCGGATGAGGCTGCCCAATGATACGTGAGGCTGGCCCAGGTTCAACGGCAGGAGCAGGACGGCACATAGGATGATGATATGGGCTAGTGGGTGCCAACGGTCGGAACTACTTGGGCCGCCATGGGCAGGACAAGACATGTCGCACGACAAAAACGGCCTCATATATGATTACCGTGTGGACTGTGGACTGCAATGCATACGCTAAATGCGACGATAATTTCTGTCCAAACAAAACGAGGGTAGTTTGCTACTGTGGCACAGATCGCGAACGAGAAAAGATGGTAGAGATACCGATATATGTCTATCCAAGAAAGCCAGCATCATGCGGGAAGTACTACAAACGAATTCCACAACTCAAGACTTAAAATTCGTATAAAAGGGACGTGGGACAAAGGAAAACGTCCATGATGCAACCTGCTCATATGTCTATCAAAAAGGCCATCACACTGGCAAACTATTTATTTATTATTACGTTGATGATACAGGTATTTTTTCGATGTCGGCCTATAAGTGCTGATGTGATCTCCCGTAGGCGCTCAAAACAAAGAACAACTAAATCTCTAAAAAAAATGCTTGTCTTTGAAAAATAAAAACGCAGATGCAAAATTACGGCACTGAATATGTAATTCAGTTTTGCAAACTGCTACTATGTTGGAATGCGTTTGGAAATGTGCTTGATAAGATAACAAAATTGGATAAGTGATTAGTGAAGAGGAATTCAGTGTCATATCAAGTGGATCTGACGAGCTTAAGTGCAATATTCTCATGCCTATAATAAATAATCAGGAAACATATGCAAATCATCTAGCATTTGACATTCAGCTATGACAATTAAATCTAAAAAATATCATTCTTGATATGCTATTACCGCTCACTCTCAAAATTATTCTTACGTACTAACCAGATCAAATATAGTTGTAGTTTGTTTCTGACATCTCACACTAGTAGAAAAGGGGCAACGGTGCGCCCCCTTTAGTACCGGTTGCACACAAACCGGTACTAAAGGGGGCATTAGTACCGGTTGTAGTTGTGTGCCAGCCGGGGCCCCACGGCGAGAACCTTTAGTACCGGTTGGTATTAACAACCGGTAGTACCGGTTGGTAATAACAAACGGTACTAAAGGTTCCCCCACTATAAACCTTCTTCCACCCCGAGCCAGCTCCATTTTTGAGCTCGAACACAACTCCATTTTTTCTCTCTCTTTGCTCTCCCAAGTTCAAATTCACCCCTTTTTCTCCAACAATTGTCAAGATTGGTGGCACCTACGTATACAAGGGTTAGCAACTTCATCTTCTCTTCCGGTATTTCAAGTTTAGCTCATTTGCTTTCAAGTTTAGCTAGTTTGATTTTTGTAGTGCTTGCAAGGTGTTTGATGAAATGACTAAGTTAGGGATTTCATTTGTTTTATATGCATTTTGAGCTCAAATTAAAGTATAATTTGTGATTTTATATAGTGTCGTCCCGCCCCCTTCCTCACCGCCGTTGATCGCCAGCGCCGCTCCGTCACCGACACCACCTCGGTGAGCCTCTTTTCTACCTTTTATTTTAAAAAATGTTAGTTATATGATTTAAATGCATAATTATTTCTTGTATAATTTTCTTATGTTTTTTTTATATGTGTAGTGTCATGGTTTTGATATCGTCCCCGTCGGCCCTCGTCCGGTCTATGATTCAGATGTGGTATATTTTTATAACTATTTATTTTGTTTCGTGTTTATAACAATCATGCCGACCAACTTGACATAGATATATTTTTATTTAGGAGGTAGTTGAACCGGAAGTTCCAGCCGACCCTATTGTCGAGTTTTTTAAAAAATAAAACAACGATTTGAAAGCAAAATTGAAGATAAGTGAAGATCTTCGTCTCCAATGCCTAGAAGAGAAGATGGTATTGGACTTGAAGATTGCCGACATCGTTGATGCTCACGAGGTCAACCTATATGACCCTGCACCGCCGCCCATTTCAGACTATGAGCGAGGTATTGACAAGGTACTTTCCTCAAAGATGGAGGAAGATAAAGTGTGCGGGAAAAGAGTTGCCCAGCTCGGAGAACAAGAAGCACAATCGATCGCCCCGCTCATTGTGCCTTCTGAAGTGAAAGGATCGTATGGCCACCTAGAAGGGGGGTGAATAGGTGCTACTCCAATTTTTAATTCTTTTTCGATTAAGGCTTGACACAAAGGTAAATTCTCTAGATATGCAACTAAGATGAATTTACCTATATGACAAGTTAAGTCTAAACAAGATAAGCTACAAGTAGTAAATAACAAGAAAGGAGTAACCGATCGGGATGCACGCGGAGACAAGGATGTATTCCCGAGTTCCTCCTTTTTAGGGGAGTACGTCTCGTTGGAGGGGTGTGAGTTTCAAACTCAAGACGCCACAAATGGCCTCACCCTATTCTCCGATGAACCTCGCACAAAAGCTCGGTCCACCTTCCACTATCGGAGACCTTCAAGGCGGAATCTGGAGCCCTTACAACAAGCTTGGAGCACAACCCACAAAAGGATTGGGAGCTCCCAAGTACCACAGCTTCACTACACAAAAGTAGCAAGCAAGTAAGTACAACAAGATGCCTAGGTTTTCCTAGTGGAAACCCTAGGCTCAAATCCCTCAAGTGAATGAGGGGGAAATGAAGAACCGCTTGGTGAAGATGTAGATCCGGGCCTTCTCCTTCAATCCTCCAAGTATGAGTGAGTTTGGGTGGAGGGATTGGGAGATACAATGATTCTTGAGCTTGCAACAATGGTGTATTTCGAATCCGGGCGAGCTGAGCTTCTTGGAGAAGAAGCAGTCTTTAAATAGGGATCCCTGAAAATCTAACCGGTATGTGCAGAAAAACTGCACAGCGGTACTACCGCTGCTGGTCTCCCTGCGGTACCCAGTGTACAGCACGACCCAGCTGCGGCGGTACCTCGCAGAGGTACCGTAGCTGCCAGGTATGGCGGTACTACCGCGGCGCTGCCGGTAGTACCGCTGGGATCCTTCGAATAAAACAGAAGGAATCCAGCGGTAGTACGAGGCAACAACCGCTGGGTACCGTAGCGAGTCCAGAGAGCAAATTCGGCCTAGCGGTACCCCTGGCAGTACCACCAGCGGTAGTACCGCTGGCTGAAGCCAGCGGTACCACACGGTACCACCGCCAGGAGGAGTACCAGCTGTGCTGCAGGAGTCCCGCTCCAGGTGGAGCGGTACTACCGCTGCGACAGCGGTACTACCGCCAGACACAGAAAAGCTCTCCTGAGCTGATTTCCAGGGCCACTAGCTCCAACTTGACACAAAGTTTCGACGATACTTATCTGCAATTGTCAAGCACACATTAGACCAGATGATGTGTTGTCATTAGACACCAAAAAAGGTTTTAGAGCAAGTATGCTCTTTCAATCTCCCCCTTTTTGGAGTATGATGACAACACATCAAAAAGGTTCACAAAATATAGACGGGCTCCCCCTAACTCTATGCATTAGTAGAATCTTGCGTTTGAATGCAAAATGCATATAGGTTAGGATCAACACTCCCCCTAGATTTTGTAAACCGAGCAAGTTCAAAGATAAACAATAAGGCACAACTTGCACAAAGGTAAGACAAGAGATAATAGCACACAAAGTCTTGCACACATAGTCTTACAAGAATTTAAAGTTCTCACATGTCTTACCCCATGAGTTCAACTAAAACAAATAGAGATACTGAGGAGCACAAGCGGAAAGATAAACAACACCAAATAGAAAGCAAGCTTGTGCCCTCAACCATGCAACTCCCCGGAAAACCTAATAGAACTCTCTCCCCCTTTGGCATCATGAACCAAAAAGGGAGAGGCGATGCTAACGTCCCACGTAGAAGTCACCCTTCATCGGAGTCTTCATCGGAGGTAGTGGCCGGGGCAAGCTCCTCACTTTTCTCGGCAGAAACTGAACCATCCCCATCATGGGCATCACCATCCTCATTATCATCATCAGAAACTTCTGTATCAGCATGAGCAGCGGAGGAACCAATCTGAGTGCGAGACCAAGGGATCTCTGGCTGAGATGAGGAAGCATCATCCTGAAGATCGAAATCCACCCAAGGGCGACGGTTCTTGAGCCAAGCAGCTTCTTCAGTAATTCTGTCCTCAGACCCGGGCTTAACAGGAACGCCTAGGTGCTCAAAACGCTGACGGGTGAGTTGACGCTCTTTCTTGTTCCTAACATGTTCTTTATAGGCCCTTATGTCAGCATCGTCTTGGCGGCAAAAGATGGTCTTCAAAGCACCAGCCATCCACTTCTTGAACCCTTTATCTTGAGCATTTGCCTTGGGAGGAAGTTCAAACAAGGATCATCTTCATCATTGGAGGAGCTTTCTTCTTCATTGGGGATAAGCGGAGCAGAATGTTTCTTTATGCTCAGCTCCTTGACCTTGTGCTCAGTGGGATTCTCCTCATTGTCCAAGAGAGCCAAAGGAAGCTTCTTCCTAGTCCACGTGTCAATGATCAACTGCATAATGTGAGCACCAAAGATGGAAGGTCTCTTTTTCATCACCACAGCATACATCTCATGCCATATGATGTCCATCACATCAAGTTTCTTGCCTTGCCCAACCATGATAGAGGATTCAAACAAGAGATCAATAAGCTTCCCATGGATTTGGTCAAAGTTGCCTACACGGGGCGTAACGGTGTTGCGGTAGATCCTGTGCATGATGTCCCACACCTTTAGCAAGTTCTTTTGGAACCCCACCATGGCACGTCCTTGGATGTACAGATCATAGAGAACCTCGGGCTTCATCGGATTTGAGTTATAGTTGATGCGAAAGAATTGTTGCTGAGCAGCTTCATCCAACACAAAGCCATTGTCAACCAAACCAAGAAGAGTAGCAAACTCACTCCACTTGGCCTCAAGAACTACATCTTTTGACATCCATTTGATCCGCCTTGGCTCGTCGGAGAAGAAGTGGACAGTGGCAAAGAACTGCATGACAAGGTGATCATTGTAATTTGTTGCAGCCCAATATAGTCATAAATCCCAAACTCCTTGCAAATTGCAATAGCTTCTCCAAAGTACCCAAGGTGCCTCTCCATGTAATCGGTGTCAATGCAAAACTGTTCACAAACCTTGGTCTTGTGCTTTGGAAGGACTTCATAGAAAATTTTCTCTTGAAATAGATTGTGAAACCCCGGAGTGGTGAAATTTCTGAGCTTAGGAGTGGCATAGGGATTCATCCGCCTTTCTCGAACAAAATCCTTGGATGACATTAGGTTGAGTGACTTGCTTTGAGCAGCTTTGATCTTTGCAGCATTGGACTTCTGACGGCGAGTGGTCTTTTCAGGCATAACTTCAGGTTCATCATCTTCTTCACGAATGCCTTTGTCGGAACGAGCACGCTTAGCAGCCCGTTTGGTGTGACTCCCACTAGCCTGCTTACCAGCACCTGTGATAGCATAGGAGGATAGCAGGAGATAAGTATTGCAAAAACAACTGAGACCAAACGAGAAGAATCCAAACTGCACAGTTCTGGAAAAATGCCAGTTCCAGCGGTAGTACCGCTGGTCCACCGGTAGTACCGTGGAGCGGTAGTACCGCTACGAAGGCGGTAGTACCGCTACCTTCAGATCTAGCGGTTGACTTCCGGTACTCGCTCGATCTATGGAATCCTCCAAAAAACTTTGCAATAAGGATCCTAGACTAAGTACCATCTATTTCCTACAACTTCTACCACAAGAACTACGGAAAAACCTAACCCATTGCATCTCAACGAATCGACTAGGTTGAGAGGTAGGAGAGAGAGATTTACCGGAGCTCATCGCGGAGGAGAGGAGGAAGGAGAGGGTGCTTGAGCTTCCTGGGCCGGAGAGGGGCTATCCAGGCCGGAGGTGGGCTCCCCGGCGACGAATCGTGGCGGCGGCGGCAGCGGTGGGGTGTGTTTCGAAAAGAGGGTCGGGGTGGAGAGGGTAGAATGAAACTACCGCTCCACACCCAACTTAACCCCTGGTGAAAACGCACCCAGCGGTAGTACCGCTGACCCAGCGGTAGTACCGCCCGCGCTGGTACTGACGGTAGCCTGCGGTTGTACCGCTCCTGGGAGGAACGGTAGTACCGTTCGGCTAGCGGTAGTACCGCTACCTGGTACTATTGACTTCCAGCAAAATTGCTGTGAATCAACGGTAGTACTAGGCACCTGGTGACTACGGTACCGCTCGAGGGACTGCTGTGCCTGGAAACTCCAGGCAGCGGTAGTACCGCGAGGGCACCGGTAGTACCGGGCACTTTTGCCACGAAACGTCGACGGGTTGGTCACAAAGTTTTACAAATAGAGAGAGTGTTTAAGGGATAAGTATTGGCTTAGGATAGACAAAGTAACTGGGGGAAGAGAGAAACACAAGTTTGCAAGAATCAAAAGTAAAAGCCAAACTTGGTACTCTCCACAAAATGCAAAAGGAGGTCTAAAACCAAATAAAATCAAATAAGATCAACTCCTCATATGGAGGAGGGCGGTGGCCTAGGCCACCATGTATGAGTGTGTGGTGTGACACCGCGAAGATGTATCTTGGGTTCACGGCCACTACTCGTCATTTAAGCTCACAATTCATAAAATGAAAATATAGAGACAAAATGAGTTCTTACTATCGGCATAATGGGGGGAGGGATAGTCCAATGGATTAGGACCGCACTCCCCCTATGTCCATGCCTACATCCAAACCAAATTACTATTGTCTAATATGGGTAGGTATGCAAGAAGTCCACTAAGTCCAATTGCTTATGTCCACCACATTTAGTTCTCCTCTCAACTCCTTGAATCTTGCTTCACCAAGAGGCTTTGTGAACATATCGGCGAGTTGATGCTTGGTGTTGACATACTTGATTGCAATATCACCCTTCTCAACATGATCTCGTATAAAATGATACCGGATCTCAATATGCTTGGTCTTCCCATGAAGTACCGGATTGTGAGCAATTTTGATGGCACTTTCATTGTCACATAAAAGAGGCACTTTGTCACAAATGACACCATAATCCTTTAAAATTTGCCTCATCCATAATAATTGTGCACAACAACTTCCGGCGGCAATGTATTCGGCTTCGGTGGAGGACGAGGCCACACAATTTTGCTTCTTGGAAGACCAACTCACAAGAGACCTACCAAGGAATTGGCAAGTACCCGAAGTTGATTTTCTATCCATTTTGCAACCCGCCCAATCCGCATCCGAATAACCTACAAGATCAAAGCTTGTCCCATGGGGGTACCAAAGACCATAGTTAGGAGTATCTATCAAGTATCTTAGAATCCTTTTAACCGCGGTTTCATGACTTTCCTTAGGACTTGATTGGAATCTTGCACACATACCCACACTAAACATAATATCCGGTCTAGATGCACAAAGGTAAAGTAAAGATCCAATCATAGAACGATAAAGCTTGGGATCAACTTCCTTACCCCGGATCTAAGTGTAGATCCGCCTTGAGTCCATGGGAAACTTATATGGCTTGGCATTGTTCATATCAAATTTCTTGAGCATGTCTTGAATATACTTGGCTTGACATAAGAATGTTCCTTCTCTATTGGTGGATTTCAAAGCCAAGAAAATACTTCAATTCTCCCATCATGGACATCTCAAATTCCTTGGTCATTAGCTTAGAGAATTGATCACTAAATTCATGGTTAGTAGAACCAAAGATAATATCATCAACATATATTTGGCATACGAAAAGCTCTCCATTTATCCTTTTTGTAAAAAGGTGGGATCGATTACCCCAATTTCAAAACCATGGTCTACTAAGAACTCCTTGAGATGATCATACCAAGCACGTGGAGCTTGCTTGAGCCCATAAAGGCCTTATGTAGTAAGTAGACATGGTTAGGAAATTTAGGGTCTTCAAAACCCGGAGGTTGTTTCACATACACTAATTCATTAGTGGACCATTTAGAAAAGCACTTTTAACATCCATTTGATATAAGAATTATGAGTAGATGCATAGCAATTATAACGAATAGATTCAAGTCTAGCAACGGGGGCATAGTTTCACCGTAGTCGACTCCTTCGATTTGGGTGTAGCCTTGTGCAACCAATCTTGCTTTGTTGCGAATGACTTGACCATGTGAGTCTTGCTTGTTCTTGAATATCCACTTGGTTCCAATGACATTATGTGATGTGTCTTTGGGTCTTTCAACTAATGACCATACTTTGTTGCGCTCGAATTGTTCAATTCTTCATGCATGGCCGCAACCCAATCCATGTCTTCAAGAGCATCATATACCTTGAGAGGTTCTAAGCTAGACAAACAAGAGACATGACCACAAAAGTTAGATAATTGATTACGAATACTCCCAAGGATATTTCTTTGAGTGTTGAGATGATCCAATGTTGATGCACGCCGAATGACTCGGCGTTCTATGGCTTGACCAATTGTTTCACCAACACGAACATCTTCATCATTTCCTTCATCTTGTTCATGGTCAACCCGAAGTGGAGTTCTTGGAGATGGGGGTTCATCATGTTCTTGTTCTCCACTAGAGTTGGGTGGGTCTTGACCATTATCTTGCTCATGTGGATGATATCATGATCTTGTTCTTGTATAGCTTGTTGATCAATGTTGAGGTGGATGGTTCAACTTGAGTAGAACTTGTTCCTTCTTCTTGAGTGTCATAATAGGTTCTTCAATAGGAATAAGTTCCCCTATGCCCATAGTTCTTATGGCTTGAGGTGGAGGTACATCACCTACATCATCATGATCAATATGCTCCGCTTGGGAGCCATTATCCTCGACAAACTCCACATTCATAGATTCTTCAACACATCCGGTGGATATGTTGTAGACCCTATAAGTATGGGAGTTTGCGGCATATCCAACAAAAATACCATCAAAAGTTCTAGATTCAAATTTAGCAATTGGGCAACCTTTAATGTAAACATGGCATTTGCATCCAAATACGCGAAAGTAAGAGACATTTGGCTTTTTACCGATAAGGAGTTCATATGGTGTCTTTTTCATGAGAGGACGAAAGAAGAGCCGGTTGAGTAGTGGCAAGCGGTATTGATGGCTTCGGCCCAAAAGTTTATGGGGAATGAAATTCGGCCAACATAGTTCTTGCCATATCAATAAGAGTGCGGTTCTTCCTTTCGGCGACACCATTTTGTTGGGAGTATAAGCAGCGGAATATTGGTGTTGAATGCCCTCCCCACTTAGGAAATCATCCATAGTGTAATTCTTGAACTCCGTACCATTGTCACTTCTTATTGCCAAAATCTTGGAGTCATATTGGCGTTGAACTAAGGTTGCAAAGTCAATGAATATCTTTTGAGTTTCACTCTTCCTCTTGAGGTAGAAAGTCCAACAATATCTTGTATAATCATCCACAATCACCAAACAATATTTCTT
This sequence comes from Poa pratensis, assembly GCA_947311845.1. NCBI lineage: Eukaryota > Viridiplantae > Streptophyta > Magnoliopsida > Poales > Poaceae > Poa > Poa pratensis. Next base: position 21,464,961 of record CAMZMU010000062.1, read on the forward strand.
GCCACCAAGACTATCATATGTGGGAGGCCCAAAGAGATCCATATGAAGGAGCTCCAAAGGCCTCTCAGTGGAGATAATGCTCTTCTTGGGGTGATTCTTTTCATGCATCTTTCCGGCTATGCAAGCACTACAAGGACGATCTTTGGAAAAATTAACATCGGTTAGTCCTACCACGTGTCCACCCTTCACAAGAGTTTGCAAATTTCTCATACCGACATGGCCTAGCCGGCGATGCCAAAGCCAACCCTTGTCGGATTTAGCCATTAGACACGTGGCGATTTGAGTGGTCTCTTTCGAGAAATCGACCACATACAAACCGTTTACACGAAATCCAACAAAGGCTACTTTAAGAGATTGAGTGAAAGGATGGTCACGTGGTGTTTATTAAAGATAACGGTGTAACCGACATTGCATAATTGACCAACGGAAAGTAAATTATATGAAAGGGATTCAACAAGAAGGACCTTCTCAATGGATAACTCCGGAGTGATCACTACCTTGCCATATCCCAATACCTTAAGTCTTGCATTTCCCGACGGTGACATGAGAAATGTGAGTAATTGATTCAATAGGCCCTTTACTAATTCTTTGCTTCCGGTCATGTGAGATGAACACCCACTATCAATGAGCCATGAAGATCCACCGGAAGAAAAGTCCTACAAGAATCAAGTCTTTGTTTTAGGTACCCATTGTGAAATGGGTCCTCTTTTGTTAGTCACAAGGGTCTTTGGAACCCAAATAGCATAGTGATAATCATCTCCATATGAAGTGCCAACATATTTAGCAAAAACACAACCATCTAGATTTCATAAGAACATATGAAGGGTTGTATTTTCCCGCAAAGTCATTGTGAGTGGCATTGCCCCTTGTGGCATCACCACTCGCAATGGTAGTCTCTTTGCTTGTGCGGGCTTGGCCTTCTTCTTGTTCTTGTTCTTCTTTTCTTCTTGGCAACATAACCAAGGCCCTCTTTCCCTATGTGTGGCTTTTGCGCTTGCAAGAGCTCATAAAGAGGTTTCTCACCTTGAGGGCTAGAGGCCTTGGCAAGCTCATCCTTCAACCTAGCATTTTCCTCAATGACATTTGCATGATCACAAGAAGAAGTAGAGGAGCTAGGTCATCAATTTTAGTAGATTGTATTTGAAGTTGTTCAAAAGACTTGGTGAGAGTAGAGTGTTCACTCTCCAAGGCCTTGTGAGCCTTGGTGAGCTTCTCTAGCTCATCGGTAGTCTATTATGACCAACACCAAATACGACCTTTTGTTTCTCTAAAACTTGTATTTAGCAATAGCATGGTCACGTTCTTTAATGATTTTAGAAAGAGTTTCATTTTGAGATTCATCAAATTCTCAAGCTTCTCCTCAAGAGAAACTCGAAGCTCATGCTCTTCCTCAATAGCCATGGTAAGGGAAGCGATCTCATTAGCATTTCTCTTTCAAGTCTCCCCTTTTCTTCAAGGAGATCTTGTGCCATGCCATATTGATCATAAGAATCTCAAGCCGAATCTTGCATTCACCTTGCAAGTTAGTCATCAAGAAATCCAAAGCAACATTTTCTTCCTTAACTCTAAGACTCATAAGTTCATGCATTTCATTCATAGTCTTAGAAGGAGGGAAGGTGATACCTCGGAGAGCTTGGCCATGAGACACGTAGCGGATTTGGTGGTGACATTATCATTGGGGGATTCAAAGAGAGAAGGGGTTGTCGATGAAGCAATGGCTAAAGCGGCCACTCCACTTGTGGTTGTTTCTTCTTCATCACTCTCCTCCCCGGACATATATTCTTCTCTTGCCACCAACACCTTGGTAGGTAGCTTCTTGTTGGAGATGAACTTCTTGAAGTAAGGCTTCATGGGAGAAGACTTGAAGCTTCCTTGAGAATGAGTCTTCCTCCATGTTCTTCACGGTTCTCATAAGGGCATTGGGCAACATAGTGAATTGATCTTGACAATTGAAGCAAGTCTTCATTTTTGGGTTGCCCTCCTTGTAACCACTTGATTTGTACTTTTGATCCACATGAGCTTTAGCTTTAGATGGATTCTTCCAAAAGGTCTTTGCCGCTAGAGCCACATAATCTCTATGAGCACTCATGAGTTCCTCGGGTGCCAAGTAACTTCCTCTTCATGATCTTGGTCTTCATCTTGTTCCACCACCTTGGCCTTCAAAGCAAGTGAGGAACTTTGGGCCATTCCAAGAGCTCGGGCACGAGAGTCTCTAGCAATTTGGGCTTGGACCTTGTAAGATTGCATCTCTTGCATGACTTCATTTGAGGTCAAGGTGTCATAGTTGTGCTTTCCTTGGAGACTCTTCAAGTCGGCTCTTCAAACGGCATGAGGGCATTCACATACTTCCTCTTGATGTAAGTATCATCCACATGTTTAGCACCAAGGTCTCTATATGCGGAAGCAAGAGCCTTGAGCCTTTGATACATCTCCTCATGAGTTTCATCATCTTTCTTGTAGAAGCCTTCAATTTGATTGCTCATGGCTTCATATCTATTTCTCCTCATGCTATCATTTCCAACGAACACCTCCGTGAGGGATGCCCATGCTTCCTTAGCGGTGGTGCAATCTTCGATGTGATGAATGTTCTTCTCACCCACCGCAACACGGATCACATCAAGAGCGGTGGCATTTAGTTGAGCTTCAACTTCTTCTCGCCTTGTCAAATCATTTTCATCCACCGCCTTGTATCCATCTACAATGATCTTCCAAAGACCTATGCAACCACTTTTCAAGTGAGATTTCATAGAAGATTTGTGGCGCCCCGACCCGACTGCTATACAGTGATGCTGTGTGTCACCGGTTAAGCGATACAACCGGAGGTTACGGGTTTACCAATCCCCGGCCAAAACCTTTGGCAGGCGTTGCTCGGAATGGATCATCGGCAACGCAACACCCCGATTGATGCCTTAACACAGGCACAACCCTCAATGTATAATAGAGAGATCAAGACTTGTGGAACAACTGGCACATCACAGACTCTACGACCCAAAGCATTATAGTTCAACTCTTATAATAGAGAAAGATAGCAAATATTACAACCAGAGGTCACAGACCCAACAGTACATCATGCGGAAGCGACATAAGTTGTTCTAAACAACAAGATCCAAATTATGGCCTAAGAGGCCTATAAATAACATTCCTAGCGCCAGCTGTCCCAGAGATGTCCCAAGCTGCCACCTGGGAACCCCAGACTACTCGTCGACATCCACAAAGAACCCACCTTCGAGGTCGGTGAAGTCCTCCTCTGAAAATAAGCAAACGACGTTGAGTTCGACGAACTCGCAAGATTATATATAGAGCTTTAGCTCGATGAGGCTTTCCAAAGTTGTAAGGCTGTTTTGCATAGAGCTAGTTTTCTTTAGAAAAGACATAACTCCATGGCTTCGACTAATCAGAATATTTTTAAAGAGGTAAGAAGTAAACTCTTTCCTTCTGGTCATCTTCAACAACAACCATCATCAACCACTTCACCTGTCTACAAAGGCACCTCCCCGAATCACCCTCGAGGAAGCTCACCTTACAATCTTGAGTGGTACCTCTAGTACCCAGTTTTTAATCATTCCGTTAAAGTTATCCTATGATCCCTGAATCCATCACCAAGTTGTCCTTAACCGTGGACACGGCTTTTCGAAAAGATTTACCCTGCAGGGGTGTACAATGTTTACCACGCGTACCGTCCGGCCCATTGCCTGCGCATTAGCTCTCTTCCTTGGAAAGCCGGCTGGGTGGGAGCGGCGTCGACTTCTCCCTCGTTAAGGACTTTCCAGGATCATCAGTGGCGGTAGGACTGCCAGGATCACATCACCCGCCCACGGCCACTCATTTTCCTAACACCACCATCCTCATCTCAGTTCATACCACCATCATCACGCACGCGCAAATGAAAGCCCGAACTAGAGGACCCTGGCTAGCCCCGCTCGAGCTATTTAGTCTATGAGGGTTCCTGCAATTGCATAGGCCTCACGCATGGGTGCACGCTCGGTCTTGGCTCGAAGGGGAGAACTCGCACTTAGGCGGCGAGAACGGGACAACCAACCACATTCCATGTGGCCTCTCATCCCCGCCTTTAAACATGTTATTATATGTCACCACCATTTTCCACCATCATCCGAACATTCCACCACAGTTCCAACAATAGCATATCCACCGGACGACTAAGCATTTCACTAAGCATGGCTAAGCACAAACATAGCGGATATAATTAACTCAGGCCAACACATCAATCCTAGGGATATTAGGAGGAAACAGGTAATGGCATCGGAAAACATAATGCATCTAATAGGATACTCTAATCCAACCAAATTGACATTTGGAATCGCATGCAATATTATAGTGGAGAAAATATCTGCGGAAAACATAGGAGGAGACATGCTCAGAGGGGGGGATTACGCTTGCCTTGTTCAACGGGCTGGCAATACGGGTCGTCAGGGTATTGTGGAGAAACCCCGATTGCTTGATCTATCGATGCATAAGAACACCGGAAAGAACACAATCAAATATCACTCAAGCAAACCAAATGCAATGCTCATACACATGATGTCATGACAAGTTTGATGCACTGAAATTATTATACCCAATGTATCAATATAAATGGGGTGCAAAATAATTAAATTGACAAGGGAGAAGAAAGTCCCATATCTGGTTTTAATGCTTTCCTGTGCTATGTATTCATGTAAACATACATGTAAAAGATGCTACTGATTAGGTATTGAGTTGCGGAACAATTAGAGCCTTTCAACATCATTTTTGGAATTCTTTTGAATTAGATATGAATTTCCAAAGTGGCATTTCAGTACTGCCATTTTTAGTATTTTCAACATACAGAGGATTTAAATTGCTCAATTAAGTCCAAATAGAATATGGATGTGCAAAGGTTGTCAAGACCAATTTTTAGACACCTTATTTGCTCAATTTGGAATTTCAGAGATAAAGTTATGAATTTTTAAAGAGGTGATTTTCCTCTGCAATTCCTGTAATTAATTTAAAAAGGCAATTTATTTTATGTTAACATGTGCCAAAAATGACATGAACATGTAGAGCACACTTTGCTGAACATGTGGAACTTTGAATCACCCTAATTGGAGCATTTTTCAATTTGTTATTGATTTTAGAATTAAAGATTTGAATCTGCAATTCTGTTTTTAGTTTTTATTTCTCAGAAGAATTACGCCGAAACGTTTTTCACCGAGGCTGGGCTAGCCTCAGCCGCTGACTAGTGGGCCAGCGGCCACGCTGGCAGCCACGCGAGCAAGCGCGGGCCCAGCGGCCGGTTTGACTGTGCACGGTGTCGCGGACGCGCGCGACGGTGATCGCCGGCGGTGTCGAGCACGGACCGGCGAGCTACGGCACGAGGGATGCTCTACGAGCTGCTACGGACTCGCACGGGCACGGTGAGCAAAACTACGGCGGCGCCGCTACCTATTGGTCGCCGGAGCGACGGAATCATCCGCGACTTGCGGCGGCCGGCGGCGGTTCAACGGCGAAGCGACGAACGACGGCGAGAGAGTGAGGGAAAAGATGTCCCCGAGGACGGCAGGCTCACCCTAGATGCGTGGGAACCACCGGCGTGGACGGAGGAGGTCGAGGTGGGCGGCAATGGAGCGGCGGAGCTTCGACCGGCGAGGAAGGAGACGGCGGCGATCTCGCGAACGACGGCTTCCCGCCTTGATTCCTTCAACGAGGATGGAGAGGGAGACGCGGCGGAGCAACTGGTGGTGCTCGATCTACTCCGGGAGGCCTCAGTCGACGGCGGCGGCGACGGCGAGCTCAACTATGGCTCGGCCATGGCGGAGAGGAAGAAGGAGAGGGAGGGCGGTGGAGTGGTGTCGAGCAGAGGGCACGGGGGGCCTGGCGGCTCCTTTAAGCGCGTCGAGGCGCAGGAGGGGCCCCGGCATCGCCGTGTCGCCATGGCGCGCGAGGCGGTGCGGATCGGCCGCGCGGCGTGCGTCGCTACAGAGGAAGACGGTGATTTTGCAAAAACGCCCTCGGCTGCATTTTTCTATTTTCAAGTAAGCCCTTTTCTGTTTCTTTTTAATATCCAGTAGCCTTTCCCGAATTTTATTGAGGCACTTAAACAATTTATAAAAATTTGATAAAAATCATGTAGCCTCCCAACATCATGTAGAAGCACCCCAAAAAATTGGTGTTGCAAAATAAAAAGTTTTGAGCAACTTTTGTTCATAGAGTTTGTTTAGGGCATTTTTGGAAAAAACAAAGTGAATTTACTTTTGAATTTTAAAACCAGTGCAAAGTATTCAATTCTGAACCCTTGGAACTTCCTTGACAATATGGATTTGCATTTGTAATTGTGTTTGCCAAGAACAAGCACATTTGGAAGTGCAAGACTTGAATTTAATTGGTGCCATTGTTTCCATTTGTTTTCATCACTTGATTTCAACTTGACACTGAAACAATGGATGCCATGATGCATGAATAAGATGCAAAAGTGAAAATTTGGTTCAAATTTTACAGTACCAAGAGTGGGGCTGTTACAGATTGCCAATGAGTAAAAGAGGATGCATTAAGACTAGGTGGTGCTCCTCTTAAGTGAATAGGAGGATGAGGGATAGGTAGGTCGGGAGAGTATGCAAAAGGAACTCTAGCATGTTCTCCTTTCCCATTAGGTGGTTTAGATGGGGATTCATTTTTATGTTGGTCCACCCCCAGATCCCCTTTATCCTCGTTCTCCTTTAACTCCACTTGAGGAATCTCCAGAGAAGGAGGTGATGCGGTTACCTTTGCTTCCGTGAGTTTTGCCATCATTTCACGCAACTCATCCATTTTGGTTTCCATAGAGGTCTTCAAGTTAGTGAAGTCCTCCATGGAAACCGAAGTGGCCGGAAGAGCAAGAGGGTTCCCATCGGCATCGAAGGCCATATTTCTCTTAGGCGGTTAAGCCCGAATAAAGAGCCGAGGCTCTGATACCAATTGAAAGGATCGTATGGCCACCTAGAGGGGGGGGTGAATAGGTGCTACTCCAATTTTTAATTCTTTTTCGATTAAGGCTTGACACAAAGGTAAATTCTCTAGATATGCAGCTAAGATGAATTTACCTATATGACAAGTTAAGTCTAAACAAGATAAGCTACAAGTAGTAAATAACAAGAAAGGAGTAACCGATCGGGATGCACGCGGAGACAAGGATGTATTCCCGAGTTCCTCCTTTTTAGGGGAGTACGTCTCGTTGGAGGGGTGTGAGTTTCAAACTCAAGACGCCACAAATGGCCTCACCCTATTCTCCGATGAACCTCGCACAAAAGCTCGGTCCACCTTCCACTATCGGAGACCTTCAAGGCGGAATCCGGAGCCCTTACAACAAGCTTGGAGCACAACCCACAAAAGGATTGGGAGCTCCCAAGTACCACAGCTTCACTACACAAATGTAGCAAGCAAGTAAGTACAACAAGATGCCTAGGTTTTCCAAGTGGAAACCCTAGGCTCAAATCGCTCAAGTGAATGAGGGGGAAATAAAGAACCGCTTGGTGAAGATGTAGATCCGGGCCTTCTCCTTCAATCCTCCAAGTATGAGTGAGTTTGGGTGGAGGGATTGGGAGATACATGATTCTTGAGCTTGCAACAATGGTGTATTTCGAATCCAGGCGAGCTGAGCTTCTTGGAGAAGAAGCAGTCTTTAAATAGGGATCCCTGAAAATCTAACCGTTATGTGCAGAAAAACTGCACAGCGGTACTACCGCTGCTGGTCTCCCTGCGGTACCCAGTGTACAGCACGACCCAGCTGCGGCGGTACCTCGCAGAGGTACCGTAGCTGCCAGGTATGGCGGTACTACCGCGGCGCTGCCGGTAGTACCGCTGGGATCCTTCGAATAAAACAGAAGGAATCCAGCGGTAGTACGAGGCAACAACCGCTGGGTACCGTAGCGAGTCCAGAGAGCAAATTCGGCCTAGCGGTACCCCTGGCGGTACCACCAGCGGTAGTACCGCTGGCTGAAGCCAGCGGTACCACACGGTACCACCGCCAGGAGGAGTACCAGCTGTGCTGCAGGAGTCCCGCTCCAGGTGGAGCGGTACTACCGCTGCGACAGCGGTACTACCGCCAGACACAGAAAAGCTCTCCTGAGCTGATTTCCAGGGCCACTAGCTCCAACTTGACACAAAGTTTCGACGATACTTATCTGCAATTGTCAAGCACACATTAGGCCAGATGATGTGTTGTCATTAGACACCAAAAAAAGGTTTTAGAGCAAGTATGCTCTTTCATGAAGCTCGGGAAATCGAGCATGGAGAAGTTTTCATTGGCGACACAGGTTACCCCATCATGGAGGTTACCCCATCATATCAATATGAACTCGGGCTGCCTCTGGTCGAAAATCCGAGTGCTCTAACAACACAGTTATGGAAATTGCATAACTGGTACATGGCCGCCGCAAAAGAAGGGAGATTCTATCTCATGGCGGGAGTTCAGGAACAACACTACTTCCGACAATATGTTGTGCAGGTTGAGTTCTCCGAACTTTTTCAGATGTACAATCAACGTGCTCTCGACAAATCTATCATCAGCTGCTATTGTCTGTAAGTAATTTATTCGTGTAATTTAATTATTTATAGTTAAGCTCTCGTTCATTGCTTGTAATTATCCTCACAACATTCTTTTGTACGCTATTATGCAGAACGAAGATTCGTGAATGCAGAATGGGAGGAATCTGGGACATTGGGTTCATTGACCCGGATAAAGTTCATGTCCAGGCCATAACTGACCATCCCGAGGCCACAGAGGATGTTTTGCTAACGTTTTTTAAGCGACAAAGTACCAAAAAGGAAATACTTTTTCCTTACAACTTCGGTGAGTGTTACTGTCTTGTACACATTCTATTTTGCTTTCCCGATATTAAGTGTAATTGATGAGTTCTGAATACCTGCGTATATAAATGTGTGCAGGTACCACTTCATTCTGCTAATCATTAGACTCGAGGAAGGAGAAGTTGAAGTCTGGGACTCATTGAGGAGAGATCAAGATGAAACAAAAGCGTGCGTCCAATGCTCAAGAGGTAATTTCAATCGCACTATATTGGCCTCTTTCGTTCATTTCCGGATATCAAAAGTATAAGTAATAACTCCTCAATTCATTTTCTTTTCCGGTCAGGGTTTGGAAAAAGTTCATCGCGGAAGAACGCGGTGTCTGGAAAGATAAGCTGGAGTTCAAGGCTAACAACGTAAGTACTACTTGATACCCGTAGATGTGATAGCCTTCAGTAGCTACCTGCAAGATAAAGTATACGGGGTTAGGTTGAGCCTCCAAGTGCAGAGTATGTAGTAAGTGGAAGACGTGTTTTCCCCACGAGGGTGACTCGAGGGTTTAATATCGAACTCTCGGGGAATCAGTAGTGAAGATATATCTTCTTATCCTTCTTTTGGTTACCTACAAAACAAAGTTAAATGTTTTGGTCCTCAACCTCACCTGTGGTTGTCAAGCACAAGGTGTAAGAATGATATCAAGATAGTTATGCAATGCAAACAGGAAATAAATATGCAATGGTGGTGGATGCAATGGTAAATGATATTTTTGGGTTTTTTAATGATGTATGCAAGATGAAAAGTATTTTTTATTTTCGGATTTAATGATGGCTGAAAATAGAAAAGTGGTATATGGTGTTGGAAAGGTGTTTCTTATGATTAAAAATGGACCGGGGTTCATGGTTTCACAAATGCACTCTCTCTTTATAAAGTGGCAGACAATGGAACACACACAGAGTTAACATATGAGATTGCAACACAAAGTTTGATAACAAGTTACTTAGATATATGGGCATCACGTCCTAACATAGAGACCTTTTGGTTATTAGTCTCTCTTATACTCCACCAAGATGCGAACCAAATCATAACACCTCAGTAATTAAGATGACTCAGAGTATAGCAATAAGTTCATGACATGAAGTGAAAATAAGAACATGCTGGATCTAGTCATGGAAGAGCTTGGTCACCCTCAACCCCGCAGCATGGTATTTTTGTTTATCCCTAGTGAGGTAACAAAGTAAGGTAAACACCAAGTGGATCGCGATATTAAGTTGTCAGCTTACCGCACTCACCACTCCCCGTTACTCCAACTAATGCACACGTTCCCCCACACACGCTCTCATAAACATGCTTGATCATAACAAGTAGACAAGAACGGGGTACATAATATGCATCTATACTCATAACTGAAACAAACATTGCAATCTCAAACATATATTAACTCATAGAAAGATCCACCACATAGGTATTACAATATGACCGTAATCATGTTCAGCAGCTCATACGGTACTAATTAGTGAAGCTCAAGAGAGGAGAGATACATAAGTTACTTCCACAAACCCATAGTCCAGAGGTGGACTACTCCCTCTTCATCATGGAGACGGTGGAGAAGTCGATGGAGAGGATGGAGACCACACCGGCAGCGCCCCGCCGGAGTTTTCCCCCTCCAATCTGCAGCTCCTGATCTCCGTTTCGGTGTTTCTGTGTTTGTGCGGCGCTCCTTCGCGAAACGTCAGGGGACCTTTTTTATAGGCGTTTTTAGGTCAAGACGAGTCGGTGGACGAAAGATCGACGGCAGCGGAGCCACGAGGGCCAAATGAGTGGGCCCCACGCGGCCACAGTACCTGGCCGCGTGGGCCACCCCCTTTTGGCCTTCGGCCTCCGTTTGCTTGCTTCCTTCGCTCCGAGGTCTTCCTCCTTCCAAAATACTGACGCCTGTATTTTTCCATAATTTTTGACGACGTTTGGGTCCCTGAAACATAAAAGGAAAGAAATAGGGTTTTCTGCCTGCGCAGGGTTAATTCCATAAAAATAGGAAACAATTGATTTATTTCCTAAAATCATTAAATAACAGTAATATAACCCTTATATGATGCAAATATGATTGGAATATGTGTGATATAGTGCAAAGTTCATGTATGCATTTTACATGCATCAACATCCCCAAGCTTAACCAATACTCGTCCTCGAGTATGAAGGTGATAAAACTAACATGGGCTTTGCAATATAGCACTAACAATGGATATCAAAGATGATTGCTACTGCTACATAGAGTCAAATGATTCATTCTTCAAAGGAGTAGCAATATGCAAATAGTTTATGAAGTGATATCAAGTATTCAATGCAAGGATGTTCAATGATAGTTCACAAAGTGTAACATAGTAGCAAGTAATATGGACATTCTTACTTTTGCATACATGTGGTCCATAGAGTGATAGATGAAAATCTGAATATGTTTGGTGGACACTTTGGAAAGATGAATAAGTGAGTAGAGGTAAAGCATGCATAAGTTTCATCTAACTCCAAACTCTCTACTTAAGTTAATGATTGCAATGTGGTAATACTTGGTGTCAAGCTCTCATTCCCCTATCATAGCATCTTGAATGATTATAGTTTAATGTGAGAGCAAATATGAGTAGTGTGCTTGACAAAGTAAAGGTTGGATGTCTCATGCCCCTTGAATACAAGTACCTACACCATGAGTTACTCAACTTGGGAAAAGCAAGTTCAAGTTATCTATCATTGTAAGTAATAATAGTATCATCAAGAGCGTCAACTGGGGTACCTCTTGTCCCAGGATATGGAACAAGCCCATATCAAAATGACAAGACAAACAAACAAGATGAAAACCTCAACACCCTTTTTATTTACCATTGGAATAGCTTTTTATTGTAAGGTGTGTCATAGATAATTCACCATAGCATGTAAGTAAATTTCCACCATGAATAATGCATGGCTTAGATTAGCGGCCCAGGCGTCTCTCTAACCATTTATACAAACTCATTTAAACTATCTTTTCCCCTTATTTCACCATGATAGGCATCCATAGACAAAAGCACATGATATCAACTAAATGGAGCATGTTGAAAGCTTTGCATGTGACAGCACATATGGGCTAACTCCCAACCTGGACATTTATCAAGCCACTAGCATCATAATCTTAATCACAATGGGTCATGTTTTATTTATGCAATGATAGTAAAAATGTGCATCAAGTTCGTGAGAGCTATATAACCAACTTTTTCCATGCAATCAATAACATAATCATTTTCATTCAGAGGTATAGATAACACAAATATCATGATGAACATACTCGGAATAGCATAAAGCTAATAGGTAGATATGGTGGACTCACTGGAATAACTTTGGTTGAAGGTGTTGGAAACAAGTTTTGCTTGTTGGAAGTTTGGGCTAGCAAAAGGGAGAAAGTTGACCATCTAGATGCATGCATGAGTGTCCATAGAACTAACTAATCCATGTTAAACCAAGTAAAATAACAATCAGCACCAAAACATGAATAAGTGATAGCTCTTCAAAAAGGATTTGCAAACTATTACTCATAAACAAGCTCATGAATCATGCAACTATATGTATCATTAAAAATCAAATCAAACATCCCTTTTCCCAATCTTATAAAAGCATCCAACATATTTCAACCCATATTTCCAGTAGCTCTCTCATATATAAATGATAGTGTGGTGGTCTCTCAAACAAATCAAACAAAACAAAACAAAACAAAAGACGCTCCAAGTTTATGCGATAAAGTGTTTCGATCGAAAAACAGAAGTTGGACGTGTGCAAACCGAGAGTGTGTAGGTCCAGCGGGGTTGTCTTCACATCCCCAAGCTTATGGTCTTCACCATCCTTGGATAGCTCTTGGTGCATCTCCTCCAATCCCTGTGAAAAAACTTCAAAACACCGTTTCTCCCATTTCTTTTCTGTGGGGTGCATTAATAGTGATAAACAAATAGGTTTCTTGCTGCATATAATCCTTGAACAAAAATTCATATGAATGTCCAGAAAGTGTATAATGTTGTATGCCTACTCATAAACTCAATTGGATCAAAAAGATTCAACTTAAAAGCTCAAAGCATGCATCAAACAAAATGGGACAGAATCTGTCCAGAAAAACAGCAGCAGCAAAACGTATTTTTCTACCCTACCAAACTTTCTCGAAAAATTCCGAAAAATTCATGCATACAGAGGATGAAAAGTTGCAACTACAGTTCAAATATGAGCTCATTCGGAGTTACAGAATAAGAATTAAAAATCATACCGTGCACTGATTCGTGCAGGAATAAAATCTCCGAACGCTATAAGCAACTTTTTCAAACCAAAAAGGGTAAAACTTGGCACTTTATTGAAAATTCCAGAACCTAAACTAGACACAAGTCTCTTGTTACAGCAAGAGGACACAAAGAAAATCACACAAAAAAAACCGGGTTGCCTCCCGCAAAGCGCTTTCTTTATAGCCATATAGCTAGGCTTCTTACTTGTTGTTTATTGTGGACGAAGCTCATGAGGGAGCTTGAACTTTGGTGGTTCCCTCTTCCTTGGGAAGTGTTCCATGCACTTCTTGTGTGGAAACTGAAACTTCACATTCCCTTCCTTTGAATCAATGATGCACCTGTGGTACGAAGAAAAGGTCTTCCAAGAATAATAGGACTAGAGGTTTTATTCCCCATATCCATGATTAGAAAATCCACAGGCACAAAAGTCATATGTAACTCCACCATAACATCACTTACTTTTCCTAAAGCATGTTTAATAGAGTCATCAGCAAGTGCAAGTTCAATAGAGCATTTTTCAAGATTTTTCAATTCAAGCACTTCATATAGTTCTTTAGATAAAACAGAGACACTAGATCCTAGATCAAGTATAGCATGGTGTGTCTCTTTTCCAATAGTTACTAGTACCTTAGGAATCCACATATCCCCAAGCTTAGGTGGTATCATAGCCTCTTGGTTGTACCTAGCAATCTTTTCTTTCAAGACATGATTAGCAATATAAGAACCAAAACCAGCTTGATTAGTGTTGATGGAAGGATCACTTGCAATTTTTGTAAGATAGATATTAATTCATGCAAGCTACAATTTTCTAAGTCAAGCAAAGGATCCTTGACTTCACTAAGCATTTTAACTTCCTCAACTTTCTTTTCCTTTTTCACCCAAACTTGTTGCTTATTAGGAACTTCTTTTATATGTTTAGATGATGAATCTTTTTCAATGAATCACTAACTCGAACCAACCTTTCCTCAATATTGTTCAAGTAAACATCTTTCTCAAGAAATTCTTTCTCACATATTCTTAACTTATGCATAACATTAACCAACTCATTGTTTATTTTGGAATAATGTTTTCAGAATAAGAAACTAGTTGTTCAAAATCTTCCTTACTAGGTAGCTTTTCTAACTTAGTTTCAAATTTATCCTTTGATGAAGCAAGTGCTATTGTGGTGTCCTCCAACTTTTTCTTGCTACCCACAAAGCTACCAAAAATTCTTCTAAGTCATGGCTGCACAAGGTGGTGTTGACAAGACAAAACTTCCACCTGTAGCCCCATCTAAAGCATTTTGATACCATGGGTCTATCCCATAATAGAAATAGAGATTTAGCTTTTCATCTTCACAAGGTGTAGGATCTTCATAGTGCATCCTATTAATTCTTACCCAAGCATCTTTTAATGTTTCTCCATGATATTGTTTAAAACTAGAAACCGAATTCCCTAGAGAACTCCCTCCTTGTTTGTTTCCAAGAACCATGATAGCAAGTTTTTTTGTATTTTTTTATTTTTTATGCAAAACTGAAAATAAATATGCAAGCGGAATATGATATGCAATGACACTAACAAAACAAATAAATTGCTTTGTAAGTAAAGATGGATAAGATGGTGCTCACGTAGGTGCAACCTCCCCAAGCTTAGGTGTTAGCACAAGTTGGTGAAGTTGACTTCGTTGTGAGATGAATGCGATGATGCACACCCTTGGATAAATCTCTCAGCTATGATTCCCCGGCAACGGCGCCAGAAAACAGTTGCTGAGCGCTAAGTTGACGAGGGAATATATTGCGGTGTTGCTTATATCTCCCCGGCAACGGCGCCAGAAAACAGTCTTGATACCCGTAGATGTGATAGCCTTCAGTAGCTACCTGCAAGATAAAGTATACGGGGTTAGGTTGAGCCTCCAAGTGCAGAGTATGTAGTAAGTGGAAGACGTGTTTTCCCCACGAGGGTGACTCAAGAGTTTAATATCGAACTCTCGGGGAATCAGTAGTGAAGATATATCTTCTTATCCTCAACCCCGGCAGCAAGGTATTTTTGTTTATCCCTAGTGAGGTAACAAAGTAAGGTAAACACCCAAGTGGATCGCGATATTAAGTTGTCAGCTTACCGCACTCACCACTCCCCGTTACTCCAACTAATGCGCACGTTCCCCCACACACGCTCTCATAAACATGCTTGATCATAACAAGTAGACAAGAACGGGGTACATAATATGCATCTATACTCATAACTGAAACAAACATTGCAATCTCAAACATATATTAACTCATAGAAAGATCCACCACATAGGTAATACAAATATGACCGTAATCATGTTCAGCAGCTCATACGGTACTAATTAGTGAAGCTCAAGAGAGGAGAGATACATAAGTTACTTCCACAAACCCATAGTCCAGAGGTGGACTACTCCCTCTTCATCATGGAGACGGTGGAGAAGTCGATGGAGAGGATGGAGACCACACCGGCAGCGCCCCGCCGGAGTTTTCCCCCTCCAATCTGCAGCTCCTGATCTCCGTTTCGGTGTTTCTGTGTTTGTGCGGCGCTCCCTTCGCGAAACGTCATGGGACCTTTTTTATAGGCGTTTTTAGGTCAAGACGGAGTCGGTGGACGAAAGATCGACGACAGCAGAGCCATGAGGGCCAAATGAGTGGGCCCCACGCGGCCACAGTACCTGGCCGCGTGGGCCACCCCCTTTTCGCCTTGCGGGCTCCGTTTGTTTGATTCCTTCGCTCCGAGGTCTTCCTCCTTCCAAAATACTGACGCCTGTATTTTTCCATAATTTTTAGACGACGTTTGGGTCCCTGAAACATAAAAGGAAAGAAATAGGGTTTTCTGCCTACGCAGGGTTAATTCCATAAAAATAGGAAACAATTGATTTATTTTCTAAAATCATTAAATAACAGTAATATAACCCTTATATGATTGGAATATGTGTGATATAGTGCAAAGTTCATGTATGCATTTTACATGCATCACTACTACGTATCTAGGTCTATGTATCTTTCTAATACCATTATCATTCTCTTGATTATTATTTGATTAAATTATATTATTGTATAGTGGTGTCTGCGACAACCACAAGGGACGGAATTATGTGGATACTACGTTTGCGAGTACATTCACATGAAGGTCAATGAGAGAGTCAATAGTGTAAGAAATCGAGAGGTACGTAAACATCATACACAACTTTTATTTTGCTACCATCAATTGTGTTTAGTTTCGATCATAACTGATTTGATCTCCTTCTTTTAAAGATGTCAAGGAAGCGGAGCCAGCTCCTACCACAAAACCGCGTAAAAGCTATTGCGGAGGAATTGGCGGGATTCATTCTTACGCATGTCCTAGATGAATTCGGTGAATTCTACTTTGTCGAAAAATAGACTCTCTCAATGCATGTACTAGCTAGCAATGATCACCATTGTAATTATGAGTACTTTATATGTAACGAGTACTTTATATGTTTAATGAGTACTTTATATGTGTAGTGAGTACTTTATACGTGATCTCCTCCGAAACCCTGAAAAAATGAGCGAAAAGGAAAAAACAGAAACCCTAAACCCCCAAAAAATAAGCGAAAAGAAAAAACCGAAACCCTAAACCCCCCTGAAAAAGTAAGCGGGAGGGCAAAAATAGCAGCAACCTTTAGTACCGGTTGGTATTACCAACCGGTACTAAAGGTCCTCAGCTGCGCGCGCAGGTTCGCCCACGTGGAGGGTCTTTAACACCGTTTGT
Source organism: Poa pratensis (assembly GCA_947311845.1). Classification (NCBI taxonomy): domain Eukaryota; kingdom Viridiplantae; phylum Streptophyta; class Magnoliopsida; order Poales; family Poaceae; genus Poa; species Poa pratensis. The sequence continues at coordinate 21,481,727 of CAMZMU010000062.1, forward strand.
ATATACAACCGGTACTAAAGGGGTACCCCTTTAGTCCCGACCTTTTAGTACCGGTTGCACAACCAGTACTAAAGGCCCTATAAGACCGGTACTGATGCCCTGTTCTCTACTACTGTCATGCAACAACTTTGACATGATTCCTCAGATCTCTACCACTAGATTCAGGCCAAAGATTTGTCTTTACTGCTATCAACACTTGACACTGAAAACTTAGACCATTTACTGTTTTTAATGTGTAAGTGATCGAACACAGGTCAGAGGCACAGAAATATAGGTTTCTGAAGAACAATGCAACTATATTGAGTTTAAGAACTTCAGGGATGTTGCTGACATGCCGCGAGCTGACTATGAGTGTGGCCACACTTTGCATGCCAACCACCTCCCACGATGTGAGGCAGCAGTGGAGAGGTAGTAGAGAAAGGTGTGTGTTGGAGCCTATGTTTAGATATGATCAAATTGCCGATTTTCATTGGACATCTGTATTTGTGGCTTTAAATCGAATTGCCTATGTAGATTAGAGAGCATAGACTAATTCAAGCATCATGGGTTCACTACTGCAGTGTTGCAGATCATACTTGTTGAAGTGGTTTAGAAGAATCACTCGATCATCCAAAAAAAGACGCATTATCAAACGTGTAACATGAAAGTCGCCAGCTTAACTAAATTCATTGTTTGTCTATTCCATGTCCGTGTGCTCTCACTGTCTAAATTTCTGTTGATTTTAATTAGTTGATGTCAAATTTGACAAATATTGGTTAGTACCTTTTTCATAGAAGTATTATACAACACTAAAGTTTACATGTGGCAGCATTCCCTTGATCAACTATGTGTTTTTCCTGTGATAATTCTAAGAGCATCTCCGACGGAATCTTCCCATATCAAGGTCAGGCAGGGAGTGCAACCATCACCAGAGAGACATGAATACACCTCCGACGACGCGCTTCTGGTGACCTGCCTCCACTGTCATCTATTAGAGAAGAGAGAGGTAGGCATTCTTTTCTCCTGCTTCTATTTCGACAGCGGCATGTGGCCCAAAATCGAGTAGGGTGCATGGTAAGTCGATTACCATTTAAACATTCTTGTCACCTCCTGCCGCCATCCATGCTTGTGATTCGAGAAACGATCCATGTCCCTTCCCATAGCCCCAACACCTCGACATGGCAGGCCTAGATAACTGAGGTATTTTGTATGTCTTTATTGTATCTGATTTGGGCAAATCACTAGGCATCTTTAGAATTTTGGAGTTTTTTGTTTGTGCTAGATCATATGTTTGTTTGCAGAAACATTTCCCAAAGTATTTTCATAATACAAAGCTAAATTATAACTGATTTTGTTATATTAAGGAAAAGCATACCAGGATGCCTCGTGGATTTGTACTTTTTTTATCCATCTAAAAAAAGGATTTGTACTTCTTTTATCCATCTATTGTTGGTAGGGTTTTGGAGGATGAATATGCTCTTGTATGAGATTATGAAGGCGTACAATTTGATCCGAATGTGCTAATATATCTAGACATGTGCCAGTATTTCTGGCCACGTAGTTGTCCACATGGTATTCCAAAAAAGTCATGATAGGTGATTTATTTAAAATCATTATTATAATTTAGTTGTTTTCAACCTGATGTTCAATATAATGATAGTGCATTCATCAACAACTTGTCGGATTACTTAGTTTATAGTTTTATGCTCTCATGGGATGGTGAAAAGTTGGTTCATCCAAATTGTACCGTGAGTATTTTCTATTGCACATTCTTACAACTTTAACTTTAACTTTTTTTAGGTGACAACATATATTTATATTCCAGGATTTTTTTCTTTGGTACATCTGCTCAAGTATGCAAATGAAGTTGAATACAACATTCACAGGGTGTTGTACAAGAATATCTTAAGTGTGTCAATACATATTAGATTTGGCAGCATGATGATTCAAATAGTTGCTTCTTGTACAAGTGACATTTAAATGTTAAGAGTGAATTTCTGTTTCTTGACTTACAGTGTGCTATCTTATCAAGTGCATTAATATTTACATGAATTTAATGTTTCAATGTGCAACAAATAATAACCCGTTGCGACACACGGGCATTCAACTAGTATGTGATAACCGTGTGGACTGCATACGCTAAATGCGACGATAATTTCTGTAAAAAACGAGGGTAGTTTGCTACTGTGGCACAGATCGCGAACGAGGAAAGATGGTAGAGATACCGAGGTATGTCTATCCAAGAAAGCCAGCATCATGCGGGAAGTACTACAAACGAATTCCACAATCTTTACTATTAAAGCAGAGTTCGTGGTTGGTGTCACACGTCCTATGGTCACACATCCTATTATTTACGCAAGATGCCACCGATAAGTGGACAATACCCATAACACCCTCGTCAATCGCTGATCGATCGAAAAGAGATGGAACGGCCATTGCACAACTCTCGGCACGAACAACCTATCCCTGTATTTTCGTCAAACCCTCGTGAAGTCCCTGATCCTCCCTCGCTCATCCATAGAATCGGTTGCCGCCGCCGCTCAGAGATCCCCTCGCCCTCGCCAATCCTCTCCAGAGCCGCCATCCTCTCCCTGGTCACCTCTCTACCGACGAGCAGCTCCACCGCCCACCTCGGTCGGCCTGCCCAGATGGGCCATCCGCCCACACCCTACCCGCCTACTCAGTCGATTCCTACTAGTCCAGCCAGGCGCCAGCGACCAGCATCCGTGAGCCTCGACGACCAGGGGCGGCGACATGACCAGTTGTAGCACGTGGCGGTGTAGCACAAACATCACCAGCAACGGCATCATACATCGGTGAGCAGCACGATGTGACGTTGTACGAGCAGAGGCAGCTCCCCGCGCGTCGGGATCCTCCACAACATGATCGAATTAGTCTCCCGAGATGGGATCCGCCTACCATAGTAAAACTTAGATGAGCCAGTCCATGACCTTCTTCTCCATGCCACGGAACCTCGCCAGACTACCGGCCGTGCCACCGCATCTTTCCGCTTGCCTCCACCTGTGTCCCTGCCGCTGCTGCGGTCGATGGGAGCCGGAGGGTTTTGATTCCATGTCCGACGTACCGCTCAAGATGGACGACCTCCTTAAAAAGGCCATGGACAGGTCCTCGGCGGTGCAGGAGGCCGGACTGGATCATCAATTACTTATGCCACTACTGGCTCCGTCCATCGCCAGAGCACAAGGTACGCTCGTGTTTTTCTGTTCTGTTGCAGGGACATGTTCCATTCATGAAAATTTGGAATAATTGCCCCCAGAAATATTTTCTAATTGTGACTTTATATGATTTGATTCCTGCACTAATGTAGGCTATGACCCTACCTGGTGCATATATGTAAATACAATTAAACCACCACTTTACACTTTGTGTCAGTTTTGAGGAAGAGGAGACATTCTTGTAACAAATGTGTATTATCCATTTATTTCGAAAATCCATGTGTTCATTGAATTCTTAGTACTAAAACTTTTGTAAATAATGTAGTATAAGTAGAAATGCCACTATCATAGTCTTTATCTTTCTGGATGTAATTTTCCCCATTGATTTACTTTTCCCTCTATAGTAATTCTGTCATTCTCGCTGCAAGACCACCAATGTTAATTGCAGAAAGGACACAGGAAGTAAGTTTTCTGCTCTATATCTCTTCATGGTACGTATACTTATGATGTGTTCCTCACTATAGTAATCAAGTCGAAATTATCAGATAATTATGGTTTGTGCACTTGATCAAAATACTCGATTAAGAGATTATCTTAATCAAGCATTTATGTTTTGGGGTGTGCTATATTTTGTTAATAATCATGGAACCAAATAAGTTGCTATGATTTGCTTTAGTCTGCAATTAACACACTCCTAAGAACAATCCTATGTTTTTCATTGTTCTTTCTACTCCTTAGATCTATCTATGCTAGCCTGCAGAATGTGTGACATATGCATTAGTTTTGTGAATCTGTAAGTTATTATGCTCTGTGTAGCTGCTAGAAATACACAGTCCAGTTGGATCTTTTTAAGTGTAGATGATGTGCTATTTAGGGCAAAAAAAAAAAAACGCACTCCCTACAACCCCGACAAGTTCTTGTAGATCTCGCGCTCTATTTGCACTGGTTGATGTCGCGTGCAATTTTAGACACAAAAAATCGTGAATATATTTTCTGAGGCAACAAGCTGAAGGTTTATCATTGCAGGGAGAGCTATGGCAGCAGAGGACCAGTTCCATTTTGCAATTGCACTACGGTCCACCAACACAGCTAGGAGAGGCCCATGATACTCCATGCTTTATTGGGAGTTTATTTAAAGTAACTGTTGTTATATGGTGATCCAATACAACCTTGAGTAATTGCATATTCGGTAATTGAGTTTCTATATTGAAGCTCATGCTAATCCAGTTTCTGCCTGTTCTGATGTTCGGTAATTGAGTTTCTATATTCGGTAATTGAGTTTCTATATTGCATATTCGGTAATTGACAGTCTTGGGCTTGGCGCCCAGGGTTAAAATTTGTTTTTAATTCTATATGGAACAAAATATAGAAATAGGAGCATTCTTTTGGTCAAGAGGTTTTTGACATTTATATGGTCTTACCTTTTTAGGAAGATGAAGTGAGATGGATGTTCATACTCCAACTACAACTGCTAAAATGCGGTCAACAATGGTATGTTGATATAGAGAGCGCAAAACATGGATTTCAGTTCCTGGAAATGGTGAGAGAAGATTAAACCAATGAAAGATTGCTCCTGGTGCAATATGCTGTGAGATAATCTCTCAGATAGGTCAAGCAAGCTCTTATGCTTCATATTTTCTTTGCATAGCACACATTATGGGCATTTTGCACAATCATTTTGGTAAATTCTCTTACATAATCCAAGCGAACTACTTTTGACAGGTAGGTAGAGGAGAGGGTCGGGGTGGAGATGAGGTAGATCTGGCCTCTGCTGGGCTTGCCTCTGCAGATTCCGGTATCTATCAGCCACTTTGGATGCTGAGAAATGTGATGGCGAGCGGGAGCAAGACGTCATCTACCAGCGTCACAGGTACTTCCTCCGTTTTTTTTAATATAAAATGTTTTATAATTTGTCCACGTTCAAATGTGTATCAATGTATGTAGACCTGTTTTACTATATTATCCACCAACTTTAGCATGTATATAGACAGCATGTGCAACCCCTAAAACATCTTATATTAAAAAACGGAGTGAGTACATCAGAGTGTCTCCCTTCCTCTCATACCACTTGTGGTGGAGCTCATTGTCCTCTTAGCCAAGCACCAAGCACAACCGATGCTGTTTTTAGAAGGAGAATTGCAGTGTATACGCGTGCATTATTTTGTATTGTTCAGTCATCATAGTTGTTACATGAAGGCAGAAACATGAGCGTGCATGTATGGGAGTTAGCAAGAAGGGATTAATTGAATGAATATGCTGACAATGCAGTGACCCACATATATATATTTTTTAATTTACCTACATATATATATATATATTGCTGCTCACTGCCAGAAACTAAATAAATGACACATCTATATTGTTGCTCCTTGATCGATGCTAAATAGATGGCCTGTTCTTGAGTATATATCACTTTTTGAATTGAGTGCATCACATTTTTTTGCTATCATTTCTCACAAACTTGGTTCTATTTTTGAAATATACATCTTGCTTCCAGAGGACGCTGCGGGCTAAGCCCAGGCAGCGGACGGCTGCGGCGCGGCCATCGTTCTCCGCGGCGGCCCCCTCGCGCGGTTGGTGTGGCGTGGCCTCCATGGCGGCTCCGTGCGGCTCGGCGTCTCCGGCGTGCGTCGCGTGCGGCTACCGGCGCGGCGGCGAGCTGGCCTCCCGGCCGCTCGCCCGGCTTGGTGTGGCGGGGTGGCGACCCGCCCTCCAACCTGGTCGTGGAGCTCCACGGCAGCGGCCGGAGCTTCTGCTCCCGTGTCCGTGGCTGTGCAGTCATGGTGGTCGCCGGATCTCGGCGGCCGGAACTGGTGCGGGGTCTCCTCCGTTCGCTCCCTCCCAAAAATCCAAAAAAATCCCCACCACAAAAATCCCTCCAAAAAGATCGGCCGCCCGAGATGCTCCAGATTGGTCGTCGCTCTTGGCCTCAGACCTGTGGGCTCGCGACCCGGCCTCCTCGCCTTCGACGGTGGTTCCGGGCAAATGCTCAGCGACAACGGCACCGAAGGCGTCGTTTCTTCCTTCTTGAAGGAGTCGCGATGGAACACCAAACTGCGCTCCATCTCGTGCATTGGTAAGTGAGGCTGCAGGTCTGCCGTCGTTCTAGCACTGTGGTGCTCCACGACTTCATCCTCGATGAACCCCCCGTCAATGCCTGGTCTGCCTTTGCCTTGCCGTTCTTTGGAGTATCCGGTGGCGAGGCTCTTGGCCTCGCAGTGATGCCTTGTGGTGCTTTGTTCCCTGACGTGTTGTTCTTCCTCATGTGTTTCTCTTCGGCTGGCCTGCGCGTGATCTCGGTCGTGTTGCTGTGCTTCCTCAAGACCTTCCCATGGCCGCCGTTGTGTTGTGGTGAGCTTCGGGCTCTTAGGGTCGTCTCGGCTCATCTTTGCTCAATGACGACGCAATGATGCCTCCCCAACATGCTAATCGTCTCGTCCTCTCGTGGCGGAGCTCCCAGTCAAGGTTCGTGCTAGGTGCTAGGCTTGGCACTCGTTGGTTGTGGATGCTCCTGAGTTGTGCTGTGAGATTCGATACGCACGCAGGTGCGATGCGCTAGGTTGTTTGCTGAATCTTGGTATTGTGATCCCTCGACAACACCCTCATCTACTTGTGCCTCATGGTGGCTCTTGTTGTTCCCTTTCTTCATTGTGTGCGTATGTGTTTTTCCTTTTATCTCTCCCCTTTGTAATCCCCGTGTTCTCTGGTTCATTTGAACCTATCTTGTAGAGGCTGCAAAGCCTCAAGGCTGTTAGAATATTGGGCCCATTAGTGGGCAGCCCATATAAGCAATTCTGGAAATCTCAAATTGGCCCATGTGCATGGCAGAATTTTGGTGGAGGTGTACGTGACTAAAGTTTAGTCCCATACTGCTAGTTTGGAGTGAGCTGCACCAACTTATATAGTGGAGTGTTGTACCACTTGGTGTGCTGGTTGAGAATAGAAGTCTCTCTCGTGCGCACTCCTCCTCCTCCGCCGCGTCCGTCCGTCTCGTCACGACACGACACGACACGACACGACGCGGTTGCGGGAATGAGCCGAGCCGATGCCTATATTTTTGCAGTTCAGGAAAACGAGTTGTGTTAGCGTACGTGTACAGCTTAGCCAATTCGGATCGCTATATATTGCCATGCACTACCGTGCGCCGTCACATATCGAACCAATCTAGGTTTTGCCAATCTCGTGTCTTGCGCCCCCACCGTAGTCTACCTTATCCCGAGCGCCGGCGTGCACCGGTTTGGGAGGGCAGGTCTCCGGAACCACTCGTCTTTGTGATCCTGTACGGGAGAGGGCGAATTAGGTTTTTGGGAAGCGCTTCGCGCGACTGCTCGCTGCTTCCACCACGGGTCGTCTTCCGGACAAGTCTGGCGGTCCTGCATACGGCCGTCTCAAGCGTCGTCTCCTTCGACCTGTCTTCATCAACGACATCGCCGCTGACTTTGCTGCGGCGAACCTGTCTGCATTGACTGCTGCTTCATCTACAACCGTTCGGTACGTGCGGCATAAACCGAACTGTTTTAGTATGGATATGTTTGAGTATGTGTTGCTGCTGTTCATGTTAATTAGTACATCTAGTATGTTTGTGTTTAACATGTTATAGCTGCGTTAGTCATGTTTAATATTCTGGAATTAATCATGGAATTATTGCCTAATTCCAACAATCCAAAAACCTTATTTGTTATAGGCAATTTCCTGAGTTAAACATGGGACATCTATCTGATGCGCTGAGGCCGGACAAGTTTACCGGTGTGGACTTTAAGAGATGGCAGTACAAGACCACACTGTGGTTGCGATCTCTGAAAGTGTTCGAGGCTAGTGAGGGTTTACCTGAAGGAACTATATCTGACGAGGATCAGAACAAGTTCAAGGAAACCAATACTGCCTTTGTGGGACTCGTTCTGAGTGCTCTTAGCAACAAGCTGTTTGATGTGTACATGCACATTACAGATGCCAAAGAGCTCTGGGAGGCACTGAACGCTAAGTTCGGTGTAGCAGATGCTGGCAGTGAACTGTACATCATGGAGAGCTTCCATGACTTCAGGATGGCTAACAACCGTTCTGTAGTCGAACAGGCTCATGAGATACAGTGCATTGCTAAGGAGCTTGAGCACGCTAAGTGTGCCTTACCTGACAAGTTTGTGGCTGGATGCATTATTGCAAAGTTGCCCTCTTCATGGAGGAACTTCGCCACAACTCTCAAACACAAGAGACAGGAGATATCGGTTGAAAACCTGATAGCGTCTCTTGATGTTGAGGAGAAGGCTCGGGCTAAGGACACTGCTGAGAGAGGTGAAGGTCAGTCTAGCGCCAACATGGTGCAGAAGAACTTTCACCATGGCAAGAGCAAGGCAAAGAAAGCCTTCCTTCAACATGCCTACCAAGACTACTTCTTTCAAGAAGAAGAAGAAGATGCTGAACAAATCTGAGCTAAAGTGCTACACTTGTGGAGAGCCGGACACTTCTCTGTGGACTGCCCAGATCGTGCAGACAAGAAAGGGAAGAAGCATGTCAACGTCGTGACCGCTAGCAATGCTGATGGGTACGGTAATTTACCGATTGTGCTTTCAGTATTTCAATCTCCATGTTGGTGGATTGATACGGGTGCTAATGTTCATGTGTGTGCTGACATCTCTATGTTCACTTCTTATCAGGTCGCAGATTCAAGCGTCTTAATGGGGAATGGATCACATGCTTCTGTTCGTGGTGTTGGCACGGTAGATCTGAAGTTTACTTCGGGGAAGATCGTGCAGCTGAGGAACGTGCAGCATGTCCCTACTATGAACAAGAATCTCGTTAGCGGCTCCCTTCTATGCAGAGATGGGTTTAAATTAGTCTTGGAGTCCAATAAAGTAGTTGTGTCAAAGTTTGGACAATTTATTGGTAAAGGGTATGAGTGCGGAGGCTTGTTCCGCTTTTCATTATCGGATTTTTGTAATAAGTCAGTAAACCATATTTGTGGCAGTGTGGATTCGGATGCTAATGTTTGGCACTCTCGTTTATGTCATGTTAATTTTGGTTTAATGAGTAGACTTTCCAGTTGAGTTTAATTCCTACTTTCACCATTGCCAAAGGTTCTAAGTGCCATAGCTGTGTGCAATCTAAGCAACCTCGAAAGCCTCACAAGGCAGCCGAGGAGAGAAACTTGGCACCTCTAGAACTCGTACATTCGGATCTATGTGAGATGAATGGCGTGTTGACAAAAGGTGATAAGAATATTTCATGACTTTAATCGATGATGCTACTAGGTTCTGTTATGTATATTTGTTGCACACTAAAGATGAAGCTTTAGACTACTTTAAAATCTATAAAGCTGAAGTAGAAAATCAATTAGAGAGAAAGATCAAACGTCTTAGGTCAGATCGTGGTGGCGAGTATTTCTCCAATATTTGATGAATTCTGTGAGGAACATGGTATTATTCATGAGAGGACGCCTCCCTATTCCCCAATCAAACGGGGTTGCCGAGAGGAAAAACCGCACGCTGACCGACTTGGTGAATGCCATGTTGGACACTGCTGGTTTATCTAAGGCATGGTGGGGGGAGGCTTTATTGACTTCGTGTCATGTCCTGAATAGAGTTCCTAACAAGGATAAAAGAAGACCCTTACGAGGAGTGGTCTGGGAGAAAACCATCACTTTCTTATTTTCGTACTTGGGGATGTTTGGCGAAAGTCAATTCCAATTCCTAAGAAACGTAAACTTGGACCGAAGACAGTGGATTGTGTCTTTCTAGGTTATGCTCAGCGGAGCATTTGCTATAGATTTTTAGTGGTTAAATCTGAGATACCTGATATGCATGTTGATACTATTTTGGAATCTCGTGATGCAACATTTTTTGAGAACATTTTCCTATGAAGGATATGCATAGCATTGCTAGAATTTCTTCTGAGATATTGCTGAACCTAGTACATCTGTTGATCATTCTGAACAACCACTTGTTGAGGAAGTCCTTGAGAAGGATGACAATGAATCAGCTCCCAAGAGGAGCAAGAGACAGAGGACTGAAAAATCCTTTGGTGATGATTTCATTGTGTACCTTGTGGACAATACTCCCACGTCCATTGCAGAGGCATTTGCATCTCCTGATGCTGATGACTGGAAAGAAGCTGTCCATAATGAGATGGACTCGATTCTTTCTAATGGAACTTGGGAATTATCTGAACGACCCTACGGCTGCAAACCTGTGGGTTGTAAGTGGGTGTTCAAGAAGAAGCTAAGGCCTGATGGTACTATTGAGAAGTACAAGGCAGGCTTGTGGCCAAGGGCTACACCCAGCGCGAAGGCGAAGATTACTTTGACACCTATTCACCTGTTGCTCGACTCACCACCATTCGTGTACTACTTTCCCTGGCTGCCTCCTATCTCTTCGTTCATCAAATGGACGTAAAGACAGCTTTCCTTAACGGAGAGTTGGAAGAGGAAATCTATATGGATCAGCCTGATGGGTTTGTAGTAAAAGGTGAAGAGAGAAAGGTGTGCAAATTGTTAAAATCTTTGTATGGGCTGAAGCAAGCACCTAAGCAATGGCATGAGAAGTTTGACAGAACTTTAACTTCTGCAGGCTTTGCCATTAATGAGGCTGATAGGTGTGTATATTATCGCCATGGTGGGGGCGATAGTGTTATATTATGCTTGTATGTTGATGACATACTGATTTTCGGTACAAGCATGATAGTGATAAATGAGGTCAAGTCTTTTCTGTCAAAGAGCTTTGATATGAAAGATCTGGGACAAGCTGATGTGATCCTGAACATTAAGCTGATTAGGGATGAGAGTGGGATTACGTTAACGCAATCACACTATGTTGAGAAGGTCTTGAGCCGCTTTGGTTATATAGACAGCAAGCCTTCTCCAACACCCTATGATCCCAGTGTGACACTCAGAAAGAACAAAAGGAAACGAGAGATCAATTAAGATATTCTCAAGTGATCGGTTCACTCATGTACCTTGCGAGCGCGACAAGACCTGACATCTCTTTTGCTGTGAGCAAGTTGAGCAGGTTCATGTCTAACCCGGGTATTGATCATTGGCATGCACTTGAAAGGGTCATGCGCTATCTGAACGGTACAATGAGTTATGGGATTCACTATTCAGGGCACCCTGCGGTGCTTGAGGGATACTGTGATGCGAACTGGATCTCAGATGTTGATGAGCTCTACGCCACAAGTGGATATGCATTTATTCTTGGAGGTGGCGCAGTGTCATGGAGGTCTTGCAAACAGACCATTTTGACGAGGTCAACCATGGAAGCAGAACTTACTGCTTTAGATACAGCTTCTGTTGAGCAGAATGGCTGCGTGAGCTCTTGATGGACTTGCCGGTGGTTGAGAAACCATTACCGGCCATCCTTATGAACTGTGACAACCAAACGGTTATCATGAAAGTGAACAGTGCTAAGGATAATGCGAAGTCATCAAGACACGTAAAAGACGCTTGAAGTCTGTCAGGAAAATGAGAAACTCCGGAGTAATAACTGTTAGTTATATTCAAAGACAAAAACCTGGCAGATCCCTTTACGAAGGGACTATCACGTAATGTGATAGATAGTGCATCGAGGAGATGGGGTTGAGACCCGTGAGCGTTACACCATAGTGGTAACCCAACCTATGTGATCGGAGATCCCGTGAATTAGGACCTGGGAAGAACAAGCTAGTGGTTTAACAGAGGAGAGTTTTTTTAACCCTCTGTGAAGATGCATAACTCTCAATGTCAGGTTGGCAATATGCCTTAATGTGTTTCTGTTGGCTATTCGTAGCAAAGGTGCTATCCTACAGAGCGACCTTGAAAGAACACACCTATATGAGTCCGACTGTTAAACGTCGCAGTCTATGAGATTTGGGTGATCTCTAGTAAGCTCATGAAGAGACCAGGGAGTATGACGCATATGCTCCACCCGCGGGGTAGGCTACTGGCAGCCACGTACTGGTTATGACTTTGAGTGAAGTCTATTGGCACCAAACTTGCAATTCAAGGTTCGTCCATTGTTCAAGTTGCTGGTAGATGTAGCTTGAAGCTCTAGGCGGAAGTTCAACTTAACAGTCTCTGCTGAAACACTGGTATATAAACAAGAAACGAGGTTTGGCAAAATCTCTAAATGGGAATTTGAGATCTGGTGGGGGATTGTTAGAATATTGGGCCCATTAGTGGGCAGCCCATATAAGCAATTCTGAAATCTCAAATTGGCCCATGTGCATGGCAGAATTTTGGAGGTGTACGTGACTAAAGTTTAGTCCCATACTGCTAGTTGGAGGAGCTGCACCACTTATATAGTGGAGTGTTGTACCACTTGGTGTGCTGGTTGAGAATAGAAGGCTCTCTCGTGCGCACTCCTCCTCCTCCGCCGCCGTCCGTCCGTCCGTCCGTCTCGTCACGACACGCCGCGGGTTGCGGGAATGAGCCGATGCCTATATTTTTGCAGTTCAGGAAAACGAGTCGTGTTAGCGTACGTGTACAGCTTAGCCAATTCGGATCGCTACCGGATCGTGGGCTGCTGTAACCGACTCGAACGTGTGTGACGTGGCCGGCCCACGTTGTACCCGTTAGGGTTTTCCGAACCGCACTATATATTGCCATGCACTACCGTGCGCCGTCACATATCGAACCAATCTAGGTTTTGCCAATCTCGTGTCTTGCGCCGCCACCGTAGTCTACCTCATCCCGAGCGCCGGCGTGCACCGGTGTTTGGGAGAGCAGGTCTCCGGAACCACTCGCCTTTGTGATCCTGTACGGGAGAGGGCGAATTAGCTTTTGGGAAGCGCTTCGCGCGACTGCTCGCTGCTTCCACCACGGTCGTCTTCCGGACAAGTCTGGCGGTCCTGCATACCGCCGTCTCAAGCGTCGTCTCCTTCGACCTGTCTTCATCAACGACATCGCCGCTGACTTTGCTGCGGCGAACCTGTCTGTATTGACTGCTGCTTCATCTACAACCGTTCGGTACGTGCGGCATAAACCGAACTGTTTTAGTATGGATATGTTGGCATATGTGTTGCTGATGTTCATGTTAATTAGTACATCTAGTATGTTTGTGTTTAACATGTTAATAGATGCGTTAGTCATGTTTAATATTCTGGAATTAATCATGGAATTATTGCCTAATTTTCCAACAAAGACAACTTTGAAATATATTCAGGTGGGGAGTAATCCCCCAGTGACCTTCAAAAAAAAAATCTTTGCTTCCACGAGCTTGACATTCTTTGTTGTATCTTTAAACTATGTACACAACCGTCTGTAGCCTATCTATGTTCTCATAGTGCTATTGCTTGATCGCCAATCATGAACTCTGATGTTATCTGACTTTATAATAAATCTTGAAGCGGGTGGTTCATTTCGTCCTATAATTGTCGAGGCGAAGCTGCTTCCAAAGACTGAGTTTGCTCATGGTCTTGAGTGATCGGATCTGCTGAAGCCATGGGGAGCGGAGCCACGAGCTTTAGACAAGTTAGATAATGGAAGGCGTTTCTCGACTTTATTATCACAAGGAACCATTTAGTGATACTACAGTTTCCATCTTCTCAACATCTGGTGCCAATTGTTAAGGTGCTTGGAAATACCGGCCACCACGATGCAGCAAGGGAGATCTGGTAAACTCGGAAAGAAATGAGCAAAACCAGGCCCGTAAAGGCAGGGTTGGTTGTGCACTGAGTTGTTGGTATGTAAGAGACTGAGTTCAGTTACAATGACAGATGACAGGGTTAAATTGTGATATCTAGAGATATTTTTTCAGTAAATGTGCAGTCTTCTGTATAGTTAGGTTGAGCTAACGTGTTACTTGATCATCTAATTTTAGTCTGCTGTGTATTTTTTGCAATAGATTGTGTTTGCTCATTTTTGAGAAGCATAAAAAAAGTTGTCATTATACTTTTCAACAAATCCATCATTGGTCCCCGCAAAAAAAAAAATCCAACATTGGTTTGTGCAGATATAATGTATGCCTCAGATTGCAGTGCTCGGGAGTCCAGGCTCCATAGTATCAAATTACAGAAGCCTATTAGTTAACAATGTTATCTTGGTTTTTTGTTAAAATTTGAGATACTATTACAGTCTTAAAAAAATGGATATTACTAAAATTTCTTTGCCTAAGAGGGGCAAGATAGGCAGTTCAACTAAAAGCTCACTCTCTTCTCCTCTCCCGTGCTACAGTCGAGAGAGGCGATTTTGAGAGTCGAGGTCCGTTCCCCCGTTACTCCGGCGCCGCCGTCGTTCTTCCTCCTCTTCTCCGCCCGCTGTGGTGATGGATGAGGTGGGGAACTTCGGATCTGGTGTCCGGCTTGTAGATAGGGTGTGGATGGTGGTGGCTGGCGGCGGCGTTTGGGTTGGGGCGGCGCCGGCGTGCTCAGCTTTTTGGTCTCTCTGAATCCAGCCCCCTCTCGCCGGTGCGTCGCGCGGCGGCGATGGATTCGTGGGAGTTCTCCCGCGAGGACGGTGCTCCGGCGTCGTCGTCTTCGTCAAGTGGAGTTCCTGTCCCCGGGCCTGGTGTCGGCGCGCCGTCGACGCCTCCTTCGTCGGCGTGAGGCTGCTGGGGTTTGTGTGCTGGAGGAGCACCGTCCCTTCCTTCCAATCTTGTGGGGAGGTCTTCTTCTTCGCGGTGGTGCGGTTGGTGGAGGTTGGTGTTGAAGGTGCTCTGGTGTTTCCGGCGGCTGGTCTTGCTGTGGATCGGTGGTTGCTGGGTGGACGTCGTCGTTTGGTGCTCTGGTCCTGGCCGGAGGCAGCGGTGACGGGCTGGCAGGAGCTCGGGGATGATTCCCCGCCGATGTTCGTTCAGAGGAGCTTTATTCCGGCGGCCGCGTCGGATGTCTCTTGCGGTACTCCAACGCAGTTCTACTGCTATCGAGCTCCTGGTGGCTTTGGGTTCGCGGTGACCTCGTGCTTCTCTTCCTCGGCGGCGTTCCGGCGGCGTCGGTGGTCGACAGCGACGAGTGGTGCGGCGGTCAGGCGGAAGGATCCTCAGGGGCTTCTTTGTTTTTTTCTTTTCTTCAGGGTCCTTTCTGCTTTTTTCCTAGCCAGCTGTCCGTCGGGATGGTTCCAGAGTGTCTTTTTTCCTAGCCAGCTGTCCGTCGGGATGGTTCCAGAGTGTCTTTTTTTCCTAGCCAGCTGTCCGTCGGGATGGTTCCAGAGTGTGGATGTGTGCTTGTGCTGTACTTCCTTTGTTGTTTAATGCATTTTATCCTTTATCTCAAAAAAAAAAAAAAAACTAAAAGCTCATGGTTCCTGGGTCAGGCAACTCTGAAGTAGTTAGTCTGAACAAAAATAAATCTATAATATCACATTAAAATGTACAATAAGTTTCCACACATAATGTCACGTAACAAAAACATTTTTTCTTTGTTATCCCGTTGCAACGCATGGGCATTTACCTAGTTCGTATAAGAGGGACGTGGGACGAAGGAAAACGTCCATGATGCAACCTGCTCATATGTCTATCAAAAAGGCCATCACACTGACAAACTATTTATTCATTACGTCGATGATACATGTAGCACATCAATTAACGAAAATTACTACTAGAACTTGAAGTGAAAAGAAATACATACGACAGTTGATACAGAAGCTCATCGAGGAACACAGACATGAGCGGAGCACCGGTGTTTTTTTCTACCAGGCCGGCGGTGCTAGCTAGAAGTCTAAAGCCACACGGTCGGTAAGCTTCAGGTTGGAAGCCATCACATGAGCTAGGGATTATCGATCATGGGGCGCCAATAGCAGGGATCCCTGGAACCACCACCAGCGGGCCGGTGACGGTGCTGGTACCGGTGACGCTTCCCACCAGCGGCGTGTCCGGCAGCAACCCCAAAAGCTTCTCCTCGCCAACACCACCTGCACCAGCACCGGCACCGCGTGTCGCGGCAAGTGCCTGGCCCTTGGCGTTCAGCTCCCTCCCGTCGCAGTACGCGAGCACCACCAGTAGCAGGAGCGCGACGGCGAGGCTCTTCGCCATTGCTAGCTGGGAGGTTCGATCGGATATGGAGTAGTGGTGCTGACTGCTGAGGAGGAGATATCCTTGTGTGGCTGTGTTTGCGTGAGCTCGGGCTTGGGCTTAGCATCGTCGCGCGCGTTGCTTTTATAGGAGGGTGGCGGCAGTGCGTCGTCGGCGCCGGAGAGAAGGGGGATGGAAATGGGTAGAGGGGTGCGACATGCGGGTCCCTCGTCCTCCTCAAGTAGACGGTCACGGGCGGGGATAGAGGCAGGCACGTATGGCGGCATGTCAACGTCGTTCTACTGGAATCGGGCTGCATGTGGCCATGAATCTGTGCCGACTCATCACTAGTCGGTTTGGTTTGCGTTTCTTCAGTAGATACTAGATACTGTACTAGATATTTGAGTTTTTTGCAGGTTGGAATTTTGTGTGCTGTGCTGCTTCGTGGAGATAAGCAACGACTTAACCCTAGACTTGTAACTTGTTCACATCCGGCGGCTTCCGGCCAGTCGACGGCGACGTCGAGCTGCGCGAGTAATCCTCGCTTCATAGGATGATTATATTGATTTTCTGAACGCTTGGTGCAGAACGGACATGCAGCGCAACCTTGCAATGTGTTCTCGATCAGGCCACACCGCCCGAGTAATACTCCCTCCCTTAACAAAAAAATGTCTCGATCTAACCCAAATTTGCATATATCTACACACTAAATTATGTTTAGATATATACAAATTTAGACTAGGTTGAGACATCCTTTTATGTAGTTTGCTAGACCTAGACCTGTCCAGCAGTGTCTATGTGTTGTCCAATGAAAATGATCGTCCATGTTGAAAATGATCCAAGAGCTTCCAACTTTTATGGTGAGACGCTGAGAGCTTGATGAGAAATAAAGGAAACGAAGCTGGTTTGATGCGATCGTGACTTCGTGAGAGGAGCCGAGACGAGAAATATTCCAAACTTCCGAGTTAGCCGTGGGACCTGTGACTCTGTGAAACGAAGACGTGCCTTTGTCGAATGTTTTCCCCCGTGTGTAGTTTATGATCTGTTTGATGTGACCGATCCATAGGGGCTAAATTCAACGATCCATAGGTTCGTCGGCACTACGTACCAAAGCCTACTCATAAATCATAATGTACAGTAGCAAATATTATTTTCCTTAAAAAAAATGTACCAAATGCCATTTTAGTATTCTGGAGAGCATGGATTCGAACTATCAACGGGTGCATGAGAAAAGTTGTGTGCATCACTCGATGCAGAGTCTGGGGCTTTGTCCCCATTTCGGAAAAAAAAGGGTGCATGAGAAAGAAAACTAAATACCCCTCCGATCCAAAAAAAATATCATAGTTTTGAATTGCGGTTAGTTAAAAACTGCAACACTTATTATGTATCGGATTTACTAACATAAATAGCATCGAGGATCCGTGGATAGCGTGGTCCCTAGGATTTGAATCCCACAATAGCGTTGCAAAATTTTACGGATTCTCTTTTCTTTCTTTTTACTCCACCGTTCAGCTTTGACAAACCGTGTGCAAATTTTTTTTTACATCTCATATTTTGCATATTTCGTTGGTATCTCTCCAAGGAACTTTCTCTACAATCACTTGTATAGAAGATGTTTCTCAAGTTCTTGGAATTAAATTTAATGGATCCATGATCAAAAGTGATATACACTTTTTTTTTACCTAGCACGATAGCTTTTTCCACACAAACACTTAAACGACTGCAATTTATCAAGTTCATGGAGAAGATTTTTGAACACCCAACAGTTTATGAGGTTGTGTCCCACAGTGTTGTGGATTGTGCACCAGTTATTCTCGCATTGCTTTCGGATGTAAATTATCATGGCCGATTGTCCTTACCTTGGAACAGCCGGTTCTGCCTCTCACGGTTCCTCCACCTCTCTTGCCATGCCGCTGTCCTGCTCCTCCCCGATCGCGCCGCCGTCCCTGACGCTCGCGCTGCTCTAGCATCCCCTGCCTTCCCGTGTGGCGCCTCCACGACGGAGTACGGACGGCATCTCGACTTGTTCGGGATAAGAAATAAATGAGTGGTTTCGTGCTAGGTGGGTTTTAATTTGAACCGATCTATGTTTGTTTTGATTTTAAACTATGTTTTGCTTGCTATGCCTGAATCTAAGGTATGTTTCGTATATTATGTTTGAGTTTGAGACATTGAGGAATATTTGATCTAAATTGTGTTGAATTGGGATTTAAAAGAGTTAACATGCACATATATATGACAAATGGAGGGAAAAGGGTCATAGAGGGTGCAGTTTAGGACATAGGTAACAATGCGTGCCTAGACGTGCACTTAAGCGTGCGTACGCAGCGACAGCAAAATGCGTGCGCTTATGCCGTGCTATGCAGATGTAGAAGTAGAAATCAACGGTAGCCTATTTGAACCCTAGTCTAATACTACATCTGAAAATCTGCAGCATTTTTTGTCTAACAAAGATGCAAACCTCCATATCCTCTTTAATTAGTTCAGAGGATCTGCTAGAGTTGCTCGTCATACCATCCAAAAGTTGTAAACAGATCCTAAAAGGCACTGAATGTGCAAGCAGAATCACCCTGTAAAATGGCATGTTCTCCTCGTCTGAAACATACATTCCATTCCCTAATCCCTATAAACATAGTTCAGAGTACCAGTGTCACATGGTTTGGAAATTGCAATCCAAACTTTTTCCATCTTATACTAGTTTGACTTCTCATGAATCGTTATTACCTGTTCTTGGCTTAGGCAGAAGCTTATCAGTTCGATTATTTTACCCATCTTTCAGAAGAATGAATCATAATTTGATCGTGGATTCACTTTCACAGGAATTGTAAGCGGCTAGTAACAATGATGTCACCTACTGTCCAAAACGAACCCGGCCAGACCAACAAAACTGTGTAAAAAGTATCTGTCTAGTGTGTTGTAACTTGCTTGTATCTAGAAATACCGTAGGAAAGATTGTCACATTGGTAATTTAGTAAGCAAAATACGACCAGTTCAGAAACGACTCGTTCCCTGGTACTACAACCAGGATATATGGACCCAAGTACTCTGCACAAATTTCGTAATGTAACACCACCGAAACAACATGAAATTGTTGATATCGGTCGTCATTCAGATAACAGCAACTGCAGGCAGACTCTACATAGAATATATTACATATAATGTTATCAGATAAAGCAGCTACTAAAAGTAGAACCTTGTCCAACAGAACTCTGTCAACAAAACACAACTCTCTCCGGCCTTCAGTGAACACATTCCAACACCCAAAAACCAGCGCCTAGACTGGATACTGCGACACAGCACAACAGTGCCTAGTCTTCAGGGAAGGCCTCAAAAGGATCATCAACTGACAAATCTGATCCCGCTTGGAGGCTCCAAGAACCACCTCCTATAGGATAGCAACTGATCCTATATTGCACTTCGCAGTCCCTGCTAGCCCAATTAGCAGAATAAAGAGCCCCCAGTCCGGCAACCACTACTCGCCGCTCGACGTAAGTCAGGTCATTTTTCAACACGATGAACATTCTCTCAAGCTTCCGCGCATTCTCCGCAATGAACACGAGGAAATTAAACTCGTTATGGTTTCCTTGTAGCTCATGGAAAGCAAAAGTCTTGAGGTGCGACTGGACACACTCAATAGGACTTGTCTCCTGCCAGATCTTCAGATTATGGTTGATGGTGGGATCACGAGGTACCAGAGACTGTAATTGAAATCAGCAAACAGTTCAGCTACACATAGTGGTGAATAAAAAGCAGCAACCATATGCCATATAGTGATGATGATCCGAATGCCAATGAAAGGGCGAAGCGAGGGGGTGTTACCTCGACAACCAACGTGTCAACGTTAGGAAAGCATCTGAGGAAGCTGGGAAGCATCTTGACTTCACTGCGGACTCCAAATTGCAGTTGCACAGCCAACATCTGGACGCTTGACACGGTGGTGTGTGTGCTCACCTTTGTTCCAGCCTTCAATGCACCAGAAGAGCACAAATCAATCACAAACACAACTGGCACCAAATTTCTAAAATCCGCCAAACAATTATTTGCGCAGTCACCTTACCATCCTACCATGTAGTGATTATACGGTGATCAACTAAGTACCCGGACTTATACTCGTTTCGTCTATTTAGATTAGCAGATTAATATACAAATTTTAGATGCATGTGGCTTATTTTGGACTTGGATGATCTGTTTTGGATGATCGACTCGGTACCATGTAAAGGTAAGAGTTGACAAGTTACCATTCAGGTGTAAACAACACTATGTATTTAACGCTAGGAAAAGATATGAAAGATGGCTAGGACCAGATATGAAAGATGTATATATTATTAAGCTCTGAAAGATACATTACTAGGCACTAGCATTGCCAAATCACATACAAGCATAGAAAATGATCAAATGCCTTTAGGATTCTGAAAAAGAAACCAAAAACATTAAAATTATGTTCAACAAAACAAATCTGGAGTTCAGATATTTCCAAACGATTAAAAAAAACATTCAGAGATATGTAAATTCAAAGCAAAAGAAAATAATTTGTAATGTTAGGATAGTGTGATGATACCATGCCTTTTCGAAACCTCAGTATATATTACTACCTCTGTTCCATACTTCTTGCCGTAGTTTTAGTTTAATCGAACTAAAACCACGACAAGAATAATGGAACGGAGGGAGTACTATTCAGTGGTACCAAAAAACTATCAAAACAAAAAATAGAATAAACTATTCATTAGTAACGCATATGCAGATAATGTATGTTACTTCGAAGCACATAACTTCGAACACTTAATGGGCATACGTAAAGCGGTAGTATGAAACCTAGATTACCTCCATGGAACTAGGCAAATTTCATTGATAGAAGAAGCATCGAAATGTTAGATATATATGTTTGGTACAATTAGCATCTATATTGTGAGTTATGTAAAAGACAAGAGAAGTCACCTGGTCTTTAGGGAAATCATAAGTGAATCTCTAATATATGGAAATAGATAACTAAATCCATCTACGAACCCTGTATATTTCTATGAGGTGATGTGAAATGCTAGAAATAGAATGGCCATATGATGAATTTACCTTGATCAATTCATGGCTAAGATTCTATATATCTTACCTCCTAAGAAACAAGTAGAATACATTAAAATGGCTCTCATATATCTACATTCTAACAGAATCAAAACGATTATACTGTTTGGACGTATACAAGAGGTTTAAAGGTAAAAAACACATTTGTTTGGTCTTAGTAGCATGAAAAGTGAGGTGACCTCATGACAGAAATGGGTAACTGGATAAAGGAGTGAAGAAGGATCAAAACTTGAGCAAAATTATTATAATCAATCATGTAACTGTAAATCAGGTGAGGACAATCTGACTTATATCTACGAATCAGCAACAAGGAGTGAAGAAGGATCAAAACTTGAGCAAAATTATCATAATCAATCATGTAACTGTAAATCAGGTGAGGATAATCTGACTTACATCTGCGAATCAGCAACAAATGCATGGCAAATTGGAGACGATAAGTTCCAACCATCAATCCAAATCATCCTAAGGCAAAAGTATGATTACCAATGATCTACATCCTGAACAGGCAGCCATGCATACTTACCTTATACTCGGACCGCTAACTGATTTCCCATGTAATTGCCCGGAATTTCGGCTTATCCTGCCAATTACTCTTTTTTTCTAATCTTACTCGTGCCACACCTATTATAACTACATGTCTGGGTAAACTTCGTTTTAGAGCATTGTTTCCTGTAAGCAAGCATTTGACTCCTCCATATGATGAAAAAGAAATGCAATCTGAGATAGGAGTGGGCATGGCGCTGCCCTGCACGTACCTTGATGATGGTGTTGCCGATCTGCAGCGTGTGCACTCCTGGCTCCAGGTATCCCAGGACCCGCAGCTTAGGGGAATGGCCAATCTTGACTGTGGTGCTCAGATTGCTCATACGGGGCCAGCTCTGGCTCCAATTTCTCCAGAGGAAGAAGCGCTCGAGGCTTGGGGCGTCCACCACGGCGACCTCCTCCAAGATGGACAAGCAGAACTGCGCGGACCTTAGGCTGTAGCTGGTGAGACGAGCGTGCAATGGGGTCTGGCTTCCGGTGACCGTGAGGATCTCCAGCACGGGGCTGACGGCGAGCACGAACTCCAGGTCCTTGTCCTCCATGACGACGCAGCCTAGGATGAGCTGCTGAAGGTTGGGGAAGGCCGCGCCGCGCGGTAGGGCGGCGGTGTCCGGGAACACCCAGGCGCCGATGCAGAGGCGGCAGAGGGAGGCGCAGCTGAAGAGCGAGGAGGGGATGGGCAGGGCGCGGAGGGGCCAGGGGCGGTTGACGAAGACGAGCTCGTCGACGCCCTTGGTGGCGAGGAGCTGGAACCAGCGCGCGAGCAGGCGGCGGTCGGCGCGGTCCATGAAGCTGCAGGTGAGGCTGGCGAAGGGGAAGGGCCCAGGATGTGACTCGAGGGCGGCGGAGACGGCGGCGGTGACGGCACGGGACACGGACCCGGCGCGCGCGGGCCGGGCCCCAGCGCGTGCCGCGGGGAGGAGGTGGGTGTCGACGAGGACGGTCGGGGCGGAGCGCCAGAGGCCGCGCCAGCGCGAGGAGAGCACGGTGGTGCGCGCGCCGTCCTTGGCGGGGAGGAGGGAGACCACGCGGCGGAGGAGGTCGTCCGGGAGGCGGCTGACGCGGTCGGTCTTGTCGGCGGCGGCGGCGGCGGCGCAGCAGAGGGAGGGGGGTGTGGAGACGGGCGGCTTGGGGAGGAAGGCGTAGAGGAATGAGAGCACCGCCTCGTCGCCGGGGTTCAGCAGCTCCGGTGCCAGCCCGTGCAGCATCGTCGGAGGCACCGTGGCATCCTCTCCGGCGGGGTCGGTGGTGGGGCAGGACATGGCGGCGCAGCACACGGAGGAGGAGGAGGGGGGAGAAGGAGGGTTTGGTCCGAGTGAGAAAAGATGGCTCAAGAAAACAGAACAAATTTTGCTCATTTTGGGCCGAAAAATTCCAATTTTGGTCACTGAACTCTTGAACAAGTTTAATTTTCATCCTAAAACTTTTGTTTTGTTCAAAATAAACCTCGAAGTTTAGAAAAATTTCACATCATGTTTGACATGGCAAAAGGGAGCGTGGACTACCCAATGCCCATCCTGTCACCCTCTCGAAGCTGATCGGCTAGTTGCGCCTTCCAAGATGAAGGAAAGAGCACGGTGGCATGAATCGACCACAAGAGTTCTCAACATATTGATGACGGAATACCGCCAAAAATCAAAATGACGTCGGTTTGCACAAGCAGGGGAGATGTGAACAAGGGGGTGATGCAGGCAACCAGGGTTATGGAGGGGTCAAACGCCGTCTAGGAGCGATGAGGAATCACGCGGTAACATACTATCTTGACGATGACAAAGTGGTGTGGCATGGGTGCTCATGTGGGGACGTATGGGGATTTAGCGTCCCTATGAGGATTTTGAGTCAGTGGAGCGGACACATCTATTTCCGCGAGTCTCATGTTGTCCATGTAAGCGTTCTTCTCGAGTTATATGGGTTATGTACTTTTCAAAAGTTTAGGGTTCGACCAAACGAAAGTTGTAGGACCAATAATAAACTTCCTCGAGAGTTTAAGAATGAAAAATGGACTTTCTGAGCCCTTGTGTTTTTATAAATCCAGAGAGGTTTAGCTGGTGGGTATAGAATCGATGAATTAGAATATATAGTAGTTAGAGAATCACTGGGCAAGCATGCAAAAAAACAGATCTCATAATGTGTGATTTCTGAAATTCTATAGGGGTGACAGCATCCGGTAAAAAACAATGTATAGATGATGCTATTGATTCTGTAAAAGTAGATTATGTAAGTTTTAGGAAATCTAAAAAAGAAAGTTTGTCTTCTGAAAGGCTTTTAATGTTTAGATCAATAACTTTGAGTCACTTTCTTCTAAATGGCTTTGCAATAGGCGTTTAATGCATTGAGTATATGGAATAATAAGAATAGCTTAGTGTTTAACATGCAAATTTGGATCAATGTGTAACAGGTTTGGAGACTAGCTCATTCATATCTGAAGCTCTCGGTGATACCTTTCAACAATCTAGAGCCTAGAAGGGAGGGAGTTGGCTCAATTTCTGAGCTTACTCCTGGGAAATCGCAAGGACCTGTTGAGGCTGGATTCAGCTTGAGTGCGTGAAGATCTCCACAACGTTTCGAACATCCTGGGCAGTAGATGTTGTCTATGTCGTGTGTAGTTCGGTGGTGATGATGTGCTTGTATCGCTTCAGTGCTTGACCGCAAGCCGGTAGCTTGGTCTAGTTTGCCCTCAGAACTGCCATGGCCGCTTCTTAATTGGTGTTGTCATTGTCTCTGATCTTGTGTTGAACCAGTGTGCTCTCATGATGCCATTGTCTAATTTCCATATAGCTGATGATCATCCAAAACAAATGCAGTCGTTTGGCAACCTGCGTTCTCAATCTTACAATGCAAAAGAACTACACAAGTTTTGTAACATCTCGTCTCAAATTACCTGCGATCCAAAACCAACCCATTTACTTCAGAGACAGGACTAGTATCACAGGTGATTAGAGTTCACATCTTCTCATCAAGTGTTCCTCTATAGCACTCACAAATTCATTTCTGGGGTTACATGAAAAGGCAGGAACGACAATGAAGCAGACAACTCGAGTCCAACAAAACCTCTATATATGTCAAAGCAGAGCAAAATAAAAGTGACATAAAAACAAGAAAAATCATGTGGCGGCATCGGGCTACTTTGCAATTTACAACTCTTCCAATGTACAGCAGTAATTTCCAGAATAAGACAGCATCTGAACTAGCAACCCTTCATGTACACCGCAGATTGACATATATTATACACCGGTGCAGTTTTGCACACAAAACAAAAAAAAATCTCGTGCCTTCCGATTTTTTTACTGTCGCTTGGAGCTCTGATACAACTTCAAATCTTCTTTAGTGCTCTTGCCGTTTCAGTAGGTGAATCTGTGACTCTGCAATCTAGCCGTCGACCACCCAGACGATATCAGTGCAGCCACACTGACGCGATGAATCTCAGATGAAGAAATAGCCAGCCAAAAAAATATGTGGTTGTGTAATGAACACATACAACTGAACTAAGAATGCAATTGCCTTCTCCAACTGAATCACAAAAGGGAATTAGTGACCACTGTCCAAATGAGTCACAAGGGGAGAAGATTCCGGGCATAACGGCTAGCCGGATTGTTACGTCCAAGGCCCAACCCTAGGCCCAATGGGGTATTGTCTGTCTTCTTACTGTGATTGCAACATTTAGACGAACTAACTTGGCGATGGGATTTTGAGTTGGCCAGTGAATCATCACAATCATGGTCAGTGCCATTAGCATGCAGTGGCATGCTCTCACCATTTTGGGGGACTGCACTTCTTGTCATTTCAATCGTTGCCATTTCCTCATCAGGATGTAATGGCTGTGCTACCTTCTCGATATCCTCATTGTACCCCTTCAGGAAGAAGTCAGAACAGTTCTTACGTACCCCGTGGTCAAATGGATTTCTGAACCGACCACCTGGGCCTCTGAGATAACTGTACCTCAGGGCATTTGCCATCTCATTTGTTGTTATATTTCCAGATATCTGCAAGGCAGGAAGCAAGAAATGATCAAAGCATGGAGAAGAGTGTGCGTTGAAGGCAAGCCATATACAATCACGTATTTGCGTATTTAAACAAACATAAAAAGAAGACCAATCATTTTGAGTATGAAAGACCGAACAAAGTATCAATGACAAATATGATGAATCACGTCATGCTCACAAATAAAAATCTCTAAAATTATATGTAGATACAAGCATATGGATAAACAGAATACACTGGTCATCTCAAAACTAGACGGGAAAAAATACAGCTGACACTTGGCACAAGAAGAAGAATATGTAGCAGCATACGAATGGGTAAAACAATGTAATGGCATATATATATTCATTAAGAATGTGGAGCGTGGTTTAGAAACTTAATCCACGCTGTGCCGGTGACAGAAGGATGCAAAATTGTATCGTTAAATACTTATATGGAGTCTAAATGATCATACAATTGGGCTCATGGCAGGAGACACGTCCTTACTTGATGGACATTGTTGCAAATTTCACATGTTAAACAAAAGGCAGAAGATATTTGTTTCTAATTATTAAGTTGTATCTAAGCCTTCTGCTAACATGGATTCAATCTGGGCCATAGACCTCAAAAGGTATAATGATAAATAATACAGAAGTAATAATAGGCATGGTTCCTACCTGTGATGCTTGAACTAATGTTAGAGTTATAACGCCAAAGAAAAGGAAGAGATCCATTATAACAAAAGACACCACCCAAGGATGGTTTGTAGCTGTATAGTTAAGCCATCCACCAAATGATGCTGGAGAGGCTGGATCTTCTACGACTCCTGACATCACAAAAACAACCAAGATTAGTTAATCTTCCGTACTATAAACTGTAAGAAGAAAAATAATATATACATACTTATGATGGCTGTAGCACCAGTAATGATCATCGCAGAAACTTCCAGGATAAGAAACATAAAGAACTCCCATTTGTTTTTCTGCAAGTGAAACCAATTGTTGCTTAGAACAAACAATACTTCAACTAGGAACAGTACAGCTTTTCTTGCTCTTCGGCCTCAGCTTGGGTGTGTACACTAGGGTTAGTTATCTGGATGTTTGCTTGAAACATACAGTTTTCTATTCCTACATCATTACTATAAACCCTTCGTTCATAAATAAATGATGTTTTAGATATTGACATGGTTAATGATAGCATCTTGAACCATTAGTTTGTCTAGACAGTATTAGCAAAAAATTGTGTTATGAAAGTGTTTTTCATGACATATCAATCCAAATATATTTCTATATATTAGTAGTAAAGTTAGACAAGTTTGACTGCATGCTTTCTAGGAAGTCATCTATTTACGAACGGATGTAGTATTAGATTAGAAATAAGGAAGTTTAACACGCAAAAGGAACTGAGATGTGTACCTTTCCAATGCAATTTGATACCCAAGGGCAGTGATGGTCAAATTGCTCAACACAGCGATCACATGTAGAGCAATGTTTTGAGCGTATGGGCCTAACAATCTGTTGAAAAAACAAAAATGGTGATCATTTGAGGCTAACAACTAGTACAGATCGCAAAATTAAGAAGGGAAATAAATTACCTTGCAAGTAATGCATAGTTGAGACCAATTGCCAGCGATAAGTTCAGGGTTGTCTAGACCCCTCTTCAACAAAGGTTCCTGGAGCAGCAAACACACTATTAACATTGCACACTGTCTAAAACGGAATAATATTTTAAGTTCCCAAGGTGACAATCTATAAGGAAGTAGGAGATTAACATATTGATAGGACGCCACAGTGGCTCCCCAAAAATTTCAAGCTTACATCATCTCTTTGATTTTGTGAGTCTCTTATGTTCTTGTTGATGTAACCAGGATCTTTCCTGCATAACAAAAAGCATGGTCATACTTGTTCCAAACGAATTTTAAATGGTAAAAATCACATATGGTACCAACACCTGACTTCCAACAAAGAAATGAATGCTTACTTTTTCAAACCAGGCCACCCAACAAACAGTTATTATGTAATACATGCGAGAATAATACATGAGAAACCCAGTTTTCCAAAAAAAATACTTAAAGGTCACAATTATCTAGAATACGTTAGCATTCTCCCTACTATCGGCCTTCAAGTTATTATTACTTGCTATTATACCATGACCAAATATTTACCTGCTACATCTATAAAACAAACTAGTCCAGCTGTTGCAAGGAAAACTCCCAACCATGAAAACAGGCCAAATAATATTGTCATATTCGTGTTGTATTGTCCTGCAAAGAAGGACACAAATGAGTATCACATTCTGAATAACCAAAGAATCTGGAGAGCATCAATATAGTAATATACCTGCGATAACTGAATGTATATATGCAACAATTAAGCCAATAATAATACACCAAAGAACAGGTGCGAGTCCTAATTTTGATAGCTTCCCATAATAACTGTTCCCACCACATCCTTTTTCATGCACTTTTCTAGCATTCCCCTGCATAAAACCAAGCAAGCCATCTGAGTCAATTTAATGACCACTATAAGACAGATAATCTAGACTGGCAATAGGCAAAAATATAGTCTCCACAATCCCTAGAAGTTATCGACAAGCACTTTAAGAAGTGGTCACAATTTTCAGCTTCGGTCCTTCATGTCACTATGTCAGTATCCCTAAATGTACTCTACAAACACAAAGATCCACTTTTTTCGTACAAGAACTAATACGGTATAGCAGGAATATATAGAATCTATTGGAAAATAGAATGGGCCATGGAACACACTGAGTCTAATAATACTGGAAACTACTTGAAATCAGGTCTGTAAAATAATTCTCGAGAACGAACACATGCAGAGTACAACTACACAAACAAAACACAGCCATCAGTAATGTGTTTCATTCAGTTTAATTAAAAGGCCTGTAATCTATTACAGTATCATAAGATAGAATGACTCTTGAGATGTAGTTACACAAGTATGTAAATAAAAAACAAATTAAGCAATTCATAATACTCACAAGGTAAAATGCAACTTGCCGGTGATTCTTATCAGCAGCAAGTTGGGCCGGAGTAAACCCAGTTTTGTCTTGCACCATAAGGTCCTCCTTTTTACCAACCTGAACTAGCACAGTGCATGACTCCATATTCCCCCGAATGGCAGCCCAATGCAAAGGAGTACAACCTACGGAAAGCATTTATACCAGAGATGAATACCAAGCTCCCAAAGAGACCAACAGTGAGGAGAAATCACGCTCCTCCAACAGCCTAAGCTGTTGCAGTCCATATTAAAGTGGTGGCAAGGGCAGTAAATAAATTCAACACATGCCTTCTTTATCTTGCCGTCCCCTATAAGCCCCCAAAAACAAAAGGAGACGTATGGAATCTGCAAATCCCTTGTAAGCAGCCCTACAAATGTTAAGAATGTTACACGTCAATAAGACACCATGTAGTCATGTTTCAAAACATATTTGAGGGCACAGATGTCAAAAAAAGGAAAAGGCACAAACCAGTGAAGAGGACTTCTGCCATCGTTGTCAGGGACATCAGGATCTGCATTCCATTTTGATATAATGTGGTAGAGAAATGCCGTCTGACCATACTGTGCTGCAACATGTGTGGTCTGTGACATTATAGTAGATTGAATAAGGAACCGTGAAAAATACTCTAATAACAACTAACACTGATCAATGGACTTATTCTTCTGCTGAGGCTTTTATGGTCAGACCGGGAGATTTCATGGGCTACAAATAACTTAATAACATATATAAGAGGTCAATTCGAAAAAAAATTACATAAGTAGTGTTAGTACAAATATTTAAGGTTGGCATCAGACAAAAAGCACAATCCAAAGTTAATGTCAGTCAGTCGTATTTGTTACAAAGTTGCGCTCTGTGTTAATAGCAATGTTATGTAACAGAATTATCCAATTGCATGCTACATTAGCAAAACCGGGTCGGTAAAGACAAACAACACAACTGATATCAAGAACAAAAGCAGTTGGTACATGTACATCTATCCAGCAAAAACCATTACTATGGTAAGACACAGATGTTATTAGGTCAATTAATAGAGCTGATGACAATTCTACATCATTTCTTGACCTGTGTACCGTCTAATAAAACGTCCTTTCTTTTTGTGTCAGAGACAGAGATCCTCCTCAAATACATGCCCACACATATCGACCTCTGGTCAACTAATTTAATATATTACGTAGGCAGGAACATGATAGTTGACAAGCGCCATGGGTATAACAGATAAGTTAAGGCATAAACCTGGTATCCATATAAATCAGCAGCATCCACCTTAGCTCCTTCTTTCAGCAGTAGTTCTGCAACTTGAATATGACCACGCACTGCACTCCAGTGAAGAGCTGTTTGCCCTGTATGGTCTATAGCATTTACATCTGCTCCATGCTGTCCATATAACAAGAATCATCATCACACAATAGAAAACCAAAAGGAATATAACAGTAAAGAAGTGCATAGCAAAATTGTGATAGATTAATCCAAGGTAAGCATAGAGGTACTAAGGGTAACCATCGTAATGTTGGCGCTTTCACTTATGATTAACCCCACGGATATTCAGGAGGCCAAGTTGGAGAAAGCCGATGTCAGGGGGGTTGATTGCATTGTCTTAAACCTTAACAGCAGGACATACAATTGAAACGAACCAACCAACGTGGTATGATCCGGTCCAGTGGGATTACCTCAGAAATGTCTGGTGGTTCACAGGGACCCTAAGCCCTAACCAAGCTATAAACAAAAGGCCTTGGACTGGCCCTGCTCAGACCTACATACCAACCATAACATACACCTGAGGCATACCAAAATAGCCTAAAGGTAAAGCCCAAAACCTATACCAGATGCCCAACTGCCCATTGTGATCCCAGGAAAGAACCCCACAACAAAAGGGCATTATGATACTTTGCTGCCATTGCAAGACACGGACCAAAATCACACATCAGCACACAGCAGTTGCAAATTAACACCAGTAAGTGTGTTGACAACGGAACACATTCAGCAGGAGATGAGCTACAGCTGGGCTACGAAATTCGGAGCTGATCAACAGGCGAGCGATTAGAATTGAACTGCTAAATAACTAGAGCGCAGCTCGGACCATACGAGCATTCCTCTATTGTAACGTAACAGCCTACGACGGTGGGCAGGCAATCAGAAGCTATAAGTAATGTGAGGGAAGCTGGGCGAATGTGGGACCTCGAGGATGTACTGTGCGGCGGCGACGCGGTTGTTGAGGGCGGCCCACTGGAGCGCGTGGTAGCCGAGGCCGTCGGGGTCCGTGACGGAGCGGCCCTCCCGCTCGACGAGGCGGTGCAGCTTCTCGAGGTCCCCGTACGCGGCGCCCGTGTACACGTCGTCCTTGAGCGGCTCCTCCGGCGCGTCCGCCTCCCCCGCCCCTTCGGCGGTGACGACGGCGGCGGAGGGGGCGGCGGTCGTGTCCTCGAGCACCTCGATCTCCGACGCCATGGCGGGATCGGGCGCCCCGGATTGGGTCGGAGGGGAGGACGGGGAAGGAACGCGGAGGTGCCGGCCAGAGGGACCTCGTCGATTTGACTCGGTATTTTTGGCGTTTTAATTATTTCGCTGTATTTTGGCCGGAGGAAGAAGACGGAGGCAGGCCGCAGGCAACGACCGGGGCGAACGCCACATTTGACCGGTTTTCCGTGGACGTGTTTGTTTTGTCGAAATGTATAAACTTCTTTTCTCTGACGCGTCCAATAAAACGTCCAACAACTGTGCCGCACAAGTGATATTGAACGCCATCACATGTTACCGCATAAAAAAAGTGTTGTACCGGTCTTCAGAATTCAGAGAGGAAACAACAGTTCATCATATTCATTTCATACATAGCATTAATTAAGGGAATTTTTTAACTGAAGGGGTCTGATATAGTTAATCCCATCCTAAACCTAACTCGAACCCTACGCTAAATGGGCTCCGGGATGTCCTAACCGGGATTGCATTTGCGGCAGCGCCGCCGAGCTCTTACTCGCCGTCGAAGTACGTTCGCTGGCGGATGGCCTCCAGCTTCCACTCGTGCTAGCACGCGAGGTGCTCATCTGAACCAGCGTGTGAGCTCGTCAGCGTTCCAGGCCTTGAGCGCGGTGGTTTATCAAAACATAAAAAGAAGGCCTTAAGCGTGGTGTCGTGCAGACGTGGCGCTTCACGCGCTGCTGCTCCAACCACCTCATAGAGAAGAGAACGACCTCGTGGAGGATAATTCAAGTGGGGCAGGCTCATCTGGCGCGGGGGCTAGCATCGTAGGTGGCGGCGATCAGGGCAGGTGCGCTTGAAGAGTCGGCTTCGACATCGTGGGTGCCCCACCGGTGGCAGCGCGACATGCGGCTGCGGTTGTGGCCCTGCTCCGAGCGTCGTGCGGTGTTACTCCTCGTCCGCCGCTAGCGCACGCCACGTCCTACCTCAATACCTTCACACGGGCTCACGCAGTGCTGCAGGTGGAGTTCACCGGACACATCCACGGGTGTCGAGTGGTAGGTCGGGAGCTTGGGGCGAATGGGTGGGGATATCTGCCAAGATTTCTCGTCGGAGGAGGTGAGAATCGAGCGGAGGGCGACAAGAAATCAGGGGGCGAAGAGGGGAGGAAACCTCACGTACCCTCCCAACCCATACCTTCTGAGTCAGATCTCGTCGCTGTGCTTTGGGTGGATTCTGCGGCCGCCTACATGAGTGGAGCTACGCCTTGTTCCAGGGTCGGCGGTGGCCGGCTTCTTCTCCGACGTCCTTGGCGTTGGAGCAGAGGTGACGGGCCGGCGGCGGGTTCAGCAGAGGATCCAGGGGACCGTGTTGTAATTTCTTTCTTTCTAGGGTCTTTTCTGCTGTTGTGCTGGGGCTTGGGACCCACTTGCCGTGTACTGTGTGTTGTATTCCTTGATGTATTGTGTTGAATACATGCAGTATACTAAGTTCAAAAAAAAAAACCCATACCTTCTGCTCGACAGCTCAAGAAATTGATACGATGCATCTGGACCTATATAGGAACAGTCCAAGTCTCCAACAAACAGAGAATTACAGTTGAATATTGATATCTTATTGTTACAAGAAAATTACATTATATGGCACATCACAGGGCAATCCGTACGCAAAAGTATCACTAAACGGTAGCAGAGCTTATTTAAAATACAATACAAAGCTCGAGTGCAATATAGAAATGCCATTTATTGTAAGCAACTACACATGCATCTCAACCTACATGTGTATAGTCTAACAAGAATTTAAGCTGAATACTGATAGTCTGAATGTTGCAATGGGACAGAATAGTTTGGCGTATACCACGTGGCAATCTATATGGAATAATATCACTACAATTAAGCAGCAGTTTATTTATAGTAAAATACCTCCCAAGCTTAATACAAAAGTGTCTTTCGTTGTAAGAAAATGACACCACTGCCTGTCCAACTATATATGAATCTAACAAACAGAGAATGCTAGTACGATTCTAACAAAAAGAGAATTCGTGCTGAATACCTGCAGTCAAACATAATTGACCGGTACACATCTCACACTAAGTAGCATAGATAGTCCGATAGTATCACTAAAAAGTAGCAAGAACTTATTAAATGTACCGTACAATGCTCACACTGTGTGGCTTAGGGCGTGGGGGTGGCTCCTCAGGTTGTAGTTGTGCTTGACAGGATATCGAGCCTTGTATATTCAGAGAATCAATGAGCTGAGCCATCGCCGGTGATATACATCATGAACATACAGAAGCATCCGACCATGAGGAGAAGAGTGAACAAAGAGGGCAGGGTCGTGATCACTTGCTTTGAAGCCAGCATATATGACCAGAAAAAAGAAGCACGAAGAGCTTGCTTGAAACCCATACAAAGAACATCGCAGACAACAGCAAGAGCAGCACGCGGTGAAGTCCCTTGCATGCACCGATGGCTCAACGCCGAGACAAGAGGAGGGTAGGGTGAGGTAAGAGGCCATGGCAACACACCTCCAGGGGCTGAGTTGTGGTGGTTCCAACCCTAGCCCTCACCTTGCTAATGCTATGGATACCATGTTAGACAAATGGATCATGTGTTGCTATTGGCTTAAGGGTCAGATTATACAAGTAAATGCTCCAATGGAACCCTATAAAAGGGCTCAACTACACACCTGACAATTACACTTGTAATCATTGATTGAGATGCTAACTTTGCAGGTCTTTATTATTCTCTGATTGAGATGGCTGGGTGCTGCAAGAGTACGAATTAAGAAACTACATACCTATCTTAACAAACTAAATCTCGGATCATGACAAACAAATCCCTAACTTAAGGCAAGAAGAAATGGCAAGCAACTAACAGACTGCCTGCTCGGTGTTACTCGCCACGCTAATGGTTGTATGTTCTGCCCCAAAGAAAGAAAAACATGTTGTCACATATTGATACATAATCTGTAGATAATAACAATAAGAAAAAGCAACAGAGAGCCCACAAGAGGATAGACATTGATATAACTGAAATATGTCAACTTAGCAATGAGCAAGGCAACGTTCATTAGTAATCGTATCAGGAACAGCCCTAATATTGTTCTAAGAGAAAAGGACTGAACTTATACGCGGAAAAGCTGAAGTAGAAAACTACTCGTGTCTGCATAACCTTCCTCCAAAGCCTTTATTTCTTAGTGAAATTGCTAAACAGAGCTATGAGCTAAAAAACATGGGAAGGACCTACTTTTCCAACCGTACGAAATACTCCTAGTCCCACCGCCTTGTCCTCGAGCATGTTTGAAGGCCTTGAGGTGATGCTGGACGATGAATTCAGTGACGCTGCATCAAACCGACTACCATCTTGTCGCGTTCCGATGGTATGGAGCTTTCTCACCTGAATCACCACCTGTTGGGTGATTCCAGGGATATGCATATGCTTACCGCTTCCAGGAAGGGAGACGACGCCCTCGACATCGATGTAGGTTCCTTGGCGCATGGTGGCCGCGAAGCGCACCATCTGTGTGGTGATCCCTTCTTCGGCGCCGGCGACGATCATACACCGCACCGTTTCAGTTTGGTTGAGCAGTACCACCATTGTGCTCGTCTTGCTCAGCGGCCGGACAGAATCCACTGAGCCGAAGACCAGCACGTGCTTGCCCACCGTTGCCTCGTCGAGCTCTCCAGCAAGTATCCACGGCCGTTGGCGGAACATCTCCCAGGAGACGCGGCCGTACACGGACGCGTACGGATCCTCCTGCGCCCTCTTAACTCTCCCCCTGCTTCGGATGTGCTTCTTGGTGACGGCCCCCGTCGAGATGTGATGAAACGCTCGGTATTGAGGTTCTAGAGGAAGACCTACATTTCCAGCCCTCCAAAGATCCACCTCTGGTCCCACCGGCTTGTCCACGAGCATGTCTGAAGACCTTGAGGTGATGCTGGACGATGAATTCAGTGACGCTGCATCAAACCGACTACCATCTTGTCGCGTTCCGATGGTATGGAGCTTTCTCACCTGAATCACCACCTGTTGGGTGATTCCAGGGATATGCATATGCTTACCGCTCCCAGGAAGGGAGACGACGCCCTCGACATCGATGTACGTTCCTTGGCGCATGGTGGCCGCGAAGCGCACCATCTGTGTGGTGATCCCTTCTTCGGCGCCGGCGACGATCATACACCGCACCGTTTCAGTTTGGTTGAGCAGTACCACCATTGCGCTCGTCATGCTCAGCGGCCGGACAGAATCCACTGAGCCGAAGACCAGCACGTGCTTGCCCACCGTTGCCTCGTCGAGCTCTCCAGCAAGTATCCACGGCCGCTGGCGGAACATCTCCCAGGAGACGCGGCCGTACACGGACGCGTACGGATCCTGCGCCCTCTTGGCTCTCCCCCTGCTTCTGGTGTGCTTCTTGGTGATGCCGGCGGCATCGGAGGCCATCGTGGTCGTCTGTTGTGCTCGGTCGAGATCTGGAGAAGCACCCGGTATTAATCAGCTTCGTCTAGGTTTGGGAATTGCACTCGGACTAGGAGTTTATAGAAGATTGAAATCGGAATCAGTATTCAGATTTTTACCTTCCAAAGGACAAGACTCTGTAGAAATCGGAACCTTTCTCCTAGCGGTCTGCAGATTTCCTAACGCGGCGGCGGGATTCAGATGGCTACGGCTATGGCGAGAGCTACCTCTACAAGACATGGCTCCGCATACGCGGTGGACGCGAGCGCCAAATCCCCTTGTGTTCCTTTGTTCTGCATACGTTTTGTTGATCGATCTGTGTCCGCAGGTGAACGCGATGCAGAGTCCCCAGGAGAGCTGGAGAGGAATCTCAAAAAAAAAAAGGAGAGCTGGAGAGGAACACGCGGAAATCGTTACTCACAGTATGAGTAATAAGAAATAAAGCATGACGTAAGCGGAAACCTAAAATGGAGCATGAGCTACATGGGTCTTGCTTTTTTTTTTTCAAAATTCAAATTCCACATTGTTGAAGTTTCAAAGTTTTCTTAATTTTTTGTCTAGATGTAGCCAATGATGCATTCTACCACTGGGTAAAATCACGAGGTAAAATACATTGTATTTTTTCCTACGCAAAAATGATAAAATCTGACAAATGTTGGAGGTTTTTGTAGAACTAATGTTAGAGGTTTCAAAATCTGTACTATTAATTATTTCTGATCCACGATTTTTTCAATTTTGCCCAGCCCAAAATGCAGTCTTTTGAATTGGATTTTTGCATACTGTTAGAATCCATCATCATCTACATCTGAGATTCTTTTCCGAAAATTCTGAAACTTTAAATAGCGTTTTGGAGTTTTTAAAAATCCAGCCTTCATGTAGCCAGGAGCAGGGGATCCAAAATGCCACTATCGTAAAAGTAAATGTTACCTTTTATACCTAGGGCCAAAGTGCCAAACCTGGGTACATCGTCTCGTGCCAATCTTGCGCCACGTTTGTTAATGTCTCCTGCCGTAACGAAATCTTAACATGTCATCTCTCGAGGAGATGTGATGGTGGTGATACTTGGTCATTGTCATGGAATGTGAAAACACACAACGAGTTACATATAGAGCCTCGTGCAAGTGGTTGGAAAGCAACATGTTTATGCCCCTCATTACCATATGGGATTTCCAACCACACTTTCATTGGGTGGATGTAAATATTCCGTACTAAATATGTGACTTATTGCTGTCCGATTCAAATTTTAGATCGAAATGATCGGTTCGCTGTCATGAATGTGGCGAGGGTATTAGCTGTAATTGAATCAAAAATTGATAGTATAGATGTTTTTTGAGCGTTTTTCACCTGGTCAGAACAGACACCAGAGCGACTTATAATATGATATAGAGTGAGTAATAGTTTTAAATATTATACCCGACCTTTGCATAATTAAGATGCACACAACTCAACAAGCTCTCAGGTGAAGGTACGGATATGGGTATGATTGTTTTGAACATCATCTCTCATGGATGGAGATGTGATGGCGGCGATACTTGGTCGTTGTCATGGAATGTGTAAACACACGGCGAGTTACATCTAGAGCCTCGTGCAACTGTGCAAGTGGTTGGAAAGCAACATGTTTATACCGTTCATTACGATATGGCATTTTCAGCCACACTTTCATTGGGCGAATGCAAATATTCCGCACGATACATGTGGCTTCCCAAGTTCTCATCTATCAAAACCACCTTCAAATTAGTCAAAGTTGAGAAATGCAGATTCTGCAACTTAAAGTTTGTTTCAGTCATTTTGAATATCTTAGGAGAAGAAAATGAACTTAGTGAAAACTGAACCAAAAGGTTTGAACTCCACACATCAATCTGAACGAAGAAACTACGCAAAAACAATCGAACTAAGCCAAAAAAAAAAGGGCATCTCACACCGGTATTATACTACAGTCATTATTGTATACGTATATGCTGGTTCAAAAGTCCGAACGTACCAGACTGTCTCGCTCCATTATGACGAGGCAAAACTTTATTTCCTACATTTTTTATTGTGGTAATAACAAATCCTGCTACGCTTTCCTTGGCTTCGCCATTTCTCCACACTTGCCCCCTCCCTCCATCCCTTGGCTTCGCCTCCACTCCTCCCACCCCCCGATCTCGCCGTCGCGCGGCGGCGGCGATGGCGGGGAACGACAACTGGATCAACAGCTACCTGGACGCCATCCTCGACGCCGGCAAGTCGTCCATCGGCGGCGACCGCCCCTCGCTGCTCCTCCGCGAGCGCGGCCACTTCTCCCCGGCCCGCTACTTCGTCGAGGAGGTCATCACCGGCTACGACGAGACCGACCTCTACAAGACATGGCTCCGGGTACGTGGTGGAATCGACCGCCAAATCCCTCACCCCCCGCCGCTGTATTTCCTCCGTTCTGCTCACGGTATATGCTGATCGATCTGCGCGATGTGTCCGCAGGCGAACGCGATGCGGAGCCCCCAGGAGAGGAACACGCGGCTGGAGAACATGACGTGGAGGATCTGGAACCTCGCCAGGAAGAAGAAGGAGGTGTGCTCTTTTCTCGCTTATACTTCCCTGTCTGTGTTGTAGCTCTGTATGCTTGCGACGATTCTGCACAGAGAATGGAATGCTCTACTGAGTTAGGTGGGTCTAGTTTTTGCTCAGGAGGAGATAAAGGATGAAAGAATAAAAAATTGTTGTGGCTTAGGTGATATTTTAGAAGGCGTCAGATCTGCTCAGAGGGGATAGGTAATCGAAATTCTCGATTGATTTATGGAGGATGCTTGCCATTCTCTTACAGCGTTAGACTTATGGCCATTTCTTGATGAAACTGCAAAGAAATTCAGTTGGGGTTGCTGAAGAAATGTGGGTAGCATGCAAAAAATGGTGGGTGGTATTGCTACGGCTTCTGCTTGAAGCTTGAGCTGTTTACAATAGCATATTACCTTACTGCAGCTATGATATTAGTATACTACCCTGGATTTGATTTTCCTTAGGTTTTAATGTCGCCAATAGCCCCATACCTCATGTTTAGCATGTGAATGGTGTCGTTTGATAAATCCATGGACATATAGAAATAACTTGCACAATTTTTCATAGTTACTGGTAACAAAAGGAGTTGCCTGAACAGACACCAGTTGACCCAACACAACATGCTGACTCAGCGCATCCCTTGTCAACAACCATTTTGTTTAATCCCTAAAGCTCTCCTTAGGTTATTTTGTTCCCATGACATACAATGTTTCTTCCATTTACAATACTTTTGCACATAATGTTTTAGTACACCGCCGGTTGTTCAGTTCAGTTCAATTCGACCTTTTACTTTTCGAATAACTAACTCACTCTACCTTCTTAGTTCTAAGTTCTACTACATTTTCTATTACATTTTTATATCAAAGAGCACAATTTTTTTTGTTAAATACCAATATTGGACGATCCATTTCCATTGTCTATAATTCTAGCCTGCCCTCTGTTTATCCTGTACATGTTTTGATACGCAGTTAGAGAAAGAAGAAGCCTGCCGTTTGTTGAAACGGCATCCAGAAACCGGGAAACCACGAACTGATGCTACAGCGGATATGTCTGAGGATCTCTTTGAAGGCGAAAAGGGAGAAGATGCAGGTGATCCATCTGTTGCATATGGTGACAGCACCACAGGAAGCTCACCTAAGACCAGTTCAGTTGACAAGCTATATATAGTATTGATCAGGTACAGTAATTTTTGATTGAAATTATGTTATTTCTCTGTGATTGTTCATCATAACAGCAGGAACAGCTAACATATTAATCTCTTCATAAGATGCATGCCTGATAGAAGATAGTCAACCAGTTCGTAGAAATAACATTCTTATTTCATACCGAAACAACCCGCACCAAGAAATTCTTCATTTGGTAGCAAAAGAGTACTCTGAAGGAAATTCTAACACGACGTATGAAATAAAAATACCTCTTTATCATGTCATTCCGTAAATTATGATGTCACAAATGCCACCAATCCTGTCCCTAAGCACCATCACATGAAAAGAAACATAGGGCAAATAATTATCTTGCTTTGACGGTTGATAGCTGGATTCTTTACATTACCTTTAAACTGATGTGGTGGCTATAATGCTCTGCTGGTTTGCTACATATGATCCTGGTTTAAAATTTCATATTTATTAATGAATTTATGCAGCTCTGTTGCATTTAATCTATAAATGTATCTCGACTGACTATGGGATAGAGTTAGGCTTGAACGAATCTTTTATCAATGCATCACATGTTTGAAAGCCTTCTAAGAAACACACACTGAGTGGTTATAACCCATCCTTTAGACTCAGAAGTGAATTGCCTGCCTAAGATTTGTGTTGAATTATATTGTTTGTTAATCATCAATGCTTTACACTGCAGCTTACATGGTCTCGTCCGTGGTGAGAATATGGAGCTAGGCCGAGATTCAGATACTGGTGGCCAGGTAATGTTGGTACACTTAAGTAAAAAAACAATGGTTGGAAATTGGCTAGCAGGATTGCACCAAGTGATCTAGTATACTACATGGTCTTCTAAGATTTGGCATCTCAAATTTAGTATAGTATAACATATCGATGTTACGTGGATTCTTAACATTTTACAATGCAAAATTTACTTTAGTCTGCATTTTAAGGAGAGTTGCTCTTGGGCCTTGGATGTTTTCTTGCCCTTTGTGTTAACATAGGTTATAGAAATTATCTCATGATTGCTTTCAATGATAGTTAAGGTCCACCGTATCGAGGGCATGATGTTTACCTTCTTTTCCTTTTGTGTTTAAATATGTTATTGGTAACATTCATACTTGCATTAACCTTTTCATCACATATAACCTCATCCTGTTTTTCAGTAAGGATCTGTATTTGTTCTTATATTTCCCATCAACCATAGGGTAAGGTAGGTGCATAACACTGTTTTCATTTACCATTTTGTAGGTCAAATATGTGGTTGAGTTTGCTAAAGCATTGAGTTCATCTCCTGGAGTTTACCGTGTCGATTTGCTCACAAGACAGATTGTAGCGCCCAATTTTGATCGTAGTTATGGTGAACCTGAAGAAATGCTGGTTTCGACAACCTTTAAAAATTCCAAACATGAAAGGGGAGAGAACAGTGGTGGATACATCATCCGGATACCATTTGGACCAAAAGACAAGTACCTAGCTAAAGAACATATGTGGCCTTTCATTCAAGAATTTGTTGATGGTGCACTCAGCCATATTTTGCGCATGTCAAAAACCATTGGTGAGGAAATTGGTTGTGGGCATCCAGTATGGCCTGCTGTGATTCACGGGCATTATGCCAGTGCTGGAATAGCTGCTGCTCTGTTATCGGGAGCACTTAACCTGCCTATGGCATTCACGGGTCATTTTCTCGGGAAAGATAAATTGGAAGGGCTTCTCAAGCAAGGGCGACAATCAAGGGAACAAATAAATATGACATACAAAATAATGCGCCGAATTGAAGCGGAGGAATTATCTCTTGATGCATCTGAAATTGTCATTGCTAGTACTAGGCAAGAGATAGAAGAGCAGTGGAACTTGTATGATGGTTTTGAGGTCATACTTGCAAGGAAGCTTCGAGCAAGAGTCAAGCGTGGTGCTAACTGCTATGGACGTTATATGCCTCGTATGGTTGTGAGTATACACATTTTAACCCCCAGTTGTAATAGCTTCGAATTTATATGATGTAATTTAAGCAATTATCACTGACTGTGGTTTGCACAATCATCTATTACAATTCATCCATCATTTTCTTGTTCCTGGCATTGCAGATAATTCCACCTGGTGTTGAATTTGGTCATGTCGTTCATGATGTTGATATGGATGGTGAAGAAGAAAACCATGGCCCGGCATC
Source organism: Poa pratensis (assembly GCA_947311845.1). Classification (NCBI taxonomy): domain Eukaryota; kingdom Viridiplantae; phylum Streptophyta; class Magnoliopsida; order Poales; family Poaceae; genus Poa; species Poa pratensis. The sequence continues at coordinate 21,523,118 of CAMZMU010000062.1, forward strand.
TGAAGATCCACCTATCTGGTCGCAGGTCACTGCATTTTCCTCAGATTTCCACATAGAGGATCTCACATAATAGTATAAACTTTATTCTGTTTAATAAAGGTTGCTTGCTTGTTCCTGTTAAGCCTGTATTTTCTATGTTTAAACACTGATAATCCATGCATGTACAACTGATGGCAGATAATGCGCTTCTTTACGAATCCTAGGAAGCCTATGATTCTGGCTGTTGCCCGTCCGTATCCAGAAAAGAACATCACATCACTTGTGAAGGCATTTGGTGAATGTCGTCCACTAAGGGAGCTCGCGAATCTTGTAAGATAGGACTTGACCATCTTGGGTTTACGTGGTTTATTTCCGTTATGTAGTGTCTGGAATGACGCTATCTTTTGTTGTTTGAACTTTTAATTTTGCATTGCAGACACTAATCATGGGTAACCGTGAGGCTATTTCAAAGATGCACAACACGAGCGCTTCTGTCCTGACATCAGTGCTCACACTAATAGATGAATACGATTTGTATGGTCAAGTGGCGTACCCCAAGCACCATAAGCACTCTGAAGTTCCTGACATTTATCGTTTGGCCGCAAGAACAAAGGTATGTTTTTCGTGGGGTGACATGAATGAATTTTCTGTGTGCTAACTTCCTCATGCTTCGTTATGTTCCCTTTGTTCGATTCATTTTGTTGACCTGCTTATATTTTACTTATTTATCTTTTCACCCCTTTCATGAAGATCCATTGATATACACACATGTAAAACAGTCAAATAAGACGAATATATGATTCTTGATTTTATGAAGCAGAAGCGTTATATTTGTTTTTTGTATAGTTCATTGGTGCTAACTATTCTTGTCCTGATTGCATGGATGCTGATAATCTATTCTTCTTCTTCAGGGGGCCTTTGTAAATGTGGCTTATTTTGAACAATTTGGTGTCACCTTGATAGAGGTAGAATTAGAGATAGAATTAGAGACTCTAATTTTCCAGTTGCAGCAATTACCTTTTCAATTTTCTAATTACAACCGATATTTATATCCATGAGCAGGCTGCTATGAATGGTTTGCCTGTTATTGCTACAAAAAATGGAGCTCCTGTTGAAATGCAACAGGTATGTGTGCTTACGACTTTGTTTTGCCGTGCTATTAATGTAAAAGACTAATTTTAAGAGGGCGTCACTGTCTCCTCTCTGGTCGATTTCAATGTAGGTGCTCAACAATGGTCTCCTTGTCGATCCACATGATCAGAATGCCATTGCAGATGCACTGTATAAACTTCTTTCTGAGAAGCAACTGTGGTCAAGATGCAGAGAAAATGGACTAAAAAACATTCACCAATTTTCATGGCCTGAGCATTGCAAGAATCACTTGTCAAGGATATTGACTCTTGGTGCGAGATCTCCTGCTATAGGTAGCAAAGAGGAAAGGAGCAATGCACCTATATCAGGAAGGAAGCATATAATTGTTATTTCTGTAGACTCTGTTAACAAGGAAGATCTAGTCCGGATAATCCGAAATGCTATTGAGGCTGCACATACAGAGAACACGCCGGCTTCAACTGGTTTCGTGCTGTCAACTTCATTAACAATATCAGAGATATGTTCACTACTAGTATCTGTAGGCATGCATCCTGCTGGTTTTGATGCTTTCATCTGCAATAGTGGGAGTAGCATTTATTATCCTTCATATTCCGGTAGTACGCCCAGCAATTCCAAGGTTACACACATAATAGATCAAAACCACCAATCACATATTGAGTATCGTTGGGGTGGAGAAGGTCTAAGAAAGTATCTAGTGAAATGGGCTACATCAGTGGTAGAAAGAAAGGGAAGAATTGAAAGGCAAATGATATTTGAAGATTCTGAACATTCTTCTGCCTATTGTCTTGCATTTAAAGTGGTCAATCCAAATCATGTAAGCCTTTCGTTTCCCTAATCTCGTACTCTGTGGAAGCTGCACCCTATTTGTGTTGCCCTTCACAATTTTTAATGTGATATTCTCTCTCCCCTTGTCTAGCTACCTCCTCTAAAGGAGTTGAGGAAGTTGATGAGAATCCAGTCGCTCCGTTGTAATGCGCTGTATAACCACAGCGCCAGCAGACTGTCTGTAACTCCTATTCACGCGTCTCGCTCTCAGGCAATAAGGTTTGTTGTTTACTTTTTCTGTTTTGTTTTCTTGATTTATCAGTTTACCTTGTTACCATACATACCTTCCAGTTTTTAGATTGCATAGCATTGTTTTTTATCCTTATATGAAAAACATGTATTCATGTTTGGAGAACACTAAATGGTAGGAGTAGGTCTTTGCTATACTAATACTAATCTGGAGTAGGTCCTTTGAAGCAGTAGTATTCTTACCCAAAGCTTTATGAAAGGCTTTATGCATTGAATTGCATTCACATACCAACTTCTGTCAATTTAGAGAGCAGGGACCAAGGTTTCAAAAAAAAAAAAGAGAGCAGGGACCACAAGATCTTTTCCCACTTAAAATCAACACAAGGTTTAGCATTCTCTCTGAAACTAGCTAACAATGTGGGGAGCCTTCTATTGACCGTTTAGACTTTAGACGAGCATGTCATCTGGAATAGATGGCTCATATGTGTCTGTGTCTTGTCCCCTTAAATAATTGAGTCCCCGCACATGCCTGTAAACTATACTATACTTGTAGTCCTGATGAAAAGACTTCTTCTGTAACTAGGTACCTGTTTATACGCTGGGGAATAGAGTTGCCAAATATTGTAGTCCTCGTTGGTGAAAGTGGTGATTCAGATTATGAAGAACTGCTAGGGGGTCTCCACAGGACCATAATCCTGAAGGGTGACTTCAATATTGCCGCAAACAGAATCCACACAGTCAGGAGATACCCCTTGCAGGATGTTGTCGCACTGGACAGCTCAAATATCATCGAAGTCGAGGGTTGCACTACAGATGTCATCAAGTCTGCTCTGCGGCAGATCGGGGTACCGACACAATAACGCCACGGGACAAGGAAAAGAAAGGGAAGTAACACAGTTTCCATGCTTTGATGGGAATGTCGATTTTGTTTGTAGGTTGTAAAGTGTGGGTGTCTTGGGAGCCGTGAATAACTTCCAACAACTGCTTGTATTATTCACAAATTTTGAGGTGAACAATGAGTTTGTATACGTCACAAAGGAAGACAAGACATGGGTTCAGATATCCATGATGAGAAAACATACATCGAGAATGTTTCAGAAACAAGAAAGCCCGTGAAGGGCAGATAATTTCTAACGTATGATCACTGCCTGCCACTCTTGCTGATATTCTGAAAAGAATATTGAGTGCTCAATACAAATTTATATCTGAAATATTCGTACCTATATTTCTCCCTGAAGTCGTATTTTGATTCAGTCTTTCCTCCCTACGTTTTTAAAAATAAGATGTTTTAGCTAGCTCACATGTTGACTGGGTGTAAACCCAAACAAATGTACATATACATTGAAACACGTCTACATACATCTAGATAAATTTGAATGTAGACAAAAGATAAAGCGTTTTATATTTATATAAACTGAGGTGGTACAAATCTAAGCTGTGCCGTAGTATTCCTTGTTTATCTTCAGCAGCTGTCGCGTTTCAGTGCAAAAGTCTGACGGTGACGCATTTGAGGTGAGGAATAAGCAAGTTTGGTACGACAGCTAGAACCTAGAGGGCAGGAATGCAAGGTCCAAAACTCGTCCGCTCAAAAGATGATCTCTTACTACCTATTATCATATACATATTGTTCTATTTTTGCAAAACAACATATATTAAAGGACACCTCTCGGATGCATACTCATGCACCAAAATATCCATTGGCGCCGACCTAGCTCGTCTGAAAATTTCGGTGGCGCCGAACTTCATCCACGCCACCCGGGGGGCCAAATGATTTGGAAATAAATGTATCAATAGTTTCATCAAAGGGTCACAAAAGAATGACTCTGGACACGTCATTTCGGGTAATGCACCTGTTATATAAACATTTTTGTCAAAATATCGAAAATTTGAAATAAAATTTCGGATATACATCATGATATTTTAAGTTAGCAAAAAAGTTTCGTGAAGAAAATACATTTTTGTGACATGCCAGAAAAAAATGTCTTTTCTTCACGAAACTTTTCGTGCTATCATGATAGCATATTTAAAAAATAGAATATTTAATAATACTTTTAAACATTCCGCGCCACTCGCCATTATTCTTCTTTTCGTGTGAAAACTCCACTATCACTCCGACTGGATTTACTTGTCGCGATGACACTGTTTCAGTAAATGAATCAAGAGCAAATGGATCCCCTTTTCTGCGACCACGGGCGCGACTTGCCGGCTCCGGCGGCGGCTCTCCCGTGTCCTGGAGCCCGGAGATTCCAAACTCGGGAGGCTTCCGCCGCTTGTCCTCTTACGGCCCCAGACCGGCGGCGTCGATGGGCCGATGCCTGTAGGGAGAGAGAAAAAGGAGGGAGGGAGGTATCCACTGCGGTCCGTGAACCGTGACGGTGGCAGCAACCAAAGGCGAGCGGGTGGAGCTTGGGGCGCTGGTCTGCAACGCTGGCTCTCAGTCTGCGGCCCTCCATGGCTCCATCCCCTTCATGCTCATGGCGACGGGCCAGGGGCAGTACGCCGGTCTTCCTCCCCCTGATTCTGCAAGCTCATCAATGTCTGCTGCTTCTGGTGAGCTCTCTTCTTCTCGTATCTCCCCCCGCAGGTCCATCAATGGCGCTCTTTCTTCTTGCAAGCAATTTTGACCTGTTACGTTGTACTGTGGCAGTAGTATTAGAAGTAAGAAGCGCCGCACCTGCTGCTTGTTAACTTTCCAGGACTGACTGAGATTGTTAGATTTAAGTGTTAAATTTCAGTCCTTGAGAGGTGAGTCTGGTTCTCTGATATTGGCACTACTAATCAACATGTGTTGTGGTTATGAATTTATGAACATTGCCCATCTCTACTTGAGGAGAATATGCCAAATGATTTTAGGTGCCACCAAATTTTGAACCTGGATAATTTTAGGTTGCAGCACTAAATCTATATTCTGTCTACACTCTGATCATGAGACACTAGAAATAGTGCTGAAAAGACACTGTCGGTATATAGACTTATCTGTCATATCTGCAGTGATCATTCATGAATCTGCAGCTTTGAACATGTTACCAAGCATTCATGTCATAATAATCTCCTCTGATGCTGTTCCTTTTGTAAGCGCTTACGTGATGGAGCATGAGTTTCTTCCTCTGGATCTTGCATCAAAAGCACAGCCGCTACTTTCCAAGATTTCTACGATTGGGGAAAGCTTTCAGCAGCTTCTTCAGTTCCAGAAATTCAGTTGTCGAAGTACCAATCTGCATTGGAGAAGCTTACGACACTATGGGTGCTGCAGCAGGTCCTATTCTATGGCTCATGAACAAGAATATATGTATTCATGCCTTTTTAATCATTGATTACATTACTATTTGTGAAACATATTGGTCAGCTGTAGTTTTAAACATTTCAGGCATCTCAGATTTTCCAGTCCATGAAAATTGATATGCTCTCTAGAATGATCCCATTCTTTGACTTCAATGTTGCGGAGAAGATTGTTGTGGATGATGTGAAGCACTATTTTGTTGCTATGAAAGTTCACCATTTGTCTGGAGCTGTTCATTTTGGCAACATGGTATGTGGCCTGACTCTGCACACTGCTACTTTCTTTAGGCCTCTCAATTTCTTTATTGACTGCTCTATTTGTTCGCTGCTCTTTGTTTGCCATAAGGATCAAATGTTGCCTGATCTGTGTTTTTATGTTTTTTGTATTATGTACCTCTCATATTCCTTAGCCGAAGAGGCTTTGCCTCCTTGGTCTTTTGAATGTTTTCTAGGAACAAATTGGTCATAGTGAGTGGTTTCTTTATAGGTTATGTGATAAATTATAAATTACAAATATGTGCAGCATGGCATGATTAGTCTCCGAGAGAAAGCAATGATGTGTCATGCTACAGTATGTTCGCATCAATAATGCAATGTTTGCTTAATCGTTGCTTCTACTCATTTTAGCAACTGCATATGTGGCAAATTCACAGTTCTTCGATTTAGGATATTTTTCCGTTTAATTTCATCACAAATGCTTGAAAATTAACCTGCTAGTTTATTTTCTATTTCCATCTTATATGTACGAGGCCCTCCAGATAACTAAACAACACCTATCCTGTAGTCTATTTGATGTTATTCGAACCAATTTTTTTTTGCAGGACATAGAATCTGATGGGCTTAGTAGTCACCTCAGCATCCTTGCTGATTCCCTAAACAAAGCAAGGTGTCTTATTTATCCACCTGTGCATAAGCCATCCGAGCTTAGTGAAAACTTGACTAGTCTTTCTGGAGTGGTGGAGAAAGAACATAGAAGACTGTTTGCGAGGAAATCAATTATCGAAAAACGCAAAGAAGACCATGAGCGCCAGATATTGGCAAAGGTTCCCTATTTGCTTACTCGATCTCATTATTTTTCACAGAGTCTTTGTTTATGGTTCATATTTTTGTTATTTTAGGAAAAGGAAGAGGAGACAAAGAAATTGAGTATTCAGAAGAAATCTGCAGAAGAAGGGAGAGGTTTTGAAGGAACAGAGAGTTAGGGAGCAGCAGAGAATACGTCGAGAAATAGAGGAAAAGAGAGAAGAAGGAAGCTCAGTCAATGATAGATGATAATATAAAACTTAAGAAAGGGCACGTCGTTGATGCGGTAAATAACAGTTGTGATTTTTTTCAATAATTGCCGCTCCATCCTAACTTGCTATATGTGCTCTGTTTTTGGGTGTACTTCCTTGGACATGTCTAGCGATAAAACCTGGATGCACTTTTACTTAATAGAATCTTGAGAAAGTAAATATTACTCTATGGTCAGCTCTATATCTATATTTGGCGATTTGTCTCTGGACAGTTGGAAAAGATGATAAAATGCTGTAGAAGTTTGGCAGGTTATGTAGATAAAGAGCAGGATCATGTTTAGTTGGATATTTGTTTCTTGTGTACCTTTAAACAAACCTTGTAGCACTCTCTTAAATAGTTTTGTGAACATAGGTAAATTACTGCAACGATCAATTTGTATTCAGTAGAGTATACACACATGTACTAGTTGTCTAGTTGTCTTTACTAGGTAATGTTAATAGAGTCTAATCTCTAGATTTTTGGCTTCTATGAGCGGTCGTTTTAATAGATTGAATGTTCAAACGGCAGGAGTTAACCAAACAAGGCGCCATGGAGCGGGTAATGCATGAACAACTAAAGCAGCGCCATGAGATGGAGACAAAGCTGCAGTAGCTTGTCAAAAAAATGGATCACTTGGAGAGGGCAAAATGGCAGGAGGAAGCACCATTGATAGAGGAAGCTTTCCAGAAACTTGGCAGAGAGAGATTGAGCTTAACAAGCAACACCACGTGGGTGACTTGCAGGAAAAAATAGGCTTTCTTTACTGTTGGAGCATAAGGTATGTATGCTACTTGCAACCACATTCAACTTATGTAGTGCTGATGATTGCGTCCATCTTGTGTCAGAGAACACTATGATCTTTTCATCATGTTTTTCTTGTAATAAGCCTTTCCAAGTTTGTGTTTTGTGTTGATTTCTCCACTGAGGTAATCTTGAGGATAGGTTAGTGACTCAACTTTCTGCCCGCACTTAAATAGTATGGATAAATTAAGTGGCTATGGCATTCCATTTAGTAGTACAGAATGTACTCAAGTTTGGATTTAGCATTCAGTTCAGATTTAAAATTAGGACACACGAGAAACTTGTGCTGTTTTGAGCCTGTAGCTTGTTCTTCTTCTTCAACTCTGAATCTCGATTGGGGTGTGCCTTGTTTTGACTAACCACCCTTATGTTGTGGTTATGAATTTATGAACATTGCCCATCCTCGTTTTTGGTATTTCTTTTTATCCTCCATGAGTCTTGATCACCATGGATGAAAATTTTCATGCTGGTTCAGGAGGGTACTAATTCCAGGAGTATTTATTTTGTTAATTTAAAGAAAGGAGTAGTTGTTGTTTACTGAATTCAGTGGATCATCTAGATCACCATGCACTTGGAGTATTTGTCATGTTCAGATCTTTGAACTTGCAGTTGGAGTAGTTGATGAAAACGAGCTGGAATACCAATTCGACTCGAATTGGAAGTTATGGCGTGAAAGTAACGCGAGCCCCATCGAATTCGAGTTGAATTCGTATTCCAGCGAGGACGGCTGAGCTGTCGCAGAGAGCTTCGGATTCGCGGGAGAGAGCTTCGGAAAACGAGTTGGATTCGAATTCGACTGGAATTTGGCGTGAATCGAACGCGAACCCCATCGGATTCGACCCCAACTCGGAAGGACTCGATCGATTTAGATCTCCCGCGAATCCGAAGCTCTCTCCCGCCATTGTTCTCTGCTCCCTGCTGCCATTGCTCTCTGCTCTGCTCCCGCGATTGCTCTGCTCTGCTCCCCCTGCGACTGCTCTGCTCTGCTCCCGCGACTGCTCCCCCGCTCCCGCGCCATGCCGCATCAGCGCCGCCGCAGCCGTTTCCGCCGGTTCCTCTCCATGGCCGGCGGGGTTTCCGCCACCGCGCTGCTCCTGTTCGCTGGCAGCCGCGCTGCTCCTTTCCTGCTCCCCTCACGCCCCATCGCTTCTTGGCCGCTGCAGCCCTTCCCGCCGACGACCTACTTCCCCCCGCCGCCGCCCGAGCTGCTCCAGAGCTGGGAGCCCTCTTCCTGCTTCCCGCGCAAGCTCATCCCCGGCCGCCAGCAGTCCCCGACCCCGCCGCCGCAGCTCCAAGATGATGCCGTCCTGCTCCCCGACGACGAGGTCCTCGTCTTGGCCGCCGAGCCTGCCGTGGGGGACGCGATGTGCGTCTTCCACGGCGGGGTCTCGTCCCAGGCGCGGGCGCTCGGGAGGCTGCCGGGCCCCGGCCGCCACGCATACCTCTGCCCCGTTCCCAGCTCGCTGCTGCTGCAGCAGCAGCCGCTCCAAGCGCCAACGCTGATCCCCTGCTCAGCTGCCGCTCCACCTCTCCCTGCCACCGCGCCCGCTGATCTGCTCATCTGGAACGACACCAGCCTGGTCTTCGACTCAGCCCTCCTGGAAGGAGGAGGTGGTCTACTTGTCTTCGCCAAGGGCCGCCACCGGCAAGGTGTCAGCAGAACACCTTCTCACGTCCACTGCCTCTACACTGGCCATGGCAGCAGCAGCATGGTCGCTTCCTTCCCGGCGATCACCGCTGACCAGCAGATCATCAGGTGCCCACCTCCACCCACTTCCCTTCTTTCTGGTCGCGTGATGCTTGCTATCCGAGACGACGAGCCACTGCCCTCCCTTGCGACGTTTACTTCTAGCAGCTTGTCCGTGGGTAGTGATAACAAGAAGCTGATATGCGCTTGCACGATGGTCCGCAATGTCGCAAAGTTCTTGCCCGAGTGGGTTCGGTACCATGCCGCAATAGGGGTTGAGCAGTTTTTCATATATGACAACGGCAGCGACGATGACCTCGCGGACCAGGTGGCTCTTTTGCAAGCCGATGGCTTAGGTATCATCACGGTGGCTTGGCCATGGATCAAGACACAGGAAGCAGGACTGTCCCACTGCGCGGCCATCGGTCGGTCTTCCTGCGAGTGGATGGCTGTCATGGACGTCGATGAGTTTATCTTCTCACCTGCCTGGAATAACTTCGAGCGGCCCTCACGCTCGATGCTACAAACCCTTGTTGTGAATCCACGGGTTGATCCGCAGGTTGGCCAGCTGTTCCTCCCCTGCTTTGATTTTGGCCCCTCCGGCCAAACATCTCATCCAATGGAGGGGGTCTGCCAGGGGTACACCTGCCGCGTGAAGAATGTGACCCGCCACAAGTCGTTGGTCCGACTCGATGCTGTTGCCGATTCTCTCAAAAATGTCGTCCACCATTTCGAGTTGAAGTCTGGCTTCAACTCCATATGGTCTGGGCTCGCGCGGATTAACCATTACAAATTCCAAGCTTGGGAGGAGTTCAAGAAGAAGTTCCACAGGCGGGTTTCCGCCTACGTCGCGGACTGGAAGGACCCAACGAACCTGCAGTCCGCTGATCGGGCCCCTGGTCTTGGAGTTGATGCCATCGAGCCAAATGACTGGGTGGACCGCTACTGTGACGAGAAAGATACTGCGATGAAGGAGCTGACAACAAAGTGGTTTGGCATTGCCTTTCGAGGCACTGGAGAAACCAGTGATATTTCGCCCTCCCCCTCTCCATCCCCTTCCCCCTCTCTTTGATAATTCTAAAACTTGGTATAAAAAATACTTAGCTTGCTAAAAATAAAAAACAATAGCCTTTAAATTGAATAGTATACACATTTTTTAAAAGAATCATGCCATGCTACTTTTACTGTATGCAAATATCATGCCATGCCACTTTTACTGTCTGCCAAAGGTACCAGCGTCTTGCTAAAGATAAAAAAATAGCCTTTAATTGAATAGTATACATATTTTTTTGCAAAGAATCATGCCATGCCAATTTTACTGTTTGCAAAAATCATGCCATGCCACTTTTACGGTCTGCCAAAGGTGCATGCTAGGTACCAGCGTCTGATGAAGGAGCTGCGGGAGGAGAGGGACATGAAGCCCGAGACCTTCGCCAACCTTCTCTCTGCCCTCCTGTACGAGAAAATTTGAGATGTTTAAATCCCTGGTTACTTGATTTGTAGCAGCCCGCAAGGGGGATGGTGCTGGGAGTAGTGTTGGTAACTGTTGGTCACTGAACATTTGTATCCTTGTCCTGCCTTCCCTGTTTTGTGCATAGGCATTTTCTTGCTTTATTTCCAGTCTACCCTAAATCTTATGATGTTCTTCGAATGTGTTCTTGGAGTACTAGTGTTGTAGCGCTTGATCTGTTCATGTATCAGTGCAAAAAATAACTACTCTTGCTTTAAAGTACCTTAACACAAAGTGAGATTATGTGCTGCTGCTTGTGAGAGAGCTGCCAAAGTGGGCGAATGATAGACCAGTAGTCAGAGTCACAACTAGCAGTGCTGTATATCTATAAATGCTTTTGTGCTTTTCATAGTTATATGCTGATGCTGCTGGCCAATTGTTCTTCTTGTTGTTATGTTTCCTTTATATTCTCAATCCGAGTTCATAAATCGTACTTTTGATTAGCTGAAATCTGTAGGATGTTTGTGGCATTGATCTTTTTCTTGATTCTAATTCATTTGTCTGATCAGTGGGTTTGTAAAGGTTTCTAACCTTCCTAGTCTGATATTTTATTTGCAAGTAGTTGGAATTGTTCTATGCATGATGTGTTTGGTGCATCCTCTTTCAGGTAGGAGATGGCTCTCACCAGTTTCTTGGTCCGAGATGCCCTGTTAATTTTCAGTTATTATTTAGCTTTGCCCTGATATTAATCGTGCAGTGAATTTGTTCATATTGTGTGCACACCCTCTGTTGGCTAACTGGTTGGATTCGAGTGATGTTGCCATATTTCTCTAAGATTTTAGTGATGATTTCCTAAGGATATCCATTATCATTTATATTGCTTTCTTTATGAGAATTTATGTTTTTGTTACTATGACGCATAAACTTCCTACTATTAATCCAAAACATGGATATTCTTGAGCATTGGGACTGTGAAACTAATCAGGTGATCTCCCTGTTGCCCCATCTTTTCTGTTCATGGTGATGTATAGCAGCACATGAATATTACTTGTAGCATAATCATGCATATTAAGCATTCAAGTTACTTGGAGTGATGCTTCTTTTTGCATGTGCTAATTCACTTAGTTCTGGCCTCTAAATTTGTCTGAATTTTTTTCATTTTGCAGTTAGAGCTCTTAAGGAAGAGCTACAGTTGCTTCAAGAACCTTGCTCTTATGTTGGTGAGGTGGTGAAGGTCATGGGCAAATCAAAGTTCTAGTGAAGGTAATCTTTTTCTTCTTTTACACTTCGTCTTCTCCTGGACACTTATATATCTGACACTAGTCTACCCTTTAGTAGTTGGGCTCATATCACTTGCTCAAATAAGTTGAAACATTGCGCATACATAGGGAGAAAGAGTGATGGGCTGCTTCCTTTATATTTTAGACCTAACAGTGATAGATACTTATTCAAATAAGTTGGAACATTGCATATACATAGGGAGAAAGAGTGATGGGCTGCTTCCTTTATATTTTAGACCTAACAGTGAGAGTTTGAATGCCATTGTATGATGAAATGTGTGATATTTTCATGTTTTTGTCACATTTTTTTTGGATTATTGCTGTTCTCAGCGGATGTTCTAATTTCTTGGCCATTCAACAGTTATTACCTTTTTCAAAATGTGATTGTTCATGTGCATCCAGAAGGCAAATATACCGTAGATATTGATAAGACCATCGATAATAATAAAATCTCACCTTCAACAAGGGTTGCTCTTCGGAATGATAGCGCTCCATTTGATCCTGCCAAGCAAAGTTGATCCAGTGGTCAATCTTCTGAAAGTTGAGAAGATACCAGATTCTACGTTTCATATGATTGGAGGTCTTGATCAACATTTCAAGGAGTAATATCATCATGATGCCTTATATATTTGTTGCAGGTTCTGATGCCAACAAACCGGATAGACATTTTGGATCAAGCCCTTTTGAGGCCTGGCCGCAGAGTTAGGAAGATTGAATTTCCGAATCCTCATGAGGATGTACGTGCTGCATATACAGTTATAATACTTGTTGACTTCGAGTGTGCTTTGTGCTGACTATGTGCGTAATCTTTTGCCCTTCAGTCACAAGGTGTTATCTTGAAGATCCATTCAAGAAGAATGAACTTGATGCGTGGAATTGATCTGAAAAAGATTGCAGGAAAGATGAATGCGGCTTCAGGAGCTGAGCTAAAGGTTTGTTTAGTCTATATATTATACTCTGCTGCATCAAGTTTCAGTTTTCCTAGCTCTTTGGTCTGTCTTGGTGTCATTGTTTAATACTAGAACATAATTTTTTTTTAATCTTTTCCAAATTGAATATTGCACCAGACACTTCTGCTCATTATAATTTTGAGAATGATGGTCGCTTGGGAATCTCCTGTTGAGACTTTTTAGGAACTTCTCTAGTTTCTTGTATGATTACCTTATGGGGTCCATTCCCATTTTCCATGTGGTTAGATTAACATTTAATCACGTTATTTTAGGATTTTGAGGGTCTAAAGTTAACTGTGTGGTGTTAATTGTGCTGTTTGTTGACTTGAATTTGTTTTTTCTTCCCTAACATTGTGTTAGGCTGAGTGCATTGTGACATAAAAATATTTTATCTTGACAAAGCAAGTTCTGTTGTTCTGCATAACAGCTTAGCAACATCTTGCGTATGTGCGGAAGCATGAAAAGTATGTAGCAATCAGTATAATCACTTTTGTGGCATCAAAACATAAGTTCTTCTACATTCCCTTGTGCATGGCTGACAATAGCTCCATATGCATAACATCACTGCTCTTTTTTTTTTTTGCCTTATTCATTAATTAAGAAGAAGGTGCCCGGTTTATTAGCGGGAGAAACCGGGCGAAAACCGTACAACGAACACCAACACCACGGGCAGAGCCCACACAACCTCGAAAACACCTAGAGTAAAGCTCAAACCACCACTCCGCAAAGAACCGGCCAGTCTTCCACCCTCACCGGAGAGAAGAAGCCATAACTGCTATGGGAGGAGCAGATATGGGACACTCCAACGCAAATGAAGAGACTAACCCTCCGGGGCGCTCCGGCGCCTGTCGCCCGTCATCGTACACCGAAGCTTCGACTTCGAGCAACAAACAAGCCGAGACGAACCCACTGACACACCGGAGAAGAGCCGACAACATCAACCTCGCCTCCACAGAAGCCGCGAAGCTCTCGGGGCCGCCGCCCCGACATCCACCGCTCCAGTATGCCCCGCACACACAGCCAACACCACCTTCCGGGGCCGCCACCCCGACATAACACCGCTCGTACTCGAGCTGCAACGCCGCACGACCCAGATGCCTGTAGCCCGAGCTACACAGGACCACCGCTCGCAGACCACGGCCGCCGCACCATGCCCGGGGCCGCCGCCCCGACATACCGTCCAGCCATCCCCGCTGAGATGCGCCGACCGAGCCGACAACCCTGCCGCCCCTGCCGCTCAGGGTCACCACCCAAAGCTGTGCGAGCCGACACCCTGCCCCATGGTGCTACCACTGCACAGCTGCCTGCTCTTTTCACTCTAGTGATATGAATGTATTCACTCTTGTTTCTGTCTTGTTATTCAGGCGGTGTGCACTGAAGCTGGAATGTTTGCTCTGCATGAGAGAAAGGGTGCACGTAACGCAGGAGGACTTCGAGATGGCGGGTGGCCAAGGTGATGAAGGAAGGATAATGAGAAGAACATGTCCCTGCGGAAGCTTGGTTTCTCCTACGATTGAGGCCTCCTTGGATTCCATGTTCCTCAGCCTTGGTGAGCCAGCCAGTATTTGGAAGGGTGGATGCATCGCCCGCGGCAGCTTCTCAAGAAGGCCTATGACACGAGACGCTGAGCTCGCCAACCTTCTCGTAGACCCGGAGTTTGCACATGAGATGATGGACAGGCGCTGCATGGAAGGTCGTCTGCCTCGCTACTCCAAGTCAGGCTACCCGCGAACCTGTGCACTGGGGCTTGGGCTTGGTTCCGTCCTGTCAGTATATGTGGTGTCCAGTTATGGAGTTCTTTATATTTGGTTAATGGGTATTGTATTTAATTTCGACAAGGAGGTCCAGTTTCTCTCTACTACCTGTCATAGTTTCTTTCATGTAACCAACCCTGGAGTGTGGGGAAATATTTTTATCCGTCGAATCTCATGATTCTGAATTTAGTATGAATGATTATATGCATTTTACCGTTCATGTGTTTTACTTGTGTTTCAGAGCCAGTGATCCTGCTTCCCCAGTACTGCTTTGTCAGCAGAACCATTGCTTGTTTGTATGATATGATTCACAAAAACATTCTGCCAGCAGAAGCCTGCTTGTATGATATGATTCACAAAGTACTTTCAGCAGGAGCCATATTTGCCTACGCTCCTGTTTATGTCTAGGGATGGATGGGTACGAAATTTTGAAGGATAGGCGAGAAAGAAACACTAGGATTTCGAAAGGATTAATAGGAGAGTAGCGAGAAATAAATAGAAAAAATATTTGACTTCTCAAAGGAAGAGTAATATGCGGTTAAAACACTAATGTTGTCAATTCTCTGAATTAGTGGGGCTACACCAATGGATTCAGTACAAAATATAATACTCCCTCCGATCCGATTTAAATGTCGTGAGGTGTGTACGAAGTTATATGCTGGTACTAGTTCACTATTCGCGTCAATCTTTTAGACCCAATCACCAAAGCAGACCATTTTGCAACCCCAGTCGCCTTCGCCGGGAACCACCTACCGGCGCACGCCGCCTAGCCCCGAGCCCCCAGACGCCGGAGCCCCGTTGCGCCGTGGATCGCCGGAGGAGCGGGGCGCCGGCCGGACCCCGACGAAAGGCCAGATGGTCGGCGACCCCCGCGGCGGGGGCGAGTAGCACGGCTGCGGGACGGATCGGTGGCGCGCGGCGGCGGGGGCCACCATGTCTGCCTTAGTGTGCGGCGGCAAGAGGTCCTCCATCTTCGCCGACGAGCTCATCATACCTTCCTCGCCCCCTTCCCCTCCCCACCACCACCACCACTCCTCCAAGCGGGCCCGCTGCTCCCCTTCCCGCGCCTTCGACGACGCCGCCCGGCGGGAGGCGCTCCTCCACCACCTTCGCTCCCTCTTCCCTCACATGGATCCCCAGGTCCGTCTCCCTACTATTAGTTGTGAATCGCGATTTTTCCTGTAGGAGCTGCCGTTTCCACACACGAACGTACTGTGTGCCTTGCTTAACTTGAGTAGAAACGTTTGAAGCATATGAGTTTAGGTTATTGCTATGCAGGTGCTATTTTGATGAGATTTGTACTTTGTCAGAAACAGAGCAAAGCTTTCATGAATGTTACCAAACTTTATTTGCTCCTGCCTTAGTGGATAATAGTTATCGAATTTACTTAGTCCATATCAAACCTTATTTCCACTGAGCAATTTTGGTCACATTGGATCACAATCTTATTTCCTCTTGTTTGGATGCGGAACCCGCTGCTAGTGAGCGAAGAAAACCAACGAAGAGGGGAAAACAAACTGAGAGAGGGTCGCTTTTGTGTCAGATCTGATGTTGCGTCGCACGATTGTTGCTTCACTGTTACATCATGATGAATCATGTTACTATCAGAGTCGCATCTCGCTCATGATCTGTTGGGGTTGCAGGGTGGGTGGTAGTGGAATTGGTGGTGCTTCTCGGCACTGGGAGGGAGTTAGGGTTGGAAGCGCTAGTGGTGGTGTTTCTATTGAGGTCGTGGCCAGGTTTGTCTGGGCCGTCCCAACTGCCCCGATCCCAGATTTTAATGCGTTCCATATATAGCGGCAAATCTTCTACATCTGTTAATTGTCCACTTAGAAGATTTGTTGCTGCAGTTGTGACAAATTGCAAATCGTGAACATCTCCGATTAGTAACCCAAAGAGGTATTACCCCCTTTGGAGCCCTACTTTTATGAAGCGGTGAATGTCAAACTCCAGACCTGGATCATAGACTCGTCAAACGTCGAGTCATGTAGCATGATTTGGATAGTTATCAAGCAATTTAAGTATAGTCGCTGCTATTGTGGATTATAAGGTTTCCGTTTGTCTTATATGGCAATACTTCGTCTTCCTTCATCTAGTCTAAATTTTGCTAGGACTTTCCATGAAATCTGATGTTCTGAGCATTTTCTGAGTACCTTAGATATCCCACCTTTGTGTATTATACTTCAGGGTAATGCTTAATGACATTATTTTCCGTGCATGTAAAATCTTGCTGGATTTTTCCTGTAAAGAGACTTTCTGTTATTTTGTTACATGATTTGATATTTGCTGGAAACTATTATTCTTTTATATTTTATTGTACTACTTATTTATCTCATATTATTAAAATGTTCATCTTTCACCTCATACCAACTATAAAGCGCAGAAAGTTAGCTATTTGGTAATTGATTACCCTTCCTTTTAAGAATGAAGAGCTCTTTGAAGTGGTGTGTACATACTATTGTCTGGCAACAGTTGGCAGTAGTTTTCATTAATGTTCAATATTGCTGTAGACTTCACTTCATATAAATGTGTCATTCAACATATTTCCTTGTTAATCCACTCTCTTTATCTACACCCGTTGTCATACTTCCACTGTGGCAAATATATTTTCCTCGTTAGTACTGTTTGTTATATGAAGTAGGGTATCTTGTATTGGAACTTACTCCCTCCGTATCAAAATGTAAGATGTTTTAGACTTTTTTTTGTCCACATGTATCTAGATATGTTTAAATGCAAGATTCATGTGAACCTTGCACTAAACCATCTCTAGATACGTGTGGGCCAAAAAAAGCTAAAACATCTTACATTTTGATACGGAGGGAGTATATTTTAATTTTGGACTGGTCATGGTTGGATTGTCTTTGGATGTGTAATTCAGGATATCATTTTAGTGGTTAAACAGTGACTTCTTATCGCAGTGGTATGATACTCATATTACTGTTTTCAAACGATTCCAGTTGCTCGAAAGAGCTCTTGAAGCTTCTGGAGATGACTTGGATTCTGCAATAAGGAGTTTGAATGACTTACGCCTGGAGTCAGCTGCTGTTTGTGAATCTGAGAATGGCCTGTCAACAGCCCTTAAGTTATCAGCTGAAGGTATTGCTGATTCTGTTTACATCAGAAGGCGGTCGCATGCTAAATATTCAATCAACGTTCATTGCATTTAACTAGTTTGTTTATTAATCAAAACTTGTTCAATATATGAAACCATTTGCTTTATTGTTCTGCTTGATGTCTTGTGACAATGGTAGTCAGCCTTATCAAATAAGCATCTTTTTCTGGGTCTCTTATTACATTATCCTAGCTTGCTTGCAGCTGTCATGTATTTATGTCCCATGCAAAAGTCATTTTTTTAATTTTTCTGTCATGTTTATCATGCGATTGTGTTCTTTTCACAGCTTCTAAAACCGGATTGGAGATGTAACTACCTGGTTTGGTCTGTTTTTTTTTGTACTTTGGATTGGTTACCGTGTGGAAAACACGCATCTTAGATGCTGCGCTGTCGTAGATTCGAACTAGGTACCTAAGGCCTTCCCAGCACAGGAACTAGCCACAAGTTGGCTGGACCTTCTTTTGTAAAACAAGCACAATTTCTTAGGTAGCTTATGCACCTATTTATTATTCTAGATAATTATATTAAAAATTTAAGACATTAAATTTGAAGTGTGGGTCAACCTGTAAAACCGGTGGCATGGCCATTTACCAAGCAGATTAGTTGGTGAGCTGCAATTGTGACTGATGTCAAGTTGACTGCCTATTATGTTGTTGGCAGTTATAGAACCTATGTGGTTATTTCCAATAGACTACATACCTTACTTTACATATACTACATAATCGATTGCACAACAGTTTCGAGTGGTATTATATGGCATCTTTTGTACTAGTTAAGCTTTTATTACTTCCACAGTGTCTATTGGTTGGCATCCAACTTATGTTGCTATACCTTTATTAATCGTCTATCCCTATTATTATTCAAAAATCTAAATGCTTTGCGCAACAACTGTGGTTTTTGAGTCACTGTACATTTGCAATCTTGGACAGGTGCTGTTAGTAATGGTCATCTGGATGTTATTAGCGAAACACCTGCGACGGATAATTGTCAGACAAATCACCACAGCTCTGAATGGGTTGAGCTATTTGTCAGAGAGATGATGAGCGCCTCCGACATAAATGATGCACGCGCTCGTGCATCAAGAGCTTTGGAGGTAATCGAAAAGTCCATCATGGAGCGAACAGGAGCTGAGGCAGTGCATAACTTACAGAAGGTACTAGAATACACTGACAAAATGTTCATAGTTTACCTCGAAGTCCTATACTTGTTGGGCAATCTAAGCTAGTTATGTTTTTGACTTGTCCATAGGAAAATGCGATGCTAAAGGAGCAGCTAGCAATAATCCTTCGAGAGAACGCTGTTCTGAAGCGTGGGGTTGCAATCCAACATGAGCGCCATAAAGAGTTTGATGACAAGACACAGGAGGTTCATAACCTGAAGCAAATTGTTTTGCAGTATCAGGAGCAAGTGAAAACTTTGGAGGTATATATATACTCTGGACCTCACTTCCTTGACTCCCAGCTAGTATTTTGCGTAAAGGGTTCTTATTGACCTTTTGGGAACCCTGTGTCGTTGCAGATCAATAATTATACACTTAGAGTTCATCTCCAGCAGGCTCAGCAGAACAGTTCGATACCTGGGCATTTCCACCCTGATGTCTGCTGATACACCTTGAGGAACTCCTCGTACTAGAACTATTCCCAAGTATCCTTTTTTTTTTTTGAAAAAAAAGTGAGCTGTATATATTAAGAAGTCAAGTTGATACAATCACACTCGACAAACACCGACACGCAGGACGGTGCTGCCTCAAGCAAAACCCCAGTCGACTCACGTTTACCCAACTGCGCTAAACTGTGTGCAACTTTATTACTTGATCGACCAACCTTGCTAATGCGAATGTTCGGAATCCTATCATCAGATCTTGTGCCTCCCTGTAAAGACTCCAACAAGCTGAACGATCCTCGGACTTTGCCGCCAGCACCTGAACCACGCGGCAGCAGTCAGATTCCATAACAATCGGCTTGTGGATGTACGTACATGCCAACCTTAGACCTTCTAGCATGGCTAGAATTTCAGCCTCCTCAGCACTGGTACAAGAAGCAACATGCTTCCATAGCGATGCCAAAATTCTGCCTGTGTGGTCTCTGGCTACCACACCCAGGCCGCCTACTCCTGTATCAACGTCCCAGCCCGCATCGACATTAATTTTTGCCCATCCATGCTTGGTCTGAAGATTGTACATCAGTGTAAGGAGAAATAGAAACCACTTTGCTTTTACCTTTGTTGTCCGTCGTGATGTGAGGCAGGGTTTGTAGGGCCTGCACATAATTTTGAAGGAAAAGCACAGAAGCAGCAACTGAAGCTTTGCCATCGCCATGGATTATATTATTTCGGTGATGCCACGCACGCCAGAACAGGAACAAAACCTTTACTCGTATCTCTTTAGACGAGGTGCTCAAAAGGTGCATGAACCAGTCTTCACCTGTATACCTGAAAGTTCGCTCCAAAGGTAGTTTCCAGACCGGGCGAAGCCCATCTCGGAGACCTCTGGCCATAGTGCATCGGACAACAGCATGATGATCATCCTCTGTTTCCATGCCGCAGATGGAACAGGTCGGGTTAACCGTGGGTATACGCTGGTGTACGGTGGCCATGACTGCAAGAGATTTAGTGGCGAGGCGCCATGCAAAGACTCTGATCTTCTGGGGGACTGGGCACTTCCATACAAGATTCCAAATCAATCGTTCACCCTCCGGCGAAGTACTGCTTTGGCCACTGCTTGTGTTCAACCAGGTAGAGCGCATGCCAAGGCAATACGCGCTTCGTACTGTAAATAGACCATGCTTCTCCGGGTGCCACGCAATCATATCATCAACAGGCCGAGCTGGGATCTTGATGCTCAACACAGATTCTGCATCTCGTGGGTGAAAGATTCGCCTAATCTTTTCTATATCCCACTGGCGGGTTACCGGGTCAATAAGCTCGGAGACCCACTTCTCTCTGGAGTTTGTGCGCTTGCCAGAAGGTTTCAGCGATCCATGTCGAGGCAGCCAGTTGTCTCTCCAAATTTTCACCTGATTGCCATTCCCAATCCTCCATATAGCACCCTCTTTTAACAGTTCTAATCCATGCATTACACCCTGCCAAGAAGGGGAGGCATTCTGGATGAAGGCGGTGTCCAGTAGGTTACCGGCGGAGTAGTACTTTGCGCGCAGCACTCGGGCACAGAGGCTGTCTGGAAACTTAAGAAGTCGCCAAGCTTGACGTGCAAGCATTGCTTGATTGAACACTCGCAAGTCTCGGAATCCCACACCACCAAAAGATTTAGGCCGTGCGACTCTGTCCCAAGCAATCCAGTGCATGCGTCTGCGATCGTGTTCGTCACCCCACCAAAAATCACGGATAATTTTTGTGAGGTCTTCAATGAGTCCGACCGGAAACTTGAAGACGCCCATTGCATAGGTAGGAATGGCCTGCAATACTGATTAAACCAACACTTCTTTAGCGCCAGCTGACATATATTTTTCGGCCCAATCCCAATCGTTCGCACACTTCCGAAACTTCTCTTTTATTGGCTTGAATTTTCCTTTATGCAAACAGCCATCAGGCATCGGCAATCCAAGGTACTTCTCCTCAAAGCATTCTGTCTCATATAGCAGGATGTCCTTTATCTTCGCCTTTGTATCATTTGCCACACGGTTCCCATAAAATATAGAGCATTTTCCTAGGCTAACTAATTGACCGGTGCTGCATTCATACCGATCAAGTATAGACTTCACAATCCCGGCCTGATGCACAGTACCACGAAAAAACATGAGACTGTCGTCTGCGAAGAGAAGATGAGATATGCCCGGTCCTCTTCTACTAATATGGAAATCTTGGAGACCACCATTGTCGAGCTCATGTTGAATCAAGGTCGAGAGGCCTTCTGCCACTAACAGGAAGAGATAGGGGGACAAGGGATCTCCTTGACGAAGGCCGCGAGTAGGAGTGAAGGTGTCCAACAAATGTCCATTGAAGCGAACTGCATACCGTACAGTGGTTACACATTGCATTACCCACCGTATCCATTTACTATGAAAGCCCAACTTCGCCATAACACCTTCCAAGAAACTCCAATCTACACGGTCATACGCCTTAGCCATGTCCAGTTTATAAGCACAGAACTGAGCTCGGTCTACCGAGTTGCTTTGAATTGCATGGATACACTCAAAAGCTATGAGTGCATTATCCGTGATCATTCTCCCCGGAATAAAGGCACTCTGGGTGGGTGAGATAATATCCTGCAAGAGTGGACGAAGACGATTAACTAGGCATTTTGAAACTGTCACAAAGTGAGCAACTGCATTCAACAGGGGCCAAAGGCCAGGTACATATACATGTATACATGTGTGTGATGAACAATAGATGAACAGTAACCTATACACATCTAATACCCCCCCTCAAACTCATGGTGGGTCAACAACACTGAGTTTGGAGAGGAAGAACCCATGCTGCGCTCGAGTCTGTGCCTTCGTGAAGAAATCCGCCAACTGTAACTCGGAGGGCACATAGTGAAGAGCAAGAATCTGATCCTGCACAGCAGCACGCACAAAGGAGGCATCCACGCCGATGTGCTTGGTGAGCTCATGCTTCACCGGGTCACGCGCAATGCTGATGGCACCTGTACTGTCTGACAATAGAGAAGTCGGTGCAGCAGCAGAAACACCAAAGTCTGCTAGCAACCATCGCAACCAGGTCACCTCAGCCGTCAACATAGCCATCGCTCGCAACTCAGCCTCTGCACTGGAGCGGGAAACTGCCTTCTGTTTCTTCGTCTTCCAGGCAATGAGAGATCCTCCAAGAAAAACACAATAGGCAGACAGGAGCGGCGATCAGAAGGATCACTGGCCCACGTAGCATCAGAGTAGGCCTGGAGCTGGAGAGAGCTGGAGCGAGGAAAGAAAAGGCGGCGAGAGATCGTGCCACGAAGATATCGTAGAACACGGAGAAGGTGACTATAGTGGACAGAACTGGGAGCAGATACGAACTGACTCAGAATGTGGACAGGATATGATATGTCTGGACGAGTGACAGCCAGATAGACAAGACTCCCAACAAGATGGCGATAGCGTGTCGGGTCTGTGAGGGGATCACCATCGGTAGCACGAAGCTGAACATTGAGCTCCATAGGAGTCTCAGCAGTGCACTCATCACCAAGAGCGGCGCGAGCAAGAAGATCCTGAATATATTTTTCTTGGGAGATGTAGAAGCCATCAGAAGTCGAAGAAACCTCAATCCCAAGAAAATAGCGAAGAGGGCCAAGATCTGACATCAGGAACTGCTCACGGAGGCGGGCCTTAACAAAGGCAATATACTCAGAGTCATCGCCAGTAATGATCATGTCATCAACATATAAGAGGAGGAGCGTCCGACCACGAGGTGAGGTGTGGACAAACAGCGCAGGGTCATGGTCGCTAGGCACAAAACCAGCGGCAGTCACCACAGAAGCGAAACGCTCAAACCAGGCGCGAGGGGCTTGCTTAAGGCCATAGAGGAGCGCCGAAGACGGCAGACCATACCATCAGGAACAGAGTACCCCGGTGGTGGCTGCATATAAACCTCCTCACGCAACTCTCCATTGAGAAAGGCGTTCTGGACATCAAGCTGAGACACAGACCAATTACGAACAGAAGCCACAGCGAGAAGAGTGCGGACAGTGGTCATGTGGGCTACGGGAGCGAATGTCTCATCATAATCGCGTCCCTGCTCCTGCTGAAAGCCACGAGCCACAAGACGAGCTTTGAAACGCTCAAGAGAACCATCGGAGCGAGTCTTGATCTTATAGACCCACTTGCATGTGATGGGACGAACACCAGGTGGAGGGGAAACCAGATCCCACGTGCCAGTGCGCTCAAGGGCAGCAATCTCCTCAGACATCGCAAGCTGCCATTCAGGCTGAGCCATGGCATCACGGTAGGAAGTGGGCTCAGCAACAGCAGAAAGGCTGTACTGGGAAGGAGAATAGCGATCAGGAGACCGTAATGAGGTCCGAGAACGAAGGTTATGAACCGGTGTACACGGGGAAGGTGGCGCGCCGGAAGTAGAAGGCATGTCAGAGGGATCATCGTCAACACGCGGCCGACGAGTGTAGTGGAGAGGAAAGGGAGAGAGGGTAGTATGCACTGGAGAGGGAGGTGGTGAGGGAGGAGAAGAGGATGGTGTCGGCGGTGCATCGGGAACAGTGGGACTTGGCGGAGGTGGAGGTGGAGGAGGAACATGAGGCACGGAGGGAGATATGTCGGGAAGTATAAGGAAGGAGATATCCTCAACCGAAAAGGTCGAGGCAGTAGGACGCGGATAGTACGAACGAGACTCATCAAAAGTCACATCACGGGAAATACGTAGCCGACGACTAACAGGATCCCAACATCGATAGCCCTTGTGCTCATCACTGTAGCCAAGAAAAACACACTCCACCGACTGAGCGGTCAATTTGGTGCGTTCGCGGGGAGCAAGGAGAACATAGCACACGCACCCAAACATGCGAAGAGCGGAGTAGTCAGGAGAACGACCAGAGAGACGCTCCATAGGAATACCACCCTGCAAAGCAGCCGAAGGCTGGATATTGATGAGATAGGTGGATGCGGAGACAGCCTCAGCCCAAAAGTGGGGTGGAAGAGAGGCGGCGATCATCATCGCACGAGCCGTCTCAAGAAGGTGGCGATGCTTGCGCTCAGCAACGCCATTCTGAGCGTGAGCACCAGGACAAGAGAACTGGGCGAGAGTACCCTGTTCGGCAAGAAAACCACGCAACATCTGGGAGATATACTCACCAGCCGAGTCAGCACGAAAGACACGAATGGGCGTGGAAAACTGGGTGTGTACCATGGCAGCAAATCGCTTGTATATAGGGAGAACCTCGCTGCGAGATTTCATAAAATAGAGCCAAGTGTAGCGAGAGAAGTCATCAATAAATAGAACATAGTAGCGATGACCACCTTTCGAATCGAAGGGAGCAGGCCCCATACATCAGAATGAACTAAGTCGAAAGGACGCTGAGAGACTGACTCACTCGTAGGATAAGGTAATTGAGTCTGTTTGCCAAGTCTACAACCATTACAATGTAAAGATACATCGCCAGAGACAGACCCTAAGACACCTTGATGCACTAGCGAGGACAAGCGAGAGCCACATATATGACCAAGTCGATGATGCCACTGTTGGAAGGACGCAGAGGAGGAGGCAGCAAGAGCATGCGAGCTGGCGGGTGTGGTGGCAGCGGAAGGAACACAAAGCCAGTCAACCTCCCAAAGGCCCTGAGCCTCACGGCGCCGAGGGCCAGCTCCAACTAGAACCTGGGTGCGACGATCCTGAACAGAACAAGAGTCGGTATCAAGAATGACACGACAGCCAGAATCAGTAAGTTGAGCAGCGGAAAAAGATTCATGGTAAGACGGGGAACATGAGAAACACTAGGAACAGAGAAGGACGGAGTAGAGAGAGTGCCACGACTAGCAACAGGAAGAGGTGTGCCATCGGCAGTGAGAACATTGAGAGGAGAATCAAGAGGTCGAAGAGAGGACAGAGTGGAAGAATCAGAAGACATGTGAAAGGAAGCTCCAGAATCCAGAACCCACGGAGATGTACCTGACTGTGTAGGCGGTGGTGGCGGAGCAGCAGTAGTGGAAGCAGTCAGCGAGGCAACGGTGCCCGTCGAGGAAGAGCCTGAGGAAGCCAGCATACGCTTGAGCTGGGCAATATCCTGGGCAGTGAAGGACTGTGCAGACGGAGGCGCACGAACCGCAGGAGAGGAACGACCCATGTCACGCTGCTTCTTGAAACAATCAGACTCTGGGTGGCCCGGCTTCTTGCAGTAGTCGCAGAACATGTGAGAGCGCCGACCCCCCTGCAGAGGGCCGCCCGCCCACCCCCCGTGAAGGAGTGGGTAGCAGCGGTGGAACAGACGACACCGGAGCACGGGCAGCAAGCACAGTGGGAACCACAAGCAGTCCAGCAGAACGGAGTCGAGTCTCCTCAGCGCGAAGCTCTGCAAGTACCTCTGAGATGGGAACACGTCGACCACGGGCAAGCAAGTGTGCACGCCGAGGCTCAAACTCGGAACGCAGGCGAGACAAGAACTCATGGACACGCTGAAACTCCAAGTCTGACCTCACTGTCTGGCAGCATCGACAAGTACCGCAAACAACAGTCCTCAGAGAGTCAAGCTGACGCCAGATGGCAGAGCACTGTGTGTAGAACTCATCAACAGTAGAGTCACCCTGCTGAAGATCATGCTCCTGACGCACCACAGACAGGTAGAGAGCATCACCAGAGGGCTGATAGCGCTGACAAAGATAAGTCCACATCGCAGCAGTAGTGCCCAATCCCATAAACTCAGAAGCAAACTGAGGTAGAACACTAGCAGTGAGGACAGCAGCAGCACGAGCATCATCATTGCACCACTGAGTGTAAACAGACAGAGCATCCCGATAAATAGAGAGAGACTCCGAGTAATTCGATACCTGCTGGTCATAGGCTTCAACTGCAAGATCATCAGCATCCTTGGCGGCAGCACGATCAGCCTCAGAAGCATCAGCGGCAAGAGCAGGTGGCACCGGTGGAGTAGGAGCCACAGGAGCAACGGGGCACGGCGGACAGGAGACCTCGCCAGAGAGAACGCCCCACAACAGGAGGCCGCGCATGTGGATGCGCATAAAGCCCACAAACTCTGCATAGTTGGTGCCATCAAAAATCACGGAGCACCGAGGAACAGCAACATAGCCCGAAGAAGACATGACGGGCTTCTCTGATTTTTTTTTTTCGATTTTTTTTTCACAAAGTCAACACCAGGAGAGAGAAACTGGATCGAAACCAGTCCCGATTTTGAGCTCGATGCGGCCACGGGAGGCAGCGACGCTGCGGGGAGCTGGGGCGGCCGAAGCAGGCGGCCGGAGGGCGACCGGAGGGCGGCGGCGGCCGGCGACGGGCGATGACGGTGACGACCGCAACGGACGGCAGCGGGTCACGGGAGGCAGCGACGCTGCGGGCGGCGACGACCGCAACGGACGACAGCGGGTCGCGGGAGGCAGCGACGCTGCGGGGAGCTCGGCGGCCGCGACGGACGGCGGCAGACCTGCGAGGACGACGGGAGGCGGCGGCCAGAGGTCGAGGCAGAGGCGGCGGCGGCCGGGCCGGACGAGGGCGGCAGCGGCAGGCCGGATTGCTGATGACGGCGACGGCCGCAACGGACGACAGCGCGGCAAGACGACGGCGGCGGAGGCACGGCAGACCGGAGGCGGCGGCTGCGGCGCAGCAGGCCGGCAACGGTGGCAGCACGCACGGAGTTGCTTGCGGGAGGGAGAGAGGAGAGCAGAACCTGGGAGCTCTGATACCATGTCACAAAGTGAGCAACTGCATTCAACAGGGGCCAAAGGCCAGGTACATATACATGTATACATGTGTGTGATGAACAGTAGATGAACAGTACCTATACACATCTAACAGAAACCACCTTGAAAAGCACATTGCATAAGCTTATTGGTCTGAAATCCTTTAACTCCTCAGGGTTGTTCTTTTTTGGAATCAACACAATCGACGTGTCATTTACATTATCTGGCATGATACCCTCCTCAAAGAAACGTTGAACTGCTCTAATAACGTCCTCCTTTATTAACCCCCAATTCTGTTGAAGAAAACGTGCAGGAAATCCATCAGGTCCAGGGGCCTTAAGGGGGCCAATTTGAAAGAGTGCATCACTGATCTCCTGTTCTGAGAACGGGGCACAGAGTCTTTCATTCATATCATCATCTACACGAACATTCAAAAGATCCAAAATAATTTCCGGCTGAATCCCATCTTCACGGCTGTACAGGTTTTAAAAAAACGTTGTAGCCATGTTTTCCATCTCAGTATGCTCCGTGGTCCAAGATCCATCGCCCCGTTTTAGTTTGTTGATTCGATTTTTCTTGTGCCGCCAAGACGCCTTCCGGTGGAAATATTTCGTGTTACGGTCACCGTCCCGGAGCCAGGCAATCCGAGATCGTTGCAACCACATTAGTTCCTCTCTGTACAATTGCTCATCCATTTCTGCTAGGAGACGCTTCCTTTCATCAACACTGTCTGGATCAGTTAAAAACATGAGCTCGTTCAGTTTCTTTCTACACTTTTCCATCAGTTTTGGTACAGACCCAAAGTACTTCTTTTTCCAGTCATAGAGGGACGTCATCACATCGCGGAAACTAGCAGATATATCACCCAGATCACGCACTGCAACTCTTCTGGACCAAGCATCTTCCACAGCAGATGTGAGTGAAGGTTCTCGCTCCCACATGATTTCGTACCGGCGAGCTTGATTGATGCGCCGCTGGTCTATTTTCTGTGCAACTGTCACCAGCAACGGACAATGATCAGAACGCGACGAAATTAGATGATGGACACGTACCTCTGGAAACAACAGGGACCATTCTGGTGTAGCTACCGCCCGATCAAGCCGGACCTTGACGTTTCTATCCCCTGCTTGTTTGTTATCATAGGTCCATGGGTACCCACGAAGCCTAGATCATATGCATCACAATGTGACAACGCCTCCCTGAAGTCCAGCATGAGCCGCTCGGATCGCCGTGAGTGTGAGAAATGCTCCGACTGCCACATTGCTTTGTTGAAATCCCCCATGAGAAGCCATGGATCCTGTGAGCGCGGCTTAAGCCTTCTCAGTAGTGTCCACATCTGATGCCTCTCTGACGGCTTCGGCTCACCATACACAAAGGTACCACGCCAGCGTGTGCTATACGGTACTCCTTGCACATGAACGTCAATGTGCCTTTTACTGAAAGAGAGCAGCTCGACCTGAACACCCTCCTGCCAGAAAAGAGCTAAACCACCTCCTTTCCCCTCACCATCCACTACAAAGCACCCTTCCATGCCAATACGGAAACGAAGATTTCGGACACGCTCTTTGTGCTGCCTAATTTCACTCAGAAAAACCATTGCTGGGTTATGCGTTTGCACAAGGCATACAAGTTCTTGAACTGTCCGGGGTTGCCCCACCCCACGGCAGTTCCAGCCAAGCAGGCTCATTGCTTAACAACAGCAGCTTCAACTGGGGTGCCGAGCTGCAGCGGGAAGATGGCCACTTGGGAGCTTCAAATGAAGCAGGGAGGCAGTATGTCAATCCCTCCGTACTGGCAGCAGCTTCGTAGGTGCATGCGGAGACTGCCAGGAAGAAGGGGAAAAAGATGAATTGGGATGGAAAAGATAGGTGGAGATGATTGTTGGATTGAATCACGCCGGAAATTCAGGATTAGTCGGAGGCGGAGGCGCGCAGCAAGGGGAATCACAGCTAGGCGATCGAAATAAGAAGCAGAGGAATCAAAATGAAGAATATGGAGTGCAGGAGTTCGTGATTGGAAGAAACGGGGTTGAATCGAGCTGGGGGAGCACCGGATTTGAAGGGGAGATGGATGTACAGAAGAAATCAGAGCAAGTTTCTCTAGGAAAAGAGGTCGATTTGGGAATTTTTTGGATGAGAAGAACAGAGCAAAAAGGAAGATTGATCGGAGGGGAAGTCAGATCGAAGAGGGAATAGCAAGGAGAGGAAGAACCTGGGAGGTATCAGGCGAAGAGGATCGGCATAGCGCCATACTCCGGCATGTCGCCAGTCGCCAAGGAGGCAAACTCCACACGTAACAGCATGACAAAGCTATTTATTCCCAAGTATCCTGTGTCGAGAGGGATTCAACTACTGGTGCATATACGCTTATATTATAATAGAGACCTGTCATCTGAAACGTGGCGAGACATTGATATTAAAATAAAGAATTCCGTACTGCAGGGAAGTTCGGAAGAAGTAATATGTTGACGCCGAAGGTGCTAGCGTGCCTATTGCTTGATGTACACTTTGTAACAGTGATTTTGTGTGTGAAAGTGAAGTTGGAGGATGATGTATTATTATCATCATATGTAATATAAATGATAAATGAAAAAGGATATTTATTTCTTTTCCTACAACATAAACTTGAAAAGATGTAATCACTTCGTCCTTTATGGCAAAGATGATTGTATCTAAAGACCTTGAACAGTGATAAGTTCTGTTTCGTCGAATGCCTGTTAGATACGGAAGCCGGCTTCAGGTGTGTACCTGTTTCACCTTAGCTGCTCCCTAGACTGCACTTTTTTTTTTGAGCAAACCCTAGACTGCACATGGTATCCGGTGTAGGTAAACTTCTTTTGTTTTCAGAAAGTTGTAAATAAGAGAAGTTGTGCGAATCCTGAATGAAGTTAATCAGCGATAATATAACACTAATGATTAATGACGCCCTTGATAAAAGCCCCTCAACCATTACTTTTGCCCACATAAAACCACTTAACATGGGGACCAGCATCTCCTCAAATGCGTTCTCTTGTACTCCCTCCGTTCGGATTTAGTCTACATCCTAAAAAAATTCAGACAAAATAGGGAAGCATTTATTAGTGCTAATTTGCCACATAACTGCATGCATTGCACTAATTGTATCACAGGATACAAAGCATTATCCCGGTTACCCAAAGCTTAATTAATGCTAAGCATGCATTTTGAATACAAATAGTACTCCCGGCTGTTTCTTTTGCGCCAAATCACACGGGATGGGAAACTTTAGTTTTGCTTGCCGCCATTTTTACATGGACTGCACAGCCGAAAAAGAAAATGTATGGCGCCAAGTACAATTCAAAAATTACAGGAAGCTAAGCAGTCACCTCCTATAAGTACACCATCCAGTCCAGTGCGTACACCATCCAGTACACTATCCAAGCTACACCATCCAGAAGACCATCCAGCAACACCATCTAAACCATCCAGCTACACCAGCAACGCCATGCTCCTGGATTTGAACTCCTCACCACCAGATGATGACGGAGGTGGTGCCGAGCCGGAGGAGGTCGCAGATCTTCAAGAGGACTTGCAGGGCAGCTCGTCAAGACGACGGGAAGGTCATTCCTTCATTGATGTCAATCAAATTCCTGTACCTGATGTTCAAGATGCAGCAGAAGGTTAGAACAAATCCCCTAGATGTTCTCTGTAGCAATCCTCCCATGAATTTAGTAATAACCTAACCTTTCTAACCGCAGATGAAGAACCAGATCTCCATTGGATTAAGTTGTAACCCTTGGCACCACATAAAACATTTTTACTCCCCTTGAAATTGCTACACTCCGAACGACTGCCGCAGCTTTTTCCAGCACATTCCCGCTTAACCGTGGCTCGTCCGCATCGTCCAAAAATGGAGAATCCCGTGCACCAGGGAAAAGTTCAGAAGAAATTGATAGGCTGAGGCTGAGAGTGCTATGCTATGGAATTTGGATGGTTCCGTGCGTGAACTGCGAGTATCCCAAATTAAGCAAACAATTAAATCTCTAGCAGAGTAGTAGCAAATGTTGACACACATATAACTCAGCACTTAACTGACGACGTAGTCAATGACACTTGTTCACAGGCCTCCACATTTGACAGACACTACATGATAATTCGTTGATCATGTATATCCTCAATGCAAGTGCAAATCAAACCGGGGGCACGCGGACCACGGCGTGCAGGTATAGGTCGTTCTTCCGCCGGACGGTGAGGCCCATCTCCTCTTCCATGTCAAGCTCACCCGGCTTAACCCCGCCGGGGAGCTCCCAGTCGAAGTGATAGAGAAGCGCGGCGAGGACGATCTCCATGCTAGCCTGCGCAAAAACCATCCCGGGGCACATCCTCCGGCCGGCCCCGAAGGGTATGTACTGGAAGTCCGTTCCCTTGAAGTCGACCACGCAGGACTCGAACCTCTCCGGCTTGAACTCGTCGGGGTCTTCCCAGTGCTTGGGGTCCCTGGCGATCGCCCACGCGTTCACCAGCACCGTGGTGCCCTTGGGTACGTCGTACCCGAGGATCTTGCAGTGCTCCGTGGCCTCCCTCGGGAGAACCAGTGGCGCGGGGGGATGCAGCCTCATCGTCTCCTTGATAACGAGTCTGAGGTACTTGAGGTTGGCCAAGTCGTCCTCGGTGATCTTGGGCTTTCCTTGGAGGACGTCGCGTACTTCAGCTTGTGCTTTCCGCATCACGTTCGGGTACCTCATGAGCTCCGACATGGCCCACTGGAGAATGGTCGCCGATGTCTCGCTCCCGGCACCAAATAGATCCTGCAGCAATACGGATCGGCTTACATAATCCACAAATTGTCTTGAAACACAAGCAAAACTGTTAAATGTTGTACTTACGAGTATAACTGATTTGACCATTCCCATGGTGAGTGGCACGTCAAGGCTGCCATCCTTCTGTATCCTCAGAAGCGCCTCAACGAGGTCCTCTCCGTCCCCCACGACGCCGTTCGCCCCGTAGGCGGCTCTATGCTCCTCGTGCTGCTTGATGGCGTAGTCCATGAGCTCGAAGCTCTTTTAAACGGAAGGCACAGCGCCCGACTTTAACTTAATAAAGCCACAACGGCAGAGTAACACGGGGACTTAAGTTATTACACATCAGGCAGGCTTAGCTGCAGCAAATACTAGGGGGGTGGACTAGCCACTAAGAAGTTCTCAGAGGCACATAAGCCAGGGCAGACGCAGCTGCAGATGTCTAGGGGTGTGCGTTGGCCGGCGGGGAGTACGTAGTGGCAAAGAGTTCCTTAAGCGCCGCGATCAGCGCGTCGAGCACCGGCCCGGCCTCGGCCTTGAGGAGGGGCTTCCACTGCTGCAAAAGAATCAAAATTTTAAAGATACAGTCAGCTGGCTGGTTAGGGAATTTTGCCTCGGTCGTAAACTTATTACGGATCAACCACAAGCCCCAACAAACTGCTGCAAAGAAGCACCGCAGCACTCTGCGTTTGGTGCCCCTAAAACCCGCCAAAATTCTGGACAAATCCGCAAAATCCCCTGGGTTCCAACTGACATTCAACATGTCTCGCACCCCCGACCAGACAAACACCCCCAAAACACAGCCGAAGAAAATGTGGCTCGCATCTTCCGGCTCACCACAAAGGGCACACTGCCCATTGGATGGTCCATGGCGCAAGGCCACCTGGTCACTCGAGGGGAGACGTCCCCTGGCCAGTTGCCACAAGAAGATTCTGATCTTCAGAGGGACTTCAGCTTTCCAAATATCATGCGCCAGCGGGTCCGTGACGTCTTGGCAAAGCTTTTTGTACAACGACTTGGTAGAGAAGGATCCGGAGGCAGGGCCGGCTTTGGCCCAGTGCGAGAAGTGCGACCGCCCAGGGCCCGACGAAAAGGGGGCCCATATTTTTCATACAGTATTATACATTTCAGAATAGAGTAAAAAAAAAGTCAGCCCATCTAACCTGAGCGGCTGAGCCCAGCCCAGCAAGCAGGCAGCAGCCAGGACGGAAAACATGCCCACGCTGCCGCTTCGTTTCCTACGCTAGGTCGCTAGGCTGCCGCTTCGTTTCTCGATCAATCAGCGGCGACGAACACTCGAACAGAGACCAGGGCCTGACAGAGAAGCAGCGAGCCAGCGACGTCTAATCGGCGATTCATCGAGAGGAGAAGCAGAGACGCACTGCCGCACTGGACGCCGCCGCAGCCACCGTCTCCAGTTCTCCACGACTCCACCTTGCGTCCGCCGTCCAGGGCCCTGCCGACGTCGCCGGCGTCGCTGCCCCAACGCCTCCGATCCGGCGGATCAGACGATCAGCCTAGGTATATCCCCCTCGTGCCCTCCAATCTCTGCTTCTCCTCTTGCTAAACTTAGGTCCTCTAATGTCTAATCTCGGTGGTCTCAATTTCTGATTTCTGATTTGGTATTTGTGTTCCTCACTTGCAGCAGCGTAATAATGTTACCTAAAAAACATCAATCTGGTAGTCAGAAAAGAAACAATAAGAAAAGAGTACAGAAGTTGATTAAATCTCAGCAAGGCGCTATGAACAAGTTTGTGTTGAAGAGTAATACTGCTACGAATTCTGAGCAATTATGTATCACAAATGGCGAAGAACAACCTGATTGTGCTGAGAATGTATTTGAGGAAAATCATGCTGATGTTGATGCGAATCAGAATTCTAGTGACCATGAAGATCATGCCGATGTTGATGCAGATGAGCAGGCTTCTTCTTTTGATATTTATGATCCTAGGACTTGGAATATTCTTGACAATAAATCAAGAGATATTCTCATTGAAAAAGGACCTACAAGGGAATACAATCTTCAGTTTCCCGTAGATGAAGTTGGTGGCAGGCATTTTTCATATGATTACTACTCAAGAAAATTAAGGAATGGTGAGTTCATTGATCGGAAGTGGTTGGTGTACTCTAAACATGTGAATAAAGTGTACTGTTTTTGTTGCAAATTGTTCAAATCTGGGAAAAGC
Organism: Poa pratensis; assembly: GCA_947311845.1. Classification (NCBI taxonomy): domain Eukaryota; kingdom Viridiplantae; phylum Streptophyta; class Magnoliopsida; order Poales; family Poaceae; genus Poa; species Poa pratensis. Next base: position 21,557,065 of record CAMZMU010000062.1, read on the forward strand.
AGAAGTCTGCTAGCATCCGAGGGATTGAAAGATTGGGGACATCTTAGTGAGAAGCTCAGATTGCATGAGAATAGTGTTGAGCATATTAGTAACATGAATACTTGGCATGAGGTAAGGCTGAGGCTAAGTAAGAAGGAAACAATTGATACAGATTTGCAACAAGAGATTGCAAGGGAAAAGGAGCGATGGAGACTGGTTTTGAAGGTGCCATCTCATATTTTGAGAAGTACAGAAATGAAGGCTTTGCAACTAGTTCGGATATTGCAAGATCTATTGCAAACGACATGGGTGTACAGCCTTTATTTCCTGTAAAAAGACGTATTACCAGAAAAAGACAATTTGATGAAATTAGTGGCAGTGATGAAAATGACCAGCATGAAGAAACGCAAGCAAGTGAGGTGGAATCATTTCGAGTTAAATACTTTCTGGTGATTATTGATGTTGCCATTGCTTCCCTGACTACTAGATTTGAGGAACTGAAGACATTTGGGAGCATATTTGGCTTCTTGTTCAACTCGAATGCATTGAAATCCTTGAGTGATAATGATCTAAGAAGATGCTGCACTACTTTTGTCAACAAATCCTTAAATGTCTCAATTGCTTATCGTATCCTTTTGACTGTACCCGTGACCGTTGCATCAGCGGAAAGAAGTTTCTCAAAACTGAAGCTACTGAAAAATTATTTGAGATCAACAATGTCTCAAGAAAGACTGAATGGTTTGGCCATGTGCTGCATTGAGAAAAATATGCTGGATAGTATTGATCTTGACACTCTCATTGATGATTTTGCGTCAAAAAATGCACGGAAGTCTCGTTTCTCATGATTATCGAAGGTTAGCATGCAATTTCTATTTGTTTTTCATTGTAACCTCTATGATACTTGGTTTGGAACAAAGACAAGAAAATTATCAGTTTTATGACTTTATAGCAATTGTATCTACTTATGTATCGAATTAGCTAGACTTTTTCTTTTGTTGGGCCCATCGATGAAGTTTGCACCGGGCCCTTGAAATCATAGAGCCGGCCCTGTCCGGAGGGCTCGAGTTTCCAGAACACCCCATCCCTTTCCTCTGAGGGAGAAATCTCAGCAACCTCCTGTGTGAGAATCCCCCATTGCGACAGCTCCATTGGGCCAAAGCACCTTCTAAATCTGATACTCCAGCCAGTGCCACTATGCAACTGGGCGACATGAGCATCCGGAGCCACTGCAATTGCAAACAAGTTCGGGTATCTTTGGCTCAGAGGCGCATCTCCAGTCCAGTGATCTGTCCAAAACCTAATCGATTCGCCGTTGCCTAACACAAACTGAGCGCCCAACTTGAAAACCTCCTTTACCTTGTGGATAGCATGCCAAAATTGGGAACCCCCTACTGGGGTAGACCCAAAGATATCCACAGCTCCAGGATATTTGGCTCTGAGAAGCCTAGCCCAAAGGCTCTCTTGATCTTTTTCAGAGAAAAACCTCCAAATCCACTTGGCCATAAGGGCCTTGTTAAGCAACTTCGTGTTAGACAACCCCAGACCACCCTGGTCTTTGGGTTTACAAATGTCCTGCCAGCTGGCCATGTGATATTTTCTCTTGTTGCCTTTGCCTTCCCAAAAAAACCGACCACGGTGAGAGTCGAAACCTCCATGAGTGCCATCTGGCAGGAGGAAGAGACCCATCATGTGGAGTGGCATGTTGGAGAGACATGCATCCACAAGAGTTAAACGGGCAGCCGAGGACATGAACTTGCCCTGCCACGGCTCCGTTCTGAACCCCACTTTTGCCACAACAGGCTCAAAGTCCACCATCCAAAGCCTACGATCCGCTATCGTAAAGCCCAAATACGAAAAGGGGAACGCCCCTGTTGGCAATTCAACAGATGAGCCACTCTGGCTTGTTCCTCACGTGGGGCTCCCATTACTATCACCTCGCTTTTATGGAAGTTGATCTTCATCCCCGACATCATCTCAAAACAGACCAGCAAGAACTTGAGATTAATTAGGCCCCTCTGGGAATTTTCGATCAGGATCATAGTATCATCTGCATACTGCAGGTGAGTGACTCCTTCCGGGATGAGATGGGACACCACCCCTCTGATGTGTCCCGCTTCCCTAGCTCTGACCAACATAATATCCAGAGCCTCTACTACAAAGTTGAACAAGAGAGGAGAGAGTGGGTCGCCCTGACGCACCCCTCTCTTGCTCCTGAAATAAGGGCCAATCTCCCCATTGACTGATATCGCCGTGTGACCTCCTTTGACAAGCTGCATAATCTTAAGAACCAGGGCCGGCTCAATGCCTTTCTTGAGGAGCAAGTCCTGAAGAAAAGGCCAGCTAACCCTGTCATAGGCTTTTTCAAAGTCCAATTTTAGCAAGATAGCCGGGAGATTCTTGGACTTGAGCTCATGCACAATTTCCATTAGCGCCAAGGGGCCATCTCGGATGTTCCTCCCTTTGATGAACGCCGTTTGCCCCTGGCTGATCACCCGATCAGCAACCGGGGATAGTCTACAGGCTACTGCCTTGGCCACCAGCTTAAAAACTACATTTATTAGAGCTATTGGTTTGAACTGCTTGATGCACACTGCACCGGGCACTTTTGGGATCAAGGTCAGGATCCCATAATTGAGTCTAGACATATCAACGGTACCAAGCATGAATCCGTTCAACATGTGTGGAATCAGGAATTTCAGCTGAGGCCAGAATTTCTTGAAGAAGGCAACCGGGAAGCCATCTGGGCCCGGCGCCGTGTTCGCTTTAGTATCCCGAAGGCAATCCTCCAATTCCTCCATGGAAAAGGTTGCCGCCAGCCTCATATTTTCTGCCTCCGAAACCCTTTTCTCCGAACCCCAAGGGCTAGCCGAGAGGGCCAACAGCTTCTGCTCCTCTGAACCCATGAGCGCTAAGTAGAATTCATATATGTGCTCCACCACCTTGGGCTGGTCTGACACGATGCCAGTGGGCGTTTCAAGGCTATAGATAGCACACTTGCGTCTACGGCCGTTCGCATATGCATGGAAAAACGCAGTATTAGCGTCCCCTTTGAGGAGCTAGTTCTGTCTGCCACGCTGGCGCCAGTACTCCTCCTCCGTCGCTATGCACTGCATCAGCTGGTCCTCCAACATATACCTCAGCGCCCATTCATCTTCGGTTAAGCCCACCGAGTCTGCCCTAAGATCCAGCGCTTGGATCTGGGAGAGAAAGCTACTCTTTCTTAGCCTCTCCTGTTTGCCCTGGTTGGCGCCCCATCCTTTCAAAAATTGCCTAAGAAGGGAAGACTGCGAGCTCCAGAACTCCACAGGGCCTCGGCAAGTAACCACTTTGGCCTCTAGCTCGATCCATTTGGCTATCAACATCTCCTGAAACTCAGGTGAAGAAAGCCAGCTAGTTTGAAAGAAGAATCTCGGCGATCTTTTAGGAGCACCCTCGCCCGTATCCAACACTAGTGGGGTGTGATCAGACCCAATGGCAGCTTCCGCCCTGAGGGCAACAAGGGGAAATTTTGCCTCCCACTCAGGGGAGACAAGAACCCTGTCTAGCACACTTCTGACAGGATTCCTTTGCCTATTCGACCAAGTGAACCGCGCTCCCGAACGCCTGATTTCTCTCAGAGCAAGTCTAGCAATGAAGTCATTAAACAATCCCACCCTGGGCCAGTTGATGTTGGCGTTATTCTTGTCCTGTGCTCCGCGAATCAGGTTAAAGTCTCCAGCAATCACCACTGGATGCTAGGAACTAGTCACCTTTGTTTCCAACTCAACTAGGAATTCATGGGAACGGGAGTGATCCGCAGGGCCATACACACCAATGTACTCAAAAATAAAATTGGAAGCCCGGTGCAGAATCCTCGCACTGAGGAAAAATTGGCCCTGGTCCACCCCACCAACTTCAAATGAAGCATCCTTGATCCCTAAGAGCATACCGCCCGAGCGACCATCCGCCGCTTTCCAGTGCCAGTAGAACTTGTCCCCGCTTTCCAAACTGGCAAGTTCTTGGTCAGAAAACCCCTGCTTCATTGTCTCTTGCAAGAACACAATGTCGATCCTTTGTTTACACATATAGTCTCTTATCTGGGAACGACGGCCCCTACGGGCAAATCCCCTGGAATTCCAGCCAAAGCCTCTCATTTGGAGGTGGACTTTTGCACCCGTGCTTGGCGGGCTGGGGTATCACGAAGCATCCTTCTTGGGCCGGGCACATCCGACTGTTTTTTCCCCTTTCTGCGCTTTTTGATTAAGGACGCCAAAACCACGTCGTCATCACTAGACGAGGCCGTGGCCTCTGCCGAGCATGCGTCCTCCCCTGCCGCACTGGCAGGGGACTCAGCTTGGGCCCTCTGAGACTTCTCCAGCTCTGCTCTAGACTTCGCCTCTTCTACAGATTTCTGTCGGGCAATGGCTTCCGCAAGCTTGGCTTGGGCCACCTCTTTGGCACGAACAAGAGAGAGGAGGGAGGAAGGAGACGGACCAGAAGTGGAATGGAAATCAACGCAAGAATCATTCGCGACAGAAAGCAACACGGAATCCTCAACCTTATCAAGAACCAAGAAATCATCGGCAAGGTTTCTGATAAAGGATGTACCTGGGTCTTTGAGCGCCGCCCTGCGGGAGGCCTTAAGCATGATGGGCTCGGCCTCACCCCCTTGCCCCTCTCGCTGCGCCGCGTGCCGGAGAGAGGAGTGTCCACCGGCACCGAGCGCTTGGCCCTGACCACCTTCGCACTGCTCTCGACGTCCGCCACCAAGTCAGGGACTGCGGGCGGGTTGTCGACCTCTCCATCTTGCTTGTTATTGAGCTTGGTCAGCTTGGCAGCAATGGTCTCGTTGTCGAACTCCCAGTCCGCCGGGCTAGCCCACCCAATCTCCTCACGATCTGTGGCGTTCATCTTTCGCTCTTTGAGCAGGGAGGGAGAAGGCAACGGCGAGTTCTCAGCAGAGGGCTCCTCAGAGGATATCTGGACTGGAGAGAGAGGCTCCGCGGCCGGAACCACCTCACTCAGGTCTAGTTCAGCTGCACTGTTCATATTGGATCCGTACTGGTTGAGCAAGAACGGAATGGGCTTCACCTTCGACAGAGCGGGGAGGGACGCTGGTTTAGTAATGGAAACCTCCGTCGGATTGGGCAGGGGCACACTCCTGCTACCAACTGACGTCTTAGCTCTCTTGGTCTCCACCACCAGCGAACCCACCACTGGGGATCCCAGGGCAGCCTCCTTCACCTGACCACTAGGCTTGGATTTGGACGGAACTGATTTGCTTGTCGCCTTCTAGGATGATGGGCCATCACCTTCCTTCTCCTTGTTCTTCTTGGGGGAGCGCTTCCAGTGCCTATCAACACTTCCCTCTTCATTCTAAAGCGCCGCCAAAAATCTTCCGGGGCATTTGCTGGATTATGAGAGAAAAAATAGTCATTATATAGCAGCACAAGACCCATTATTTTCGACGATTCTTGTTGGCTAGCTGCTCCGGCCTCGATCCTTCACGTTTGGAGTGGCTTCCAGCTACTACTGCGCAACTGTAGAACATCGAGGACCATCTGATTCTCTTTCTCGTCGACTGGTGGGCCTCATCTTCCATCCTGTGGTGAAACATCGTTGTCGATCCGTAGCCTATTGTGCAACAATGAAACTATGCAATGAATCAACAATCAAGCAAAATGAAATAGTTGGCAACGACCGAACACCAAATAGTGGTAGCGCCAGGCTGGTTGTTCAAGTCCTATGAGCATAGGACTTGAACAACCAATGGAAAATTTCTAGTGGTAGCGCAAATCCTATGGACCGGTGGAGATGCTCATAGGACTTGAACAACCAATGGAAAATTTCTAACCTTACGACTTTAGTTCATGACACAGCGAAGAAAGTTACCGACCATAGGATTTGAAGTAGCAATGAAACAGTGAACTAATCAACAACAAACTGTAACATCGGCACACTGATTGCTACAGAACATTGAAAATAATCACCTCAAGTTCAATAATTCTTTTGGCGGGACGACAACAAGCGTACAATACCAATTACTCACCACATATATTTAGCAGGAACACATTGAACAAAGATATGAGGAATAGTCAGGTACATTACAGAAACAACAAAGGGTCGGATGACCAGTTTCTTATCAACATGTTATCCTTTCTTAAAATGACATTTGCCAAATCAACCAGGGAATATCTTATTTCTTGGCGACGTAGCTATCCGGAAATATTTTCAAAAGATCTATTTGTTGTATATCTAAGCTAAAGCTACCTTCGAAGATACACCTTTGAAGAATTGATTGAGTGCATGCTTTTTTCCTGAAGCTATTGTTCCTCCACACCATTTATTATGTCATCGGTGACAAGCTGTTTTGTCAGTGAAAAGAGCCTAACTATTTCCTTTTCAGCTTCAAGAATCACATCAATCTTAGAATCATACGAACCGGCGTTTGCACACTCTGATGCAACCAAATTGATACCAGACTCAGCTTTGCCACGTTTGAAGGATTTATTGGTCATGTCTGCAAGCTTCTTCAGTGCAGCAGTAGCAGCAAGTGCTTCCACCTCCGCAGCTTCAATTTGAAACTTTTGGAGCTCCATCTCTCCTACAAAGCTGCCCCCTGTTGTGTCACTCGAAAGACCAGCGAGTTCCTTGTTGGCACTGGGATCTCCAGGTAACTCTTCCAACTTGCCTAGTTCCATCTCCTTCACATCCCACTTTCCAAGTACTGCCTTCAGCTCTTGATCTTTGGCATCAATTGCTTCATGAGCAGCTCTTAAGTCCATGTCTTTATGCCGTAATGATTCTCTTAACATCTCTATGTCGGCCTCCAGTTGATTATGCTTATGCAAATTGGACTCTAGCGCTGTACCTGTGTTTGAGATTTCCTGATCCAGTAATGCATAAATGTCCATTTCTCCAGCTTTTATGGAACTAGCAAGATCACCAGTGAACTCAGCCATCCTTTGCACCACTGATTCAGCTTGAGAGCATCTGAATCGTATGCTATCCAACTCACACTCCATTGTTTCTATATGCTGTTCTTTATCATGTAATTCAGTTTTAACCTGCACCAGTTGATCCTCCTTGCTATTTAGCAGCTGCTGAAGCTCAATAACTTCACTGCTGACTTCAGTTAGTCTGCTCTGTGTATCTGAAAGCTCCGAATCCTTCTGTTGAACAGCCAATTGAATAGACTCTACCTTTGATTTCATATCTTGGACTTCATATCTTGCTTCTAACAGCTCGGACTCTTTTATTTTCACAAGTTCATGTGATTTACTGCACTCGTTTTCCTTCTGTACAAGCTCCTTCTGAAGAAAGTCTACTTCAGTTCTCTGTTCTAAGCTCTCTCTTTCTTTAGTTAGATCGGCTTCTAGAGACTCAACCTTCTCCATTTCCTGAAGTAGCTGTGATTCAAGTTCATGACAACGAGACTGTGCATCAATGAGCTCCTTTGTCTTTTCTTTAATCTCCAGCTAAGCAGCTTCCAAATCATGGGTATAAGACATCAGTAATACCCTTTGGTCGTTGAGTTCCTGCACTTGCGTCTGCAAATGCACTGCTTGATCTTCTATTTGTCTACGGGAGGAGGCGAAAGCATCTCTTGAAGATATTAGTTCAGTGCGTACAGCATCCAACAGAGACCTCACACGTTTGAAGTCAGTGATAGTACCCTTGTTGATATCATCTGTCTCCTTGGATACCAGTTGTGCAAGTTCCTTTAACTCTTGCTGTGCTGCTAACCATCCTAAATTCTGCTTCTCAAGTTCCTCTTCAGCAACTTTCAGTTTCTCTTCATCAGCTTGCCTCAATTCATTTGATCTGGCAATATCGATTGTCTTTCTTTTAATTTCGTTCCGCAGCTCTCTAACTGTTGCTTCTTGCTGCACAACGGCTTGATTAGCCGTACGGAGCAGCTTTTCTTTAAACTTGATCTCTGAGTTCATCAGGTCTGCTTCCTCATTCTTCTTGAATATATCTTGTTTGAGATTTTTCACTTCAATTACCTGCTGAGAAAGCGAAGCTTGTGAACTAGCAATTTTTTTGTCTTGCCCCGCGACCACAAGCTTCAGATTATTGATCTGCTTCACTCGTGACGCCAGATCTCTACTAGCCTTTTTCAGTGCTTTCTCTATTCCTTGTTGCCTTACATATGCTTTGCTGATCTCTTTCTCCCTCTGATCAAGGTCCTGCTTCGTCTGGCTCAATCTTATCCGATCATCGGAAACCCTCTTCTCTGCATCCCGGATATCCCTCTTTTTTTTCCTGAGGATGGACAGGGCGCCCTCGAATTCAGACTTCAGGGCCTCGATGCTCAAACTCAGTTCAGTATCATGAGAAGCACTAGCATCTAAACTTTGTGTCTTGGCAAATAGCCGCTCCAACAATTCCCTAGCTGGCTCGGTTGTTCCATTGTCACCATCAGTTAAACTTGATCTGATACTTTTTACAACTGATCTGATAATGTTAGGAGCATATTTGAAATGTTGGGCCTGAAATGCCACCATGAAACTCAACTTCTTCCGGAACATAACCTGAATTGCACGAAACAAGAAAACTAGACAATTAGGATAAGGGAATATGCACAAGCTACTGAATATATATCTGATGCATATAATATATTCCCTTATACATCGAAGAATTTAACTGAAACTGAAGTCAGAACTACGAGAATATCAACTTCATCTCGTCACACAAATTCAATGATATAAGTACATGACGAAGTATCATAGCTCACCAATTTTGATCTCAAACCTACTCATTAACATTTCTTTTGTCCAACACCACTTTCGAGTTCATAGACCACTAGCCCTTTCTCCGATTAAAAATTTCTTCAGATAGACCCAAATACAGTATGCTACCACAGCCGAGCCAATTTCAGAAAAGTGAAGTAGTACTAGCACTGACAGAACATGAATTAGCAGCGCGAAATCTGGCCTACGTCTACTTCAACCACATGTATGCGAGCTCGGAATCGGGAAACCAAGAAGCAGAACAAAAACAGTGACCAGCGTGGTACCACGAAACAGCGCTATGAGAAAATAAATAAACGAAATCAGTAGTTGCTCACATGAGTATAGGCACGGCACGACGGGGACGCGCTGCTGAGACCGGCGGCGGCCGCCGGCGACGAGGAGGAGGGGGAGCCGGCGTAGAGGGGCATGGCCGCGGAACATGGGGGAGGGGACCGCGGCCGCCCGGGCGTGATCGGACGGCTGTGCCTGTGCGATGCGAGTGCCGGCGGTGGAGGAGGACACGAGGGAGATGAGGTGGTGGAACCGGCCGCGTGTGGACTGCAGAGTCGAGGTAAGCGAGAAGCGTGAGACGGACCTGTGTCTTTTTCTACAGAGAGAGCTGTGTCGTTTGCTTTCTGAATTGTTTTCAAGTACTACACATTTATTTTTCGTTTATTAGTTTTTGGCTTTTATTCCTCCGAGATTTAGGTATTATGACAAGACTATGCACGTTTCGAATCCGGCGGCACAGGATTCACTGAAAGAAAATGTTAAGCATCCACTATTCTGCTCACTTCGGCTTCGAAACTAACCAAAAGTTAATTAAGGATATAATGTTGTTAATATATGTTGAAATATTCTCATGTAAGATTATTCACAAATGATAAAAAGTGCAGCTGCATTTTTTTGTCTTTTTCAGAGTTCTTTTTTCATAAGGTTCAAAACAACGTTGGGCGTTAATTGTGTGTTTTGCTGGCGTCTTGCGCTTATGCGTGCCTAGGCCAACGCCTTTTTGAACACTGGGAAATTTTTCGCTAGTAGCACTACCGCCACTAACATTACAAGCGCCCGAACATGCATGCAATGAACATGGCTGACGTGGAGTGATGTTGGGTGGAAATCCCACTATAATAGTGGAATCCTTTTCATTTTGGACACAATACATATTACTTATTTTGCTTAAAATACATTTAAAAGGTGATATATTTAAACCAAACGTCGAAGTGATATATTGTTTCACTTTTCGGTTTCTGGTGCCAAGTTCTTCAAAACTAGATTGTATTTTATCTGTTTCTATAAATGTTTTTGGAAGCACCTTAGGAACCCAATACACCCTATATTCTGGATCTTTTCTCAAAAAGTACACATTATATCCATGAACAGAGGGAATATCGCTATGGTGAGCTAAGAATTAACAACTATTGTATCATATTGTTTTTGTATCTGTGTCCGGTGATTTCCACTTCCATATTCGTTTTTGGTGTTTTCTCGTTTCTGGAACACAAGTGAAAATGAAAACGATAAAACATATTTCCTTCTGTTTTCAGTCCTAATTAAGGTTTTGGTTGGGTACCCACTCTCTAGGTTGCCACTTCGAACCATTGTACTACTCTTTTTTACCATAATATGCAGATTTATTCGTACAAAAGAAGAATAATACACAAAAATAGACTTGGGCAAGGAATTTGAACCGGGGACCCGTAGAACAATATCTCCTATTAAGGTAATATTTGGTGTTCAAATTCAATTTTTTGAACATTCTCTGGATTGTTTGACCAGTAAACACCTTTCCCGTGGGTGCTCGGGAAAATCAGTTACCCATCAGTCGGTAACTAGATTTATCGACCGGTAACCAAACCCTCCTAGTAACCAATACGTCACCCCCAACATAGTCGGTAGAAGGGTGCAATTTTTACGCTCACGCTCAATCGCTCACCATTATCCCGCCAACTGCCCCAACATGGAATCGCACCATAAAACATGAACCTCATTCTTTGCTCGAGTCTGTTTAAGAGTTGAATCCCATTATTCGCTTGACTTCATTTTTAGAATTTTCTCTGTTTTTTGTCCTCCATACTATCAAAAATTCTGCATGTATTTTGTACAGAAATGTAATGACAATGTGTATATTGTCTCTCGCGAAAAAAAAGTAATTTTTTCTATGCCATCAGAAACAAATTTTACGGTAGTAACAGTGCACGTTTGCCAACTTCTACTTGGTTACGAAAGAAGACCCTTGTACAGGTGGCTCGGCAGTACTCGTTAATCTCAGCTTTTGTTCATTTTGGTAGTGGATTAATCTCAGCTTTTGTCACGGAAAAAGACCCTTGTACAAGTGGTGGATTAACGATTGTGGGCTGCTCAAAAGTAACAGGTCTAAAAAGCAGGTCGGTGTCTTTCGAAAGCATTGCGTGCATGGATCTGCGTCAGTCCGCGCGATCCACATCTAAAGCCGTCGTGGGGTAGTGAGGTGCATGTAGCCAGCTGACAAATGCTCACCTTTTTGTTCGTGATGATCAGATGACTAGTCACTCAGACGATTTTCTTTCTTCTTCAATGACGACATGTCGTCCGGTGTGGATCATTCGAGAGGAAGTCGAAAGTCGAAACACATGTGTGGTTCAAGTAGACCGGGCATGGGCCAGGCCTAGCCTAAAAAGCCCGACCTAAAAACCCGCCCAGTCTAAAACGGTGAAAATACCATATGTTTTAATTAAAAATCTTTTATCTATACTACTATTAGAATAGCAAACTTGACCGGATACATTATATTAAATCTATGCCGTACGATCTCTGATCAACGGATCAGATTCTTCCATCCGTGTTGAGCTAAACTCAACACATTCACGAATCGTTATTTCTGTCTTTCGCCTGACTTACGCCGCGCCATGCCCGATCAGATTGTTCGAATAAAATTGTCTCAGCGAGCAGCATCGAGAAGATCCTAGGCTGCTCTGCGCCGGAGATCCACCTACCACCGGCGCCAAGCCTGCGACAGGCTCTCTCAACTTGAGCTCCACACGATATGATTTTGTTAAACTCGCCATGGACTTGAGCCGCGTGGCCGGAGACGTCCGTCTTGATGGTCACGTGCTCTGTGCCGGATCCCCGCCGGAGAAACACTCCCACCGGCGCCAAGCCTGTGGCAGGCCCTCGCAACTGGGTCTCCACACGATATGATTCGGTTGACCAGGGCGCGAATTGGATCGAGGCCTCGGGAGTCAGGAGCGACCTCACGAGCGCGTAGCCGCAGTCGCTCGCCGTTGGTTGGAGTCGCCTAGCCGCCTTGTGCAGTCGACCTCTCCCCTGCGTGGAGATGTCCCGGCCACTGCCAAGTGATTTCCTTACCAATCTGTGCATCCTCTACTTCAGTCCTCCTGATGTCCGTTTCTGCCTGTGGCGAGTTCTGATATTTTCTGCTCTGGGCGCTTATTTGCTGCGTCCGTGCTTGCTTGCTTCTGGTGCTGGGCACTGGCTAGAGATGCTGTTGATTTCAGCTGCGAAAATTGAGCTGCGAATCTGTTGTTGATCTCTGTCCCACAGAGGCCTGTCATGTGCGGTGTGCCATGTCATCATCAGTGCGCCTTCTCCAAGTAATGGCGATTCCCAAGCTTGGGTATTTCGGTTTTGCAAGAAATTGAGTTCATAATTATCATGTATGGCACAACAGTTTTTGATCTTTTTGGGCTGATGTTTTTTCTGGTTTAAATGGGAATTATGGGAATTATCTCACATTTATTAATTCATTTCAGTCTTACCTCTGAAGCCAAGCTGAATTGAACTTCTATTCTGAATAGTAGTCAACAAGGATTTCCGGGTTGCATATCTACACCACCTCTTTACATGCAACCTAACTCTTTCTATTTTGATAACAGTGCAATTTATTTGCTATCTACGAGCCTAATGTGTGTACTGATCTAACTACTAATTACTTCGGAGATTTGCATAACTTACGTTATGTGAATTTACCAACACATAGCATAATTTGTACAGATGTCAGATGGATAAAATTGTGATGGTTTGTATTCGGAAAGTGCTCGAGGCTGGTACCTGTAACTGCAGCATATAGTTCATTGTTTACCATAATAACCAAGGTACCAGGTAAAAGGATAACATATTAGTACGTGTTGTATAACAATCATCGTTTTATCTTAATTGTTATTCAGCTCTTGCACAATTTGCTCTACTTGATGTCAGACATTATTAGCTTCATGCAAACTTGATGCGTATTTACATATGTTTCCTGCAAATGATGAGTTATGGCACCACATTGTTGAGCTATATGTGGTGCTATTTACTTGCACCAAACGAAATGATTCACGTTCCTACGTGTAAAATTTCCCTTTTAATTATGCACACGTGCGTTGCACGTACATGCAAACTAGTGTGATTAAATAGTATTAGAATACACAATATTTTTTAATAAAAAATATGAAATATAATCTTATCGGGCCTAGTTCGGCCTTCGGGTTTGGTGCAAAACTGAGGGTCAAACCCTTCTCATCAGTACATAACCATTTGACCTGATATGCATGTCCTCATTTTATGGATCCACTGGGGCCTTTTCACCATGACACCACTCCTTGTCAAGAGTCGGCGATAGCCCCAACGATTACAACTTCCCCATTCAGATCAATTCATTTATCTATTTTTCAACATGGCGGCACGGTGGTAAGTCGGAGCGCGACACGTATGCGACGCAAGCTAGTAGAGAGTATGGAAACACGACTGTGATGTGGCAGTGTCCGATAAATTGTGAACTATTATGTACCAATGGGTGAGCGTACCCAGCAGGGTATGGGTTTGGCTAAAAATTTATACCCGTGGATAATTTTAGGGTTGGAGTGAGGTAGTGACAGTGAGAATGAAGTGTGTCGGGTTCTTATAGGCCATGTCCGTGGACTGTCGGGCTGCTTCTTATGGCAACAAAGATTTTTGAAATGTCCATGTGCGACTAGCAGATATCGGTGAGGGAGGTAAAAAACAACGGTTGTTAATATTTATTCCCTATTCACTTGTTGCCTTTGTTGTAGGACTCTCTTACGACCCAATGCGGGCAAGCGGGGTTGTTGACGTCTTCCGTCGCCTAACTCGCGCCGTTTCCATAAAGTGATATCCAATGTGTCGTTCTGTACTAGTGCCACGCGGTGGCCCGTAGCCCTTGTCGCCTGCACGTGGTGCCACTTGACACCCGCTCGAGATGATGGTGGCGTGTCTGCCGTAGATATATGTCGTCCCGCCGTCTTGGACCGAACGATGGCACTGTGGCCCGAGAGCTCGACGACAAGAGCTAGAAGATCTCCGAATTCCAAATGCAAATCGTTCAACAGTTGGATTATCATAATCTACAACGATGACACATAAAGATTTTCGATCATATCCCGAAGCTTAAGCATGGTCTCCCCACTATATATATCCAAAGACCGTAGCCATGAACCCATCACCGTGCATTATTTCCCTCAAAGTAGATCACCCCTTTTTTCCTTGGGATGACAAAGTAGGCACTCGCTAAAGCACTCTAACCCAAAGTAAAATTAAACAAAGCAGCGGCCCAAACGTTCAAAAAGCCGTTTCCGCGCCACTTTTTCCCGCACTTGCTTCTCTGTCCTCCTCATCTCCTAGCCTCGCAGAAAAGCCTCACAATCCACGCATACAAACGCCAAACCGGAGATCAAAAGAAGGGGGCAGGAGATCGCCGAGAAAAGCGAAAGCTGCGCCGGCCCGGGGGGAGAAAAGCGGCAAAGCTTAGCGGCGAAGGCGAAAGTGAAAGCGAAGGCGGCCGGCCGGGCGCACGCAGATAAATAAAAAGCCGCGGGCACGCGACGCGATGGTGGTGGCGCAGCAGCGTGCTCGTCTCGCCCGCGATGGAGCTGGAGATCGTGGAGGTGGGCCCGTCCAGCCGGCCGCTGCGGTACGTGCCGGCGCCGGCGCCGCAGTGGCGGCCGCCCCCGCCGCCGGCGTCCTCCTCGAACGCGGAGGCGAGCGCCAGCGCCGTGGCGCAGGCGCTGCAGTTCGACAGCGAGAAGCTGCCGCAGACGCTCGTGTCGGAGATACGCCCCTTCCTGCGCGTCGCCAACCAGATCGAGGCAGAGTCCCCGCGCGTCGCCTACCTCTGTAAGCTCCCGCGCTTTACGTTTTTGCTCTAGCCAGGCATTCTTCGTCTTGTGTTGGTTGGTGGGGGACTGCGGCTCGCCCGGTGCCCGCAGCATGTTCGAGTAAATGCCGGCACCTTGGCATGCAACGCCTAAGTGCAGCATGGTGTGATGCGTTTTTCGCTGGAGATCCATCCATTGGTGACTTTGTTCAGGATGAGGAGACCACCCTGCAGAAGAGATTCGACCTGGTTCTGGTGCCATTCATTTCACTGAAGGAATATTCAGTCTTGGTGCCTGAAGAATTTCATGGCATGAGTTCCACGGTGCTTGAGTCATCTGCTGCTGCTTTCCAACAGTGGCTTAAACAACATCGACGCTATATTAGTCACGTGTGATACTTTGGAAATTCCTCAAAGGAAGAGGGGCTAGCTATTTGGTAGCTTGAGAAAAATACTCTTCCTGAATATTCTCGCCTCTCACTTTCATGCAAAAGAAGAATATGATGTAGGATCGGAGGTTAACTGTCTATATTCCAAAGGCTGGGTGGTCTGCTATTTGGAAGCAGGCAAGTCAAAAGACATAGCGCAGGGCGCATAGCTACCGATCAGGTGGCACATGATATTGTATCGTTGAAGAGCTGAATGGATTGATAGTACCAAATAAATGTCAGATGTCTTAGTTAACGTGTTTATTGACTATATTGGAACCTTTCTTTCTTTCGTAGCGCTGAACATTTTTCTTGGTCAATTACTCAATTCGTTCCCAATCTAGAACAAAATGTTACAATCATTCAATGGATCTTGTAAGGGAAAGGTCATCATGGCTACAATTTTCTTAAAAAGTGTTCTGTTACAGGTCGATTTCACGCATTTGAAAAGGCTCATATGATGGATCCCCGTTCAACAGGGAGGGGTGTTCGGCAATTTAAAACTGCACTTCTTCAGAGGCTGGAGCAGGTATATACATGGCAAAAATTAGCTATATACTCACTGCATAAATGCAAAAACTTCATATGCCGAGGATTGGAGTATAATATACACGTGTTACATGTATATCACACATTAGCTAATCCTTGTTCCATAACATCAATGCACCTTTCCTTTATGCTTCACTGTGATATGTGCAACTAGTCACTCTATTTGTTGGTTAATAACGTGCCTCATGTTGGATTTACTTCCCAAACAGGATGAGAAAAGTACATTCTCGAAGAGGAAAGAAAGAAATGATGCTCGAGAGATTAAATCATTCTATGAGAAGTAATATAATCTTTCTCAGATTCCAACCTGTAATGTAGACTACTTTCTTAAGAACCACTGCCGAACCCCTTTCCTCAGACAAGAATCTGACTCCTATTTTTTCTCCCATTTTATAGAAAAAGGCAAGCTAATGCACATGAACTCATGCCTGTCCTGGCAGAAGTTCTGAAGGCTGTTCTCATTGGTACTGGCTTGGAGGTTGGGATGTTTTTTTAGAAAATTATAATTATTATGTTTGATGGGCTACGTAGTTAACACTTTCATAATTTTGCAGAGCCTTGTTGCTAGCGAAGATTTTGCAGACAAGTCAGGCTTAATTCGATACAATATTATTCCTCTCCATCCTAGATCGAGTCAACAACCAATCATGTTTCTTCAAGAGGTTTGCATATATTCTAACTCAAAACCTCAAAAACTACCTTCCAGGTATAGTAATTGTCCAAGGAGAATTGAACTACTATTCGTGAAAAAAATTAAGTATGATCTTCTAATCGGGTCATAACTCGCGACATCTTCATGTATGGTATGATGTTAAAGTCCGTGGATCCTTCTTGTCGCCAGGGATTGTACTGAGTTATCCAGTTGATATTTGCCAAGAAAATTACCAATCCTTGTCGCAGGATAAATTTCCTTTACAAATAATAGTAGCAATTGCCTAGTGTTAAAAAGAGATTGTTTTCTATTACGTCAAATATGGATATGTCATTCTAACTTATTTGTTGTCTCATAATAATAAAGATTATAGTACTTCTCTTTGGAATGTACACTCTTTGATCTTTTAATGGTTGGCGACCCTGCATTTGGATTTAAGCAATAACACTACTATTAAATACACATACTAGCTTGCATGAAGTTCGTTTTTATGACATACTATTGTGCAGATCAAAGTTGCAGTGTCTGCAGTGTTTAATATCCGTAGTCTTCCATCAGCTGACATGAAAGATGAAAAAAATCATACAGATATTTTTCGATGGCTGCAAAGTTGGTTTGGATTCCAGGTACACCAGTTATTGTTCAATCTCAGATTAAACCAATTGATCTATCCTGCATTTCAGCTCGGTAATTTGGCTCGTTTTGTTTGCTCTGGGGTAGAAAGGGAATATTGCCAATCAGAGGGAGCATCTCATCCTTTTGCTTGCGAATATGCATGCTCGATTGAATCCAAAGTCATCCTCTGCTCCAATGGTACTCATACAGGAACATTGTTCTTTATATATCTTGTGGTTAAAATATTTGAATAAACATGTTGAAATACCTATTTCTAGCTTGATGACAGAGCAGTAGATGAATTATTGGCAAAAACATTTGAGAATTATCTGACCTGGTGCAAATTTTTGTGGAGAAAAAGCAACATATGGTAAATATATGTGATTTTCATTTATTTAGCTTGGACTACATATATGAAAAAACAGCTTTGGTGAATTTCGAGAAAGTATTATCTGACTTGTGCTGGTCCTATTTTTATTGATCCTGCAGGTTGCCCTCAGTGAAACAGGAAATTCAACAGCATAAACTTCTGTACATAGCTCTTTATCTTCTGATATGGGGAGAAGCATCAAATTTACGACTTATGCCAGAATGTTTATGCTACATTTTTCATCATGTATGCAACTATTTGTCCTTCATATTTTTTGAACTTCTTCACTGCATGGACATATGACGATCTCAAGCACAAACTTCTGTAACTGCGTGTCTAAAGAAACACGAAACTCTGTAAAGTTTCCCACTATCTGTTTCCACAGGAAATAGCCAAAGTTACCTCTATTGATTAGCAGGACAAAAGATTCTAAAGTGATCTTGCTAGCAAAAAATATCTTACATAATACCTTGAATAAGAGAAATGGCCAGAGTTACCTACTTTGTGTTGAATTAGTAGTTCTCTAGACAATTCTTAATTAGTGGTTAGCTTTTCCCTTCACAAATAAGGATCTTGCAAAAAGGAGTTTAAGCAAAAACATGTTTTTCATTTAACAAAACAAATCTGCTGTCACTAGTCTAGGGAATATATTTACGCAAAAAGAAATTATTGCTGCTAAGAAGTTTCTATAATTTTGTGCCAACTACGTTGATAAAAAGTTAATCCCATATTTTTGAATAAAGATAACCACTTGTTTCAGATGTCATATGAGCTATATGGAGTGCTTTCTGGAGCTGTAAGCTTAATTACTGGAGAAAAAGTCAGACCTGCATATGGAGGACAGGAAGAATCATTTCTTAACAAAGTAGTGACACCAATATACGCCGAGATATCCACGGTTTGACATCCCTTCTTTTCAACACTTAGATTTAATACAGCTATGGAATCTGTAAAATGATGGCATTTTTTTGCAATGAAGGAAGCTCTAAAGAACAAAAATGGTGTATCTGACCACTCAACATGGAGAAACTATGATGACCTCAACGAATTCTTCTGGTTAGATACCATATTTTGTTGGTGTCGCCTTTGGTAGTTAAATGTTGTACTAAGTATGTTACAATGCAGGTCTGCTGACTGCTTCCAACTTGGCTGGCCGATGCGCCTCAACAACGACTTTTTTTACACATCAACTAAACATAAAAAGTCTCATCAAACTGAGATACAAAATTCCCAATTGCTTCATGGATCCTCATCAGCACAAAACATCGCTAATTCAGAAGTACCTGACCAAAGACAGCAGGTAACAAAGATAGGAACAATGACAATCTCACAATTTAATGAAATATCTGCCCTAAATTTGTAATATAATATTTGTAGTATGTATCTAGGCTTCTCCATTCATGTATTGAGTTACACACAAATCCAACTTACATTTTTTTATCGGAAGATTTTTTTTGTCTTATTTATCAATATTGAGAATATAAGGCTAAGTAGCCGAATATTCAGTGCTTAAAAGTTTAACTGTTCACATGCAAATGTAGTAGAAAATACAATGCAGCACAGATCTTAACTCCACATTCTGAACAGCTGTGCTCCCTAAACATGTTTTCTATAGAAACTTGCCACATTATTATTTTCCAAGGCTTTTCATGTAAATATTTTCTTTTTTGGTTGGTTTGAGGTAGCTTATCACATGTACCACGCGATCATGTAAATATTTTTCATAATGCAACCCAAGGTTTTTCATGTACATTCACAACTAGCAGAAATGTACATGTTTGAGTATATTCATTTTAGCATAGTTGTTTGCCTGTGCTCTTATTCTCCATTTTCTGCTGTTGCATATAGCAAACAACAAGTGACACATCCCAGCAGAGGTGGTTGGGAAAGACAAATTTTGTTGAGGTCCGTTCCTTTTGGCATCTCTTCAGAAGCTTTGATAGGCTGTGGACACTCCTTGTGCTTGGGCTGCAGGTTTAGTTCTTAAACTAATGCGAGTGATACATTTGGATATTGTTTCATCACTGTCAGATATTTTGACATATTTTCTCATATGTTCTATTTTCAGATTTTGATAATAATGGCATGGCATGGATTGGAAAGCCCTCTTCAGTTACTAGATCCAAACTTTTTTCAGGATGTCCTGAGTATATTCATAACCAATGCGGCACTTCGAGTTATTCAAGGTTAATTTGGAATTTCCTATTGCATATGTATACCATGCATTTCTTTGTTCTGACAAAATTACTACGAACATAGTGATGCATTTTTTCCATATTCTTCTGTCTTCTTATTTTTGTAATGTACCTAATTTTTTTTCCAGTGGTCCTTGATATTGCTTTCTCATGGAGGACGAAGGAAACAATGAGATTCACCCAGAAACTAAGATTTGCCATAAAACTCTCTCTTGCGGTTACATGGGCGATCATTCTGCCCATATTTTATTCCAGTTCTCAGAATTACAAGTCTTGTTCTGCTAGGCGTCCTAAAAACTTTCTGGGAATGTTCTGCCTGTCAAAGTATATGGTGGTTGTGGCATTTTACCTTACAAGCAATGTGATTGGGATGGCATTGTTTTTTGTTCCAGCTGTAAGCAGCTATATAGAGACATCTACCTGGAGAATTTGCAATATATTGTCCTGGTGGTGCCAGGTATATTCTTACCTTTGTGTAAAATTAGAACTTGTTTGTTTACATCCTGCAGTTAACATCAGATAATATTGTTTGTCATGAAATCAATTCAGTGAAAGCATTATCATGCTATCGCACTTTCCAACATAACTAAAGTCCACCTAAACTTCCAAATAATTCTTATCCCCTTATAGAACTATTAGTCAGCTCT
This sequence comes from Poa pratensis, assembly GCA_947311845.1. Taxonomy (NCBI): domain Eukaryota; kingdom Viridiplantae; phylum Streptophyta; class Magnoliopsida; order Poales; family Poaceae; genus Poa; species Poa pratensis. The sequence goes on from CAMZMU010000062.1 coordinate 21,577,311, forward strand.
TTGTACTCAGCGCGAAGGGATAAAGCGTTGTTCTTTGCCTCAACTAGCATGTCGGTCGGTAACGGAACACCGCCTGCTTCTGGACTGACCGCTGGATTGAAGGGAAGGCCATCTCAGAGATAGCGCCAGAGGTGTTCAATCTGGTCAGCAAAAGGTTCCGCAAAACCATGACAGTCGCGCACGGCTTGCACAACTCCAATTGGGTGGCGCCGTTGCTTGGCAGGCTGCAAGGGGAGGCTCTACTTCAGTTCCTACACCTTTGGCCTCGCCTCGTGCACGCTCAGCTCACACAGGAACCTGATCGCCTAACCTGGGAGATGGACCGCTAACGGAGCCTACTCTGCACATTCCTGCTACATGGCGTCCTTCAACGGAGTGATATCTGGCAACTCACATGTAAGACATGGGCAACTTGCCGCGTCAAGTTCTTCTTTTGGCTTGCCGACCTTGACCGGTGCTGGATGGCCGATCTCCTACAGCAACGTGGCCTCCAACACGAGCCCGTTGTGTGCTCTGCGACCAAACCTTGGAGACAATGCAGCACTTGTTGGTTGACTGACTGCCCATTCTCCCAGCATATCTGGTTCGAGGTTCTCTCCTGGGTACGCGCCACTTAATCTCCGCCAGAACAAGGTGCTAGGCTTGGACATTGGTGGGCGTCGCCCAAGCAAATCTGCCCCAAACCCACGCGCAAAGGTCTTGCATCCATGACACTGCTCTCTGCTTGGATGATTTGGAAACAGCTCATCCCAGTTGCAGCACTACACTTGGTCACATCAAGGAAGAAGCCACTCTTTGGGCACGCGCCGGAGCACTTGGCCTTCGTGTCCAACCAGAAAATTGGGATGTACGCTAGGTGTTTATGTTGTACTCTGTTCTGCCTCTTTAGGCATGTAAATACTCTCCTATCTTTTCAATGAAATGCGCAATCCTGTTGTGTTTTCTTGAAAAAGCTCTTCGTACTGCCAAACTGACTTTCATGTCTCGTGCATGCATGGCATTATACCATAATGAAGTGCTCATAATTACCAATGTATGTGCAGCCCCAGTCATATGTTGGAAGAGGAATGCATGAAGGCCAAGTACCCTTACTAAAGTAAAATTTATTATTATTATTATTCCCGTGTTTTGTTTTGGCCATTGATATGAGCTAAATCCTCTTTCCGTGCCTCAACAGGTATACATCATTTTGGACGATTCTTCTGTCGAGTAAATTTTTATTCAGTTACTACTTCGAGGCAAGTTCAATCTTCGTGATATATAGCATACATAAGCCATTTAAAGTTTCTACACTCCTTTAGCTGTATTATGCAATGCAAGTCAGATCTATTCTGATTACTGAAAATACATCTCTGTATCTCCAACTCAGTTACAAATTCTGATGTATGTTTTAAGGATATAGGTTATGTTAATGATACAACATAATAAACACCGTGAGAAGTTATTTTTGTTATTCTACTCTACATCTATTTTTTATCACCCTGCCTCCTTTCTCATTGTTTCTGTGTATATGACTTGAGCAGATTAAGCCTCTTGTGGGACCAACGAAAACAATCATAAACATCAATGTGAATACATATGAGTGGCATGAATTTTTTCCACAAGGTCCTCTACATGCCATCTTTCTTTGTCCATTTTCGTTCTTTCTACCCAATAGGGTACTGCATTAATAATCAACACTGAACTGAGTGACAATTCGTCATGTTATGTTTCACACCAGTCAAGAGCAACGCTGGCGCAATTCTTGCTGTATGGGCCCCTATAGTTATTGTAAGGTCTATTATTAACTTCAATATTTAATTTCCATATGGGTCATAAACTAATTAATATCATTGCATTTTCAACAGGTCTATTTCATGGATACACAAATTTGGTATTCCGTATTCTGTACCATTTTCGGTGGTATGTGTGGTATTGTAAATCATCTCGGTGAGGTGAGATGATATGCCACTAAACACTAATGTTTATTTCAGATGTTTACATATTCTTATTTCTGATACCAATTCCTAGATTCGCACAATGGGAATGGTTCGTAGTCGATTCTGTACCTTACCTGAAGTGTTCAATGCTTGCCTTGTTCCTCGCTCGATGCCAAAAGAGAAAAAGGGGATATTGCCTAGTTTCTTGGAAACTAAAATCTTTAAGGTGGAATATGTTCATGTTCTCTTTACCTTGAAGGTGCTTTCCTTTCTTCTTGTTGTTTCTCAGATGATATTCATTTTTTTCAGAACTTAGGTAAATCTGAAAGACAAGATCCGACAAAGTTCGCTCTGGTTTGGAACCAGATAATGAATAGCTTTCGCACAGAGGATTTAATAAGCAATAGGTATGTTTTGATTATTCCAGTGTAACATAATTTTCAGGAATATTACTTCTTTTTTGCGGGTACAGTATTACATTTTTTCTCCTTCATACTTCAATGGTTTTGCAGAGAGATGGATCTGATGACAATGCCCATGTCACTAGAATATAGTTCTGGTTCTATTCGTTGGCCGTTATTTTTACTTGCCAAAAAGGTATGTAGATCTATTGATACATGGCAACCCGTTGCCTGGGTGCAATGCACACTTTTATGGTACCGCTTAAGTTAACATAGCCAAAAACAATGTTGACAATTGGTAAAATCTACAGTGTATTTAACAGTAACTGAGTCATAATGTAAGACAAATTGCTCGAAACATAAAATAGTTTGGAAATGTACAGCACAAACTTGACAATGCAGGATTTTTATCATGTATAAACTTTTCTCTTAAACAGTTCAAACCTGTGTTTCAAGTTCACTAAAATTACAAATAAATCCACTGGGTAATATTAATACTAGATTTCTTGCACTCTTAGTCAAATCACCATCTACTCTTTCTCGAAGACATGGGTTAGCATCAGCAATTTGTTTACTTCACATTTTATGAAATTTGGGTAGGAACTCTAACATTCAATGTTAGGAGTGAACACCTGGGTATAGACGGGTTAGGGAACTAGTGGGGAGGGGGTGCCTTGGGTACTCGACGCCACTCCTTACTGACTAAGAAGCAGTCGGTTCCCATCAGCCATATATTTAGAATCATATTTGAAACATATCTTGTACTTGCTGTGCATATTTGATATATTCCTGTTTTTTTTCTATCTATAAAATATGTCAACAACTTCTTGTATGGTCTAAAGCTTGTTTTCCTGCCATGATAGTTCTCCAAAGCAGTTGATATGGCAGCAAATTTTACTGGAAATAGTGCACAACTCTTCCGTAGAATTAAGAAGGATAACTACATGTTTTGTGCGATCAATGATTTCTACGAATTGACAAAAAGTATCTTCAGATTTCTCGTTATCGGTGATGTAGAGAAGAGGTAATCATTTTACCTCAACGCTACCTCTATTACTAAATTTTGTCTCATGTTTGCAATGCATTGGCAGTACATGCTCCTGTGAATATTATCATGATGTTCTACAGATTCTATTCAGGGTGATAGCGGCCATATTTGCTGAAATAAAAATGAGTATCCAGAACTCAAGTTTATTGGTAGATTTTAAGATGGATCACTTGCCTTTGCTGGTTGACAAAATTGAACAGTTGGCTGAGCTTCTGGTAATCACTTCAGTACTTCACTACTACTATTCTCCTTTTATATATTGTCTAGTCCACCATTTTACTCTAACCTACACCAACATCCAATTGATATCTCCTTTTAACTGGGATCGGTAATCGGAGGATTATTGTATCGTGCCTTTCCCACACTGGTCACTGGTGAAGACTAAATGATTACAAGGGCGATGACAGAGATTGCTGGAATTATATAAGTAGTTATCGGGAATACCGATGGCGATGGGCATGAGGGATGAGTTCCTGGAGTTCAAGAGATGGATAGCTATACTTGTTTTCGTGCACATCCCTTTAGTGGGTCATGAGATAGTGCATCATTTTGATGCAATAAAAATAAAAAGCATGTGTGCATCATTTGATGCAGAGGCGAGGGATGTGCTGTGTGCTCCCATTTCGAAAGAAAAAATGAGATGGTGCATCAGAGAGCCAGCAGCAACCTAGGACCTGCTGATATTGAACACACATCTAAATGAGTGTCATTTTATTAGAAGAAACTTTATTCGAAAAATACGCATAATTACATCAGCAGCAGAAACTTCTAAAACTTAACAGCAACTAAATGGAGAAAAATAACAATGCTGAGGACATGTTAGCTGTAGGTTCTTATCTCTGTAAGAGCAAATGTTCAGTTTATTTGTTGGAAAGATTAGAGTATTCGCAAAAACAAGTCATTAAGGCTTTAAAAATCACGCATCATTCTTCTTACCGACGTCGATTACTTACTAGCGTACAATACATAACAGTTATGTCATACAGAATGGCATGGTATTACAGTGGCATCTCATATGATGATAGGTCAACATGGAGCCAACAATGTAATTTTAATTTTCATAGCATGGGAGGGGATGGAAGTAGAATTAGCATCTTATTTGAGTCGACACAGCCTATTTTTCTGATGGAGAGTGTACTTGTATATTCAATCCTATCATGTGAGCATTTATAATGAAATTTCTACCCAATGGTTACTCAGTATAAGAACAAACAAGGCCTTCGATATGAGGTCACAATTTTACTACAAGATATCACCGATACACTGATCCAAGATATGTTTGTGGATGCTCAGAGGTAAGAACAATACAGTATTTGATCATAAATATGCATTTGCATCCTTTAAATTGTGGTTACCATGATAATGATCCCCTCTTTCAACAGGGTATTGGATCAGATTAACTCTTCTGACACACTGATCTCTGATGACGATAGAGCATTCGATTACTTCAAACCAGAGCTCTTCGCGTCAATCAGCTCAATATCAAAAATTCGTTTTCCATTTCCTGATAGTGGTCCACTCAGAGAGCAGGTCCAGCATAACCTTCAATTAGGTATGGAAGATTGGTGTATTGCTGTAACTCTCTGAATGATGGCATGCTTTGGCATATCAGGTTAAACGTCTCTACCTACTTCTTCATACAAAAGAGAAGGTTGCGGAAGTACCATCAAATTCAGAGGCTCGACGACGCATTTCATTTTTTGCCACCTCTCTATTCATGGATATGCCAGCTGCTCCCAAAGTACGCAGCATGCTATCATTTAGGTAATTAATGCTTGTGCTCTTCAAATTCTGTTAAAACCAATTTGTGTGTAAGATCCTTACTAGAAGGAATTCGATATAGCATACTAACCAACTTGACATGTTGTCAGCATTGGTATCCATAATATTGAATATAGAAAATGCAAGAAATTCAAATGTTCTTAGAAAAAATACAAGTAAAATCCCAAAATTAGAGAAAACAGTGCAGGGACATAATCACAAAATGCAAATAAAATACTGGCTACTCAGTATTGTACTTTAGTTAATCAAACTAAATCCTTTTGGCTTTGGAAAAATAATATCAAATATCTTCAGTTTTGCAAGAAAATCCATGAAGTTCTCTAACTCTGTTCCTAAAATACAAGCTTTTGAAGACATCAATTGTTTTGATTTTATCTCTCCCCTGATACTGATAAAGTACCAGCCGCGTGCCTACACAATATGAGACTCGTGCGTGTTATCTAGTGCCAGACATCCGGTAAAACTTGCATTTCTCTGACTCCATACATTTTGCAATCAATTGGATCAAAATGCATTATCCAATACTCTTGCTAGTGGTGAAACACAAGCATTTAAGAAACACTCATGGAACTAAAGAACTAAATGTAGTTGACTAAGCTCCTTAGGCTGTTTTAACAGGTTGATCAGAAGATTTAACAAGTCATTAGCAAATAACCCTTTTATCAAGATTCAAGTATCACTGTCACATAAGATGCTTTTCTCTTTCCGTATATTCTGTCATTTTTTAGCCACTGATGGCATTGCCAATATCAATTTGCAGAGTATTAATTTGCAGCTTTGCTATTATCATGTACCACAAGTTCACAACATAATCTTATTATAGTAGTTTAAGTAAACAACTGAAGCCATCATGCATCACATATCGTGGGGATCCTTCTAGAAAAGTACTGATATGTTGCTGGACTATTGTCTAGCGAGACCTGCGCTCCACAACGTCCATAGCTATTGGAATAAGTGCCATTCATAGTGTCACATGAAATCTGTAGTGAAGCATTGCAAGGATTAGTAGAACCCATAATTTATAATCACCATGTTCACTTATTTTCTGTAGATATTATAATATGTAAGTTATGTATCGTCAATCAGATGCCCCTCTCCACTATAATTTTTGTGCAGCACCGAGCTTGCCTAGAAAGCTTCAGTATAGCCCGTAGGTTTATAATAGGCCAGTAAAAGGGTTCATCAAACTAGTGTACCCCATGATATTTGTTTGAGGATGTTTGCTGCTGCTTTATTTATGTGCCACCCTAGATCTCTGAAAACCGGCAGGTAATTTTCCTGAAAAGGCACATAAATACTTCAATACACCATTCAATGGAACCAAAGGCCACATAAGTTTTAAGCTCTTAATGTTTCCGACATTTATGTATTCAAGAAAATCACCCGAATATGATCTTGTCTACTTACCACTACCAGTAGGAGTTCACATCAATATAACCACGTCATGTTGTCTACATCAATCAGAGAAGAAATCAAATATAGTGAACATTTGATGGCTTACTGACACCAGGGTACTTTGTCAGCATAGTAACTCCCTACTTCATGGAGGAAGTAAAGTTTTCAAATGAAGAACTTCATTCAAATCAAGATGAAGCATCGATCCTTTCTTACATGCAGAAGATATATCCAGGTCAGTTATGTTCCATACTTTTATTTTTCGCCCACTGTTGTTTTTGTATTGTAGTTGCTTTCACCAGTTTCATATTGTTACCAAGACTCCATGTTATCATTATTTTAGATGAATGGACAAATTTTTTGGAACGGCTTGGTTCGAAGGTGACACATGAAGATATCAGATATTGGGCTTCTTTTCGTGGTCAAACACTAAGTCGAACTGGTAATATAGAGTATGGTCTCATTTTGTGTGGAAACTTATCACTCAAATACGTGTCTAGAGGATGCCTGACTCTTTCCATTATGTATTATCTAGTTCGGGGAATGATGTACTACAGGAAGGCATTGAGATTACAAGCTTTCTTAGACAGGACAAATGACCAAGGTGCGCATTGAAGCTTTACAACCTCTCAGACTCTTTCCAACCTGTCCTTGTCATTAAATTTGGAAGCATGTTTACTTTTCTGAAAGGGTATAATTTTAATCAAACTAGACAACCTAGCACCTCAAGTTTATTTTGTAGTTCTAACGTTCATATTTCTATGGAAACTGATAGTATGCTTCTAAGAATTAGTTTTCTTTCAAACATACAGAATTATATAAAGGACCTGTGGGGACTGAGCGAGGACAAAATAAGAGAAACATCCACCAGTCATTATCAACTGAACTAGATGCACTTGCAGATATGAAATTTTCATATGTCATCTCATGTCAAAAATTTGGGGAACAAAAATCTAATGGAGATCCCCATGCTCAAGACATTATTGACCTGATGGCAAGGTAAGGTTTGGATAATATAAACAGCGGAGTAATTATTATGTCTGGAATTGTGCTGATATTTCCACTGCTTATGTGCTCAATTAAGGTATCCAGCACTTCGTGTTGCCTACATTGAGGAGAAGGAAATTATAGTACAAAATCTGCCTCACAAGGTTTATTCCTCAGTTTTAATAAAAGCAGAAAATAATTTGGACCAGGTAAAGATCTTAGCTTAAGCTTAGAAGCTAGAAAATCCTGTGCTTTTTTACATCTAAGACATGTGATTATTTTGTATTCATCACCTTTTCATCTTTTTTTCAGTTCAACTTTCTCTCGTTAAGCATAATTTGCTGTTTTATGTAAAGTTTACTGTCGGTGCCTTCCCTACAGTTTTTAGCCCCCTAAAAAAGCATAACATGCATGACCATTATAGTTTCTTGTAGCAACTTGTAATATGTGTATCCAATTTCTCAAATGCTTGTGATTGCTTGTTGTTTATTTAAATAGGAGATTTACCGTATAAGGCTCCCTGGTCCACCAATCATTGGCGAAGGGAAGCCTGAAAATCAAAACCATGCAATTATATTCACCCGCGGGGAGGCTCTACAAACAATTGATATGAATCAAGTAATGAACTGGACATTCTTCTATAGTTGTCTCTTTATAGAAAATATTTCTTTTCACTTACCTATGGTGCTATCAGGACAACTATTTGGAAGAAGCTTACAAAATGAGAAATGTCCTTCAAGAGTTTGTTAGGCATCCTAAGGACCAAGCTCCAACCATCCTTGGGCTTAGAGAGCATATCTTCACGGGAAGGTCTATAGTTTTTCCGACATATGTTTTTCAAACATATAATGGTATTTTGGTTAATATGGTATTTTTATGTGCAGTGTTTCATCACTTGCTGGATTCATGTCATATCAGGAGACAAGCTTTGTTACAATTGGACAGAGATTCCTTGCTGATCCCCTTAGGTGAAAACACATGCTTCGTATATGATTTTATATATGTTGGCATAAAAAATCCTTATGTGCTAAATGAATTATTTGTGCTAAAATTTTATGTTACCTTGCTATATGTATGTACTTTTTTCCTAAGGTAATTTGTTTGTGTATGAAAAAATTCATTTCTATTAAGTACATCTGCTATCTAACTCGTCATTTCCATGAATGCAGGGTACGGTTTCACTATGGTCATCCAGATATTTTTGACCGGATGTTTCATTTAACAAGAGGTGGCATAAGCAAGGCATCTAAAACTATAAACTTGAGTGAGGATGTATTTGCTGGTAGGTAAAATTTTATTTCTATGGGAGCTATAGGTTTCATGCCATTTTCAAAGGTGCTGCATCTTTAATATTAACTTTACAGGGTATAACTCAATATTGCGTCGCGGACATATAACTTACAACGAGTACATTCAAGTTGGCAAAGGACGTGATGTGGGTCTTAATCAGATTTCAAAATTTGAAGCTAAAGTTGCAAATGGCAACAGTGAACAAACACTTAGCCGTGATATCTACCGGCTAGGACGGCGATTTGATTTTTTCAGGATGTTGTCATGCTATTTCACGACAGTGGGATTTTACTTCAATAGCCTAGTATGCTCTCTCTCTCTCTCTCTCTCTCTCTCTTGATGTGCATGCTTGCACGTCTGCCTGCATGTGCACACTGTGAGGCCCACAAAGAACTGAGTTAGTGCAATGAAGTATCTTTTTTGTAAGTTTCAGATTTATCGACCAAATGGTAATTTTTATGTGTATCCTTTCTAATTTTACTGGAAACATACTTAATTCTGTGAGATGGCAAGGTGAAAATAGGTCAAGGTGGTAAAGTAAAGGACTCTATTTGAAGGTTAAAAGCAACAAGTACCAGAGTTCAAGGTTGAGAGTAAACTTCTGAAATAGTTCTAGGTTGAAAAATCAATGTTTCTTTTAGACTTGGCTGGATCGAATCTTTGGCAGTTCAAGCGACATGTTCCCAAGAATGATCTGGTCACTACGACTAGACCAAGCTTCTCTTTTCTTTTTCCACTGATATATTGATAGTCTGTTTTGGTTATCCTCGTTCCAACAAGGTGTGGAAGGTTTATCATTTAAGAAGCCTTAACAGTTAGAAACTTTTTTACTGTGGGGAAGGTAGAGCTTTGTTGATTATGCAGTAGAGTTGTCAGTGGCACAAACTTACAAACTTTCATAAGCAGCTACAAAATACAGCGAGGCTATCAAGTTTCAGAGCTGAAGAATCCAAACCTATATAGTATAGTAGTTAGCAATGTCTGTATCTAAACATTGTTTGGTTTGAGACCATGCCATTCTATATGCATGGCTACAATGCCAATACAAGATGAGGAATAGCTTCGTGCCATATCACTGGATAACTAAACAGGCCTATTCTCAGACCAAACACCGGTGGACATCCAACCTCCGTGTCAGGCTATTTCCCAAAACATACATGTTCTTGACGTGTAGGGAGGATTGTGTTTGATTTAAACTAGGATGTTGAAACCTGAATTCTAATTACGCGCTTTGTTTTGAGATATTCTTTGAATTTTTTTTGTTTTTATTGTGTATAATGAAGCATATTGCCTCTTGACGTCTAAAGATGATATAAAGCCATACCCGCTAGTAAAATTCTGGAGGTTAAGTGTATGACTTATATAGTCTTTTGTCTATAGTCACTATCCAAGTGGTTCGTCAGAATATTATTAGTCCTTTATATTTATCTTCATACAAGCATTTCTAAGTGACCGCTCGCATACAAATCTTTTATGTCAATATAATCATTGAGCTTATCACAAACATTGATTCTTACTTTTTCAACGGGTCCATTTTTTTTTGCAGATATCAGTTGTAGGTATTTATGTTTTCCTGTATGGACAATTGTACTTGGTTCTTAGTGGAGTACAAAATGTTCTCTTAATTAAGGCTCAGACTCTGAATATGAAGTCCTTAGAAACTGCCCTTGCATCTCAATCTTTTCTCCAGCTGGGACTACTTACAGGACTGCCTATGGTGATGGAGCTAGGGTTGGAGAAGGGTTTTCGAGCAGCTTTGAGTGACTTCATCCTCATGCAATTGCAAGTTGCATCAGTTTTCTTCACATTCTCTCTTGGAACGAAAGCACACTATTATGGACGTACTATTCTTCATGGTGGAGCTAAATACCGACCAACTGGTCGAAAATTTGTTGCTTTTCACGCGAGCTTTACGGAAAACTATCAGTTATACTCGCGTAGTCACTTTGTCAAAGCATTTGAGTTATTGTTCCTTTTGATAATCTATCATATCTTTAGGAAATCATATGGGAGAATTCATGTGATGGTCACGTATTCAACATGGTTTATGGCAATGACTTGGTTGTTCGCACCATTTCTTTTCAATCCTGCTGGTTTTGCTTGGCATAAGATTGTGGATGACTGGGCAGACTGGAACAGATGGATGAGGAATCAAGGGGGGATAGGTGTGCAACCGGAAAAAAGCTGGGAGTCATGGTGGAATGCCGAGAATGCACATCTCCGTTACTCAGTGCTGAGTTCTAGAATTCTTGAAGTATTGCTCTGTTTACGCTTTTTTGTTTATCAGTATGGACTTGTCTATCATCTTAAGATATCTCATGACAACAAAAATTTCCTCGTCTATTTGCTTTCTTGGGTTGTTATAGTTGCCGTTGTTGGTTTGGTCAAGGTACATGCTTCATCTCCAGAACTTATGTCCTTGTTTCACGCAATCGTGATGCTTTATTATATGCTGATGTATTTCTGCATTCTTTTGTAGCTTGTTAATTGTGCTAGCCGTCAGTTGAGCTCAAAGCACCAACTCATCTTCAGGTTCATAAAATTGTTGACATTCCTGGCAGTGGTGACTTCATTTATCCTTCTCTCTTGCCTGTGCAAACTATCCATCATGGATTTGATCATTTGTTGCCTGGCATTCATACCAACTGGTTGGGGCCTCCTCCTTGTAAGTTTGAGTTGTGCACTCTACATTTACGCATTGCTTTCATTCTTTTCCACAATTCCCTAATCCCTCCCCTACTGCACAGATTGTTCAGGTTTTGAGGCCAAAAATAGAATACTATGCAATCTGGGAGCCTATTCAGGTCATTGCTCACGCTTATGACTACGGAATGGGTTCTCTGCTCTTTTTTCCAATTGCCGTGCTAGCATGGATGCCTATTATCTCAGCCATCCAAACTCGGGTTCTTTTCAACAGGGCATTTTCGCGGCAGCTTCAGATTCAACCATTTATTGTTGGCAAAACCAAACGGAGGTAGTTGAGGCTTCTTGCGGATGCCAACTGGAGTTGTAGATATGATACATTGGTTGGTTAAGATGATAATAAACCTCTGTCTTATGTACATATATATTAGGTGGTAATGGTATTACAGTGTGATCAATTATTCTTTGGTGTATGCCTTTGACGAATCTAATAGCTCAGTTCTGATGTCTACTTTGTACTTCGTTGTATCTTCACATGACATTCATGTAGGACGAAACTGTTGGAACCAAACTCTGATTAATTGATATTCCCAATTTCAAAAAAAAAAAAATCGAACTGTTTATACTGTTGATATTGGAGAAGTCATGTTCGATTAACATCATAACATGGTACTGGTATCTGCTTTCTTAGTGCAATACACGGCTGATTATATTGGTGGATTTCGTAATTGTATTACTACAATATGCTCTGTTTCTTGGGATATTGAAGACTGAAGTGTTCTCACCAGTTATGCGTGAACGGGCGAATGCTTTTTTACCGGCTCCACTATCAAGGATGAAATGCGACGATAGGTATGGGAGCCGCTAGAATTTTGAGGCCGTGCGTGCGTGTATTTTCCTTTTTGAGGGATAAAGGCTATTGGAGCTAATAATTAAGCTCCTAGTCGAAACTCATTTGTAGCTCCTAGGCAACAGTGATCCCGATTTAAATTTTTTCCAAAAGTTTATTTTAGGTCTCAAACAATTCTGAATAAAATTATGGAGTTTCCTATGCATGTCTAGGTGTATTACCAAATTGCATTCGACTCATTTTTTCTTCACAAAACATACAAATGTTGAAAGTAAAAAAGAGCAATTTTTGCCTTTTAGAGGCCACGATTTTGTGATTTCCGTGTAGCCTACAATAAAACATATTATCTAGCAAAACACTACTGGTATATAGATCATGTGTATGTATACATGTAACTTTCTTTATTAGAAGTTTTAGAACTTTAAAATACCATTTTTAGAAGTGTCGATGACGTTGTCGATGTAGCCCGTCAAAGATTCCCTCAACCAAGCCTGGCCGAGAGAGAGCGTCTCCTTCTCCTCCTTGCTTAGCCTTCTTGATCCAGCATAGAGTAAGAGCCAATCGTTGGTGAACCAACAACTCACCCCTTCTAGAGTTCGCACACGTCAATCGGAACTAGTTCAGCAAAGATTCACCGTCCAAGCTTGAAACACTACTGGCCTATATGAAGGTGGAGTTCTCAACACATGAGATTAGAGAGAGAAAGAGATTAGATCTAATCTAATCGGAGAAGGTCCCTCCAATTATAGGATCATTCAATCCTTTTAGACAAGATCTAAACTTGAGATAACTTGTCTTAACTTGTATGTCTCCAAAAGAGTAGGGTTGAGGTTTATATAGATGGCCAAGGGGTAGGGAGGCTTGGGGCGGCCGCACCAAGAGTCCTCTTGGTCCAATTCGGATTGGTGAAGGACTCCTCTCCTTCCAATCCGCCGCCACGGGAGGCCCCATAGTGGTCCCACCCGGCCGAACCAACCTAGGGGTGGAATTCCTCTCCTGGATGGCCGTCTCCGCCGCCTCGTCTTGGTGGGCCACCCGGGCCACCCGATCAGCCGCCACGTCGTTGTCCCCCTCTTGGGTCTACGAGCCACTAGGGTTTTGGCCGAGGGGGGACGCCCCCCTCCCGCGTGCCTTTGGCCCACCCGTCCATGTGGGGGTGTGGCCTCCTAGTGGGTCCATGGGCCCACTTGGCAGCCCCTTTTGGTGGGCTCTTTTTATTCTTTTTTATTAGTACCAAATGATTAATTAATATTTTCAATTAATTCTCGGAATTATTACTTATCGTATAAACCTATTTATATGATTTGGGACACGAAGTGCCCACCGACAAAATTACGAACAAATAATACCTTAAATAAACCATCGGAATAAATCTGACAATAAAAGAAACAATTCCTATTTTCCCGAGACGTCCAATGTCTGCCTATTTAATCTCTCTAGTATGTAATATATCTATCACGACAAAACAAATACTTATTGTAGTGATACAATCTCGATATCCAGACTAATCATAATACACAGCTAGCTAGTCCTAGTTTAAGTATGTGACCCTACAGGTTCGATAACGGGTAGGTGTGATTAGAAAACTTATCCAATCACCGATCAGCGTCAGAGACCGGACGTCCTAAATGACCACTATTGTTATACGAATAAACTCCGTTGAACCTATTTGTTATAATATATCAATCACATTACTCGTGATACTGAACTTCGCCCGAGATGTAGACCCTTTAGATAATTCCTATGAATTAAACTTGACATACCATATAGTCTATCTCGTTAACCAACAAGTTCCCTTTTGTTCATTCCCGTACTACAAATATCCCACACTATGAAACTTCATTGTGTACCCTAAACCCTAAATTTCATAGAAAAATAACATGAGGTCTAACCTCATAAAAAATTGCTTCACACAATTAAATAAACTCCTTTTTCCATAGGATTCAACTAGACATGCTATTTCGATCATATGAGTTTCCTATTCCTACACTTTTCCTATCCTGTGAATGAAAGAAACCCGTAGGTGGGGTAGGAAGCCCTAATGTGAGGTGGATGAATGTAGCTTTGCGGACCAGCTGGCTACGGCTTCAGCGAGTGGACTCATTCAAGTGCTCCCTCAATCTTTTTTGTCGACATTTGATCTTAAATTGAACTAAGAAAATATATTTTATATGACTCAAAAACTTATCGTTGGATTCGTATTCAAATGAAGTATAATGGTATAATATTTATGTCATATAACACACTTTTTGCTCAAAATCATGATCAAAGTTTGATTCGAAATTTGAGGACTACACCGAACTCGAGGGAGTACGTACTAATGCTTGTCGTAAAATCAAATTAACCACATATATCGTGAAGGTAAGTCTGTGTTCACATCGATACAGTAAAGAACTAAGCTACCACAATCTAAATAACTGAAGACCAAATCAAAGAGACCGTAGGTGGGGTAGGAAGACCTAATGTGAGGTGGATGAATGTAGTTTTGCGAACCAGCCTGTGACGGCTTCAGTGAGGACTCATTCAAGTGCTCCCTCAATCTTTTTTGTCGACATTTGATCTTAAATTGAACTAAGAAAATATATTTATATGACCCAAAAACTTATCGTTGGATTAATATTCAAAAGAAGTATAATGGTATAATATTTATGTCATATAACACATTTTTTTGCTCAAAATCATGATCAAAGTTTCATTCGAAATTTGAGGACTTGTACACCGAACTCGAGGAGTACCTACTAATGCTTGTCGTAAAATCAAATTAACCACATATATCGTGAAGGTAAGTCTGTGTTCGATACTGTAAAGAACTAAGCTACCACAATCTGAATAATTGAAGACCAAATCATAATGCACTACCCTTGCCATCAAGTCTGTCGTCAGGAGAGCACCCACCGTCTGTGTTCAGCAATGTTTCAGGTTGATCAGAGACAGCAGGAACGCCATGATGCGGAGGATGGCCGCCGAGTTCGCTCCCGCCTGCTGCGTCGATGCTAGAGGGGGAAATCGACAGGTCAAAGTCCAGCTCCAGTCCCATATCCCTGATCTCCTGCATGATGATGTCCCAGGGCTCCAGCTCAATCTCATCGCCGGCCAGCATCGTCTTGGAGTCGGCAGGGACAAGGGCGGCGCTTCAGTTGCGCTGCTAGTGCCACCCCACTCCATGTTCATGTCCATGGTCATAGCGCTGAAGAAGCTTTCTGTCCCCATAAATGAATTGTCTTCTACATAAATATTGGGGAAACAAGGTCAATCTTTGTGATTACTCAACGCTGCTGGATATGTTGCTGGGAAGCATGAGTAATCTTAATTCTACCTGGATATGTTGCCGTAACTTGTTCAGTCTGAGTTTCTGCACCTCCTTGGTTCAACCACGCTGAAGCTGAAGTGCCTGAACAAATGCTCGCCCAGTCGAAGCTCTGCATGTCTGACAAAGAAACACTCACATGTTTTAGATCAGTAATAAGCAAGAAAGGCAGCAAAACAAAAAATAAATTAGAAAAGGGTTGTCCCGGCAGCAAAACAATTACAGACAAGATTTACCAGGCGGCGGCTGTCCGGCGGTCGAGCTCTGTGGCTGCTGCGGCAGGGCGTGCTTGCGCTTGCGCTTAGGCCTCGGGGGCGGCAGCCCGGTCACACCTTGTTTTTTGGCATTCTCGAAGTACTTCTGAGCATGGCTGCGGAGCTGCAAACCAACATTACCATCAGAAACATTGCAGATGCATTTCTCAAATCGGCAGAATGCAGGCCTTGGTCACAGTTCACTCACCTGTAGCGGGGTCCTAGTGCCGACATGCTCCTCGATCATCTTCCAGTCGCGACCGTACCTGAGAGCGATCGATGAGAACCACGTTACCAGTTGATTCAGCTATAATAAGGATCATACGTATTCAGAGAGCAGAGGAATGGGTTGCCGTCACTCACAGGTGCAGCGCCTCGAGGAATCGCTTGTGCTCGTCGGGCCTCCACCTCCTCCGGCGCTGCTTCGGCTTCTTCCCCGCCGCCGGCGCCAACTCTCCGCCCCTATCCATCAACTCCACCAAACCTCTGCTTAACAAGTTGCACAAGACAAATTTACTCCAATTCAGATTCACCTCTGAGAAAGGACGTTTAGCTCAATTTATTTATGAGACCATCGTGTGAAGTTGAGTATGCGTGTGAGGCGTGAGTTGCATGTACCTGTATATGCTGGAGCTAAAAAAGTGGCAATTCTATTCTTACGCGTGGCCGCCGAACATCGCATATGTTTGTCGTGACAACCACCGGTGAGCCTGAGTTCAGTAGACACTTATCTTAGTTATGTGAAAGAGCATGACGTCTTCTTGTGTGGTTTTGACAAGTAGTGACCATTCTTATGGAGTAATAATTACATGGAGCTATTCTAGAGTTTGTCCATAGACAATGCTTGTAAACCATATGTTGTTTGAAGGATGAAACAAGAAGATTAAGTGACGATCAAGTTATTAAAGAGTATTCGAAAATTGGTCATGAGATAGTTGAGCATATTGCTAGTATGTCTTCAAGAAAATGATCATGTGATCATTCATGTTATTTTTAAGACATCGTCATATTGAAAAAAAAAGATACAAGAGTAATCAAAATATTGATAAGCTCACAAAAATAGAAGATTTGCCTAATGAGATCAAGTGATCTCATGCTATGGTAAGCAATTGTTCATATAGGTTTGTGAACTAACTCATGTGCATATTCATCCTTGTAAGTCGTATGCATCGTTTTGAAACAGAAGCTGGGTAAGACCCATTTCGGAAAAAAGTTCACGGTGAGACATAATACAAAAAGGAAAAAAATCAGTTTGAACGTTGGACAAGCAAAGAAATGTGAAATTTAATGGCTCTAGAATCCATGGATCTACCCGAGCCGCATAAAGAGTACTACATTGTTTTCATCTTTTATTAAGAGGTGATTAGATTATAAGTATCCTCCTATTATAGACTGAGATGATATTGTTCGTTGATCTACCGGCACTAGCACAGGTAGGTCACACTCACACTGCTGAACAAAACCATGTGAAACCTTGTACATGGTGTGGGAAGCAATGTAGAGCCTCACACCACCGTCCTCTGACAGAAAAAACTCTCCACCCTAGCTAATAATCCCGAACGGAGTGATTAGTTGGTAACGAAAGCTCGCATAGAAAATGGGAAAGGATTTCAAACTTTGTAGATGGCGACATTGGCTATGTAGTAGTGAAAGCCTGCGCAGATGAAAAGTATGACATTGGCTATGCGATATGACATCGACATTCAGGGACATGTAGGCCCGCGACCAAAGCACTGAGAAGGCAAGCTATCACTGCAAGTAATATAGTGCTCAGTGGTGGAGCATAGTTCACGTCGGTGGGGGGGGGGGGGGGGGGGGGCATCCCCCCACCCCAAGGTTTGCAAATGCATGTAGGATTTTTGAAAGAGGCTCAGGCACCGTCTCATCATGCAGAGAGGAGCAAGAATTAGGAACAAGCGAAGCTTCATCCTCACTTTCTTGTTGGTGAGGAACTCCAATCCCTGGAGGCATCGGCATAGTACTTCACGTCTACGATTCATAGCACCGTGCCGATGAGAATGAAGCCGGTAACAACCTGCAGTAAGAAGATCAATTGGTAGTACCGTAGCCGGCGATGCAGTGGGTGCCAGTTCATGTTTTCTGCTGTTTTTCCTTTTCAGAAAAGTTGTTCCGAAAATATTCTCGGAATTGGACAAAAATCAACGGAGCCCAGTATTTCACCGACACGAAGACGAAATCCAAAGGGCACCCGAAGAGGCGACCCAGGGAGCAACACACCACCTTGGCGAGGCCCCTTAGGCTGGCGCGTCGTGGTGTGGTGTGTGGGCCCCTCGGGTGCCTCCAGCCGCCGCCTTTTCGCCTATATATTCACCTCCTTCGGAAAACCTAAGTATCCGAGCATTATTTCACGAAAAGTTCAGAAGCCTTCGCCGTCCTCAACCCCAATTTGGGAGGGTTGTGAAGCTCTTCCCGGCACCCTGCCGGAGAGGGAGACATCGCCGGAGGGCTCTACATCATTATGCCCACGTCCGGATTGATGCGTAAGTAGTTCATCCTTGAATTACGGGTCCATAGCAGTAGCTAGATTGTTGTCTCTCCACTTTATGCTATCATGTTTGGATCTTGTGAGCTGCCTAACATGATCAAGATCATTTATTGTAATGCTACATGTTGTATTTGCTGGGATCCGATGAATGTTGATGTTATGATCAAGTTGTTTATCAATATATATATTGTTTTATTTATGTTCTTGCATGCTCTCCGTTGCTAGTATATGCTTTGGCTAAGTAGATACTTGTGACTCCAAGAGGGAGTATTTATGCTCGATAGTGGGTTCATGCCTCCGGTAATCTGGGTGAGTGACAATAACATCTAAGGTTGTGGATGTGTTGTTGCTGATGACTCCCAAGTGCAGGAGATCAATTGTAGTACCTTTCAAATAGAAAAGGTTGTCGAACCCACGAGGAGCTGAAGGTATTGGTTAGTAAGATTGATAAACAAAGCAACGAAAGATGCAAGTGTTTTTGTTATTTTTGGTTGTATAATTCCAATGCAGCAAGTAGCAGTAACAAGTGAAAGCTCTCAAAGAGAGAAAGCCCAATCCTCTTATGTGACAAGAGGACAAGTTCAAGTGATGTGTAACTTATATGTGGAAAGCGTTCCCGAGGGCGGCATGGATATAACTAGGCATAGAGATTTATTAAACAACACGTTGAATATCTTGTCAAGTTTTAATCTTTTTGGACGGAGCCATAATTCGGTATAGCTAAATAAACAGACTACAACCCCTTATGATGATCATGTGGCCAAGTAAATGACTGCACAAGAGTTATTAAGACATAAAGTCCCACCATAGCATTACACTCTAAGGTCCCCGATACTAATACCCTCATACTATAACTTCAAGATTCTAACTCAGGTTTACGTGTCCCCCAAGTCTTCCTCAATTCATTATACTACGGTGTTCTCCTATGAGCCCATATAGGTGAAGTGTTGTGCAGTCGACGTTCGCACAACACCATCATAGAATCACATAAAAGATAAACTCTTGACAAAATACCAACACATGTCATAAATAAATCATTGCCAATTCATCCTATGCCCTCAGGAACATACGGGAACTACTCACAACGTGCAAACATGATCATAATCAGTGGCATAAGTGGTACAACACAATCTGAAAATATAACTTCACCCACAAATAGTGACAAGTACTCAATCACAAACATGAATAGTAGCACAGACAAGTATCTAGGGTATAGCAACTCTCAAACTATGAGGGGAACGGAGTGGATCACAGAGATGATGATGGAGATGGTGCTGGTCTTGATGGTGATGATGATGTAGAGGCCTCCTCCCACGCCAAGGAGGAGAGGTGATGACGATGGCGATGATTTCCCCCTCTCCGGAGCTCCGGAGCACCAGGATCTGATCCCCCTCGGAGGGAATCAGGAGTTTCGCCGCCGCCGCGACCTCGGATGGTTTCGTGAAAATTAGGGCGTAGGTTTTCGGGGAGGACGAAGGCGATGCTAAAAAGCCCCAGGCGAGGAGGTGCCCGAGGCCCATTTGGGTGGGCCCCACGCGGCCAGGTACATAGGCCGCGTGGGCCACCCCCTTTTGGCCCTCGTGGCTCTCCTCGCTTCGGTCTTCTTTCCGTTGCCTTCCTTCCGATGAAAAACTTTCGTGGTATTTTTCCTTTAATTATTTGGGTTCCAGAAACTCCTAAAACAACAAAAACAAGAAAAGGGGGTTTTCTGCCTCCCAGATATTAAATACCAAAGATAGGGACTTTGTGTGAAAGTCCCCTAAATCATATAAAACATGTTAAAATGATGACATAATGATGCACATAACATGCTAATATGATTCTAATTGTTGCATAAATGATGATATAAAATGCACGTATCAGTTGCCACTAGGGATAAAATAACTAATGGTTAGCTTAAGGGTACGTTTGTTATGTCTAATGCGTTTGTTTACATTACACACTTTGTTAAATGCAATAATCTGTTCTTGTAACTAAATACTGATGGGAGAAACAGAAGCTATCTCGGAAGTGGATTTAAGCGTAGATGCAGCTGGTAAGCGGTCTATGTATTATGATTTAATGCCCAATAAATACTAGAATAACTAACTTTTCATATATTGCATTGTCATGCTCTCACTATTTGTAAATTGCCTAATTGTAATTTGTTTACCCAACATGCATGCTATCTTTTATGGAGAGAGACAGCACTAGTGAACTGTGGACCCCGCTCCATTATTTTACACAGATAAAAAAACCAACTCAATCATCTGTTCTCTCTTACCTTTTGCAATCATAATTGTTCTCTACACTTGTTTAATTCTTTGTACTCCGCAAGCGGGGAAGATTGACACTAGTACAGAACGACACATCGGATACCCCTCTATGGAAACGGCAGCAAAAAGACGATGGTAGAACGGACCTGCGCGTGGAAAATGAGAGCTTACGCCCGCGAATCGCGACACATCGGAAACGGTTAGATTTATTTAACCGTTTGCAATGTGAGAACGCAATATCGGACACGGTTAAAATTATGACCCGTATGCAAAGTGAACCGTTCCAGTATATAAACTATGAACCCTACCTCCCTTATCCTTTTCATTTCCTCCAACGCACAGCCGCCGAGCCTCCCGTGCCTTATCCTATCGCTCTCCTTCCTCTTCCCCACAGCCACGCACGATCCCCTTTCTCCATCCATCCTCTCACCGGCTCATCCTTGCTGACGGCCACCTCCGCGGACGAGGTGACGGTCCCCGAGCAGATCGGCGAGCTCTTACGGCGGCGCTCCCCGAGCAGATCGGTGGCGGCTCTTAGAACTCCCGCTCCCTCTCCTCCTCCCGGATCCGCTCCCCTCCCGCCGCCAAGCGCAGGTGAGAACGACGACCATACCTCCCCTCTCTCCAAGCACGCCCGGGATCCATACAGTTTGTGGTCGTAGACTTGTGATTTACTGGCGCTGTTTCCTCGAAAGGTGCCGGGGTTTCGGCCAAGTTATTTGTTCTGGGTTTCGGATCCCGTTGGTGGTTTCTAGGGCTTCGATTCTAGGCCAGTCCTGTACTTCCAGTACTTCTGTTTCTAGAAAGGATAAAGTAAAATAGAAGCGAGGTCTGGATGGACGAGGTTGTATGTTTCAGTACCTTTTGTTGTTTTTAACTGCAGTTAGTCCTCTTGGGATTGATCGATATGGATCTAGCTCTTTATCACTATCTGTTAAAACAATTCGTTGTTGTAAATAACTTGTAACTGTGTTGTTAAGCAATTATTTTGTACGATGCTTGTGATAAGTTAATTGCTACTGACTAAGCGTCACAATTTAGTTTTACGTTGTTGGTTGTCTTGGCTGCTTGGTGCATGATTTGCTTCACCTGGAGCACGGACATGACGGTCACCTTACTCATGGTGCATGTGTACACATTTAATCGGTAGAGAATCTTGATGTCTTTTTTTTTTTGCGAGGAAAAGTACAGTACATTAACCAAGAAACTGCCCAGAAAACATAAAAATTACAACGAAGTCCTTCTGGAACAGTGGCTTCATCTTCACCGCGAAGAACGCCGCGCCGGCGAATCCTGCAGCGAAACCTCCATGGCCTTGGACTGGGAGGCTCCCCATCGCGAGCAAGAAGTCGAACACTCCTCGGTGCAGAGCACCTCCACTCTTCACGCTGGTCGACGCCGCCATCTTGGTCAACAGCACCACACTCTTCAAGTCGTCAGCCACCGGAACCGCCATCCCTCGGTCTCCGGCGAAGGGGATGACCTCCCGAGCACTCCGAGGAGCCGCAGCCGAGGTCGGGGTAGCAGATCTGCGGCGGAGCTCCACCGGAGCCGCGCCGACAGAGAGGAAGCCCGCCACCACAAAAAGGCACGCCAACGCCACCGCTTCCACTCCAGCGCCGCCGGCCGCCACACCCACACGCACACCTAACTTACATAGCGCGGATCCGGGGATCCCCCGTCCTCCCGCCGCCGCAGCGGCCGCCGGAGGGCGGGGAATCCGGCGAAACGCCGGCTTGGAGCTGATGCGCGCGGAGTCGCCTACAAATCGCCCGATTTCTACTGTAGATGGGGAACGGGCACGAGGTCCAAGCTCTCTAGAGAATCTTGATGTCTTATTGAGCATAATAGCAATATGCTCGTTGTTTATGGGAAAAATGATTTCATTATATCAGCATGGTTGCCTGTTTACTACTCTGCCTCACCCTTACTCATGGTGCGTTCGATTTTCCTAACTCTTGCATTCTATTTACGTGTCTGCAGAACCTGGCATTAGCTGTGAACAGCTCCTACATGTAATGAAGTCCCTTGTTAAGTTGTAGCTCAGAAGCTTTTATGTGTTGCTGCTGGTCGCTTACTCTGTACCTGTAGTTTGGTTGATTTTTGAACATGTATCATGCTCCTTTGGGGTCGCTGTAGCGGCAGTATCCTGGTAGTGCTATGTATTTTGTCCATTGGCAGTTTTGGTCGATATTTGCCTTTGGGTTGTTATCGTTATTCTTACATTTTTATGTTCCTGTACTTTCGCCTTTCTTTGTCCTTTCTCTTCCTTATTAGTATGTGCTTAATTTAGGTGCTTATTTTTTTCTGTTCAGAGAACTATGCTAGTAAATTTATTGAAGTGTCGGTAAGAACCATGTGGCTTTTTAATAGCCACTATCTCTACCATATAATATGTCTTCAGGTGATGGTACGTTTTTTTAATTTCCCACTTTACCCCTGCATTGTTAGGCAGAGTTAGAAAATATTACCCTTATGCCACCGCCAAGTGATATAATCGATTCGATTCCCTATTCTATCCCCGTGACTCCCTGATGAGGCAAAGCTCGGCCGCCGGCATCATGCTGCTCGCGGTGTTCCCCTGACGCGCAGCATCCCCGAGCGCCGCCACGATTCTCGTCAGCCACCGCCGAATAGATCGCGCCTCCGTCGAAGTGAGATCTCCTCTGCCGCCAGGACCTTGGACACCGCCAGGGGATTGCCATCTCGACCTTCGCCCTCTTTCTTGTCGGGGTTGAAGACGCAGTGGCCGCCGGAGGGGATCCCCTCTCCGTTCCAACGATGGCGACCATACGCGAGTCCATCCACGCGCTAGAGGAGAATAACTGGTGGAGGTGAGGCCAACGAATCCTGCGCTCCAGCTCGATCTGTCCTTTGACTCGAAGGCTTCGAGTCCATCGGCGCTGACCCTGCAGAGGAGGCGAGGCCAACGAACCAACCCTGACGCGTACGGCCCGCCCGAAGGCGGGGCTCACCGGCTCAGCTCGCTCCGCTCTTGGTTTTCTCGCCGGCGCGCGGCCCTTCCGACGCGCCGCCAAGCCCTACCCCCTCCCCTCTCCTTCCCCTGTTCCTGTCTCTCAATTTCACTTCTCGAGCATTCGCGGAGACGAGCGCCGTCGCCGAACAAGGTGCCCGTTGTCCTCTAGGACGGGCTGGTCAGGACCTCCCGGTCATAGTTCACCAGTCCAGTTCGGCTGGGCGCGGGCGTGGCCGTGGCCGTGGTGCGGCCGTGCCGGCGTCGTGTGCTCCCGCCCACGATGCTGGTTCTACGCTGCGGCTGCTGCGTGAGTACTCCCTCCCTCTCTGCAACGCTGTACAATTTGCTCGTACAAAGGCATGAGCCTTTCTCGGCTTCGAATCTGTTCGTGCTTTCGCTTCTTAGAAGGCCGTGAATTGCGCAAGTGTTAGTTACTAGCTGCTGCTGGGAAGTGGTACCAGTCTACCAGATTGTGCTAGACTTTTGAATCTGATGATGTTGATTATTCAAAACTGAGAGACATCTACTGCAACCCTTGTTTAGAGCACTGAAAGCGGAGGGTGATACGGAGTACATGGCATATCAGGCTGCCCCTTCCGATCATCGCTCTGGTAGTATCGATTGCAGGGAAAGACGTTACAAAATCAACACCCTACGAAAATTCTAATAAAAGGCAATATGCACTGCTTGTCTGCTAAATAATGCGGAGTATGAAGCGAATGTATGTACAGGGGTTTCATGTTGGATTCCTGATGGTGTTCCGGGGAGTGAACGGCAACGACCATTGCATCTGCTGCCACTGCCTTGCCTGCATGCCTACATCGAGCTGGACGAGCTAGAAGTGTGACAACTAAAAGGTAAAGATGAACGGCCCTGCCAGCCTCCCACAGCAGTGGATAGAACATGCTGGCCATCAACATATGTGCTTGAGTTTGGTCTTTATACCATTAGCTGTATAGAAGCTTATCATCCTCAATCTTAAATCCCTAATCGGAAGTTATCCAATCACTCTCCTCTATTTGTTGCTAATGCATTTATTTGAAGTCAGTTGCATATACAATGTCCAAACTAAACATAATCATTTTTTCTTTTTTTGAATCGCTGAATGAATTGGTGCGATCAACATATTTTATCTGCAAAACTTGCATCACTCTGCTCTATTTGTTGCTAATGCATTTATTTGACAGTCAGTTGCATATACAATGTCCAAACTAAACATAATCATTTTTTTTTCTTTTTTTGAATCGCTGAATGAATTGGTGCGATCAACAAGCACTATGTAGGCTTCTTGCACATGCATGAAACATTATAGTTGCCACACAACTATGATCAGAATATATAAGAACTAATGGTTTGTATTGGAAGATCGACCATGGTTGCAAGCTGTTTCATTGAAAGTGTGCTCTCTGATGGCCCGAGTCTCTGTACATGTTTCACAACATGATTATCTTCTTGGTTCCCGCTATGCAGTTTGATAATCCGATGGTTTGGGGATGTGGAAGAAGAAACCTGCTCGGTCGCGGCGGCTTCGGCCCCGTCTACAAGGCAAGCAGCTCTCAAACTCGCCGTCGTTATCCTACCTATCCTCTGCTCACCTCTGAGCTTCTGATTCACAGCGCGTGATGGAGGGCGGGCAGGATTCGCAGTGAAGAGTCTGTCGCTAGATTTGCGGCAGGGGGCGCTAGAGTTCGTCAACGAGGTGGGGCTGCTGGCGCAACAACGGAACCTCGGCTCCCTCCTCGGCTGTTGCGCCTCTGCCTCCGGGCCGGACACAAGATGCTCATCTACACGTACTTCCCTAATGGCAGCCTCGACCACTTCCTCTTCGGTGAGTTCTTGCCACCACTCCACCAAGCCACCCATTGTTTTTCAGTCCAAAATTCGACCAGAGCTCAGGCCAGATTCCAACACAGTTCAATTGAAATTTCGAGTTCAGATTGACCCAAGACTTGCTTGAAAACCGAAATTACCAATTTGATTAAAGTTTAAAGTTTAAATTGACCCTAAACCCGAGCCACCTTGTGCAGTATAAAATGTGGTGAAGATATATTGCTGAGTTCTTCTGTAGATGATAAGGAAAACTTGTTAGTTCCACTGAAAGCAGAGCAAGGTCCAGGACGAATCAGAAGAACAGTGAATCTTCTGAAAGACGTGTTTGTGAGTTCAGTACAACATCGTGTCTGCATCAAGTCCTCGGTTGATGTCAAGTACGGAGTAGTATTAAAGCTGGTTCCAAGTGTTTGTTTACCTTTTTTTCTAATGGAAAACTACATGCAGTTGGTTGCGCATTCGTTCCGGAAAAATAGTCTTATTATTGACCATGACTGGATCAATAGTCCACAGCGGATTAAATCTTGATTGTGGTTTCTTCTTATCTTATGAACGACCAAAGCAGGCACAACAGTGCATATACAGTAGAAAAGCAAGGCCTTATGTGGAATCATGACAATGCCTTGGTTAAGTTTAATGAAAAAATGCTATGCAAGAAAAAGCTATATGAGTTTACTTTACAGAAGCAAGGCAATGCTAGGCATAAAAGAGAGAATGGCAAACAATCGAAATAGAATTGTTTAACAAAACGATGTTAAGCTTTAACACAAGTACTCTCATTTCTTAGATAAGCAACATGTGCCAATGAGTTACAATCAGTTCCTGCGAAGTGATAAGTATATGGAACATAGAAGAACTACTCTGTTAGGTAAAACTGTAATGGTTGTGTACGTACTGATACGTGATGCAATTGCAGTGGTTACATGGCTCCAGAGTACGGAATGAAGGGCTACCTGTGGATGAAGATGAACGTTTTTCAGGTTCGGGATGCTCGTGCTGGAGATCGTGAGCAGGAGGAAGAACATCAAATGACATCTCGACGATGAGAAAGTCGACCTGTTGGATCAGTTGAGCATTTCTTGTTTCCAAAATGATCTTGTTAATGTCTGCATGACCTATATTTTGTATGTATAAAGAGCAACATCCTGACATGCTCAATATATCTTTCAGATCAGGAAGCTGTGGGAGGAAGGCTGGTCGCTGGAGATAGTGTCCCCTGATTTCTCCGCCGCTGGAGACACCGGCAAGGCGCCGCTGTCCGTCCTGATCGGGCTGCTGTGATGCCAGGCCGCCGTGTCGGCCGGACATGTAGAGCGTGCACCTCATGCTGTCCATCGACTAATGCGTTCTCTATACGTAAGGTTTATTGGAAAGAGTTTAAAGGCAAATTGACAAAGAAGCTTCTTAAAATCATATGCTAACCCAGTAACCCATGCAAGCATGTTACTCAAATTATTATTGATTTCTCCCACGTTTATCAGTTTGTCGTTCCGTCTTCAGGATAGGATCATTACTGCTGAAATGAGAATTGGCATTGCTTTAGAAAGGGCCTTGTCAGTTTAGAGTACTGAGAGGGGCTCAGACGTTGTGAGTAGCAAACCTCAACTTAGGTGCTTCCGAAGTTTATTTATTAGAATTTAGTTGATATGAAGCTAGGAAACTAACGACCTATGTGTCTGTACCATATTCACACATTGGTTTTGTGCTATTGGATCTTTTTATGCATACACTTGATCAAACATCAGTCAACTATAAGGAACTTCTGATTCTTATCATGAGTTTTTTGCCTTATACTCTTCTGTGCATGGGATCAGACATCTAAAGCACCTCCATCTGCCTTTCCAAGAACTTTGATAGGTAAATTTAATCCTGGAATTTAAATTGTGACATTCAAATAGTTGGGCCATGATGTTGAACATTTCAGACGTTTTATAAGAGAATACCTTAAGCGTTCAGCTTGTAAGAGATAATTAGTTGATTCTTGCTATTTATGTGTCTCCGTTTATATTTAAGAGTCTCAATTTATATATCGGACTAAGCGTCTCAGTTTATGTTTTTGTAGTATCACATGGCTACCTTTGTAATATATGTGTGAAGAATATTTACGTGCTTTTCAACATTTACACATGCGATATTTAGAACAAAAGAAAAATATAGTGACCGTGGCAACACACGGGCATTTAGCTAGTACTTCTAGTATTATCTGTGGGGATAATGTCCAACTGACTGTAAACTACTACACCTTGCTATAGCCACTGTGTTTCTAGTATCAGCTACTCTAGTAGAGAAGAGTTGGCTCTACTGATATGTGACTCCTTGAAATAGCCACTGTATTTCTGCAATGAGCTTCTCTGCCGCACTATAAGTACTTTAGGTTCTTATTAGCATGTTCTTTCTTGCAAATGTTCTGTTAGCTAGCTAATATGAAGATAGCTGCCACAAACCAACAATAAAAACAACTAAGCATTCTTGGTTTAAAAATTCTGTAATGATGATCTGAAATATTTCGTAGGTGATCATCGATGTTGCTGTGGTGGTTGGAAGTGCTGCTGCTGGTTATTGCTGCTGGAGGTGGTGCTCTGTGGTGGTCGGAAGCTGGGTGGATTGCTGCTAGACGGTAGTTGTTATTGTTTTGTATATTCAGTTTTTACATTAGTCATTTACTATGCACAAAACATGTGTATATATCTTTTGTACATTCTACTTGTTCGTATGTGTAATAGGATGTTCGGTGTTATACCGTGAAATGAACCACCGGTCAGATTGTTGTTGTGAGCCGGCTGTATTTATTGCTGCTGCAAGCCAGCTGTGAGCCGAGCCGGCTATATGGATTAATTGCTGCTGTGAGCCGGCTTTTTTTTTTAATATTTAATATTCACATCAGAAACGGTTATATATAACAACCGTTTGCAATTTGCAGTCCACATTGGAAACGGAGTTTCAGCCTCCGTTGCTGATGAGCCGCTTTCACATCAGTGACAGAGGTGGGGAAACGGACCGTTTCTCCGTTTCCGATGGGGTTTTACCTCTGTTTCCGATGTGTCGTTCTGTACTAGTGTGACAACCTTCCAGTTTCGTTGGGAAAAAATATTCTGATTGTGTTGTGTGCAGGTCCACGTCAACCACCACATTGTGGCGTCATTGACACCTTTCTGAAGATCCTTGACTCCTACTGGTTCGATAACCTTGGTAAATATTAAGGAAAATTGCTGTTGCACTACATATCTTTCTCTTAAGGTCTCCTAACGAACGTGTGTTTTCACGTCACCACCTAGCAGCAGCAGTCAGGGCTTTGCTGAACAACAGCGACATGGGGGCACTCGCACTCACAAAGCTTCATAGTGGAGGTGCGGCAATGCTGCAACGGTGTTCCACTATTGGTGAGCAAAGCACGGTGGAGGCAAGCAGAGAGCGGTTCTGTCCAATGTACTTGATATATTTTGTTTGGCTTTTCCTTGATCCAGAAATGCACCTGCTACTAGTGCAATAGCCTTTCCGTTAATGCATTCTGTTTGCATCTTCATAAAATTGTTCATATATATTAGCTATAGTAGTGGCTCATTTTGTCTTTCCACTCACCCTAGCACATGTGGAAGAGAAACATATAAATGATCAAAATTCTTTAGATGATATGGAGGATTCTAATTTTAGATATTCTCGAGGCATTCAAATGCTTTACGATCCTTGCACAAATTATGAGTGCATTTTCAAATATCAAGGCATTATCAATAATTTATAAATTTATGTAATTTATAAATTTCGTTACATGCGTTAAAAAATATTAAAACCACATATTAACATGTTTTTTGTTTCATCAAAACATCAATTAGCAGGAGTTTCTAGCACTGGTACCTCCTCTGGCCAATCCACACACTTGCGATATAAATTATTGCAA
Source organism: Poa pratensis (assembly GCA_947311845.1). Taxonomy (NCBI): domain Eukaryota; kingdom Viridiplantae; phylum Streptophyta; class Magnoliopsida; order Poales; family Poaceae; genus Poa; species Poa pratensis. The sequence continues at coordinate 21,606,650 of CAMZMU010000062.1, forward strand.
GTCGAGCAGTCTAGTCTGGACATGTAAGAAAGTGTGGCGGGTGCTTTCAGCAGTCTATTCTGCAGGACTGACACTGTAAACTTGGTTGCACGGCATAGGGCGCGTTTGGTAGCCTGTGAAGGGGCTAGCCTGGCCCGCCAGCTGCAACAGCCCGAGGTGTGGTTGCATGGGCGAGCTCCTGGGCAAGGCCAGCACGCTCATCAAAGCAGTCTGGGGCCAGGCCCTGGAGCCACGCTCAAATCGACCGTGCCTCTAGAGCCAGGTCTGGCGGAGCGCAAGGGTGGGACGCGTGAGAAAGCGCGGGAGACACCGCGACCCTCCGGAAAACATGCGCCATTTATTCCCCTCACCGCTCACTCTCCCTCTTCAATTTCCCCCCACCGCTCACTCGTCTCCTCTTCTGTCTTCGTCGGCGGTTCCATTTCAGGCAGCAACAGCACCTCGGCGAGTCACTGGGCGGCGACTCTCCATTGTTGTAGGGAGGAGCTTCGGCGGCACGTCGCCATCTCGTTGTCACCAATTCTTCTCGGACGACTTCACCAATGGAGGTAAGATCATCTGTAGCCCTCTCAAAATGTCGTAAGCGGCATACACCTGTAGTAGGTGTTAGATCTGTTCATTAGGTTTTAGATCTGTTCATTAGGTATTAGAACTGTTCATTACGAGTTCGATCTGCCTGTTGGTGTTGGATCTGTGCATTTGGTGTTCGATCTGTCGATTTTGCCAGTGATGAACTCGAAGGGTGTCTCTTAGTATCATCTGCATAGGATCTTGAGCGATGTACAATACGTTTTGCACATAGATTTGAGTCCCTGTACAGAGTCGTCTTCTCAAATATCTTGGTTTGCTAAATTTGATGAGGCAAAGGTATTTTCCTGTTTTTGTCATTACTCTGTTTGCTAGCCGATGATTCAACTAAGCCATTGTACTTGCAAGAAGACTGCTTACAGAAGCAAGGGTAATATCAACGAATATGCTATTATTTGTACTTCGTTCTTATACGCACTCTTTTTGCCAACGACGGTTGTGAAGTATAAGGCTACATTTCTGACATTTCCGCCAATATGAATGGATGATTATTAGTCAGTGAGATGTTGAAATGACACCGCAAGCCAGCCAACAAAATTAAGAACTCGTTTGCACAACTTTACGTGTGCACTTTCCTTGATTTTGTTGGTTGTCATGCGGTGAGATTTGCGGTTCCACCTCTCACTTCGTTATCTGACTGAGGCAGGTCATGAGCTGTTCTTATTTGTCGGTTCGATCTTTTTGGTCAATGACGATTTGTGCTACAACTACCACCTACTGACTGCCAAGAAAAGAATTAAGCACCCATAAGCATATGTGACTATTATTTTCTTTTGCTAGCTATTCAGTAGGTGCATTGTATGCTCTACATGTATTGAGACCAACGAACAATCTCACCTTTTCAGTTTGAGCTGATGATATAAATCTGGGTTGCGCATCTATGCAAGGAGTTTGTCCTTACTACCTTCAGTAATGCACAAGCAAATATCTTGTGCCTGGCTGTTGGTAGTGGATAAACATGTGTCCTAGATGGTTTGAGACACGTGTACTTGTTCATACACATTATTGTGAGAACGAATTCATCATTAAGATCAAACATTTCCTTCATCCCTCTAGGCGGGCAACTGCGCTGATGGACAATTTCCCACTAGGATCAAGGCCAACGTTGGCTGGATGGAGGACGAAGTGTCCCCCAACCACTTCTGCAAGGTGGTTCTCGCACCGGGCTTAGGGGTCCTTTCTATTCGTGAAGCTTTCATACCATACTTGGGTTCTGTGCCTGCGGAGATCACCCTAAGGACAAACACAGGGTGCGTCTGGACGATCACCCTTGCTGATCTGAATGGTAAAGCATTCCTTGATCGTGGGGGTGGGGGGAGGCTGGATTTACCATTGTTCATGAGCTAAAGATAGGTTTTCTGCTGATGTTCAAGAAGATCAGTTGCAACGAGTACAAAGTGACCATCTTCAACAAAACTGGCTGTGAGGTGGTCAAACGATGTGGTAACCACCCAGAGAACATGAAGAAGAAGGTTTAGGGAGTAAGGTCTTGTTTAACATGGTCGAAACTACTTTAAACACTTATTAATGCACTATGTCCTACTGTTAATCGTACTTCTTGGTCGTAGTTTGCACTATTTTCTTTCGTGATTTGATAACCTCACCTTAACAGATAAGGGGTAACCATAGTCGATATTATGCAGCTAACCAAACACAAGCGTACTCGCATAACCACATGCATAGCATGTAACCAAACAGGTGTTTCCATGTTCTCCGGAACGCGAAATAGGCTTGCCAGTTACCAAACAGGGTGCATAAAGAGGGCCAGAGGCTGGTTTTCCAGACCAGGCCCTGGCCGGTATAGTCCCACGTGACGCAAACTTGGACGCTGGCTAATGTGTTGTCCTGATTTTGGCAGCAACATTCAAATACCACATTGTTTACCAAACCGGGAGGTAAGATGACGTACTGTAGCACTGTACGCACTCTTTCTTCTCAGTTTTGTCTCCATGCTGACACGAAATTATCCATCATACGTGCCATGCCATGATACGTGGGGGCTTCGGAGGTCCTGCTGGGATTTACTGTGATCACCCGTTATCTTGATCGACCCGTGTTTAATATATATAAGCTCGTAAGAGCTCGATTGCTTTGTGCAGTCCACATATTTTGGTAATAACATTTTGGTTTACGCTACTCCACAAACTTCATTAAGCTGGAATAGAATTACATTCCAATTGGACCGTTCCTCTAAGGAACACAGGAATAACAGCAAAGCTATAAGCTAAGTGCCTCTCTATGCAAATATGCCGCAAATATAGTTTGCTTCGAGTTATTAGCATAGAACCACCACTTACACGTGAAATTTCGAAAAACCATCACTTTGTGTTATGATTGCAGATAACCGCCGGTATTCGAGAAATTAGTTGCAATGTGCACCGATCACAAATTGAACGTGAATTGACACGATTTCTGACAGGTGGGACCCACCAGTCAGAGCTGAGTTGGCAGCACGCGCGGACTTTTGCTGAGGTGGCACATGGGGCCCCCTGTCAGACAATAAAAAATATCTCAAAAAAATGTAAAACGTATAAATATCAATACAAAATCTCAAAAAATAAAAAAAGTCAAAGGCGGCGGACGGGGGGCTCCTTCCTCCGATCCCCTGCCTTTTCCGCAGCCGGAAGCCTGCCGCCGGCGCCCCGCCTTCCTCACCGCCGGCAGGTCCCGCCATGGCCTGTTCGTGCTCGAAATCGAGCGCTCCGGCCATCTGCTGCGACTGATGACGTGAAAGACGCACGTTCGTTGGGAACCCCAAGAGGAAGGTATGATGAGTACAGCAGCAAGTTTTCCCTCAGTAAGAAACCAAGTTTAATCGGACCAGTAGGAAATCGAAGTCACTTCTGAAAGTTGTTGGTGAAGGAGTGTAGTGCGGCGCAACACCAGGGATTCCGGTGCCAACGTGGAACCTGCACAACACAATCAAACTACTTTGCCCCAACTTAACAGTGAGGTTGTCGATCTCACCGGCTTGCTGAAAACAAAGGATTAGACGTATAGTGTGGAAAATGATGTTTGTTTGCAGAGAATGAAAGAGAACAATGATTGCAGTAGATTGTATTTCAGATGTAAAAAATAGACCGGGGTCCACAGTTCACTAGTGGTGTCTCTCCATAAAGATAACTAACATGCTGGGTAAACAAATTATATCTGGGCAATTGACAATATTGAAAAGTGCATAATATGCATGTGCAATTTGTAGTGTCTACTATGAGATTCATTTGGGCATTACGACAAAGTACACAGACCGCTATCCAGCATGCATCTGTGCCTAAATAGTCCACCTTCAGGTTAGCATCCGCACCCCTTCCAGTATTAAGTTGCAAGCAACAGACAATTGCATTAAGTAAAGTGCATAATGTAAACAACACATTCATCCTTAGACAAAGCATTGCTGCTTTGCCCCTAGTGGCAACAGCACATCCACAACCTTAGAGGTTGTTGTCACTCCCCAGATTAAATGGAGACTGAACCCACTATCTAGCATAAATACTCCCTCTTGGAGTCACAAGCACCCACTTGGCCAGAGCATCAACAAGTAACGGAGAGTATGCAAGATCATAAATGACATAGAACATGATAATTCAATATTCAACTTGACATAGTATCAATATTCATCGGATGCCGGCAAACACAACATGTAGCATTACAATAAGATGATCTTGATCATGATAGGCAGCTCACAAGATCTAAACATGATGGCACAAGAGGAGAATACAACCATCTAGCTACTGCTATGGACCCATAGTCCAAGGATGAACTACTCACACATCACTCCGGAGGCAGGCATGACGATGTAGAGCCCTCCGGTGATGATTCCCCTCTCCGGCAGGGTGTCGGGAAGAGCTTCAGAACCCTCCCGAGTTAGGGTTGACGGCGGCGGCGGCTCTGGAACTTTTCGTGGTTTTTGACTCGGGTGTCTAGAGTTTTCCCGAAAAGACGAATATATAGGCGAAGGGGCGACGTCGGTGGAGGCCCGTGGCGTCCTCACCACGTGGCGGCGCGGCAGTGGGCCCACCCGCGCCGTGGCATGGTGAGGGCGGCCCACGGCCCCCCTTCGTCTCTCCTTCGGACTCCGTGTACGTGTCAGAAAAATAGGGACTTCGGCTTTTGCTTCGTCCAATTCCGAGAATATTTCCACAACAACTTTTCTGAAACCAAAAACAGCAGAAAACTGGAACTGGCACTGTGGCATCTTGTTAATAGGTTAGTCCCAGAAAATGCATAAAAATGATATAAAGTGTGAATAAAATATGTAGCAATTGGTATAATATAAGCATGGAACATCAGAAATTATGGATACGTTGGAGACGTATCAGCGACAGGTGTGGCCGGGCTGGGGGAGTCCGCGCGACAGGTGCGGTGGCCCGACGGTCGGGGCCCACCTCCTCCTCGGAGTTGTGAAGCCAGCTCGAGCAGGGACCTGGAGTGTGCCGCGGCCGTCTCGTCGTCGTGCCGAGCGATCTGCGGCAGGTGCGGTGGCCGAGCTGCCGCCGTACTCGTCCACACCGCCGTCGCGCTCGTCCGCAGCACCGCCGTGCTCGTCCGACGCCGGCCGCCGACCTCGCCGTCCTCGACCCGGCCTGTGCTCGTCCGCGCTGCCGTCGTCCTCGTCCAAGCCGGCTGCCGGCCTCGCTGTCCTCGAACGAGTAAGCTCAGCACGCTGGCGCCCTACACCGTGCAGGAGAGGGTCAATCCATGGCGGGACGCTCTGCCTCGGCGTGGTGGACGGCGACGCCGCCCCGGAGACGTCGGTGGTGGTCGTGGGCCAAGGACAACCTGCTGGAGTGCCCATGATTTTTTTTTTTTTTGAGATATTTTTTATATTTTATTCTATGACATGTGGGCCCATGGTGTCACTTTAGCAAAAGTCCACGCGTGCTGCCACCTCAGCTCTAACTGGTGGGTCCCACCTGTCAGAAATCGTGTCAATTCGCGTTCAATTTGTGATCGGTGCACATTGCAACAAATTTCTCGAATACCGGCGGTTATCTGCGATCAAAACACAAAGCGGTGGTTTTTCGAAATTTCACGTGTAATCTGGTGGTTCTATGCTAATAACTTGTTTGCTTCCCTACGGTTGGAGTGATGAGGTTTTTTTAAACAAATCAAACCGAGGGTGTAGCTCGTTCGGAACATATTTGCTCATTTAATTTCCTGCAGCTCATTCAGAGCATGTGCTCCTTCAACTCAAACCCCTCGATTGTGTTGGAGCCGAGTCGCGCAGCTCACTCCCACAGGAACACATAGTAGTCAAGGAAGAAATAAAAGGATTTGCCCGGAGACACTTCCCGTCAGAAAACAGCTCTCGCGACCGCGTCGCCCCCCGCGCGGGCGACCGGTCGCCGCCGCCGCTACCTCGAGCGCTCCCCCTCCTCCTCTTCTCCGCGGCCGTCGTCGGCGTGCGGCGCCGGGTTCGGCCGGGGCGGCGCCGGCGGCGGCTGCTCCCTGCTTCTCCCCTCATGGTGGCGGCCGGCACCCTGCGGTGTGCCTAGGCGACGGAGGTCCGGCGAAGCGGCGGCGGGGCAGCTCGCGGCCGTGCGGGTGGTGATCTTGGCGGCGGCGCCACCGTTGGTGGAGATGGTGGCCGGCTTGGACTCGGCCGGGCCCTCAAGCCCAGATCTGAGCCCTTTTGGGCCCAATCTGGGTCGGGCCGGGTCGGCCATGGCCTGGCTGCTTCCAGATTGACTACGAGCTACATCTGTGACATGGTGGTGGAGACGACACCACCCCTGCTGCAGTGCGACGACGGGAGCTTCGCGGACTCGTCTGGGTCCGGCCGGACCTATGGTGTCGGTCAAGAGGGTAGCGGCGGTGTGGCCTAAGTGCAGCAGCGCGGCGGCGGGGACTTTACGGGTCCTCTTGGGACCCGGCTGGGCCTGCCTGGCCTGGTGTGTCCTTGCTACTGCGTCCGGTCGGCACCCGCAGGTGGCGGTGGAGGATGTCCTCCAGGTGGCCGTGCTGCTGCCACCCACCGACTCCAATGGTCTGGTGTGCTCTTGTTGTTGTGTCCGGTCGGCTACCGCCTATGGCGGTGGAGGTTGTTCCCTCCCGCGTGATTGTGGTACTGCCACCCATTGTCTACGGTTGTCTCTTATTAGTCTGGCCTCGCAGAGTTTTGCCATGGTGAGACGGCGTTCGTGACTTCGTAATCGAGGTGGCGCCTGGTGGTGGGCGGCAAGATTTGGTGGAGCGCTACAAATTGTCCGGGTTGTGGTTTTTTCGGGGTCGGGAGAAATCCCCGTCGTTTTGGCACCGACGCGGTGACGCTTGAGAGTGTCGCCATTCCTTCTTGAAGGGTGTCGGGTGTGCCCCTTCACCAATCTTCGGAGCGTACCGGGGGAAACCCTAGGACCTGTCCGGACAACAGCGTCGTCGTCGTCGCTTTCCTTCTTGGAGGTGTTGTTTGGTACGCGGCGATTCATAGCGCTAGGATCGTGGTGAGAATTTTCCGGAGAGGACGCGGCGGTTGCGAGTCACTTTCGTTTTCGTTGATCCGCCGATGTTGGCGTTGTTTTCTCTTCTTTTTCTCTTTCTTTCCTTTTGGGCTGTTTTGTGCTGTTGGCCCCAGCAGTGGTCTCAAACTTGTATCGGTTGGTTGCTATATTTATATAGCGGGGCGAAAGCCTATTTCTTCGTAGGTAACCACCATGATTACATTTTCTTCTCTTTCTCATTATCGAGTAGACATGCTTACACCACTTTAAATAGGCACACACATGTAGATATATATTAGCACAATCTCTCCTGTGTGACAATGGGACATAAAACTTGTGTCGGGACGCGGGATTCCGGGGATCGCCTGTGACATCGCCGGAGACTCAAACTGACACATTTTTGTTACCAAACTGGCTTGGTGAATATATAACTTTGGCACTTTATATATCAATATAAATATTAACCGGAAACCCCAAATGGAGAGCCCAAGCTCGAGGGAGGCCTTTTTCGTAAATTCAAAATCGGCATTTCTAAGTTTCAAAAAAATTGCCCAGCCTAAAATATAACGAATTTCTGATTGATTTTCTGCACACTAGTTGAGTATATCATTATGTAAATCCAGGATTTTTTTCCCACAATTGTTTGAAACTTCAAAATGCAGATTTTAAACTGTTCAAGGAACGAGCTCCGTGAAGATGATGACTATCCATCTGAAAATGATTGTGACCAGAACAGGCAGAAGTTCTTTGCTATCATAGTTGCTCGACAGTCTGCAAAACAGTAGTTGTTCCAGTTAACTCCTTCCAAATTTGTCAGTTGCGCATGAAGTATACAATTCGAAACTGCAGTTCAATTTGAGGAACTATTTTTTAGGTTCGAACAAATATACTCATAAGAGGCTAATGCTTCTAAAGTGCATGATGCATGAGGACTAAAGTTCCTCATTTTACCAGCATTTCTGAAGAAAGAACGATACCTCAACAGCATTACATAGAACTTCAGCTTCGGATTTTTCCTTGGAAGTGGTCACGAACAGGCTGTTTGAATGAGAAATTGACCGGTAAGATTCAATGCAACGGAAACATTCTCGACAAAAAAGACATGAAAAACAACTGAATATGACTTTCAGATAAATCCACTTTACTTCCTGATATACTGGAAAACAAACACTTAACCCCTAAACCTGCAGAACTGGTAGGTCTATTTACCTGCAATATCTGGTTTATTGCTTTTAAAAGAGCAGATTTCACATCACCGGGATGCAGAGCGCCACTGCTGTAATCCAGAAGGAGTTCGTCCATTCCTACATAGGTCCTGTTTAAGAGAAACAACAGATGTCACAACTGAACACAACTATTAAAACCATGTCAAGCAAACTGGAGTCTTTCCTAACAGATATCATGGTAGGATAGACGTTTGCAACAACTCTTATATTAGCTTCAGAAAATATTCCAGCTTCTTTTAGGGAAATAGATTTCAAGTTTTCGGTTGTCCTAAGAATAATATTAGTACCTGTTACCGCCGTGATTTTCTTTTCGAACCACCTCAAACTTTCCAAACCAGGGAAAAACAATGTTTTGTATGTATTCCAAGCATGGATTCCCCTCCGTAATTTTGATAGGGCAGAAAGCCTTTTTAATCTTGGACTTCACTTCAACCTGCAATAAACAAGTTGATCAAGAAAGTACTATCACGACGAGAATACACATACAAGATAGGTGTTTTTAAGAACTCAATATAGCCACGGTGCTTGGAGCAAGTAAAGATTAATGTTACGAGAAATACCTCAGTATCTTCCATAAAAATGGCCGAGGATGGTTCGCTCTTTGACAGCTTCTGCTGCCCTTCTTTGAAACCAGGTAGCATATCTATAATTACTGTTAGGGAGAAACATATTTCGACAATCCTAGCAATATGTAACCACATATGTATACAAATTAATGTGTTAAAAATGTCATTCTTATGGAAAACTATAGAGGATACGATGCAACAGAAAAACTGGTTTATCCTTTCCGATGTGCTCGCAGTATTCCCTAGCCAGCATGCCCACCTCTCTTTGATCCATGCCCATTTGACATATGTTTGCCTACAAAAAAGAAATACTGGCTAATTAATTAGACTTTCCTTTGTTTCATCAGAGAACCTTCCCTTATCAGGAGATTGCTACTTTTAAAGTTGTTTGCTGCAATCTTAACTTGTAATCTTCTATGTCTGTTGTACTGTGTGGTGATGATCATGATTTTTTTTTACTAGTAAAAAGTACTATTCCTACATCCGGTTTATTGAATGAAACCGACTGCGGCTTTAAATATACAGACCTCGGCTGTATGATATTGCAGTGGTAACTGCCTCCGCCAAGACGGAATATCTAGCTCCAGTTCACTCGAGATGGTAGGCGAAACCCACAGATGATAGTGTTTTAGAACCAGCTTTAAAGATTTTTTGAGGTTAAAACGGTCGTACCCGCCATCCGATTAGATAGAACCAGCTTTAAAGATTGGTTGGAGTATATGATTAAATAATATTCAGAACAGATATGTCAAGGCTGCCGACAGAGAGGTACTAACCTCGAAGAAGAGTATATCAGCGCACTGCATGATGGGCTCCCAGAGCTGGTCAACCATCACATTGTCCGGATCCGGCTGCAAGCTACAAACAAACGGCACAACTATCACATATTCAAGAGATTTGGAGTGAAGAAACAAACCAAGCTTTTAATTTAATTAAAGCTACATGCGAATAGACGACCAAACACGTACCTCGCTAACCGTCGTACTTGGTTTGTCCGGGCAATGCCCATCACGAGCGGCCAGTATACGTGTGCACGCTTGTTCGTCTCTTTGGAGGACCATAGGAATTCCACCCCATCTAACTCCATGCCGAGGGCTTCCCAAATCTCGATCACGCGGCAACCTGCGGCCCTGATCTCACTCGGATCGGCACCCGTCCTCTGGTCCTCTATTAGAATCTTCACTCTGCATCCCGCCCTGATCATCTTGTTGACACTGATCACTTTACCAACACCCTTGAAAAAGAAGTGAAACATGTGTCGGTCATTCAGAAACATACTACTCCAGAATAGTGGACATGTATCAGAATAGCTTCCACAAAATTAAAACACAATGCACACTACATAAGATCATCATATGACACTAAGTGCAAACCAAAGAAGTACAATCAGCCTAATTAATACATCAAACAGAGTAGGATCAGCATGGTGATCGTTTAAATTGCTTAAGTTTAATCTGAAGGAATACTGAATGGATCAGCAACCGTGTGATAGTAGAAGTATGAAGTTCAAATAATGAAACAAGATAGACTATTTACGTGCGGCATTGGCTGCCACTCGTGGGAGAATATTAACCTGGGCGATGTCCACTCGGCCGGAGTCGGAGGGCTTGAAGCTGTGGAAGCAGATTGGGCTCGGGTTGCCGAGAAGCAGCTGCCACAGCTCGTCCTCGCCGCCGACGCACTCCTCCGCCGTGCTCCGAAGCGTCTCTACGTGCTCCTCCACGCCCATCGCCTCCGCCATCGTGCTCCGGCGGCGGCAGAGCAGAGGGGCAAATAATAAAATCCCCCGGGGATGCCGACTCTGTTTTGGCTCCCGTATCGTTGTTCTTTTTAGTTTGGTTTTTTTAGGGCTTTTAGTTTGGTAAAATAATAGTTCGAATTTGTCATGGAAACGATTCCAATCCATAACGAATCGAGGCCTTATTAAGCCCAACGGGCCCTGGTTGCTGGCCCAGCAAGGGGTCCAAAAGTAGAAAAGCCCGGCCCCCACCCGCTACGGCCGTCTCTTCTCGTCTGCACCCGCCAAGGCCAAAACCCTCGCAAGCACCCACTCCACGGCGACGGCGGCGGCGGCTACCACCATACAAAGAGGAGCTCCCGCCGGCGACACCGCAGCTCGCAAAATGGACAGCGGAAGCGACTCCGACGGCGCCCCCGAGGAGCTCACCGCCGTCCAGGTACGTCCTTGGCTATCCCCCCACCTAAGAGAAGATAGCTCGCGCTAGCAAACCCTAGGTGATGTAGGAGCGTACGAGGAGTCCGTCTGTTGCGCGCCTGCGGGCATGTACTATGCGGAAGTGTTCCGCGTTGGTAGGGGGTAAGGCCATGAGCCACCAATTTCGATTGCCTCTCTCGGGCAGCATCTGTTTGTGGTTACCTGGGGTTGTTAGTTGGTTGTTAGCTTACTCCATTTATATAGCTTGATTGTTTTCCATAGTTCCTATTCGATATGACTCTGAATGTTTGTTCCGTGCTGTTGATGTCCTGTAGGGTGTCGAGAAGCATGAAGAAATCAGCAAGGTGGAGAAGGACAGCGCCGTCAGGTTTATTTCTCCACTTTATACTGTCTGAGTGGACACTCCTGCTTATGTGGTAGCAGACTTAGAGATTACTTTGAGAAATTAAGCTCGCCATCTTTCTAAGCTATGTCTAGCCTTGAGTAATCTCGTTAGTGTGTGCTATCGCTCTTATAGCAAAATCCCCGAGGACAAAATAAATCATATTTGCCCCTTTTTCTCATGTTCTCTGTCAAAAGGTGCCTAAAGTTGTGTGGTGTTGAGTTCATTGTATATGTTTATTACATGATTAAGTAGAAACAAGTAATTTATTAGTTCATAGTATGGTGGAATAATAATAAGTGAACTGTATAATGGTCTAGGAGAAACAACCATGCGTTCCGTACTAATTTATGCATGTATAAGATATGCTGGCCGTATAGTGGGGATTATATGGGAGTGGTATCCCCAGCTCTATGTACGGCGGTACACCCATCCTGATGTTGGTTGAAGAGACAAATTATCATCATCCCCATTCCCTAATACGGTAAATCCTCATGGGTTGCACCGTTAGGCACATTATCCCCCTTTCCTCCCTAATGCTTTTCATCCATGCTACCTCTAGGACATCAATCTCTAGTCATGTGTTATGATTAGACCTTTTTGTTATGGTCAAGCAGATATTTGACACTGATTGTTATAGTTAGACTTTTGGGCGATTTATTTGCCACTATTGAATTTTTTATTTACGCATTTGCTACTATCTCTCCTTGAACCCATGGTCACGAAAAGTGCATTTCAGTGACTAATCAGTAGTTGCAAATAGGCCTACAGACTTTTTTTTGTTTTATTGGCAAAAACATTTTTGTTCTCTTTTGGACGGAGCTAACTATATACTGTTGGCTTCTGTTAATAGCAGATTAAAATCACATCTCCTACTGATGTTGCCCTCTCTGACCTGACAACATTTGATAATGCAGAGCAACAAAGGAGGAGAAAGACCGTAGGAAGCGCTGGGCCCAACGGAAAACATCCTCAAAACCTAATAAAAAGAAGCCTCTTAAAGTAGAAGATAAAGATGCGAAAGTGGAGGAGGTTGAGGATGAGCAGTCGCAAGCTATGCGTGGCACACTCCCGGAGAGCGTAATTGCAATGCTTGCAGCACGCGAGAAGTGAGCTTACTTCCTTGCACTGAGCCATTCAAATCCGTGTTCTATTTGTAGTTTGAACATTATTGGTTACCTTCTCCTGTTTTTTTATTTATTTCAGGCAAACCTTCTCATCAGACTCTGAGGAAGAAAATGTGAACCAGAAGGTTCAGAAAAAGAAGAAAAAACTGAAAACTTCTGGGTATGTTCCATTATCTTGTCATCTGGTATAATTTCCATTTAAACTGGTATTCTGATGGTTCCTAATGATTATCAGACCTGAAACATTACTGCTGAAAGATGTCCGGTCCACGCAACACGTGCAGAACGCCCTCGACTTCCTCAACCGCAGGAAAAACATGGTGTCAAGATCGAGTGCAGTTTTGAAGAATTCTCATAAGGCCGTGCGTCTCTTGCAAGCTAATTTCATGAGTTGATTGGCAGACTGAGCCTGTTTCTGAATTTTTGTCTTGGCCTTGTCTGGAAAACTGATAACGTTGCCAGGTTGAGTGATGAATCATTTCATGTGTTTGATGGGAATGAATCTAGCATGTGAGTTGGAATGCTGCATTTCCTTGGGTGTAATGATGTAAAATGTGCGTGCTTATTGTAAGACATTATATGCTGTGCATGCAGCCTGTGTTTGAGTTTCAGTTACATACTCCTCTATGGACTTAATGCATAATTGTTATCACATCTCCATCGGCCAATTTATATCCAATTTATGTGCAGTTGTACGTGATCTATGTTCGCCAAGTTTATCCTCTTGGGAATATCCCCTTGCAAACTTACATTTTTGCTGTATGCCCGCTATTGTTAGAATTAATTTGTCCACTTCTGTCTCATATGATTGTCCTGTTTTCATCACAGTAGTACATGGGATGCACTCTGAAACCTGCATGTTCTGTTTATATGCACAGACACCAACTTGTTCCTTAGAACAACTATCTTAATGCACCGTGTTTTGGACATTTTTCTTGCTAACAGACTATGAAAAGAGGGGAAGTTGAAAATATTTCAAATTCTTTGCAGTGAAATTTTTGTTTCCTTATTTTGGGGCAAGATTATGATATAAAGATTATACACAAGAATAGCTGAATCATAGGTTTCGAACACCGAATAATTGTTGAGTTACACTAGCTAATGGCTCACAAGAATACACGATGAATCTATTACTGTTGGAACCTGTCCATAGCACAACATAGTAGTATATTACCAAAGCAAATCGACCATACACGGATACACAGATACATTTCTGGATCAGGAATGGGAGCACCCAAGTAACGTACCAATAACAAGGAATTATCACAAGTGCGCACACACAGATGGACTCCACCTCGGTGCGTCAAACTACCTAGCTGACGGTACCGTCTCAATTGAGTCAACCGTCTCCTCAATTGTATCCTCCTTCGAATCCTTCTCTTCGGATATGGCATCTGAGCTACCATGACCTGAGTCTCTCTGGGCAGAGCTGGTCGGTTCAGGCTTGAATAGCTCTCCATTCTCCAATTCCGAGAATTTCTCGGCAGATTCTCCCCTGAGCAGCTCAACAACTTCGGACATTATTGGTCTTTGTTCTGGCGTCTTCTGAGTGCAAGCAAGACCGACGATTATCATTCGCTTCACCTCAGCCTCATCGAAGCTATCGCTCAGCTTCGGATCAGCCATTTCCTTGAACTTCTTATCACGGGCGAGTGGAAGTGCCCACTCGATGATGGTTAGCTTCGTGGTGGGGTTTATCTTCTCGACCGGCCTCTTCCCACTGGCAAGCTCTAGCAGCAGCACTCCAAAGCTGTAGACATCGCAGCTTTCTTTGGCCTTACCAAGCATAGCGTACTCCGGTGCAAGGTAACCGAGGGTGCCTTTCACCTTTGTGGTGACATGGGTCGCACCATCTGGTATGAGCTTCGCAAACCCGAAATCAGCGACCCGTGCTTGGAAAGTCGCATCCAAGAGAACATTGCTCGCCTTGACGTCTCTATGAATGATATGTGGGATCGCATGGTGATGAAGATAACTACAAGGTGGAGAGATGCACAAATGTAAGATTGCGCTTCTTCATGATTAATAATGCAAAATGATGTTTGAGAGGCTTACGCTATGCCCTCTGCTGAATCAATAGCGATATTCATTCTTCTCTCCCATCCAAGATGGCATTCAGCTGCGTGCTGTCCATGTAGGTGAGAGTGCAAGCTTAGGTTCTGCATATAGTCGTAGACTATAAGACGCTCCTGGCCATCGGCGCAGTAGCCACGTAAGCTCAACAGGCTCTTGTGCCGCACTCGTGCCAAAACCTCTACCTCGACGGCAAACTCCTTTTCAGCCTTGTTGCTCCAACTCTTGAGCCTTTTAACGGCAATCTGTTAAATGAAATGAAAAGTTGAGATGATAATTAACTAGGTTGGAGAGGAATTGAAATGCAAACTAAGTTATGACATTAAATCAAACATATTCCTTAATTTTTGACTTAAAGTCCTTTCCAAGTCAACTTCTTGCCTCATCATTCATTTAAATATCAGTACGAGTCTATGAACATGTCGGTTACATTTTCTGTCCTAGTATAAGCAAATACTTGACAAGTATACTAATTTACTGCCTTTGTCAATACAGTGGGATTATATCTGTCAGGTCAATATATGCCTTCTATTTTTCTATACATCTTCAGTTTTGTTCACACTTCAGATTTATGATCATATATAGCTTGCGATCATGCTACCTACTACTACAAGGCTATGG
Source organism: Poa pratensis (assembly GCA_947311845.1). Taxonomy (NCBI): domain Eukaryota; kingdom Viridiplantae; phylum Streptophyta; class Magnoliopsida; order Poales; family Poaceae; genus Poa; species Poa pratensis. The sequence continues at coordinate 21,621,846 of CAMZMU010000062.1, forward strand.
ATATATCCTAGGGAAAGTAGACACACGAAAAATATATCTTAAGGCGAGAAAAGTCAGTTATCCACTCAGACCAGAAAGATTGTTCTTCACACGTTCAACTAGTGCAGTTCCAGTTTGGCTTGCCATTTATTCTCGAAGAATATTCACATGGTTAGAAAACTACAAGTCTACAACCATTTTAAATTTCAAATGCCACTACAAACCAGAAATAAATAAATTAGGAGGTGAAACTAAATCAGCTAAAATACAATCATCAACTGCAGCAGGTCCCTCCACTGAATTATTATCCTGTTGGTACCCGTAACAATAATAAAAATCGCTAGAAACGAAAGACGCAACAAATCAGCTTTCACAAAGCATAATGAAAGTTGCATCATTTTTGTGGCATTTATTATGTTTTAGGAGAGGGACTGCACCTGTGATCCGTCCCAGAGCTGGCCCCAGTAGACACTGCCGAATCCACCCTCGCCAAGCTTGTTATCGTAGTTGAAGTTGTTGGTCGCCGACTGCAGCTCCTTCAGTGAGAAGATCCTCCATGTCGTGTCCTTCTTCTTCTTCTTCTTCCTGCCAGGTTGAGCCCTGAGAGCACAGCAGATGATTAAAACTCACTTCTTAAGCAGCTCACGATCTGTAGTCCATTCTAGCTCAGCTAGTCAACTGGCAGCTGTAAATTGACAGCAACATCCCCAATAACAGAGGTAAAATTCAGTTACTAGAGCACGAATTCAAATGTCATCCACTCCAAACAGACGACATGGTAGCTGGGAGCTACTAATTGAGCAGCAAATCAGACAGCAAGCTCACAAAATTGACCCCAACCTCAGTACTTCCCCTAAACCAGAATCGCTTGCTACTTGAGCTAATCAGCTGGCACATAACAAACTGGAAGAAGGAAACTCTTAAGTTAACTGTCCAACATCTCACACAAGCTAAAAAGGAGAGTAAAATTGCAACTATCTTCTACGATTTTCCCCAAAGGCCAAAATCCCACCGTTATACCCAACCGACGACCCCCAAAATCCCCCAAAAACGGCACCGAAACCACGATTCCGGAACATAATCCCCGCATCACCACTCACCCGTTCGACCGCTTGCAGCAGGAAAGCCACCCCATCCCCAACGCCGCGCTGGCTCCGGCCCCATAGCTCCCAAATCAGCACCAGCCCGCGGGATCCCTACCACGCCGTCGCCGGTGAGCCCGCGACAAGGCGGTCACGCCTAGAAACCCGTGCTCCTCTTCCGCCTTCGCTCGCCGTCGGCGGGCACGGGTCAGCGGCGGCAGCACAGGAGACTCAGCAAGGGGAGAGAGAGACAGGAGAAAGAGAGAGTCTTCTGGTGGTGGTGGTCGGCTCCCCCACCAGCGCACGCAAAGCAGCAGCTTGGCGCGGTCCGCTCACCGTCTGGCGCTGAGCCGCCGAGCCGCGTCGTCCACGTGGCCGCGCCTCGTTGGCTGGTTTTGAACCAGTGCGGCAACGGTCGGGTTTAGACAGCGGGAGGTAACGTTATCCGGTAGGTGACGGGTCAGGGTGTGGGCCACGTCGCACATAGTGGTGCTGGTTGTTCCTGGCGCTTTCACTTGTTTAAATGGAGATGGCCATGGTTGGATGGCTACGTTTGACCAGAAGATAGAAAACTCTAAGCAGAGATTACGGGCAGTTCTTTAGATAATCATGAGAGCAAATTATGGGCTGTCTTGTATGAATATGGAGTGCGTTCAATTCTTTGAGTTTTGGATACGGTAGGAGCTAAACAATTTCACTTTTAGTCGAAATCGCTTCCTCTTTTTCAGACGTTTTTTTTGGTTTTCGTGTAACCAACTTTGATGAAATGTTGATGTGTAAAAACTGATTTTGAGTTCATTTGTACAAGAATCTATCGATATTGTAAACTAGTATTGTCCTTTCTTCATATGACATGAAGGTCGGCTCCACTGACTTTCAGAATTACGGAACATTGTCTTGACAGTTTGTATTATAAAAAACTAGTTTTATAAATGTTTAAATCTTCTTTGTTATAATCATAATGATACCTAGACTAAATCATACAATTTGTAGTGTAATTCTTCCAAAATTTTCTCTCCATACCTTGAGTATCAAACCGTGGCACCCCCAAATTTAAGATTCTAGATCCGCCACTGGACTTTTGAACTACTCATGTGAATAGTGGGTGGCCAACAACTACACATGTTTGAATATCAAAGTATTCACGCATTAGGATCAACCCGTTGTTTTCATTTTTATCAAACATAGAGGTGACACTTTGGCACGGTAGGTACAATTTGATAACACTATGGCAAGGAATTAGTGAGGCATTGTTTTGCTTGATTGTGGTTTTGACCGCCAAGAGAGAGGAGACAAAAGAGAGAAGTGTCCACCACAAAATCCAGCACCGAACACCATCACTTGTTGGACTCCTGTAGGCTAACCACTAGTAGTGTATTCCGACAGATAAATAGCAAGTTGGTACCCTTATGTCATGGCACGCACGCATGGTAGCCTGCAATTAGGCAGTCTGCTTAAGGCTGGTGAGATGTTCTGAACGAAGAGTACAAATATTGTTTTGTTTAATTATTGTTATGGTAGTCTACTAGTCTACCATTAAGCAATATTAACGTGTCCATGAGCCCAAATTTCATGGCATCGACTGTGTTGTGATCGTCCATTATATATTGCCTCGTCATGGGATCCATCCGTGAGACGTAAAATCCAGACTCTTTGGGGTTGTACAAATGTTCTCTTATGCTAGGGGATTAGCCGCGGACTCCGCCGCGCCCGTGGGTTAAAATTTTGAATTGTTCGATCGTAAAATTGTTGAAATTCAAAAATTGTCTAGGTTGTGAAGTTGTTCAATTTTTTGAAATGTCCATATTCAAAAGTTATTCAGATCTGAAACCGTTGATTTTTTTAAAAAAATACATGTGTAAATTGTTTAGTTTTTGGAATTTGAAACTATTGAATTTTTTAAAAAATACATGTGTAAATTGTTTAGTTTTTGGAATTTGTTAAAATAGGTAACTTATTTGTATGTGAATTCGTTTTTTCGTTTGTTAAATATTTGAATGTTGTAGGAATACACGATTTTAGTATATGAAAAATTGAATTTTGATCGTATTTTGAAGTATTGTTTTTCCATATCTGTAGGTTTGAAATACTGTTGTAGTTATTGTTCAAATATTTATAAAACATTTCCGCATTAATATTTTTTTTCCGTGTTTATATATTTGTTTCATATTTTCCTGACGAACCAGCGAAAATAAGTTGATTAATTTAAATTTATAAATACAAAATGGCTTTTAGGTTGTTTACAAATATTTATCAAATTGGAATATTCCAAAATGTATGGATTTTAACACAAACAAATTAGATTTATTTTTCTGAACATTTTGATATATAATTCATATTTTTCTGATAAACCAGTGAAAAGATATTGTTTTTGCAAATTTAATGATTTTTCTGGATTTTATATAATAAGCCGGGCCCACCTGTCAGGGTTTTTTAAATTTCTTAAACATTTTTCGAAATTGTACAGCCGCTGACAGGATGGGCCCACGCTGACGTCGTACTGACGTCAGCAATGGCGGGCGCGGATCTGGCCGTGGATCCGCCGGCGACGGCGCGGCTGCTGCAGTGCGTTCTGGGCCGCGCGGCTCGACGGGTTCGACGCGCCTCGACGCGGGCTGCCAGAAGGTGGCAGCGCCGCCCCTGCTGGGTCGCCGGAGCGTCGCCGGAGAGCCGCGGACGCGGCGGAGGGCAGCGAGCGTGGCGGCCGCGATTTCGGCGAGATTCGGGCATCCCGGCACCTGATCTCCGGCGACGAGGGAGAGGCGGAGGCGGCGGAGCTCGCCGTGTCCGTGGATTTGGCCGGGGAGGCGTGGAGCGGCCGCGATGCGCGGCGGCGGCGGCGGCGATTCCGGCATCTCGGGAGAGAGAGAGGAGGGAGGGGGGCTGTGGCGAGTTTTTACACGAAGGTCCCTGAAGTTTTTTATTTGCGATTTAGTCCTCCGACGATCACAAACAGGTCCTTCCGCGGGGGTTTTTGGAAAAATACGCGGCGACCGGATGGAACCGGCGCGACCCGGCGATGTGGCACGTCCTGATTGGACAAAAATGCACAGTGAACAGTGACGCGCGCGGAATGGTGGACGTGGCTTCATCAGGGCCGTCCATCGCGCCGATCGGACGGCCGTGGATTGCCCGCGACGTGGAGGGCCTGAGAGGGAGCGGTTTGTTCCGCCTTTTATATATAGTAGAAATTTAGCACAACAATCCAATGCAATTTGTTTGAACATATCATCAGGTAGGTCACCAGTCGCTTTCTCCTTATTTTTGTTATAATGGATGGTGGAACCAAACAACATTCGCATAATGAATGAGGTTTGTCACAAAAAAAACTTGCATTTTTTTGGCTGCCTGGAGACCGAACGAGAATGTATCCATTGCTTTCTCTTGTCACAGTACTTTTCTTTTGCATGGGTTCTTTCTATTGTACTTATGTGTCACCTACCAATAAATTACAACAGAAAACTCTTAAAAATCTTGTTTATATAGTCACGCCCAAATTTGATTTAAAGCTTGAGAAGCAGAAAAGGAAAATCCTATGAATTACACAAATATCAGAACTGTTCCTGCTTTCAATCGAGCTCCTCCCAGAAGCTAAGGTTGAGCAAGGCCTCCGACATCGCCGAATCAGTCTCCATCTCGATCGAACTCCTCCCAGAAGCTCCTACAATTGTACAAACAGCTAGTATCACCAGGCACCAGCACATAATTACACCAGAACACAAATGCCTGAATGTTCAAGAAATATACAATCTTGTATCAAACTCACAGAATTTTTGTATTTAGTACAGCAGCTAAATGATCATGAAATACAGTATTTCCCGGGTTTCAAAACAACCTAGTGATTTATTCATTTTCTCAATTGCATCCTTGCAATTTACGTGCCGTCTGTTGCTGAAACTGAGACGGTGTCTTTTGCCTTCTGCTAAGAAACAACTGAAGCTGATGCAGTAACAGAAGTTCAGAAATGAAATTAGTTTCTGCACTGCTAGTGATTTGTGAGAGGCAGATTACATGGCTGGTCAAGAGTCAAAACTGCATTGTGTTTGCTTCTACGTAAGACTACAGTATTTTCAGAAACTTCCATGGGCAACATACATAGCGACTTTGAAGCTAGAATCTTCTGCATCTCAATTGCAGCCTTGTAATGTTTAACCAAAATAATAAACATACACCATGAAGCCACCGAGCCTAGACAAATACTACTCCCTCCGTTCCTTGATGTAAGGTGTATAGTTTTTTTAAGAAAAATTCATAATATATGGTGTATTTTCTATTTATGGACAATTTGACCTATAAAAAATGAGACTTAATCTCAAAAGAGGGATTTACAGATTGTATTCATTTTGTGCATATTAAGAACTCATCTCTCGCGATTTTTCCTAGAAAAAAAACGAGTGCCTCTATGCAAAATACACATGTCTTAGTATTTGTGCAAAAAACTATACACCCAACATTCAGGAACAGAGGGAGTACTATTTTGTAAAACTAAATAAGCATACTTATCCATTAATAATACATGGCGAGATTTTTTCAGTTCTGGTCTCAGAAAACCAGCTTGATGGGCAAGTACTTTTCTGTCAGCATTATAACCGCACTAATTTTGTAAACATGGACAGCTTCTGTCTGAAAACCTGCATGGTTGTTGCATGCGAACCGTGGGATCTCACTCATCACGTGATCCAATCAGCCGTCTCCAAGTAGATCCTAATCACAGCCCCCACAAATCCCATAACTATCTCATTTCCTGGCTCTCAGTGTGCCAAGTGTTCCGAGAAGAAGAGATATCTGCAGCACCAATGAGATCGAAGCTCAAGATTTTTCTCGTTATCCATCTTTATATTCTGTGCTAAAGTGCTCATACAACAAATCAATCCGAAGCATCACCTCCCCTGCTTTAAATACCACCTTCTCGTATCCTATCAAGCCATCTCCACATTCACACCTCTCTTGGAGAACACAAACAGGACACACCGGTCTTATTAGTACTCCAATGGCGACCACCACCATGTCCCTCTCCTCCTCGACCTTCTCTGGGAAGGTAGTCAAGAATCTGCCATCGTCCACACTTTTCGGCGAGGCCCGCATGGGGCAGCCCATGGTACGGTGCCGACCGCGTGCTCTACCTCGGTCCACTCTCCGGTGAGCCCCCGAGCTACCTAACCGGTGAGTTCCCCGGTGACTATGGCTGGGACACCGCCGGACTGTCTGCTGACCCAGAGACTTTCGCAAAGAACCGGGAGTTGGAGGGGATCCACAGCCGTTGGGCCATGCTCGGGGCTCTGGGTTGTGTCTTTCCTGAAATTCTCGCCCGCAACGGCATCAAGTTTGGCGAGGCCGTCTGGTTCAAGGCCGGCTCCCAGATCTTCAGTGAGGGTGGCCTCGACTACCTCGGCAACCCTAGCCTTGTCCACGCACAAAGCATTCTCGCTATTTGGGCATGCCAGGTCGTCCTCATGGGTGCCGTTGAGGAGTACCGTGTGGCCGGTGGCCCGCTTGGTGAGATCATTGACCCGCTCTACCCAGGTGGCAGCTTTGACCCTCTTGGCTTAGCTGAGGACCCCGAAGCATTTGCCGAGCTTAAGGTGAAGGAACTGAAGAACGGTCGTCTCGCCATGTTCTCAATGTTCGGCTTCTTTGTCCAAGCCATTGTCACTGGCAAGGGGCCGCTAGAGAACCTTGCTGACCACATCGCTGACCCCGTCAACAACAACGCATGGGCATTCGCCACCAACTTCGTCCCGGCAAGTAGCTAATTAAGGTGTCTCAGAGACTATCCTCACGGTGAACTGTGATGTTATGTAGTCTTGTTTGTACTACCACCATGTAAATTACGTGAATTTAGTGTAAATTTTGAGATTCTCCCCCACCCTCTGTGCCTTGCATCAATCTAGGTATTTGTGCGATTCAATTTAAATATCAACAAATTTGTGTTTGCTCAAGAAGAGACTGTTTGTCATGTATCAAACCTACCAACAGCGTGAATCAAGCTGAAACAATCACTAAACCGCTCAGCTAAATTGCTGAAATCTGGCTGAACTTATCATAGCACAGGCAGGGAGAAATATGCATATGATGGGGGATTTTCTTAGCTTACTCCTCAACGTAGTGCGGGCGGCAGAGTTAGACGAGCTTCTTCACCTCCAGCGACTGTACCGCCACGTTCTTGAGTCTTGACAACCTGCTCCCAATGCACGCACGCGGATCAGTTGCAAACCTCATCGAAAGGAGGAGGACTTCCCAAAGGGTTGAACCGAACCAAACCTGTAGTAAGAGGTGGGCAACATCAACCGTGTCAGCGTTGAAGCGGGAGTCGAGGAGCGCCGGGAAGGATTTGAACTACCAAGCAAAACTCTTTTTACCACTCATTGTCTACCTGAACTCAATGTCTCCAATTCAAAAAGATATGTTCTAAAATTCTGATTACAAACTAGACAGACACCGAACCGTCGAAAATTTACCAGTTCTCACCAGTGATCTCAGTTGGACATGACTCGGCAGACAGACCAGAAAAAATATGAACAGTGAGCCTTTTGCTGCGATGTCAAAATCTAATGTGCCAGGACAATTGACACCTTGTTACAGTTCCGGTCACAACTCAGTGAACAATACTACCACTAAACCATCAGATTAAGGGCAAATCACCATATCTCCGGTCATTGCATCACAACGTCAGCAGCGTGGGGCACGGCGTTGCTGATGTTCTTCACGAACTCATCCCAGCCGGGTCGAAGCTGGCTGAGAACACCCCGTACAGCACGCCCAGGAGTAGGCTGAACAGCAGGAACCCGGTGACCGCGGCATCCTTTTGGTTGAAAAAGGCCGATTACATGGCGACATTGTGTTTGCTTTTACCACTGATCCATAAGCACTTAGCTTATCTCCTCTAGAATGAAGCGTACAGTTAAGTTCTGATCTCAGAAAACTTGCTTGATGAGCAAGCACTACTTCTCTGTCAGCATTATCACCACATTAATGTCTGTCAGCGTAGATAATTTCTGCCAGGAAACTTGCTTGGACTACTTTCAGCCGAGTTGCACTCTTTTGTTACATGCGTACTTGCATTATTGGAAGATCTATCACACCACGTGATACAGTCAGCTGTCTCTCCAAGCAGCTCCTAGCCACAGACACTCCTGGCCACAAAGCCCACACCTATCTCATGTCCTGGCTCTCACTGTGCCAAGTGTTCAGATATCTGCAGCACCAATGACATCCAAGCTCAAGATTTTTTCCCTATCTATCTTTATCTTGTCTGCTCATACAACAAAATGCAAATCCATAACATGTGTCACCTCCCGTCCCTTAAATACCACCTCCTCGTATCCTCTTAAACCATCTCCACACACCACTCTTGGAGAACACAAACAGGACACACCGGTCTTATTAGTACTCCAATGGCGACCACCACCATGTCCCTCTCCTCCTCGACCTTCTCTGGGAAGGTAGTCAAGAATCTGCCATCGTCCACACTTTTCGGCGAGGCCCGTATTACCATGCGCAAGACCGCAGCAAAGGCTAAGCAGGTCTCCTCCGGCAGCCCATGGTACGGTGCCGACCGCGTGCTCTACCTCGGTCCACTCTCCGGTGAGCCCCCGAGCTACCTAACCGGTGAGTTCCCCGGTGACTATGGCTGGGACACCGCTGGACTGTCCGCCGACCCCGAGACTTTCGCGAAGAACCGGGAGTTGGAGGTGATCCACAGCCGTTGGGCCATGCTCGGGGCTCTCAGTTGTGTCTTCCCTGAGCTGCTTGCTCGCAATGGCATCAAGTTTGGCGAGGCCGTCTGGTTCAAGGCCGGCTCCCAGATTTTCAGTGAGGGTGGCCTCGACTACCTTGGCAACCCTAGCCTGGTCCATGCACAAAGCATTCTCGCTATATGGGCCTGCCAGGTCGTGCTCATGGGCGCCGTCGAGGGGTACCGCGTTGCCGGCGGCCCACTTGGTGAGATCATTGATCCGCTCTACCCTGGCGGCAGCTTCGACCCTCTCGGCTTGGCCGATGACCCCGAGGCGTTCGCTGAGCTAAAGGTGAAGGAGCTCAAGAATGGTCGCCTAGCCATGTTCTCGATGTTCGGTTTCTTTGTTCAGGCCATCGTCACCGGCAAGGGCCCACTAGAGAACCTCGCTGACCATATCGCCGACCCTGTCAACAACAACGCATGGGCATTCGCCACCAACTTCATCCCCGGCAAGTAATTAAGGTGTCTTGGAGACTATCCTCACAGTGAACTGTGATGTTGTAATGTTGTATAGTCTTGTTTGTATTACCACCATGTAAATTACGAGAATTTTGTGCACAAGAACTGTGAGATCTTTGAATCATCCATGCCTTGCATCAATCCAGCCATTTGTTGCAGAATATGTGGCATCCTTGTGATTTACATGCGTTTTGTTGCTGAAGTTTCTCGACCACAAAGCAATTCACTGAAACTGAGGCGGTCAGTCTGTTGCTTGAGAAACAGCTGAAGCTGAGGCAGCAACAGAAGTTAGATATGTAATTAGTCTCTACACTGCTATTGGTTACTGAGAGGCTGGTCTGTATTCACTTGCATCCAACCGTCGCAATCAAAACCCTGAGGTTCCTGAGATGTTGATCGAACCATTGGTTGACGGATCAAAAGTACCAACCCGAGAGTGGGAGAGCTGTCCACAGTCCACACTGTGGACTGTGAGAACCTGAGTTGTTCCACTTCCGAGGAACTCCAAACACCAGTGGTGGAGCTAGTCCTCCACAGCAGCGCGTACTTCGTCCCCGTGCGCCGGATGCCGGTGACCAGCTGGCTAAGACGCGGCACCTTCTACACCTCCTCGATGTCGGCAACATTCTTGATGTCGAATCACACGCCTGGTCTAGTGACCTGAGGCAAAAGAACATAAGCAAGTCAAGATTACTTGGTAGGCTAAGAAACTCTGGATATAAGTAAATTTCTTCAGAGACGCTCTCCCTCAACATAAGGTAGCAGCTGTTAGCAAGAATATCCCCGTCAGAATAACTGAAGAAGATGGTAATGTTACGCATAACGACAGAGCATAATTCTTTTGTGTTGGTTGAAAAAACAGGCAGCTTACATGGTTGGTCAAGGCTCAAAACTGCATTGAGTTTTTTTATGTAGGAGTAGAGTATTTTGAAACTTCCATGTGCAACATATATAGCGAAGATCTTCTTCTTTACCTTATTGTAACCTTCAGATGTTTAATCAAAATGACAAACAAAATTGTGTAGCCACTGAGCCAGAAAAATGTTGTGTGGAATTACATGTACATATTTATCCATAATTCATTAACAATACGTACCGTGTCATGCGAACTGAAGGAAGATTGCATAGGTCTTTCAAAGGCATCACGTTTTTTTAATCTACAGATCCAGTTAATATAGTGGAGATAATATCCAACTTTGAACAAGTCAGCTTGGAATAAGTTCAGCAAAGATCTATTTGCAGCACTATGCTTATTTTCTCGAGAATGAACTGAAGCATTATAAGTTATAACGCTAGATTCAGACATTCAGTTCCGATCTGAGAAAACGTGCTTGACGTGAAGTACTTTTCTGGCAACATTATCACCAGATTAAAGTTTGTGAGCATGGACAACTTCTGTTAGCAAACTTCTAAGGACTATTTCGAGCCGAGAAGAAATTTGGCGCTCTTTTGTTGCATCCGATCGTGCATTCTCATAGAATCTCACTCACCACGTGATCCAATCAGTCGTCCCCTAGCAGATCCTAGTCACAGCCACTCCTAGCCACCAAACCCATAACTATCTCATTTCCAGGCTATGCCTGCGCCAAGTGTCGGAGACGAAGAGATATCTACAGCACCAATGGCATTGAAGCTCAAGATTTTTCTCCCTATCTATCTTTATCTTGTCTGCTCATACAGCAAAACCATAACATGTATCACCTCGTTCCCTTAAATACCACCTCCTCGTATCCTCTGAAACCATCTCCACACAACACTGTTAGAGAACACAAACAGAGACACCAGTCTTACCACTCCAATGGCGACCACCACCATGTCCCTCTCCTCCTCGACCTTCTCTGGGAAGGTAGTCAAGAATCTGCCATCGTCCACACTTTTCGGCGAGGCCCGTATTACCATGCGCAAGACCGCAGCAAAGGCTAAGCAGGTCTCCTCCGGCAGCCCATGGTACGGTGCCGACCGCGTGCTCTACCTCGGTCCACTCTCCGGTGAGCCCCCGAGCTACCTAACCGGTGAGTTCCCCGGTGACTATGGCTGGGACACCGCTGGACTGTCCGCCGACCCCGAGACTTTCGCGAAGAACCGGGAGTTGGAGGTGATCCACAGCCGTTGGGCCATGCTCGGGGCTCTCGGTTGTGTCTTCCCTGAGCTGCTTGCCCGCAATGGCATCAAGTTCGGCGAGGCCGTCTGGTTCAAGGCTGGCTCCCAGATTTTCAGTGAGGGTGGCCTCGACTACCTTGGCAACCCTAGCCTGGTCCATGCACAAAGCATTCTCGCTATATGGGCCTGCCAGGTCGTGCTCATGGGCGCCGTCGAGGGGTACCGCGTTGCCGGCGGCCCACTTGGTGAGATCATTGACCCGCTCTACCCTGGCGGCAGCTTCGACCCTCTCGGCTTGGCCGACGACCCCGAGGCGTTCGCTGAGCTAAAGGTGAAGGAGCTCAAGAACGGTCGCCTAGCCATGTTCTCGATGTTCGGTTTCTTTGTTCAGGCCATCGTCACCGGCAAGGGCCCACTAGAGAACCTCGCTGACCATATCGCCGACCCTGTCAACAACAACGCATGGGCATTCGCCACCAACTTCGTCCCCGGCAAGTAATTAAGGTGTCTTGGAGACTATCCTCACAGTGAACTGTGATGTTGTATAGTCTTGTTTGTATTACCACCATGTAAATTACGAGAATTTTATGTAATGTATGAGATTTTCCCAACATCCATGCCTTGCATCCATCCAGCCATTTGCTGCAGATATGCTACCGAAATAATATGTGGCATCCTTGTGATTTTATATGCCTTTTGTTGCTGAACTTTCTCCACCGCAAAGCAATGCACTGAAACTGAGGCGGTGGCTCTTGCTTTCTACTGTAAGAAACAACTGAAGCTGAGGCAGTAACAAAAGTTCAGAAATGGAATTACTTTCTGCATATGCTAGTGAGGATGGTTTCTATGCACTTGTGTCTTGCTTCTCAATTAAAACCATGAGGTTTGTGAGAGGTTGATCAAAGTGTTGGACTGTTGGTTGACTAAAAGCACCATCCCGATAGTGACCGAGCAGACCACACCAAGAACCTGAGTAGTTCCGGTTTATAGGAATTTCAAACACCAATGGCGGAGTTTGTCTCTACAGCCGGCCACGCCGCTCCTTGATGTCGACAGTACTCTTGATGTCGAATCACAGGCCTTGTCCAGTAGACCTGAGGCAAATGAACGTAAGCAAAGATAATATTAGTTGGTCCGCTAAGAAACTCTAGAGATGTAAGTAAATATCTTCAGAGACTCTCTCCCTCAACACAACTATATGTTTTCAGCTAGAATATCCCCATGAGACTAACTGAAGGAGAGGATACACTTAAGGACAACAGAGCATACTTTTTTTTGTGTTTGTTGAGAAAGAAGGCAGATTACATGATGGTTCGTCAAGACTTCTGACTGCATTGTGTTTGCTTTTACGCAGTAGTGCAGTATTTTTTTTAAATGATGTCTAGAAATGCAGATTGCATATTTATCCATAATTCATTAATACATACATACTTTGTCATGCCGAACTGACACAGGATTGACATAAGTCTTCCAAAGACGTCAGGTGTTCTTTAATATATCTACGGATGCAGTGAATGTAAGGAGATAATATTCAACTTTGAAGCAAGTCAGCTTGGAATGAGTTCACCACAGATCTTTTTGCAGGACCTACCTTATCTTCTCCAGAATATGTGAAGCATTCATCAGCTCTGATCTCAGAAAAGGTTCTTGACGTGCAATACTTTTTTGAGAATATTATCACCACATTAATATTCGTAAGCATGGACTATTTCGTTCTCTTTTGTTGCATGCGAACAGTGCATTATCAGAAAATCTCAGCCATCACGAGATCCAATGGGCTGTCCTCAAGCAGATCCTAGTGACAATCACTCCTAGCCACAAAACCCACAACTATCTCAATTCCTGGCTCTACCTGCGCCAACTGTTCTGAGACGAAGAGATATCTGCAGCACCAATGGCACTGAAGCTCAAGATTTTTCTCCATATCCATCTTTATCTTGTCATCTCATACAACAAACCAAACCCACATGTCACCTCCACTCCCTTAAATAGCACCTTCTTGTAACCTCTCAAACCATCTCCACACTCACACCTCTCTTGGAGAACACAACAGGAGAAACCGGTCTTGAATTCAATGGCGACCAACACCATGTCCCTCTCCTCCTCGACCTTCAGTGGAAAGGCAGTGAAGAATCTGCCATCGTCCACACTGTTTGGCGAGGCCCGCATTACAATGCGCAAGACTGCAGCGAAGGCGAAGCAGGTCTCCTCTGGTAGCCCATGGTACGGTGCCGACCGCGTGCTCTACCTCGGTCCACTCTCCGGTGAGCCCCCAAGCTACCTAACCGGTGAGTTCCCTGGTGACTATGGCTGGGACACCGCCGGACTGTCTGCTGACCCAGAGACTTTCGCAAAGAACCGGGAGTTGGAGGTGATCCACAGCCGTTGGGCCATGCTCGGGGCTCTGGGTTGTGTCTTTCCTGAACTTCTTGCTCGTAACGGCATCAAGTTCGGCGAGGCCGTCTGGTTCAAGGCTGGCTCCCAGATCTTCAGTGAAGGTGGACTCGACTATCTCGGTAACCCTAGCCTTGTCCACGCACAAAGCATCCTTGCTATTTGGGCATGCCAGGTCGTGCTCATGGGTGCTATCGAGGGGTACCGCGTTGCCGGCGGCCCACTTGGAGAGATCATTGACCCACTCTACCCAGGCGGCAGCTTTGACCCTCTCGGCCTGGCCGACGATCCTGAGGCATTTGCCGAGCTAAAGGTGAAGGAACTCAAGAACGGCCGCCTCGCCATGTTCTCTATGTTCGGCTTCTTTGTTCAAGCAATTGTCACTGGCAAGGGCCCACTAGAGAACCTTGCTGACCACATTGCCGATCCTGTCAACAACAATGCATGGGCGTTCGCCACCAACTTCGTCCCCGGCAAGTAACTAAGGTGTCTTGGAGACTATCCTCACAGTGAACTGTGATGTTTTGAAGTTGATCTTGCTTGTATTACCACGATGTAAATTACGAGAATTTTGTGCAAACCATTGTGCTATTTTCCACCTTCCATGCCTTGCATATATTTAGTCATGTTGCAATCGTTAGAGTTAGTACTACCATAGCTGTGTTGCTTAGACAAAGGACATCTTATGTACCGTTTACGCTGTTGAATTTGCAGAGCTCCGGCAAGGGATAGTCTAGTATAAGTCTTTAGCGAATCTTCCATTTCCTGTTTATCCTTAGGGCCTTCCATCAAGGCAACCATGATGAACGTTCTCAATCTGGGTCATCCGATTTACTCCAACAACCGCGTAGGGCCATGAGTTTCTTTCTTTTTTGCAAAAGCAAAAATGCTAGCGTCTAAAAGCAAGACATGTGAAATGACTGCATCCTTCTGTTTCAGATGTCTGTGCATTTTTATTGTATGATTAGATCAAATTCAGTGTCCGACAGACATTGATAAGTAAACTTTAAAAAGAAGTAGTATGAAAAAATCTGGAACTTAAACGAGGCGTGAGAATTGAGCAGAAACTGCATGCTGCATGACTGTAAGAATAGTCATCATTATTGACAAGAAAAAAAAAACACATATGATCAATTATATGGGAAGGATGTTGTTGTGGACTTAGATCCACAAGGGGATAACTACCGTGCAGAAGATAGCCAGACGGCGTGGCTGCGAGGGATTGAGTAGACATAGGTTGAGAAGAGAGAATTACGAGGGAGAGATTAGATTGATTGTTCTTGCTTGTCCCCAACGTGAATACATGACATCCTTATATAATGGATGTCCAGGCCCTTGACCTCTCCTAATACGATTAGACCTAGACCTTTCCTAATACAATTGGACTCTTTCCTAATCCTATACTTTCCTAATGGACTCTTACTATAATTCTATCTCATGGACTCCTTCCACGCTGCTGCTCCTGCCTTGATACTGTGGACCCATGTCCACAACAGATGTATTCCAATAGGCGTTTGTTGGGAGAGATGTGTCTTCACAGAACACCCACTCACTAACTCAAAAAAAAAAACGGAACACCCACTCACCATGTATATAAGTACGTCTCCCACAGGGCCATGCCGGCAAAATCTGGGGCCCTGTACTAAACACTAAAATTGGCCCTATCTAGCTAGAGAAATAGAACTAATGAACGATTATAATTTTATGTATATGCCATAATATTTAACATAGCACTTCCAACGATCATAATGGTGCCAACATTTACGATAATTAAGATACAGAGGAGAATTGCTCACATTTTTATCTTGGCTAGTGGCTACTTGGCTCTCAAGATCGATAGATATATCTGCGTTGGTGTTGAGGTCAGAGTAATCCTCGGGGTCTTTGAAGCTACATCCCACATACGTTTCAAAGCTTTTCATTTTTGTTCTTCATTTGTTGACCTATAAATCAATAAATTAACTATTAAGGACCATCCTCTAATATCAATTAGGGAAATCATAAAAAATAATACCAAGATTGAAGCACTCTGTGTCTCTGACTACACTCACGATGACTGTGAGACACTATGAAATTCTGAAATCTGGAATCTGAACGATGTGGGAGTGTGACCGCTTACAGGCGCTGCACTGCTGCTACTGCTCGTTTCCTTGTCGCCTCTTTCTGCCGGAGTACTGCTGCTGCTGCTCGTTGCCTTGTCGCCTTTTTCTACCGGACAACGGATGCATGCGGCGGTCGAATTTTGGAGCTCGCCCCCGGTCGGACTCACGTTGTGCCGGCCCGGCGTGTGGCCGGCGGGTCAGGGGCGGGGAAGGGGCCTGGATGGCGAGAAGCAAACGCGGCGGCGGCGGTGTGGCGGCCGCATGGCGCGCCGGCGGCTGATGACTCGAGCGGAAAGGGGGTCGATGCTGGCGTTGCTGGCCCGAACTGCATTTGTTACACGTCCGGAAGCGGCCCAGCTGCAAGTCTGCAAATGTTACACTCCTCCTTGCTGCCTGCTTTTTTTTAGCACGATCCTCCCTTTATTTAGTAGATAAAAGAATAGTCCGGTAAATTGATGAATGTCAATCTTCATTTTTTTAGATAATGGAAGTATCATAGTTAGTATCATATATCCCATGTTGGAAAAAATATGATGTCTCACTAGAGTTAAAGATAAAATAGATGATAAGGAAGATAGAGATGACATTGGTATCATAAGTTGAACCGTAACATAACGGAATGCCAAACAATATGATTATATAACTGAATAAATGCAAATGCACCTACCACACATATGTTACTGCCCACTATACCCACTATAGACTTAGTAACATAGTGTATGATACTTCCCACTATGCCTAGTCGGGTGACCCGGACATTTGGCTCAAGGCCCTGAGCGCGGATGAAATATGTGTCATTGGTTGTGAGTTCGTGATTAGTAAATAAAGTGGTGCTAGTTGTTTAAAAAAAGTGTAAATACGGTAGAACTTTGCATTATCAAAACAGGATGGTACAACTTTAGGCATTAAACATTTATTGGGTTGATGACATTGGTTATAGGCATTGCTTGAGTTGATGAGTTTGGACAGTAAGAAGGATTGATGTCTTAGCTAATCTCAGTGCACCATGTTATGATGGTGAAAAAATCTAGGGGTAAAATACCATGTATGGTTTCGAAAAAGATTCTGAATTTCATAGGTTTTTTATGGGAAATAAAAGGATGATCTGATCTCATCTTCTTCCGAATTACTCGATTATGTTTGATTTTAGGTATTTTTGTTGAATTTTGTGACCTTATTTTTTTCAATTACTTGGAAGTATTTGGTTTCAAAAAATCCAAATTTCTTGACATTTTCTTAGAATTAGTTGATCTTTTGGGTTAGCTAGTCTTACGGCACACTAGGGACATTAGTTGTACTAATGCACTAGGTTAAAATGCATGTTTGTTAAAAAACAATCAAGAAACAGACTCCGAAATAAGATCTCGTCTTTTTTCAAATTAATTAATCATCTTTGTTTTTTCAGAACAATGGAATTGTTTTAAATATTTTTTCAACTAGTTGGTTGTATTTGGTTCCAATTAATGTTTATGCTTAATACTTATATACTACAAAAATACTATTCTCAGTCTTTATGGCTGGAAAGGTGAAAAAATAGATGCTATTATTATGTAGTCAATCAACATATCAGAGTGATTTTCATCTATTTGTCATGCATGTACTAATTAATATCTCAAGCTTCAAATTATTGAGAAAGTAGAAGAGCACAAATTGTTCTCAACTACTTGCACAGTATAATATACCACCACATATCGACCAAACTCCCTGAATTTTATGGGTACTTTTCACAGGGCCACAGGGGATTTTCATAGTAACGCTATCTTGCTCCTCAAATTTAGGTTGTTTCCAACATATATGCATGAATCCTCTTGGATATTAATACAGTAGTTCCAAATAGCCTAACATAAAGCACTTAGCCGCCTGAATTGGAGCCTTAAGTTGACAAGTATAGCCCCCTTACCCAAAATATACAGAAATTTGTGTCACGTGCAAAGAAAATACGCTTCTTCATGGATCGAGTCAACACACAACAAACAGAAATCCACCACCGCTAGTCAATCAACGTTCAAAGCAAGAATACGACGAGTAGTCAATCGTTAGTCCTCTTACCACCTAATTCATAAACATCACCGCTACCACAGATCCATATCACAGTTCACACATCAGAGTTCAGAGGATACGACACTTGAAGCCTCCACTTTTCAAGCTCGATCGAAACCAGTAGCCATGGCCGCCGAGCTCCCGTCGTTCTACCTACTACTTCTAGCCGTGGTACCGCTCATCTACCTTGCCGCCGCTCGTTGGAGGTCCGGCGCCGGCCAACGGCTGCCCCCGTCGCCATGGGCGCTGCCGGTGATCGGACACCTGCACCACCTCGTGGGCGCGCTCCCGCACCGCGCCATGCGTGACCTGGCGCGGCGCCACGGCCCGCTCATGCTGCTGCGCTTCGGCGAGGTCCCCGTGGTGGTCGCCTCGTCCCCGGATGCCGCGCGGGAGATCATGAAGACCCACGACGTGACCTTCGCGTCACGTCCATCGGGCCCATGCTGCGCCGCGTGTTCCAGGGTGCCGAGGGCCTCGTCTTCGCGCCCTACGGCAGCGCGTGGCGCCAGCTCCGCAAGATCTGCACCGTTGAGCTCCTCAGCTCCCCCGCGTCCACTCATTCCGCCCCATCCGTGAGGACGAGCTCGGCCTACTCCTCCGCTCCGTCGCTTCCGATGCGACTTCCGCCAGGCCGGTGAACCTCTCCGACAGGATAGCGGCGTTCGTCGCGGACTCCTCGGTGCGTGCCGTCATCGGCTGTCGGAGCGCGGACCGAGACACGTTCCTGAGGCTGCTGGACGAGGCGTTCAAGATCATTCCGGGGATGAGCCTGCCAGACATCTTCCCGTCATCCCATCTGGCGATGCGCCTCAGCCGCGTCCCAGGCGAAATCGAGCGTCGCCGCAGCGCCATGTTCGGCTTCATGGACACTATTATCCAGGAACGCCAGGAGAACAGAGCTGCCGCCACTGAGGAACACGAGGACTTGCTTGACGTGCTCCTGAGGCTCCATAAGGAGATGGACTTTCAGTACCCACTCACCCCGCTCAACATAAAAGCCGTCATCATTGTAAGTTCTTGTTACAATCAGCAAGATTAATCCCCAAAATGCATCCTCTTAATTTACTTACTCTGCTTCTCTTGCAGGACTTGTTTGCCGCGGGCAGCGAGACAGCGGCCACCATGCTGCAGTGGGCGATGGCCGAGTTGATGCGTAACCCCACGGTGATGCAGAAGGCACAAGAGGAGGTCCGTAGAGAGCTCGCTGGCCACGACAAGGTGACGGAGAACAACCTTACAAACCTGCACTACCTCGACTGGGAGCTGCCGGACGGGATGGTCCCCGAGGAGATGGACATGACCGAGGCGGCCGGGTTCACCACGCGCCGACGGTCTGACTTGTTGGTGATTGCAGTCCCCTGTACCCCCGTGCCGAGTGAGTAAGTATGGCTTCGTCTGCCATGTGTTATGTACTGCTGTCTGGTGCCTTATGATTTTTTCGTATTTGCGTATATGTAAGTGTATGTATAATAAGACGACAGCAGTTTTCTCACAGGATCAACTACGGTGCATCTGTTAAACACGGACCATACATGGGCCTCGATCTGATGGTCCACGGGCTGATATACTACACACTTTTTCGTGTAGTATTAAGGGTCATTTAGTCAAAACACTTTTTCCCGCTCGATTAAATTGTAGGATATTCAAGTAAATACACTTATTCAAAAATTCAAACGCAATGGCAATATAGACATTGCACTTAATCGTTCTGGTTAATCATTTCATTTGTCGACGGAGGCGCTAGGGTTAGAACTCGTCGTCCTTCGGCTCGGCTAATCGGTAGCAGTGGGTGGCGCTGGGCGCCTCTGTCCTCTCCCTCTCCCTCTCGGCGGTGCGTCCGTCCTCTCCCTCTTCGTCGCATCTGTGGGCGATGGTGGTGGATCCATAGGCGGCGGCGGCGGATCTGTGGGCGGTTGGGGTGGATCCACGGGCCGCGATGGTGGGTCCGTGACTCCGTGGGCGATGGTGGTGGATCCACGAGAGGCGATGATGGAACCGTGGGCGGTGGTGGTGCCGCCGCCCAGGACTGATTCCTCACTTCCATTACTCCATCTCGATCCACTCTCCCGAAACCACACCGCGCCGCTCCAGCTTAAACCGCTAGCGTCGGCGCCCGCCTCTCTAGGTATGTTTCTACAAGCCTCTGGACGCCAAGAAGGACGTGCAGAGCCAAGTTGTTGATCTTGGACAGGAGCGGGTCATACTTGAACAGGCGCCTCCTCGGCGCGGGCTTGCTCGTATGTTTCCTCACCAATGCGGTTGCGGACGCAGACATACCAAGTCCAATGCTCATGTCATCCATTGTTACTTTCTCGAGTAGGCCATCGGGTGACCTGTCAACCTTGGTGACCACGGTGAGCCACCGGTGCGGTCCACGTGCTGCGACATACGGATGGACTCGCACGTTAAGGATGATGCTCTCTTGGGAGAGATGTACTCTCGGATTATCTTGGCGATCTGAGGATCATAGATGTCATCGGGCTGCCCATGGACAGGCACACGGGTGAAATTCTAAACTTTGGAATCTGAACGGTGTGGGAGTGTGACCAGGCGCTGCACTGTTGCTGCTTGTTGCCTTGTCGTGGCTATTTCTGCTGGAGTACGGATGCGGCGGCCGAATTTTGGAGCTCGCCCGGTCGGCCTCACGTTATGCCGGTGCGGCGTGTGGTGGGCGGATCAGGGGTGGGAAGGGGCCTGGACAGCGGGAAGCAAACGCGGCGGCAGCGGTGTGGGGACGCATGGCGTGCCGGCGGCTGATGATTCGAGCAGCGAAGGGGGTGAATGCTGGGGCACACCTATACATCGCCTCTAACTGTTGGCACATGCCGCACGCAACGAGGGGATTATTTCAGGTTACTTTGATGCGACTAAGAGCAGAAACCTTAAATTACAGCGGAACCTTAAAGCAGCAGATGTAAGGTTCGCGAAACTCTCGTTTTTTTTTTTTTGCTCAAAACGAGACGGGTTTATGTTCTTCCGCGTCTCAACGTTATCTGTTTTAAACCACACAGTTTTCAGCATTTCAGCAAATATGATCCATTTGGCATAAAAACTGAATATCAAATAGACAAGAACTAAATTATAAATATTTTAAAGTGTACATTACAAACAATAGTTGTTACAATAATAGTTCAAATCACACAAATTAAATAATAATTCAATACAAGAATGATGTCGAATGAAAATATTATTTGAATCACACATCATTGAAATGAAATGAAAACAAGACTACTGCTCATGCAGCTGCCAGATGTGATCAACCAGGTCTAGCCGCACCTGATCAACGGTTCTTACAACGTAAATGATGTAGGAGCAAGAAGTGTTGTTTTGGTACGTGATAGAATCAAACATATTTTCTCTCAATTCAATTTTGGCCATCTATATAGTTTCATCCAGATGGTTTAAAATCTACTTGCCTCATAGTATTCAAAATATATATAGTAGTTGTCATGGATCACAACTTTAAAATAATTTGCTCGATTTGTATACTTTATTTTCATATTTCTATACGTATACTACGTACTTATATTTCTATATTTTGCTTGGTTCTCATTGATACAATCAAACATATTTTCGATCAATTCAAGTTTGGCCAGTCTACATGGTCTCATCCAGATGGTTTAAAAAACTAAATATTTCAAATGTTTATAGTGTTTGTCATGAAACATTGATCACAACTTTAAAAATCCTTTGCTTGATTTGTGTACTCTGTTGTTATATTTATATACTTTGTTCTTATATGTCTATAGTTTGCTTGATTCTCATTGTCTGCTGTATATTTTGTGTGGCCACTTGTGATATGGGGAAAACTGCTCTGGTCTTATTATATATAGTTACATACATACACACATACATTTACATACGCAAATTGAAATGACGGAAATGATCACATGGCACCAGACAACAGTATACATAACACACGTACGGCACACGAGGCCATACTTACTTCATCGACACCGGGGCATGGGGGACAGCTATCACCAACAAGTCTGACCGCCGGCGCGTGGCGAGCCCGGCCGCCTCGGTCATGTCCATCTCCTCGGGGACCATCCCCTCCGGCAGCTCCCAGTCGAAGTGGAACAACAGTGCCGCGAGCGCGAGCTCAATGTGCGCCAGACCGAACGCCATGCCAGGGCACATCCTCCTGCCGGCGCCAAACGGCACATACTCAAAGTCTGTCCCCTTAAAGTCCCTGCCGGCGGAGCCACCTTGCCCCTCGAACCTCTCTGGGACGAACTCCTCCGGCGCGTCCCAGTGTGCCGGGTCCCTGCCGATCGCCCATGCGTTGACGAGCACCATCGCGCCCTGGGGGACGTCGAACCCCAGAACCTCGCATGGGCTGCGGCACTCACGTGGCACCAGGAGCGCCGCTGCGGGATGCAGACGAAGCGTCTCCTTGATGACGAGCCGCATGTAGTGCAGGTGTGTTAGGTTGCTCTCTGTCACCTTGTCATGGCCGGAGAGCTCTCCACGGACCTCCTCCTGCGCCTTTCGCATCACCCTCGGGTTGCGCATCAGCTCGGCCATTGCCCACTGCAGCATGGTGGACGATGTCTCGCTGCCAGCGGCAAACAAGTCCTGCAAGAGAAGCAGAGTAACTAAAGAGAATGTATTGGCTTGATCATGCTGATTGTAACGAGAGCTTGCTTACGATGATGACGGCTTTGATGTTCTTCGTGGTGAGCGGGTATTGGAAGTCCATCTCCTTCTGTAGCCTCAGGAGCACGTCAAGCAAGTCCTCCTCGTTTTCTTCAGGGGCGGCAGCCCTGTTCACCTTGCGTTGCTGGATAATAGTGTCGATGAAGCCGAACATGGCGTTGCGGCGGCGTTCCACCTGGCCTGGGACACGGCTGAGGCGCATCGCCAGACTGGACGAAGGGAAGACGTCCGGCAGGCTCATCCCGGGCATGACCTTGAACGCTTCCTCCAGCAGCCTCAGGAACGTGTCGCGGTCCGCGCTTCGGCAGCCGATGATGGCGCGCACCGAGGAGTCCGCGACGAACGCTGCGATCTTCTCGGACAGGTTCACCGGCCTCGCCGCAGACGCCTCCGACGCAATGGAGCTCAGGAGTAGGCCGAGCTCCTCCTCTCGGACGGGGCTGAAGGAGTGGACGCGGCGGGAGCTCAGGAGCTCGACGGTGCATATTTTGCGGAGCTGGCGCCACGCGTCGCCGTAGGGCGCAAAGACAAGGCCGTCGGCGCCCTGGAACACGCGGCGCAGCATGGGCCCGACGGGACGGGTCGCGAAGTCCACGTCGTGGGTCTTCATGATCTCCCGCGCGGCGTCCGGGGATGAGGCAACTACCACGGGGACCTCGCCGAAATGAAGCAGCATGAGCGGGCCGTGGCGCCGCGCCAGGTCGCGCAGGGCGCGATGCGGGAGGGCGCCCGCGAGGTGGTGCAGGTGTCCGATCACCGGCATCGCCCACGGCGACGGGGGCAGCCGCTGGCCGAGCCGGACCTCCAACGAGCGACCGCAAGGTAAACAAGTGGTACTACCACGACTAGGAGTAGCAGGTAGAAGGACGGGAGCTCGGCGGCCATGTCCACAGTCCACTGGCTTCGATCGAGCTTGATTGGCTTGGTTAGTGCGGGAACGCAGCGAGGGAACAGTAGTGGTTACAAGTGTTGCTGAACTCTGAAGTGTGTTCTGTGATCTGGATTGCTGGTCGTGATGTTGTTTATAAATGAGGTGGTAAGGGGACTAACCGTTGATTCGTTCCGTTCTTGCTGAGCACGTTGAGTTCTCGTGGCGGTGGTGGTGTTCTGCTTGTTCTCGTGTGTGTGTGTTGCCTTTGCCGATTGTGTGGCTTGCACTCCACGGCCACACCATCGAGAAACTTTTTGTTTACCCTTTGCACGTGGCACAAACTATTTGTTAATGTACTCCCTCCGTCCAAAAATAAGTGTCTCAACTTTGCTCAAAAGTAGATGTATCTATACATGAAATATGTCTAGATACATCCACTTTTAGTAAAACTTGAGACACTTATTTTGGGACGGAGGGAGTATTATATTTCGATTCTGTTCACTACATTCTAGTGTTTTATACAGGGCTGGCCTAGAAGGCGGGGCAGAGGGCAACCGCCCTGGGCCCTGAGTGGTAGGGCCCAACCAAATTAATACATGTATGTACGTATAAACTTTGATACGTCCAAGGAAAAATAAAGTTGCTTAGATAATATATTTTTTAGCGAAACATGGCATGAGCTCTGCCTATTCAATATAGACGAAGAGAACGAAGGTCAATACAACCCACCCAAAAGTCAAAACCCCACACGTGGATTACTCCCGACGGTTTGTCGTAAAGTTGCTTAGATAATAGAGTGTTGTCGTTGCGCCTTCGGGTCGTACACCATGAAGAGGATGCGCATTTCAATACCAACGATGATGACTAGCTAAAGGATGATATAGCACCAAATGACGAAGCACACCAACATGTTGTTGTGCTCCTGATTTTTTAGCGACATAATGTTGACGGTCATTACAGAATGATTAGCACCTGTGACTTCCTTGATGGGTGGAAATTACATGCAAGGTCATCTCAAGAGTCTAAAGCAGGCCTAAAGGTCATGACAACCACCACGCGACTCTCGGGAGTACGAGGAGTCCAAATAGTAGAGTATTCTCATAATCATTGTATAGATTTATCTGTTATGTTCAAGAAAGTATTAATCCGTACAAAAAAAGCTTATTTGTTCTATAGGAGGAAGTCTTCAACCTCGTCAGAATTGACAAGTTCAATTAGATCGTTTGTGTCTCTCCGGTGGGAGCCCTAGAGGTTGTAGTGAAGTTATGATAACTAAGATTTTAAATTTAATATTATGCATAACATTTTATTTGATAAATTACATGACAAGTTGTGTACACCAGATAATAGCAAGTACATTTCGATGAGCCTAACCGATCAATTCGTATGAATGCGATATTTTGTACGATCTACATTTTTTTAACAGTGCTGGTTAGTTTAAGTGTTTATATTTCAATATCAAATACATAAAATGCACATATTATCAGATTATTATTGAAAACAATGCAGCTTGTAAGATAGAGTCAAGCTAACAATTCAATTTATATGTTGGAACTTTCTATAAATTTGCTTATCTATTAATATAGTAGACACCGTTATTGAGATATTTGTTAGAGTATACACAATATATATGTCTCACAAACTATTAAAGTTAAGTCTTAATTCAACAACTAAAAACGAGGAGGGTATATTATTTTCAGCTTTTAGCATATGTACGTTTATATATCGAAAAATTAATATAGGTTTTGGTTACAAACTATTTAGATTCAACACAATGTCAGTGTGTATTTAATTACAAAAAAAGAAAGTTACCCATAATATTGATATTTAATTAATCGTGCTAACTATATATTGAGAAGATATATTCAATAAGATTGTAATATAGAATAATACTAATATATGTCAGTAGATGAGTTTGATATAATTGTATTGGTTTATCGCCCCGAGTCCAAAATTACTTTGGACCAGCCCTGCATCCCACATTAAAAAGGTCTACAAAACCTGGGCGAGAGCAACAACGTCTACTATGGCAAGCCTGAATTTTGTACATGTTTCTTACTCCCTTACATGTTTCTTGGCCTTGGACATGAATTTTTACCGTACAGTCCAAAAAAAACAAGGCCCAAATCCTGGGCGGTAGCTGCACACTTATTCGGTTCAATTTCTTTTGTTCATAGAAGGATACAATTTCTGATGAGAACAGTAGAACACCGCTGTCAAATACTTGCTTAGTGTAGAATAGGATACAATTTCTGATGAGAACAGTAGAACACTGATGTCAAATACTTGCTTAGTGTAGAATGGTTTGGTGCTAAGCTGCACACACGCTGGTATATGTTTGGGGGCAAATCAGCATGCAAGGGCATAGTTTAGTTTTCCAGTAAAAAACGGTTAAGTTTTGTTTTCAGATATGTTGTTATTATCTGTAGCTGAGTTGTTAGCTTACCTCACAGTTTTGTTCTGTTTGTGTCGTCTGTCTGAAATCTTTCAAAGACATTTTGGCCCATGTTCTTATAGTTCTGCTGGCCATTCTAGAATTAACCTTTGATGCCCGCTCTTATACAAGTCATCGGTCTGGTTGTGGGTTCAGTCTTTCTTCGCTGGCCTGGAACCACACGTGAAGTTTCATCGAAAATTAGCTGACAAACAACCAACAGGTGCACTGTCGAGAAAGAATTCGAGGTCTAATTTGCCTGAACACACTGTCTCTGTTTTGTCTTGTGTATGAAGTCTTTCGATACAGTTTGGCATACGTTATTTTCGTTCTGCTGTTACTGTTATATTTGTGAGCTTAGCTGCTCACTGGTTCTCTGCTGCATCACAGAAGGGATCAAGACGCATTTGATATAAATATATAATGTTTCCTACGTCTAGCCCAATTTTAATTTAACATTTTTGAAATGATTAACTGATTGTACCATCTCATCTGATAAAAGCATGCACGATTGTTTTTCATTCAAAAATATAGGGTGTTCTTTTTTTGTGATAGAAATAGGGCGTACTTCATGAATCGCCGTAATGCCTCTCTGTTGAGAAACGGAGCCCTCTAATATCTGAATGTTCTGTCTGACAACCTGAACAAGTCCCTTTTTGTTCCCACGAACAAGTCCCTCAAGGTCAGTTGTCTGATCAGTTTTTGTTCTGTTTGTGCCGTCTATCCAAAATGGTTCACCTATGCACTTTTAGTTCTGATGGGCATTCGGCGAATTAACCTCTGATCCCTGTTCTTATACAAGTCAATGGTCTGGTTTGCGGGCTCAGTCTTTTTTCACTGTCATGGAACCGCATTTGCAGCTTTCATCGGTGAAAATTTGCTGACAAACAACCAACCAGTGTGCTCTCGAGTCTCGAGAAAGAAGTCAGGGTCTCATTTCCCTAAACACTATTTCTTCTGTTTTGTCTTGTGTATGAAATCTTTAAGAGAATTTGGCATATTTTCTTTTCCCTCTACTGCTCTATTGTTTTAGCTTAGCCCACTGGTTCTTTGCATCACACAGGGGATCAAGAGTGCATTTGATCTAATGTTTTCTCCCTCTAGCCAAATTTTAATCTAATGTTTTCGAAATGATCAATTGCTGCATCACAGAGCAGCTTCTCGGGTTCAAGAGTGCATTTGATATCCAACCTTAGATAGATAAAAATTTAAGTAGAAATGCTGGTTGGAGAGGTAAACTCTTGTCTTATGCAGGGAGAGTGGTGCTCATGAAGTCCTGCTTAGCTAGTATTCCTATATACCTTATATCCTTTTTCAAGATCCTCAAATGGGCTTTGGACATGATTAATTCCCAGATAGCTCCCGAATGACTTTGAAGGTCACATAAAAGTTCATTTCTTGGGCGTTTGGGGCTTAGTTTGTATGGAAAAGGAGTTTGGGGGTTGGGCGTCCAGAACCTGAGAGACATTAATCTCTGTTTGTTAGGATCTGGGATCAAGAGATATATTTCTGATGATAACAGGCCTTGGAAATCCATCATTGATTAATATACCCAACATCTTTACTATTAGCACAGTTGGTTGCTCGTGGTTCTGCAAATGTGTCATGTCGGTACTTAAGTCAATGAAATTCGGTTTTAGATGGTCCGTTAGGGATGGTAAGAAAATTCGGTTTTGGGAGGTACTTTGGCTGTCCAATATTGAGATATTTACATCATGTGTAATCAACAAACTTCCTCCATCTCAGATGTCTGGAATGGGGAAGATGTGATGCTTTATTTTAAAAGGAATTTCACCCCTCTGATGATGGAGAGATGGTTTGAAATTGATCAGATTGCTAGGAGTATAACTCTGTCAGGTGATACTGACTCTCTTGTTGGCATTTGGAGAATAAAGGGATTTACTCCACTAGCTCTTTGTACCAAATTTCAGAGGTGTGTGCCCAGTTTACAATTCTGCCATTTGGAATATCTGTGTCCCCCAAAAAATCCATATGGACGCGTTTGGTAGCCTGCAGCACCCTTGGCCCGGCCCGCCAGCTGCAGCGTGCTCTAGTTTGGTTGCGTGCTTTTGCTCTTGGGTCTGCATAGCGCGCTTCTCAAAGCACCCTCGGGCCAGGCCCTGGAGGAACGGCCGAATCGGCCGTTTCCAGACGGCCATGCCGCGCAGCTGCAAAAAGTAGCGATACGCATGCAAGTTCGTTCCATGGCGTTGCTTCCCCTCACTCACTCTTTCACTTACCCTCTTCCAATTCTTCATACATTGCTCGGATCAAAAAAAAAGGTGTACACCCAAATGATGCGCTTTGATGCTGCGGTTCCATTCCGGCGATCAGTTCGAGCTTTCGTTAACCGTGCGGTCCTAATTTCGTGTTCTTGTCTGAAACTTTTTTGACCGAATTTTGCAGATCTTGTCGCACACAGCTGATCGTTTTCAATTTCCTTTGAGGAGCAGCTTCACCTCGTCATGCCACACAACTATCGTGTTGTAAGTTTTGCGTTTCGATGCTTGTAGATGGGTAGATCTGAGGATGCGTATTTAGACTGTTCGTGTCACCGTCTTCTTCAACCTCTGCTCGAACTCGTCTTCGTCGAACTCTACCATCGCCATGTAGCGTCGTCAGCGTCAAACTCCGCCGCCGTCATGTCGTGTTGTCGTCGTCCATCTCCGCCTCCGCCATGGCGTCTCCTTGTCCAGATCCATCGCCGACATGCCGCCGTTTGCCGCCATTGTTGAGCTGTCCAAGTGTGATGGTAGGTGGTAACTTCACCCATGTGAAATTAGGTGAGGCTAATCAAAAGCTACATGTAACCAAACAAAGAGGAGTTGTTTGCCCAACCGATGCGATGCGGGCTACCAAACAACTAGCCCAAAATGACTCAGAGCCTGTTTTAGCTCAGCACTGCCCTCCCCAGCCTGCCCCGTCGCAGGTGAGAAAGGCATGCAGGTTACCAAACAGGCCCTATATTCTTGTGGCTTATGCCTCATTACAAAATAATGAGTAGGTATAACTTGAAAAGGAGACGGCTAAGCCTGAATGTGTTTTTTTGCACTTGGGAAGAAACTGTGCATCATCTCATGTTTGACTGTGTGGTAGCAAGTAACACCTGGAGACTTCTGTTAGAATTCTTTTGTATACAGAAAATAGTAAACTGACTATGAATCTGTAGCCAGGTTCTGGGTTTTAAATAATATAAGAATTCTACTTTCCTGTTACACTTTGGAGTCTTTCGAAATGTAGAAAAAATGCTATTATGTTTAAATTTTAATAACTATGTCTGGATGAACATCAAGCATATCTGGTCTCTTATCCTGAGGAGGGTGAGAAACTGGTTTCCTGGAAAACCTGAAGATCTCGGACCACCTCCCTCTTCCACCGGGTTCCCAGAGAGAGGCCCGAACACCGGTCCTTCCCGCGTCTCTGGAACCTAGCTTTATTTCTGGGTACTCCAAATGTGAGATGAAGAACAAGGCTATGTGAACTGTTGTGGTTTCGTTTTAATGGAACCGGGTGTTACGATAATAGCGCCATGCAAGATCATAGACGACACCGAGGCACGATATTTGGTAACGCAGTTCGGCGAACTCGCCTATATCTGCGGGGCATGACTACGGGCGCTCCTCCCCAAAGATACCGCTCCTCCCAAAGATACCGCAACGGCCGCCCTAGGCGCCGGCACAAGCCGCCGGCTCCCCTGCGTGCCAATTGCTATCAAGTCGTCATGGGTTACACCTCCACATTATATGGGAGACCCAGGCTACAAGAGTTCGACTCCAATACTACTCGTATCCTATCCACACCTATTACAACTCCAAGTCCTAGCGTAACCCAACTCGTACATAATATTCGACACAAACACAACAAAACTCCACCTTGGCGAATATTCTCCACCACCTTGAATTTTGCCAAGCATCGATCTCCATGTACTCCGGACTTGAGTTGTCTTCTTTGTAGCTTACAGAACGCTACCCGACGAGTCTTCCTCAAACTCGCCGTCTCCAGGGAACACAGCTGCTAGTTCCGCACCCTCATCCTTCATGACTTCACCTGCAACTAAGAGAACGTTGATGTCCACGTCACCAATATGAGTCCACCATTGAGAACTGGACAGTCCCTTTTATAATGTCCCCGCTGCTTGCACTTGTAACATTGCACTTTCTTCTTTTTCTTCCCTGCCTCATGTCCTTTCCTGCCTAGCTCACCCTTGACCAGCAAACCATCACCATGAGCGACTTCCTCTGTGGTCTTCTTCTTCCTCATATCATAGGATAATAAAGCCGCAGTGATATCCTCAAGATCGACAGTCTCCTTGCCGTACGTCAAAGTCGTGATCAAATACTCATAGGACGGTGGCAACGAACAAAGAAGAAGAATCGCCCTATCCTCATCGTCAACCTTCACACTCAGCCGTGCTAGATCTGTGACAATGTGATTAAAGGCATTCATGACTCATGTGCTCCACAAGATCCGACCCCTCCTGCATTGACAACTTATATAACTTTTGCTTCAAATACACCTTGGTCGTCGCAGTCTTGGACATAAACTGACTCTCCAGCTTCTCCCAAATCTTCTTCGGCACATTCTCATCCATCACATGATACATGACCTGGTCCGAAAGACACAACCGTATGGTCCCGGCTGCTTGCATCTGCAACTCCTCCCTGTCATCATTGTCCATCTTCCCCGGCTTGACATCCCGCAACGCCTTCAAACATCACTGTTGTGCCAACAAATCCTTCACCCTTATCTGCCATAGCGTGAAGTTTTCAGTCCCTTCAAACTTTTGCACTTCAAACCTGGTAGTCGGTGCCATGACCGCCGACTGGTGAAAGATAACTTCTGCTCAACCTCCGATGTTTTTGTCTTGCCTTAATCGTCAATGCCTCCCTGATGAACCTCCTCTGTATCGCCGATCGATGGTTCCGCCGAAAGATTTGTCACGATCTATCAAGAAACCTCAGCCGCACTGTCCGCCCTTCAGAAGCCGTGGAACTCTGTATCGTAAACCTCGGTCCTGCTCCACCTTCTCCTGAACTTGCAGATTGATCTGTGCCCTGCTACCTCCGTCGCCTCGCCTTTTATTTCGCTGCGCACCGGCCCTTTTTCTCCTTGCCTGTCACGGAAACCGAGTCTCAGGCTGTCACGCTTTTGCATATTCTCCGGTCGATCGAGTCCAACTTGGACCCGACATGCACACACCTCACCTTTTCAAAACACGCATATACGGATGTCCCCTGGATCGATCCAACTTTGCACCTTCCTTTTTTTAATCTGTATGCATGTATGGTAATCCCCTGTACTCCCGTATCAATACGTCTTTGTCTCTCTC
The DNA here is from genome assembly GCA_947311845.1 of Poa pratensis. Classification (NCBI taxonomy): domain Eukaryota; kingdom Viridiplantae; phylum Streptophyta; class Magnoliopsida; order Poales; family Poaceae; genus Poa; species Poa pratensis. The sequence goes on from CAMZMU010000062.1 coordinate 21,653,036, forward strand.
TCTGACGTGTTGCAACCAATCACGGAGACCTACCGCTGTACGCCACCAAACGTCTGCTCCTCTCGATTCCGATCACCTCGGAAAAAAAACCGCCGACGTTTCCGACGGAAGCACCTCGTATGTTTCTTGATTCTCGCCAACGATCTGCCGCTTGCCCTGTCGCGCGTACCCGGACGCCGACCCTGCCGCTGCAGTCGTCACCTCGCGCAACTTCCATGCACGAGCCGTGTGCACTATGGCCACCCGCATCGTCGACACAACTCGTCCGCAGTGTCACGACGCCGCCCCTGTGTGCAACACCGAGCGCACCATCTTGATGCCCTCACACTCCGATCTATTCGGTCGTCCTCCATGTCTGGTCGCCGATCTGATCGTGAGCTAATTAAAGCGCCGCCTCCACGACTACTTCTCGGCCACTATGTCGGTCCGATTGCCACGTCTAGCCAATCTCTACCGATTGCAGCCCATCGGACGGTCCAGGCCTCCTGCCTGGAGTGTCCGACTCCACCGACCGCATCTGCGATCGCGGTCATGCTCCACCTTGCGCCTATCGGACGTTTCCAAGCGCCCGCCGAGCATGATCCTCGCACCTCCAGATGATCTTCCGCATAGTCTCGACCAGGATTTGATACCACTTGTTACGATAATAGCGCCATGCAAGATCATAGACGACACCGAGGCACGATGTTTGGTAACGCAGTTCGGCGAACTCGCCTACATCTGCGGGGCATGACTACGGCCGCTCCTCCCCAAAGATACCATGACTACATGCGCCCCTCCCCAAAGATACCGCAACGGCCGCCCTAGGCACCGGCACAAGCCGCCGGCTCCCCCTGCGTGCCAATTGCTATCAAGTCGTCATGGGTTACAACGTGTGGTGCCCCCACATTATATGGGAGGCTCAGGCTACGAGAGTTCGACTCCAATACTACTCGTATCCTATCCACACCTATTACAACTCCAAGTCCTAGCGTAACCCAACTCGTACATAATATTCGACACAAAGTCACAAACACAACACCGGGAGGCCTCCCTGTTTTTCTTAAAAAAAAAACTGTACCATCTCATCATTTGATAGAAGTGGTTTCACATATTTTTTAAAGAGGGTGTACTTCATGAAACCTGATATGCATCTTATAATAAAAGCATGCAGGGTCATTTTTCATTCAGAAATAAAGGGTATACTTCCTTTTTTTTATAGAAAAAGGGTGTACTTCTTGAATCGTGCAATGCCTCTCTGTTGACAGCCTAAAACAAATTTGAGCACTCACTGCGCTGAGACACAGTAGCAGTATCTGGCGAAATCAAATGGGGAAAATAATCCAACTCGACTGAAAGTCTGAAAGCTTGAGGGGAACTTGTGAAACCATTGCGCTGAGCCTGACACGGGCTGTATCTGGGCTTTTCTGAGAGTATGTTACTCAGTGGACACAGAAACACGAGGGACGGCGACCACGACGAGGTCAGACCGGAGGCTTGTCGTGATACCAAACTGCTCCGTCATGTCCAGCTCCTCGGCCGCCATACCGCCCGGAAGCTCCCAGTCGAAGTGGAACAGTAGCGCCGCCAGCGCGACCTCCACGTGCGCCAGCCCGAACGCCATGCCGGGGCAGATCCGCCGCCCGCCGCCGAACGGCAGGAACTCGAAGTCCGCGCCCCTGAAGTCCCTCCCGTTCGTCCCCTCGAACCGCTCCGGAGCGAACTCCTCGGGCGCGTCCCAGTGCGCCGGGTCCATGCCGATCGCCCACGCGTTCACGATCACCATCGCGCCTTCCGGCACGTCGAACCCGAGCACCTGGCACGGGCTGCCGCAGACGCGTGGCAGCAGCAGCGGCGCCGGGGGGCGCATCCTGAGCGTCTCCTTGATGACGACACGCAGGTAGTGCAGATCAGCCAGGCCGGCCTCGGTCACCTTGCCCTCGCCGGCGAAGCGTCGTCGGACCTCGTCTTGCGCCTTCCGCATCACCCTCGGGTTACGTATCAGCTCCGCCATCGCCCACTGCAGCGTCGTCGCCGCCGTCTCGCTGCCGGCGCCAAACATGTCCTATCGACCAACCCAAGAAACAGAGGAGCTAATTCGTCAAGCACGGTCCCCATTCTTTCTGCAAATCGTGGTGAAATCGATAATCACAAAGGCAGAGAGGCGTGTTAATTACCAGCATGACGGTCTTAATGTTTTCCGTGGTGAGTGGATATTCGGAGTTGGCTTCCTTTTGGAGTCTCAGGAGCACGTCGAGCAAGTCTTTTTCTTCTCTGTCGTCGCCGCCGGAGGCTCTGCTCTCCTGGTGCTCCTGTATTATGGCGTCCATGACTTGTTTCATGCCCCTGCTATGGCGCAGCATCTTGCCGGGGACGCTGCTGAGGAGCCGCACGAGGCGCGAGGAGGGAAAATGTCCGGAAGGGTCATCCCCGCTCCCCGGCACGATCTTGAGCCCCTCGTGCAGCATCTTCAGGTACGCTTCCCGCTGCTTGAACTCGCTGCCGACGATGGACCGCACCGTGGCGTCGGCGACGTACGCGGATATGGCCTCGGTCAGGTTCACCGGCCCAGCGGGGGACGCCGCCGCGATGAACCGGAGGAGGCGGCCGAGCTCCTCCTCGCGGACGGGGCTGAAGGAGCTGACGCGGCGGGAGCTGAGCAGCTCGACGGTGCAAATCTTGCGGAGCTGGCGCCACGCGTCGCCGTAGGGCGCGAAGATGAGGCCCTCGTCGTCCCCGTACGCCATCTGCTGGATGCAGGTCAGCGGCCTGGACGAGAAGGAGGAGCTCTTCATGATCTCGCGCGCGGCGTCCGGCGAAGACGCGACCACGGTGTCGAGCTCGCCGAGGCGGAGCATCATGAGCGGGCCGTGGCGCCGGGCGAGGTCGCGCAGCGCGCGGTGCGGAAGGGCGCCGGCGAGGTGGTGCAGGTGGCCGATGACCGGCAGCACCCACGGCCCCGGCGGGAGCCGGCCAGGCGGCGAGCGCCTGGACCTGAGGAAGAGGAGCGGGATGGCGAGGAGAAGCACGAGAAGCAGGCAGAGCGGGAGCACGGCGGCCATGGCAGCTTGGACTGGATCGAGGTCTTCGCCTTTTCCTTTTCTGATGAAATGCTCTATATGATGATTTACTTTCAGTTTCCGAATGATTTTTTTTGTGAAGAGTCAAATGACTTGCTTGAGTTCTCCAGATATAGCCCGTGTTAGATATAGATCAGCGCTATGGGTTCGCAAGTCTGCCTCAAGCTTTCAGTTGACTTGGTTTTTCCCCATTTGATTTCGCCAGATAAAATGATACAGTACCATATTTTAAAAATAAGATTTATAAGTTCTAGAAACATCCAAAATACATATGTGGGGTGTGTGTTTACGAATGCCACAATTTGCAGAATTAAGCAAGCCCTCAAGAGGGCTTAGTTGATCATGATTTATGTTTATTTATTTATTTTGCTTTTTGTTTGTTTTGACAAAGATATCGGCCGATTTTTCTTCTATTAAACAAATGAGGACAACAATAAAATTGTATTTAAATTATTTTGTCGAAGTGAGATATATTTCCATACTATTCTTTCATTTTCATCCGAAAGGTCTTTGTTTTATTTTATTTTACTATTCCACTTCATCTAGATTTAAGAAAGGATCCAATGCAATGAAATTCCACTAATATACCAAAATTAAGAATATCAAACATAGAGTCGACGAAATATCATATGGAGCCATGGAAAAAGACAGTATATGTTGAAACCTTGTTGTAGAGTGTTTGTGGCAAAGAAAAAGACATATCATATGGAGTCACGGAATAAAATATAGTCGGCGAATGAAGTAAGCTCATTAACAACTCATTTTTACATATCAAAAATGAAAATAGCATTGCCTTATTTACTATCTTGTATTTATCATACTTTTGCCATGGGGGTCTCTTTCTCATTTAAAAAATGTCCGGAACTTTGGATTAATAATTGGTGGAATACCCGAAACCTCTTAACTCATATTCCCGAGAAAAGGATTCTAGAAAGGTTCATAGAATTAGAAGAACTTCTCTCTTGGACGGGATGATAAAAGGGAAACTAAAGATACATGCGAAAAAACCTCCTATAGAGATACACAAGGAAATAATACAATTGGTCAAATTGGATAATGAGGATCATCTCCTTCTTTATGCCTAGTGGGCTTGTGATTGTGCGCAAAGGGAGCCATACACAGGGAGATAGAATAATTGGGTTAGTATAAAAAAGAACTTCGTGGGGTCCAGAGAGCATGGGTGTATTCAATATATACCCGAAAAAAATTCAACATGAATAGTGTCACGGGAAGACAAAAATACAAAATGACACTATTCAGGTAACAATTTGTCTTTTTTGTTTCCTTGTGTCTATTATAATATATACTCGCGCTGCCACTGAACCTCATTCAGCTAGGCTGACAATTCCTAACCGACACCCATTGCATCGATAAATCGACATAACACGTACCCCTTCTCTAAATCACGCTTCACACGGCATAATAACTGGTCATCTCATTCTTCGTGCGGTTCATTTGTTTTTCATGTTTAAGAAGATTTCAGAAAGATCAAGTTTGGTTTTTCATAGTTTATTGGTTTCTGTGTTTTTTTTTTTTTTTGTTTCTTTTCGGTCTTTTTTAATCCTTTTAAATTAATGAATGTTTTCGTTTTTATAAAAAATGTTCATTTTTAAAGTGTTCATTTTTAAAATGGTTAAGATTTCGACAAATGTTCAAAGTTTGAAACTATCATTTTTTGGAATGGTTTAAATTTTAAACAATCATTTTAAATGGTTCGGATTTTTAAAATGTTCATTTTTGAAAATTATTCTATTTTTTAAACTGGTTCAAATTTTGAAAATGTTCATTTTTGAAATGGTTCAGGTTAAAAATTTCTCATTTTTAAAAGTTGTTTAGGATTTAAAAGGCTAATTTTTCAAATTTGTAAATCATTTTCAAATTTTATAAACATATTTGCGCGGACTTTTTGAAATCCGGAAGGAGAACGAAACAAGGAGAAAAAGCAGAACCGAACTTGTGAAGAAAACTACCTGGCCGGGCCCACGCGGGGCAGTTCTTTAGGCGAAGCCCAACTCCTGGGCCTTGTCCACCACCACCCACATGGCTAGATCCCTACCCCTTCCAATACAGGAAAAACAAAAATTTCCCTATCCCTCGACGGCTCGACCCAATCAGGCATCACCGGCGATTCATCGACGATGGTGCGATCATCCAGGGCGGTTGCGAGGGTTACTGAAGGATGGAGCGAGCGGCTGCGGAGCATCTCGCACCTACCCGTGCAGAAGACGGCCAAGAGGCGCGCTGCCGCCGCTATCTCCCCCAAGGCTAGGCATACCTCTCGCACGGCGTACTGTTTAGTTTGTTACCCCTGTCCATCTAATCCTACCTGTAATCATCGTATAAGTTCCACATGGAAAATCTATGTGGTTAGTTTAGGTCTTTGAGACATCTCTGCTCCTATAGTTGGGGATTGGTGGTTATGGGCCGGGGTATGGGTTTCCTAAGTTAACTTTATTTCCGCATGGAATTTTGATGTATTAAGTAACTGCACTTCTAATTTTTTAGAACTGAATTACACTTCTATTTGAACCTGCAGGAAACATGGCGCCGGGAAGAGAACAGTTTAGAAAGATGATGAAGTGAATACCCAAAAGGGGTGCGTTTCTCAGCAGCATTCAGTTTCTGGCAAACTTCCTTCAGAGAGTCCAGATTCTGGCTGCAGTTCTCCAGAGTATCATCCAGATTCTGATGGGGAGATACCATCTCCACCAATGTCACCATCCACTAGGCAGCGACTGATAGACAAAAAACGTGAGAAATACATGATCGAGGCGAGAAAGGCATTAGAGTATTACAATGTTAAACATCCTGTGCGTAAGCTCTTGTCTTCTCCCCGCTTTTTCCACTTCTTTCACTTGATCAGGTTATGCTTCAATGCTGCTCACTGACTGTGTTAAAAAACTTCCATTTTTTGAAGGTTGACCAATACGAGCCTGTGGATCTCAATCATAAACATCTCAGGCAAATTATCGACAAAGCAGGCTACTATGTCCATATGAACTTCACAGCAGAAAACTTGGAAACTAAGGCTCGGAAGATCTTCTTTGCAGAGCTGTTACTTCCTTATCGTGGTGTTGATTATTACACTGTCACTGCATGTGATATCATTGGGCCTGAATCTCCTGGTAAGATGAAATATCATTACTATCCGCTGCATGTTGTTTACCTGCTATCCATGTATTATATCTATTACTCCTTACATGGTACTCTGTTCATGTAACACTTATCCTCTTTTTTTTATCTTGGGGATTTAAGTTTGATGCAAAGTTGTGATAGCGCCTATGTTTTGTCTTCATGAACCTCTTTGATCTGTGTTATTTGTCGCTAGGTCCCTGGGTTGGTCACATGAAAACCACAAACTTTAACATTTATAATTGGTGAAACCTTATGGATGCTACTGTGCCTATCATGATGTTTTTTTTATTTGGCCACTTGTTGCGTCGCTGACATGTGGGTATGTGCACACACTCAATGTTTCTTGAGGTGCTTTTTAATGCATGTAGAGAAAAAAAATGAAAAGAAAGGTGCAACCAGATTTTATTCTATTTCTAGTAATACCCAACAGAATTTACAGAAACATATCATGGGACGATTAACTAGCACCACCTTAGCAGAAGCAATTAAGGGCATCCATTGGCATAATAGTTGACTTTTATATCCAAGCAACCAAGTCATTTACTGTGTCACATCTCAGACACAAACCGATAGCTGCAGAAGCGAGTTGTTGACCTGAAGCAGAGGAGCTCGAAGCAACGAAATCCTCTTGTAAAAGATGGTTTCTCTACATTATAGACCTGGAACATAGAAGCTGAAAGCATCAGTAGTTGCAGTACAGGGGAGGCGCGCAAGCAACATGGATATCTTCATGTACAGAAGCTTATTTTCCATTGGCAGTAGATTTAATTTTCTTAATGTGCCCATCACCTATACCGTAAGGTACAATATCTGAAAATATATTTTCCTACAAAGCTTATTTTCCGTTGGCAGTAGATTTAATTTTCTTAATGTGCCCGTCACCTATACCGTAAGGTACAATGCCAACGTATCAGTGGTGCGTCCATATATATATATATATAGGGACGCGCTATTTGACACCCAGGGTATAGAATAGTTATTCTGCACCCACCCCACCTGGCGCCTTGAGCCCCGCCCGCGCCGCGTCTCCGATCCCGCTTGTCGTAAGAAAAGCTGCATGCTACGTAATCTGCTCCCGCGGGGCGTACCCAGGCTAGATCGTGGGACTCCGATCCCGCTTGTCGTAACTACCCAGGCTAGATCGTGGGTCTTTTTTTTCTCAAGCCACAAATGCAAACAAACGGGCAAACGGCAACGTAAGTAAATGGCTGACGTAAGAACCTGCCAGCCAACGTGAAAAGACCATGCTGGTTTGTTTTCTCCAATCATCGCAAAGCTAATTTTACAAACTATCGATGTAACTATTTTTATTATGAACTGATACCCCTGTGTTACAAAAGCGTTCAGATTATTCTTCTTGATTAAATCACCACATTACACGATAAGAATTTGCCCGATTACATTGCATGACTACACGATGTAAGATTGGATGGCATAACCTTATATTTTCCGAATATATATACAGCAAGCCCTAACAACCTTATAAGTTCATCTCCATCCTACTAGGCAACATGGTGATGAAGGCCAACTCATCAACATCTTGTTGGGGCTGACGTGCTATGTGTGAATCCCTTCCATCACTTGCTTCTCATCAGCCTTGAACTTGAATGATCACCACCGTCATGATCTTTCTTGTTTCAAGTTTGTGACAAAATAGGCCAAATGGATGTTAAATCTGCAAGCTCCATAAGAAAGCAGAGAGTGTCCATATGATCATTGTTTTTGTAATTGTGCCAAATAATTGTATGATAAGTTTTAAGAAAAACAGAAAATTCATTTCATCATGTATAAGAAATTATTCCTTGGCAACATGCAGAAGGTGACCTAAGCTTCTATTCTTTTTCTTTTTTACATGCGAAGGTAAAAAGCTAATCAGTACTGAGTTGACATCTATGAAAGAACATAGCCAAAGCATCTTACACGGCAGTATTATTGCCGTTAACAGCATCATTATAATAGAACTGGAGATAAAGGATTCTAGTAAGAAGTTGCATTCATGTAGTAAAGCAGATCAAAATTATGGTAGCTTTTGTTGCCTTTGTGACATGCAGTCATGCAGATCAAAGCCATGGCCAGTAGTTGTCTGCAACTTCAGTGATTGAAGCTGAGCTCTGCAGCTGTGGATTTTTTTTTGGGCCAACAAATAATTTATTAGTTTAGACCCACTGGCCAGATCTTGTAAATCAACTTCAGAAAATTGAGGAAGTTACTAACAGAGTAACGGATCAATGTACTCCAACACAAGAATAAACCAGAAAATTACAGCACAAATCGAACAAGAAATATTTGAATGTACGGTGAAGTATTTCTATGAACTCATGAAAAGTAGCACTTCTTGTAGCCAGGTGTCACATAGATCCACACAAAATCCAGCTAACGACAGAGAGAAAACCGTATATTCAAATATAATCTACTACTAGACGATATAGTATGGAATTGTCTTTATTTGTTGGAAGTAAGACTTTCCTCCTGTTACTTCTTAGTACACCAGATCATATCAACACAAAATAAAATAAGACATCCCAATACATACAGACAGACACAAGTTACGGAAAACATATGTGTTTTTCTTAAGCATTAAGAATGATACTCCTGAAATGCATTACTCCTAACGATGATGCACAAAGCACTTGGAAATATGCTACATTTTAAGATGGGCATGTGAATCAGTTCATGTAATTTTACTTCAGCAGCACAGTAGCACTGCAATCTGAAGAATAGACCTAGCAACTACAAAGAACATCAAGCAAATGTTCACATCAAGAGAAACCTTTATGTTTGATCGCAATCCATCATGATTTCGTCTAAGTGTGAGCCTGTGATTATATGCCAATGATTGTTGGCAAGGTTGGGTAAGAGCGGATCAAGCCCACCCTCTCCCGCGGACCTACAAATATTGCAGATACTATTTCTCAAAAACATTCACGCAGTGGCTACCAAGTCGACCGAGTTTCATCAAAAGAGGCCTATGATCAACAGGAGCCACAAGGAATAATTTTTGAGTCAGCCACATTGTGCGTTACAACATCATATATACCATTTTTATGTAAACTTTCCTTTCCTTTTTATCACCAAACAAAATTAAGTCGCTGAAACACAGAAATACTGGCTAACTGCCAAAGAGTAAGGTTCTTTCTCAAGGTCACCAAATTATAACAATCTGAGCTAAAGAAATGAGTGGAATCAACTTATGTGATCATTTAAAGTACTATTTTGTGGAAAGTTTTGTCAACAGAATGGTATGCACATATATACAGTCCCTAGCAACACAAGATGGACAGCTAGTTAATAGAAAAAAGGGACATTGACCTACTACTTCTTATACTACCTCTCAGAATTAAATTAACACTGACAGATCCATCTTTACCATAATGAAATAGAAGATGAGCAGGGAAACTATCTGGACTTCAAAATGGAATGTAAAACAAACCGCATCAACTTTTGGCCCCGACTAAGAACTATCAGCATGCCTTGACATGCCCATAAAATTATGCAACATAAGAACTAATAAAGGGATGGTGGGATATCTGCCTAATATCACACCATCCAGAATAACCGTATGGCTTCATGCGTCCCAAAAATCACAACAAGTAAGAAAGCCGTTTAATAAACAGATTCCATTTCATATACTCTAAATAACTTGCCGACAATTTGGGCAAATATCAGATGATGAAAGTCAACCCTATAGTCCATATACAAAATTCGTTTTGACACAACTCAATGTCCATAGACAAATATTAGAGCATTGACATTGAATCAGTAAAGAAGCACGCAAAAGCAGCTATATTATTTAAAAAAATACATCTACAAGAAGCCTCTCCCCACTGTTGGGATGATTTAAATCAGCAGCAAATAATTATGGAGCAGTGCTGTTGCCGCATAATCTTTACTTCAAATCAGCAGCAATACACATTGCATACTGCGAAGGCATCGGTTTCTAATCAATGGAAAATAATTGTGTGACATAATCACTAGATAAACCACCATGGGCAAAATACACTAGCAAAAGCAAATCAATTCCCACGAATACTAGATAAACCACGTAATGAAAAAGCTATAACAGGCAAAGTTTTTATCTACTGTGGCTGCTAGTAGTAGTAGCGGACACAGCACCTACAGCGCAAAGGCAAAAACTCAGTGCAGATCGATGTAGCTAGGAACTGAATATGGAGCGGATGGAATTTGCCGGAGAAGGTGTCCAGAAAACTCACCACCCCAAGGTCGATGAACGCAGAACGAGTTTCAGATACACAACTCGCCGGGCTGCCGCGGCGGCCGGCGGAAGCATCGGAGCACTTGTGGTGGAGAAAGCAGGAGAAGTAGATGCCGATGCCGCCCACAGCTACCATCGGCATGCTCACCACGCGGCTGATTCGGCTGGCCGACCACGCCACCGCGATTCGGCCAACCGACCACGACGGCGCCGATCCCACCGACACCGAGAAGCGCAGAGCCCGTCCACTGCTCGCCTGCTCTCCAGAATGCGCGCCGCTCACCCGCTCACCGCCGGACGCGGACCGACTCGCCGCCGCCGCGCCTCAGTCTACGATCTAAAAACTGCTCGCCACGGACGCGCTGGGTTAGGAAGGCGAGGGGGGAAAATCAGGTGCGATTGGGTAGTGGGCTAGCTCCTAAACGCCACGACCCTAAGACTAGTCACAATGGGGAGTAACATAGAGTAGTATCATATGCATGATACTACTCTATGTTACTACCTCCACAATGGGTAGTATCATAAGTGTAGTAACATATAGGCTTTCATTTATTGTTTTGTGGGATCTATACTAGTACTTCAACTTTGTGATCTATTTGTGGCATGTAGCAATAAGAAATTTTATTTGTTAGTACGCAAGGATAATTACAAGAACACAAAATAAAATGGATCTATAATAAATAGTAAAAGGCCAATATAATATCATTAAAATATATAAAACATATTTAGTGATCAGGTTGACAAAAGCCATCAGATTCACACACACAAGTAGCCATCAGGTTCACACATGCAGTAGCTCAACCGAATAGCTGCTTCACTTCTATTCCCTTGACCACCTTGTCAAATGGTCAGCAAACAGAATAGTCAGTAGATAGTCTACGAAAAAAACAGAGTAAAGACGAGCAGAAAATAAATAAAGTGCCATCTCAATGAACTCTGTTTGTACCTGAATCTACTTCTGGAAATAGCATGGACTCCATATTCTTCAAAGCTTTAGCCCGCCCAGCTTTAGCATCATCATCCATACGAGATGTGTCCGCTAAGAGCAGATTTTGATAAACATCCAACAAAATGCAAATCTTCCATGCTTTGGTTTCCTTGGTCATGATGGTGCATTGGCGGTGGTTGGAAATTATACATGTGCATTGGTGAGAATTGCCCAAAATTCAGTAAACCTTCAGGTGCAGGGGTATACAATGGCCTCCTATTACAAGTATCACAATTCATGAGTGAAACAATAGCAACTTTGAAACGTACATGGTAGGAAAATCATAGCTGAACCAATCTGAACCAAATTGAAACAATAGCAACTTTGAAACGTACATGGTAGGAAAATCATAGCTGAACCAATCTGAACCAAATTAATAGAACGAGGTCACCAAACATGAGCAGTATCTATGTCCATCAACCAGCCTTCCCAGTTTAAAAGAATGGAAACTGAATACATCTGATCTCTGAGTTCATATGTCCATCTAAAATATTTTACGGTGAAAAACATGGGCAGCTCTTGTGAACATAGCAGGTCTTGTACAAAACTACTACCTAATCTTACGAACAGACCATGTATTGTGAAAAACTACTACCTAATCTTATGAGCAAAGCATCAGGTTACTCGTGAGGGGAACTTACCATTGATTTAATGAGGGGATCGCTGACGAGCTCGTCGGGGGGCCGGGGTAGTAGTGCGGCGGCGTCGCAGGGTTGGCGGAGGAGCTCGCCGGGGCCCCGGGGTAGAGGTCCAGTGGTCGAGAGGGCTGACTGCAGGAGCTCATCGGGGCGCCGGGAAACTGCTGTGGCGGTGAGGTTGCCGACGGCCGGATCCTTGCCGTCCCATTACGTGAGCCAGACTTTGCCATGGTGGCGCCGCCGGCCGCCGCCACCGCCTGCAGCAGGGATAGAGAGCAGAGATGGGAGATGGAGGATGGAGGCGGATGCGCAGGAGTGGAGGAGCTGGTCAGGGAGAGATCGAGGAAGCATAGAAAGGAAGAGGTCGCACGGGATCCTTTTCCCATTACTTTTTATCGTAAGCTGTGTCATGATACGGTATCCACTTATGTTACCGTAATCCTCTCTCTCTTCCTTAATTGTCCACCACGTCAGCGTTTTTGCTGAGCTGGAGATTATGTTACCGCTTATGATACCAGCGTTGGGGCTAGTCTAATTCAGTTAAACCGTCGAAGTAAAAGTAAGGAAAAGAAAATTACGGCATGCGGTACGTGGTCCGAGCCACGCCAGCAGATCCGACCGCACCGGGTGGAGGTCTGGCTCGCTGCAACGACCTGGGTACAGAATAAGTTATTCTGCACCCAGGGTGCCCACCCAGGGTGCCCAATAGAGCCTCTATATATATATATATATATAATATATATATATAAGTTCGTGCCATGAAATGTAAAAGAACCAAAAATTATGGGTAACTTGTTCGTAGAGTTCTAAACATGTGTTTCTCAAGTTATAAACATATGTTCGTACGGGCACCCATAGGAATGTTTGCTTAGGTTAATTTGTGGATCACGGGAACCCATTGCTGAAAAGGATTTTACTGAACCATTGTGCCTAAGTTTTTTTTCCTTTCCGAGTCTAATGGGAACTAATATCTTCTAAAAATATTACCCTTCTAAAAAAGACTATTTCTACATAGAAAAATATAATTAGGTATAACCGAAAGCCATTGTGTGTGATATATCTTTTGTAATAACTCTTACGAACAGACTTGTGTCCAATATGTTAGTTCAAGCTATATAAGAGTTTGAATCGACGCAAGTAGCCATGACTGAAATTCGGCTCATTTTCCAACACCGGATGATATTTTCCTCATACTTGTATGAGAGCCTTCCAACGTCTAGATCAATTTAGGTGGTAGCAAGGAGCGATGTCCGACTTTGTTACGCTTCTTTGGTTGGCAATGAATTGGTTGAGTATCACCATTTACTACACTACTATTGGTATACTACACAAGCATAAGCTTATATTTATCACTCAGTATTTTGTTTGTACAATTAGTGGTTTATAAAGATTTGAGGAACGATTGTTTTGTTTTCAGGCGGTTTGAGGCATGTTTATGATAGCAATGACATCCTGTTTCTTTTTGATACAATGGATATGGAGAATTGCTATGCCTGCCATGATGATGTGAAGCACCCTGAAGGCAACAACGCCTACGAGGCCGGCCATATGGGACATAGTGCCTACGAGGATTAGTAATAACCAATTAATGTTTGACATTGTATATTCAACAGGGTCGTTGCTATCAAACAGATTTCATGGAACTGGTCCACCGTGCTTCACTCATTTCCTAATGGGAAACGCTATTTAACAGCCGGTTGTAGCTACAGCCGGTTCGTCACGTCACGACTCACGCGTCGGTCACTGTCGCGCTTATATATTCAACACAAGCAAAATTCTACACCAAAAGACCAGAAATCCGATTTAACTCCCAGAATATGCTCTTGTTATTTTTTAAATCAAAATATATGAAAACACATTGAAACAATCTATAAAACAATCGAGCACAAACAGATACAAGTTTACAACATTCTTGCAAAATTTCAAAATAAAATGACACTTTTTTCTGTGCAAAAAAGAGAACATATGTGACCGACATGAGATTTACAAATATTTTTCCCACCCCAGATGTCGATGGGAGCAGTTTTACCCAGTCAGGCCTAAGGATAGCAATTTTACCCACGGGTACCGTACCCGCATGGGTAGATATGTGTACAATTTTATACCCATGGGTAGTACGCGTACCCTACCCGTTTAAGTCGTGAGTAGGGCACTGGGTAACCTCGTACCCGTGGTCCCGTTTATATACCTCTAATATTTATTCACGCGAACTTGTGGACCTATGTGAAGTTGTCATCAATTGTTAATTTGAGTTGACATAAATGTCACGTACTCAAATATATATTATTGAGTTGAGATAAATATTCTTCTTTTATCAAAAAAAATATCGATGAATGTAAATTATTAGTAATTTGTGTACTATTTGACCTACCCGTTGGGTATCCAATGGGTATGGGTATCCGTCGGGTATAGATCCGAGTAAAGTTTGAATCCGCAAGGGAATGGGTACAATTTTAATTATGCCTATTTACTACAAGGGTATGGGTATGCTATTTATCAACCCGCCCCATACCCTACCGATTGCCATCCTTAATCAGGCTCGAAGCTCCTGGGCTTTTATTCACTACCATTTCTAGCACGACCTATATCCATCGGTCGCGCTGCTAACATGCACCTTCTAGTGGACCGGCCCATTTTGTGGCTTTCATTCTATTTTTATTTTTCTCCTTTTCTTTTTCTTTTATGTTTTCAATTTTTTATTTTTTTGTTTTATTTCTTTCTTTTTTTCGTTTTTTTCTTTCTTTTATTTTTTGAAAATGTTTCCAAAATTTTGAAAATAGTTCCACTTTTGAAAAATATTCTAGTTTTGAAAATGGTTCCAAATTTTTGAAAATATTCGTAAAATTGAAAATGGTTCCATTTTCGAAATATGTTCCAAAATTTTGAAAATATTCCAAAATAGAAAATTATTTCAATTTTTAAAATGGTTCCAATTTTGAAAATGGTTTCAATTTTAAAATCGTTTCGAAATTTGAAAATGGTTCCAATTTTTCAAAATATTCTGATTAAAAAAGAGTTCTTTTTTCAATTCTAACATTATTCCAAAATTGAAAAAGTAAAAATAAAAGAAAAACCGAAAAGAAAACGTATAGAAAAAACAAATGAAAAAACACAAGAGTATAGGAAAGAGGAAAATTGGCCGAACGGGCCGGCCCATTTGCGAGGGCCCTAGCGCCGCCCGAAGGGTATCATCTCCCATCTCCCTATATCCCTACCCCTTCCGATCAGGCATCCCCGGCGATTCATCGGCGATGGTGCGGTCATCCAGAGCGGTTGCGAGGGTTACGGTCACCACATGTGAAGAAGGATCAGGCTATTCCAAATCAGCGCGGAAGAAACGATGGAGCGAGCGGCTGCGGTGGAGGGCCAGCATCTTGCTCCTAACCATGCAGAAGACAGCCAAGAGGCGTGCTGCCGCCGATGTCTCCTCCAAGGCTAGGCATACCTCTCGCACCGCAAATGGGCTTGCCGCATTAATTTATTACTTTCACATGGAATTTCACTGTATCAAGTAATTATATACTTCTATTTTAACGTGCAGAAAACATGCCGCCTCGAACAGAAAAGTTCAGAAAGATGACGGAGTGAATACCCAGAAGGGGTACGTTTCTCAGCAGCATCCAGTTTCTCGCAACCTACCTCCAGGGAGTCCAGATTCTGGCTACATTTCTCCAGAGTATCGTCCAGATGATGATCGGGAGAAACCACCGTCTCCACCAATGTCACCATCCACTGAGCAGAAACTAATAGACAGCAAACGTGAAGAGTTCATGATCAAGGCGAGACAGGCGATAGAGTATTACAATGAGAAACATCCTGTGCGTAAGCTCTTGTCTTTTCTCTCTCTTTTCCACTTCTTATTTTCACTTGATCAGGTAATGCTTCAATGCTGCTCACTGACTCTTAATTGAAAAACTTCCATTTTTTAAGGATGGCCGATACGTGGCTGTCGATGTCAGTCTGAAACAGTTCTTGCACATTATCGACAAAGCAGGCTACTACATCCATATGAACTTCACGGCAGAAAACTTGGAAACTAAGGCTCCGAAGATCTTCTTTGCAGAGCTGTTACTTCCTTATGAGCCTGATACTGAATGTTACACTGTCACAGAATGTGACATCGTTGGGCCTGGTTCTCCTGGTAAGATCAACTATCATTGCTATCCGCTGCATGTTTTTTACCAGCTATCTTGTATTATATTTATGTTATTCGGAAATCCCTTTTGGCTCTCTGGTGCCAGTGCACCCGCTTTTTAAAAAAATTAAACGAGTTTCAAAAACAATCCAAAACAAAACCAGGTGATACGTATGCATGCCCTCTACGTATTTGCTGATTCTGGGTGAAAAAAAAATCGTAATACGAGCTACATAAAAATAAGAAATTTCGGATGCAGCAAAAAGTGATAATAGCATGGATTTCGTGTCAAAATTTTCTCTTTTTTTCTGTAGGCCAATAAGTAAGTTATTTTCTTACGAAATTTCTTGCGTACGTGGACAATATGTATATTCTGTTGTGTAAAAAAAATGCAGATTTTTTTGAAGCAAAAAGTTTGACTCTCAAATTTTCAAAAAAAAGGAGCAGTGTGCCCGAGAGCCAAAAGTCCCCTTTAGTTATTCGGAAATCCCTTTCGGCTCTCGGGTGCCACGCACCCGCTTTTTTAAAAAAAAATTGAAAAAAATTAAACGAGTGTCTAAAAAATTACAAAATAAAAACCAGGTGATACATATGCATGCCCTCTACGTATTTGCTGATTATGGGTGAAAAACAAATCGTATTACGAGCTACATAAAAAAGAAATTTCGGATATCCTTCTTTATATGGCACTCTGTTCATGTAACACTTCTTATCCTTCTTTATCTTGGGGATTTAATTTTTTGATGCACAGTTATGCAAGTGCCTATGGTTTGTGTTCATGTACCTCTTTGGTCTGTGTTATATGTAGTTGAACCTGCTACTGCTAGGTTGCTGGGTATGTCACATGAAAACCAAGTCTTAACATTTATAATTGGTGAAAACCTTATGGCTGCTACTGTGCCTATCATGAGGTTTATTGTATTTTATTTCGCCACTGATTTCATCACTGACATGTGGGTATGTGCACACTGTATGTTTCTTGAGGTGCTTTTTAATGCATGTAGAGAAGAATAAAATACTTTGTGGACAAAGAATGAAAAGATAGGTGTAACCAGATTTATTTCTATTGTTGTTCAACATTTTTGTATATATTCACTCTTGGAATATTCTGATACATTAAACTTCATGTCGTTCAATATGATCCATCTCTATAAATTTTTTGCTTCATTATACTTTTGTTAGTACAATTAATCATGTTGGAAGAAATCTTCCAAAAGTTTCTAATGTTCAACATTGATCTTCAAATTGTAGAGTGTTTAAATTACTAACTACACTACTGATATACTTCTTGGAGTATGTACTCCCATATCCACTATTGATTATAAAGACAAATAGTTTTGGCAGAAAAAAGATAATTCACAGGTCACAGCGATCAGTAAAAGCCCTTTTCTATTTGCTCTTACGATCGGATTGAAGTCCAATATGTAAGTTCGAACTGTATAGAGTTATAATCGACGGACATAGCCTTCACTGGTACTTGACTCATGTTCCAACCAACATAGAAAATGATTCTCATATTTAGCTTATCTCTTTTTAAATCGTGATAGAAAATATAGCGGCCAATGAGCCTCGAGCTTTTTCTTGCAGCCTTGATTAACATCTAGAAAGATAGAAAGCCGAGTTTAACCTCAGCACCATTGTCTAGATCCCTTTGCAGAACACGTGGCACATTTGGTAGTAGATTTAATTTTCTTAGTGTTTGATTGCATGTGTAGGTTAATTTAAGGAACACACGGAGCCCTTGGCTTTTGCACGGGAACCCATTGCTGAAAAGGATTTTATTGTTTTTTCCTTTCAGTGTGTAATCATAACTAATATCTTCTAAAAATATGTTGTCCTTGTGTCCTTTCTAAAGAAGAATGTGTTCTGTCTAGAAAGAGACAACTCGTGGGTATAAGTGAAAGCCCTTGTGCGTCAAATCCCTTTCATGGAAACTCTTACGAACATAATGTGTCCAGTATGTTAGTTCAAGCTATATAGGAGTTTGAATCAACGCAAGTAGCCTGACCGGAATTCGGCTCATTTTCCAACACCGAATTTTATTTTCCTCACACTAGTATTGAGAGCCTTCCACAGTCTACATCAATTTCTGTTGTAACAAATAGCGATGCCCGATTAAACTTCTTCGGTTGACAATGATTTGGTTGAGTATCACCATTTACTACACTATAGGTATAGTGCACAAGTATGTGAAACAGCTTATATTTATTGCTCAGTATTTTGTTTTGCTTATAAAGATTTGAGGAATGATGGTTCTGTTTCAGGCGGTTTGAGGCATGTTTATGATAACAATGACATCCTGTTTGTTGGTGATACAATGGACATGAAGAATTGCTATGCCTGATGATTTGAAGCACCCTGAAGGCAACGGTGCCTACCAGGCCGGTCATATGGGACATTTTGCCTACGAGGAATGAATAATTAATGTTTGATTGTTGTGTTTCTTGTCTGATGGTTTTTGGTAGGTGTCTTAAGAATTAACAGCTAAATATTGTGCATATATCTGCAAGTATGTCTGTAGGCAGTGGAATTATTTTTATGTAGAGACGCTTTAAAATGTCTGATCGTCGTGGGAAAGGTTTTTATCCAGAATTTACATTAAGGTAGAATTCGGTTTTGGCGTCCTTCTGGCATAAAAATACGCTTGTAGACAAGACTTACTCTTACATTTTAAACGTCTAGTAGCCATAAGAAATGACTTTTCCAGACTTTGATGCCAAGGCCAAACAGAAACAACGATTACGAGAGTAATTAGAAGTATCCACAAAGAGCTGATTAACAGATTCTGCACAAAGAATAACATTTCAGTGTGGAAACAAAGAGGAAACAACATAGTTTGCCAAAGATAGGACATGCAACACCCTTGAACTCCAAAGGAGGCACAAATATTCCTTTAAACACAAACACCATTCCACCCAAATAAAGGAATATCTTTAGCATGCTTGAATATATATTATAAGCAGAAAGGTTGAGGCGTGTACTATTAAAGCAGAAAGATTTCCTGTCGAGACCGTGCAACGTGTCACATCGGAGAGAAGCTCTCGCGAAAGACGATCTAGGTCTAGCGGCCGCCGGCAGCCACCATAGGTCGGTTCCCCCTCCTCCGGCCGGCCTCGCCGGCGTCAGGAGGGGTGGGAACCCGATTTATGAGTAGAGTTTTTGATAAAAATAGTGTTTTCAACAGTCTAGGTTAGGTTTTTGGTATCCATCTTTTTGATCAATGGAGATGGAATCGTCTATAATACGTAATCGTTGGCTCTTCATTCGACGACGAGATCTCCTTCCGGTCTCAAAGGTGGTGTTGGAAGATTATATTTGTCTAGGTTTTTTCCTTAAGACAGATCGATTTTGGATTTTTTTTCTCTTGGTTGCCGTGAGAAGATTTGTCCTCACAATATCTGTCCCAGCTGTTGCGTATTTGACAATGGTGGTTTGTACCCTCGGATCCCAGCGACGTCGACCAGGTTGTCCGGTTCTTTTTTCCCTGAAATATTGGTGTTGTTACTCTTACCGATGTTGGTTGATTACTTCAATGACTGTGTGTGTGCACGTAGTTTTGGCACTGCAACTCAAAACAATTATGGGAGAACCATCGTTAGTATTTACAGGTTTGTGGTTTATTATTTTGTTGTTCTACGGCTGCCTTCAGAGAAGTACTCTCAACGGTAGCAACAAATTATTTTGATCGTTTCCTGAGCGTGGTAGATCAATCTGGTGGTGACGACTTCAAGCATGATTCTTAGAATCCTGCGAATCAAATAGGCACTTAAAAAGGATTTTTTTAGAACAGGGAATTTTATTAATCCCAGCCTCTGCATCGAGTGATGGACGGCACTTAAAAGGGATGAGTGCATGTTTGTAATCTCCACCACCACGGGTGGCGGTAAGGCATGGAGTTGTCATGTCATGTCACTCAGTCCATGCTTTGGCATGTATGGAAAACGATGTACCCAGCTATGCATGCACGAGCCGAGCAATCTTGGGTTTCCTCCGGCGTTTCCTGTCACGCGTCTGTGTGCATGCTTGCGGAGACCGGAATGGTCGAGCGTTGAACTGAACAGAGAGGGCCCCTGGACAGCATGGTGCTCACGGCGCCTGGGATAACTCATGCGGTAGTGATCCTCACTGTATATGCATGGAGAAAATTGCACTCGACTTTAGTTTTCACTTTGTTTATATCCGTTGTGTAACTTGTTCTGATACAGGCAGGGAGGACGGTCGACAAAGCTGCAGTACGATCGATCACTTCACCTCATCATCATGGTAATGCATCAAGCCCATGAAATAGCCACCTGCGCCGGCCCCGACCTCGGTCGCCGTCGTCTACAACTCTACATGCGTGCGTTCGGCCTCGGTTTTAAAAGCGTCGGCAGGCCGGGGGACAAGGAAACAGGCACCCAGCACCTGAGTGAGAGAATCCAGAATAACAGCATGAAAAACCCTATGAAGCTGGAGCAGGACGACGGCAGGGTTGCCGACGACGACGTCGGGCAGATCAGCACCGCCGTGGCAACATTAATACCACACGCACCCGCTGCTACTCCTGTTCCTACCGCCATGAGTATGTCCGCACTATGTCTCTGATATATGTAGTTTCATCGCATGCATGTTCTGATTTTGGTCTTAATCGGCGCTATATAGGTGCCGGCGGGGGCTTATTCACGGCGGCGCAGTGGGTGGAGCTGCAGCGGCAGGCACTGATCTACAAGCACATGGCCGCCTCGGCACCCATCCCCTCCTACCTCCTCTTCTCCGATATCAACGCGACCGCCGCGGCTGCGTCGTCCTACTACTACTGCTACAACACTCCCCTGCTCGTCCCACATTACCAGGCCGAGCAGGCAGCGAGGATGTCCATGCTGCTGCAGTGCATGCAGCAGGCCGTCTCGCGGAGGAGGTGCGGCCGCACGGACGGCAAGAAGTGGCGCTGCGCCAGGGACGCCGAGCCCGACCAGAGGTACTGCCAGCGCCACCTCAAACGCGCCGGCCGGCCACGCCACCCTCCACCTGCAAAAAAGCCGGAGCAACAAGATGCAGCTGCTGTGGTGGATGGTCCTCGTCGTGACCGGCACAAGCAGTCCACTCAAACTGATCATGGTACCAGGTCGTCCTCCGGCAACTACTCCGGCGGCAGCAGCAAGGCTGCTTCTTCTGTGGGAGGCCTCTTGGACTTCACTGGCCGAGTCTGCCTCCCAGAGCAGCGGGAGAACCGGCTCAGCCTCAACTACGACAACATCGCCGAGCTCTACTGCAATAACCAGATGGCCGCCACGGCACCATCGTCTTTGATGGCCGCGGCTCAGGATGACGACGCCAGCGTTCATGACGCAGCAGCAAGCCGCTGGGTGGGCATCGGAGGACCCCTCGGCGAGGTGCTCGGCTTCGCTGCTGAGATTAAGTGGCCCGTCTGAGGCTGCGGCGTGCAGTGTGTTAGAAGATATCGAGAGAGAATCGAGCGAGAGAGACAATGAATCGAACTGTGTTTATTCCATTGATGATCGAGTATATATACAAGGTGAATCGTCGCCTCAACAAACCGACATATCGAGGAGGCGGCGTTTCGGGAGCAACCGTCGGGGACGGTTTTACATCGAGGGAGCGTCGTGTCGGCTGCCGAAGCAACCGCACGGGATATTACATAGGGAGGATTATCCCTTTAATTATTGAACTAATTAAATCCTAACACTCCCCCTAATCCTTCCTTGTACTTGCCATCGAACATCCTTGAAATAATCTCCTCCAAAAACCTTGTGGGAAAAATATGAGGAGTAGTGTAGGATATGTTGGTAAAACTCCTTCAAACCCTATGGGAAAATAAGTAGAAAATGATCCAACATATAATGATTATTGCCTCTGTTAACTTGATATGAAGTATATCCATAGAATTTAGAGAGCAATAAATATGTCGTGTATACTTCCCTAAAAACCCCGGTGGGGAAAACAGAAAGAATGACATATAATCTTATGTTTATATTACCTCATTAAAACCTTAATGAGAACCTGAAAAGTAAACTCATAAAGGGAAAAAGAGTGTAATATGATGCTTTGAACAGGAATAGTTCAGGAAGATACTCCCCCTGACTCTTGCAAATCCCGAAGTCGTCGCATACCAATCCCATGAATGTATTTCTGGAATGTTGAAGTTGGTAGAGACTTCGTGAAAAGATCAGCGAGATTATCACATGATTTAACTTGCAAGATATTTATTTCCCCACTCTTTTAGAGTTGATGAGGATAAAACAATTTCGGGGCAATATGCTTAGTGATATTGCTCTTGATGTATCATGTTTGCATCTGTGCAACACAAGCCGCATTATCTTCGTAGATAATGGTAGGTGATTCGATAGAACCAATTTCATATGACCGTTGTATGTGGTTTATCATCCTGCGAAGCCACACACATTCGCGTGATGCCTCATATATTGCAATTATTTCAGAATGATTGGTGGACGTTGCAACCAGAGTCTGTTTCGAAGACTTCCATGATATGGCCGTTCCACCATGTAGGAACACAAAGCCGGATTGCGATCTGGCGTTATGGGGATCAGATAAATAGCCAGCGTCAGCGTATCCAATCATATTAGAGTCCAGGTTTCTCTGGAACTGAAAGAATAGGGCAAGATCCTTTGTGCCTTGGAGATATCGAAAGACATTCTTAACTCCCGCCCAATGGCGTTTGGTGGGAGCTGCGCTGTGTCTAGCAAGTAGATTCACTGCAAATGCGAGGTCAGGTCTCGTACAATTTGCAAGATACATAAGCGCTCCAATGGCACTGAGATATGGAACCTCGGGTCCCAACATCTCTTCTCCATCATCCCTCGGCCTGAACGGATCTTTCTCTACGTTTAGAGATCGAACCACCATGGGAGTTTTAGATGGGTAGGATTTGTCCATATTGAATTTCTCCAATATTTTCTGGATATAGGCAGCTTGGTGTACCATTATTCCTGAGGGAAGGTGCTCGAGTTGGAGACCCAAGCAAAATTTGGTTTTACCCAAATCATTCATCTCAAATTCCATCTTTAGATGATTGCGTGCTTCATCAATATCTTGTGCGTTGCCAATGATGTTGAGATCATCGACGTACACAGAAATGATGCAAAATCCTGAAGAGGACTTCTTGATGAAGACACATGGGCAGTCATCACTGTTGGAGTAACCTTTTTGAAGAAGGAACTCACTAAGTCGGTTGTACCACATCCGCCCCGACTGTTTCAAGCCGTATAAAGACTTGTTCAGTTTTACACAGTACATGTTGCGTTTTGCGCTTGCATCCGGGACAGAGATTCCGTCAGGAACCTTCATGTAAATGTCCAAATCTAGTGACCCATAAAGATATGCGGTCACGACATCCATCAACTGCATAGATAGACGATTTTGCACTGCCAAAGATATTAGATATCGGAAAGTGATACCACTCATAACTGGAGAATATGTCTCATTGAAATCAATGTCGGGTCTCTGCGTGAAACCCTGTGCTACGAGCCTTGCTTTGTATCTCACCACCTCATTGTTCTCATTCCGTTTCCGGAGGAAAACCCATTTGAATCCCACAGGGAAAACACTGGGAGGTGTAGGTATTGCTTCTGTGAATACCTTCCTTTTATTAAGCGAGGCTAATTCTGCTTGTATTGCATCCTTCCATTGAGGCCAGTCGGAGCGTTTTTCACACTCAACGATAGTCCTTGGATCATGATCATTAAGAAGGGTATTTGCAATTGTAACAGAAAAATAAGTGTCGACAATCGTAGACTTACGGTTGAATGATTCTTCTGAATCGATATAGTTGATGGATATCTCGTGCACCGTTGATGACTCTTCGTGATTTCCCAATACGCGTGAGTCTAGGTGTTCCGATGTCCCAGCCAGTGTGTGCAAGCTGGAGCTGGGTTGTGGAGGTTGCCCTTCCACTGGGTGTATACTACCCATAAGGTGTTTGTCAACGTGAGTTGACTTGCATTTACTGACTTTGAGGAGTTTCTCCTCGCTCTCCTTTGCTGCTTGCGAGAAGCAGGATCCGGATCAGAGGCCGTACTACTCCCCCTCTTTTTGGGAACGGGGAGTTGAGTGGTTTTAGTTGGTACCTCCACTCTTTCGGGCGCATTTTTGGCCGGATTCAAGGATTTTGTGACACCTTTTAGATCAGTAAATGAATCTGGCAGATTATTTGCAAGATGTTGCAAATTTATGATTTTCCGAACTTGGAGTTCAGTCTCTTGGGCACGTGGATCGGAGGCTGAAATGGCAAGAGCATTCCAATCAATTTCTGGGCATTCTTTCTGGTACTTGAAATCTCCCCCTAATGCCGGGAAATGTTCCTCGTCAAATATACAATCAGCGTGACGGGCTGTGAATAGATCCCCAGTAAGGGGTTCCAGGCACTTAATAATCGACGGCGATTTGTACCCCACATAGATCCCCAGTTTTCTGTGTGGGCCCATGGATGTCCGCTGAGGTGGTGAGATCGGGATGTATGTAGCACATCCGAACTTACGCAGATGGGAAATGCTAGGTGGATTTCCACGTACCAATTGCAGAGGGGAAGTACTGTGATATGCAGTAGGTCGCAATTGTATTAAGTCAGCAGCGTGTAAAACTGCATGACCCCAACACGAGGTTGGCAAGCTGCAATTCATCAACAAAGGTCTTGCAATGAGTTTGATCCTCTTAATTAGGATTCAGCCAAACCATTTTGAGTGTGGACGTATGGCACAGAGTGCTGAACTTGATCCCCAGGGCCATGCAATAGTCATTGAAAGCACGTGAGGAGAATTCTGCAGCATTGTCCATGCGAATTGATTTAATTCGACTTTCTGGATAATGGGACTGTAACTTAATTACTTCCCTCATTATCTTGGCAAATGCATGATTCCGTGTGGAGAGAAGGCACACATGTGACCATCGTGTAGATGCATCAATTAGAACCATGAAATACCTAAACGGTCCAGACAATGGTTGGATGGGACCACAAATGTCTCCTTGAATTCGTTCAAGAAATTGAAGTGGTTCAGCTTGTATCTTGAGGTGCGAAGGCCTCAGAATAAGCTTTCCCGTGGCACATGATGTGCACACGAAGTCTGACGACTGAGGAAATTTGGACTCTTGCAAATTGTGGCCAATGGAATTGCTAGTAATCTTCCTCATCATCCCGATACCAGGATGACCTAGGCGATCATGCCAGGTTTGGAATGCGTTAACATTCTGGAAAATTACCTTGTAAGCAACATGTTCTATGGGTTTGATGTACGTATAGTACAATCCGGACGACAGAGAAGGAATTTTTTCATGTACTTGCTTGCCATATCCGTTATCTTTGGTGAAGAATAGATACTCCTCTTTGTTGTCTTCATGGGTTTCAATGTGAAAACCATTCTTACGGATATCTCGATAACTGATTAGGGTACGTGAAGAATCGGGATACAGCAGGGCATCCTCAATTGTCACTTGTGTACCACTTGGGAGGATAAATATGGCACGTCCAGTGCCAAAAATTACCGTATATGTGAAGAATCGGGATACAGCAGGGCATCCTCAATTGTCACTTGTGTACCACTTGGGAGGGTAAATATGGCACGTCCAGTGCCAACAATTACCGTATCGCGTCCAGCGATTGTCAAAATATCTCCATTCATCTTTTTCAGAGTTTGGAAATATTTCAACTCCCTCAGTATGGAGTTTGTGGTAGCACTGTCCACAAGGCATAATTCCTCTTCCATCGGATTGTTCCCGTAGAGAACTATATATAAAAATGAATAATTTTCAATAAGAATCCTTTATTTAAATACATAGATTACACTCTTATTATATCAAAGTGCTGATACAATAGAAATGACAACAATACTTATGTTCTATTACAACATCACAAATGGACATGAATATATCAATCACTAAGGAGGTAGCGGGACTAGTCGAAGTCTCCAAACACGTCGGTTGAGGCGTACTCAACCATCATCTCCTCCGTTCCTGTAGGGTCCTCTGACGGAAAGAGAGTAACTGCGTTGCTAGGTCCCGGGGGAACATCTTGCGAACAGCCAGCTCCATCGGTGCCATCTGGATGAAGGTTGAAGTTGGCTTCAAACATTTTCCCTCGAGGTGCGTTGCGTCCATGGGATTGCTGGTACAGAATGGCCAGATGCTTTGGGGTCTTGCACTTGTCAGTGGGGTGCGTGTAGCATCCACACTTGTCGCAAAGCTTAGATTTGTCAAACTTGGGCTTTACGATGCCTTTCCCACGGTCTGAGTTTCTAGGCTTTCTGTTCCGGTTGCGCTTTCGCTTACCATTGAAGTTCGAGGGCTTTCCTTTAAAGCCACCATCAACTTTCGTCCGTTCGCGACATTCATATGAACTTCAGGTAGAGGTTGAGAACCAACCGGGCGCTGAGAGCCATTCTTAGCGAGTAGCTCATCATGCTTTTCAGCCTGAAGTAAAATATGAATAAGATCGAATAGACTTGGTAGTCGCGAGCATGGTACTGCTGCTGGAGGATCCTGTCAGATGGGAGCATAGTGGACAGAGTTTTCTCTATCTTCTCCGCATCAGTAGGTTCTTTTCCGCAAAAGCGCAGTTTGGAACTGATCTTATGAACCTCATGATTGTACTCCCCGACAGACTTCAAGTCCTGGAGTCGGAGGTGTGTCCAATCATGGAGTGCTTCAGGCATGACAACTGCCTTCTGCTGTTCATACCTCATCTTGAGGGCCTGAAAAAAGGTACTAGGGGATTCTTCCTCCAAGTACTCAGACTTCGGATCTAGGTGAATATGGTGCCTTATGATGTACAAAGCAGCATATTTTTGCTCATCTGTCAGCGGCGTCACTCCAGCCGGGGGTGGATTCTCCGGGGTCTGGATTGCACGCACTAATCCACGGGACGCAAGGGAGATCTTGATGTCCATGGCCCATATAGGGTAGTTGTGGCCGTTGAGAGCGAGTGCATCAAACTCTCGAGCCATCGTTTACCTACATGGTCCATCATGGTTATGTCGTAATGAACTATGCAAAATAAAGTTTCAAGAAGTGGGCTTGAACTCATTAGTGTGAACCTCAAATTGTTAAGTATGACACGTTGTAGATAATCTCCAAAAGAATTTTTGGAGTAGATCTAGCAGCATTAGCGGAGTATATACTCACACTTCGAATGCCTTATGTCATAACTTAATTAAAATGTATGGGAGAGCACATTGGCAATCATAATGTCAAAAATGACAAAATGTAGGCTTAAACAGTAGTGGTAGATAAATCTACACACCACATCATGATCCCAAAACATCAATTTGAAGAAATCACTTTGATTTTGCATCTACATTTGCAAGAAATTTAAAATCTCAATTGCAAATGGATGTAATTAATTTCGACACGTGACAAAGTGGAAATATATTACATCAACATCTGGAATACAGGGTACTCGACAGAAAACAGTACTGAATATGTGTACTGAATTAAACAGGGTCTAAACAGAAATAAATTACTGCTAGAACTACTGTTAGTTATAAGACTAATTGCTAATAAGCAAAACTAGTACCAACGAAGCAACAAAGCAACTAGCTACTTCGAATTAAATAGATAGCAAGGTGTGCTGGTGTCCCGCATGCACATGGCCACATATGCCCTCTACGGCTCTGCCCAGTTAGTCAAAGAGATAAGGAGAGAGGAAACAAGTCCAAGCTCTCGATCCCCATTCTCACAGAGTAAAACACGCGGAGAGCACAAGGCCGGCCGGACGCATCAGCAATCACCGACGACGGGTGTTCCGGCCGCCCTCTTCCTCGTCTGAGGGTCCTCCAGGGAGCAGGGTCCCCGGGGCGACGCTAATGGAGGCGCTGTTCGCGAGCCCGAGCGTGGCCGAGCTCCAGGTGCCAGCGCGGTGGCCGCGGCTGCTTGTTGGCGAGTCCGCCGACGGGCTGCCAGCGGGAGGCCGAGGGCCAGAAGGCGGCGGCGAGCGCCTGTGCGCGGTGAAGGAGGTGGCGTGGCCGGACGCGACGCCGTTGGAGGCGCCGTTCGTGAGCCCGAGCGCCGCGGGCTCCGTGTGCGGGAGCGGCCGGTCGACGGCGAGCTCGCCAGCGGACGTCGAGGGCTAATAGGCGACGGCGAACCCCCGCGCGTGGCGAAGTCGAGGAGCCGGCGTCGGGGATGGCAGGCGCGGTGCGGCTGCGTGGACGTCGACAACCGGCGGTGGCGGCGCTGGTTCCAATCTCCACGCCGGAAGCGGCGGAGGTCGCGCTGGTGACGCTGGAACCGGCGAAGTCCGCCTACACCATGGTGGCGGTGGCGCGCGACGAAGCGGCGGCGACGGCCGTGGTCGCGCTGAAGGTGAAGAAACAGGGACATCATACCTCGATGCATTGTTCTATTTCTCACCTTCTTTTGCCGTTCTTCTTGTTCTTCTTTCTTCCGGCGAGTTCGCCGGCGTCGGAATCGCTCCGGCGAGCAGTGCTGATAACGTGTTAGAAGATATCGAGAGAGAATCGAGTGAGAGACACAATGAATCGAACTGTGTTTATTCCATTGATGATCGAGTATATATACAAGGTGAATCGTCGCCTCAACAAACCGACATATCGAGGAGGCGGCGTTTCGGGAGCAACCGTCGGGGACGGTTTTACATCGAGGGAGCGTCGTGTCGACTGCCGAAGCAACCGCACGGGATATTACATAGGGAGAATTATCCCTTTAATTATTGAACTAATTAAATCCTAACACAGTGGACGAGCAATGACAATGGTCAATGAACCCGGCCTAAACACCACGAGAATGCAAAGCCACACCCAGTTGGATCTCCCCTAGTTATCTGGGCCGCGCAACCCTATTGGAGATTCGTGCACAATCTGTTGACCAGCTCATATGTGAACGCAATTATGCGCCAGGGCCCACACACGTGGCTCGTTTAGCTGTTTTGGAGAGAGATTTACACGAGGGTAGTTTAGGCCAGCCCCCCGACCTTCCCACCTACCCTTTTCCTCTCCTCTCTCTCCAACTTTCTGTGGAATCGGCAGCCTTCACTCCACCATTTCGAGCTCGACGGGCGGTGGTGGCTCTAGGTTAATAGTGCCAGAAACAATTGCTTGTACGTCACACGTCAGTTGGGAACCCCAAGAGGAAGGTATGATGAGTGCAGCAGTAAGTTTTCCCTCAGTATGAAACCAAGGTTTAATCGGACCAGTAGGAAAACGAGGTTTGCTTCGAAGGTGTTGGTGGAGGAGTGTAGTGCGGCGCAACACCAGGGATTCCGGTGCCAACGTGGAACCTGCACAACACAATCAAATTACTTTGCCCCAACTTAACAGTGAGGTTGTCAATCTCACCGGCTTGCTGAAAACAAAGGGTTAAACGTATCGAATGGAAATGATGTTTGTTTGCATAAAACAGTAGAGAACAATGATTGCAGTAGATTGTATTTCAGATGTAAAAGAATGGACCGGGGTCCACAGTTCACTAGTGGTGTCTCTCCAATAAGATAACTAACATGCTGGGTAAACAAATTACAGCTGGGCAATTGACAATTGATAAGTGCATATAACATGCATGTGTGAGCTGTGGTGTCTACTATGAGATTCATTTGGGCATTACGACAAAGTACATAGACCGCTATCCAGCATGCATCTATGCCTAAATAGTCCACTTTCCGGTTAACATCCGTACCCCTTCCAGTATTAAGTTGCAAGCAACAGACAATTGCATTAAGTAATGTGCGTAATGTAAACAATACATTCATCCTTGAATAAAGCATTGCTGTTTTACCCCTAGTGGCAACAACACATCTACAACCTTAGAACTTGCTGTCACTATCCCAGGTTAAATAGAGGTTGAACCCAACTATCATGCATAAATACCCCCTCTTGGAGTTACAAGTATTCACGTGGCCAAGGCTTCAACAAGTAACGGAGAGCATGCAAGATCACAAATGACATAGACATGATAATATAATATTCAGCTCCACATAGGTATCAATATAAGTCAGATCCCAGCAAACACAACATGTAGCATTACAATAAGATGATCTTGATCATGATAGGCAGCTCACAAGATCTAAACATGATGGCACAAGTGGAGAAGACAACCATCTAGCTACTGCTATGGACCCATAGTCCAAGGATGAACTACTCACGCATCACTCCGGAGGCGGGCATGGCGATGTAGAGCCCTCCGGTGATGATTCCCCTCTCCGGCAGGGTGCCGGGAAGAGCTTCAGAACCCCCCGAGTTAGGGTTGACGACGGCGGCGGCAGCGAATATGTTCTGGATGAAAGGCTCGGTGTTTTAGGGTTTTCGCGTCTCGGGGAATAAATAGGCGAAGGGGCGATGTCGGCGGACCCCCGAGGGGCCCAAACCACCTGGCGCGGCTGGGCCCAGCCGCGCCAGGTGGTTTGGCCACCTCGTGGCCTCTTCGTCTCTCCTTCGGACTCCGTGTACGTGCTGGAAAAATAGGGACTGGCCTTTTGTTTCGTGCAATTCCGAGAATATTTCCAGAAGTAACTTTCTGAAACCAAAAACAGCAGAAAACAGGGAACTGGCACTGTGGCATCTTGTTAATAGGTTAGTCCCAGAAAATGCATAAAAGTGATACGAAGTGTATATAAAACATGTAGCAAATGGTATAATATAAGCATGGAACAGCAGAAATTATGGATACGTTGGAGACGTATCAAGCATCCCCAAGCTTAGTTCTACTCGTCCTCGAGTAGGTAAAACGATAACAACAAATAATTTCTGAGGAGACATGCTTTCACACAATCTTGATCAATATATTGCAAGGCTCATGTCATGAATGAAGTGACTCAAAGCAATGATCTATAGTTTGCTAACAAATAGATAAAGAGTAAACAATGAATCATATAAGCAAAAACTTTTCATGAATAGTACTTTCAAGACAAGCATCAAAAAGTTTTGCATAAGAGGTAACTCATAAAGCAATAGATTCAAAGTAAAAGGCATTGAAGCAACACAAAGGATGATTAAGTTTCAGCATTTGCTTTCAACTTGTAACATGTATATCTCATGGATAGTTGTCAACATAAAGCAATATAACAAGTGCAATAAGTAAATATGTAAGAATCAATGCACACAAAGTTGACACAAGTGTTTGCTTCTAAGATAGAAAGGAGTAGGTAAACTGACTCAACATAAAGTAAAAGATAGGCCCTTCGCAGAGGGAAGCAGGGATTAAATCATGTGCTAGAGCTTTTTAAGTTTTCGAAAGCATATAGAGAGCACAAAATAAGTATTTGAGAGGTGTTTGTTGTTGTCAACGAATGGTAGTGGGCACTCTAACCCCCTTGTCAACCAGACTTTCAAAGAGCGGCTCCCATGAAGGACGTTATTCTACCAGCAAGGTAGATCATCCCTCTTCTCTTTTGTTTACACATGTATTTTAGTTTCTTTATAGATGACACTCCTCCCAACCTTTTGCTTACACAAGCCATGGCTAACCGAATCCTCGGGTGCCTTCCAACATTCACATACCATGGAGGAGTGTCTATTGCAAAATTAAGTTGCTTACTGATAAATCAGGGCAAAACATGTGAAGAGAATTATTAATGAAAGTTGTAATTAATTGGGGCTGGGCACCCCGTTGCCAGCTCTTTTTGCAAATTATTGGATAAGCGGATGTATATGCCACTAGTCCAGGTGAAAGTCTGTCAGAAGTAAATGACAAGATTGAAAGATAAAACACCACATACTTCCTCATGAGCTATAAAACATTGACACAAATAAGGAGTAATAAAGTTTTGAATAGTTTAAAGGTAGCACATGAAATATTTACTTGGAATGGCAGGAAATACCACATAGTAGGTAGGTATGGTGGACACAAATGGCATGGGTTTTGGCTCAAGTTTTGGATGCACGAGAAGCATTCCCTCTCAGTACAGAGTTTAGGCTAGCAAGGTTGTTTGAAGCAAACACAAGTATAAACCGGTACAGCAAGAATCACATAAAAACATATTGCAAGTATTATAAGACTCTACACTGTCTTCCTTGTTGCTCAAACATTTTACCAGAAAATATCTAGACCTTAGAGAGAACAAATATGCATCCCAAGTCTCAACAAGCTCTACGGTAGTTCTCCACTACTAGGCTTTAACTACATGATGCAAGAGCTTAAACATGATCTACTTGAGAGCTCAAAACAATTGCAAAGCATCAAATCAAAACAAGACAATGATCTACAAGAATGCATATGTCTTTTCCAATACCAACTACTACATGTAGCATTTTCTTTCTTCCAAACAAACACCAATAATTTATTAAACATAAACTCTCCAAATGATAATATAATGCAGCAAGAGAGTATTTATAAACAAGTGCTAACAGCTCGAAGAGATGCATGAAAAACAGGAGCTAAAAGCACTGCAGTAGCTAGTTAAGAATACTCAACAAATATAAGTGAAGAACATGAGTATTCACATGAAAAAGCGGAGCGTGTCTCTCTCCCACACAAGGATTGCTAGGATCCGAATTTATTCAAACAAAAACAAAAATAAAAACACACAGACGCTCCAAGTAAAGCGCATAAGATGTGAAAGAATTAAAATATAGTTTCACTAGAGATGACCTGATAAGTTTGTTGATGAAGAAGGGGATGCCTTGGGCATCCCCAAGCTTAGACGCTTGAGTCTCTCTGAATATGGTTGGGATGAACCACGGGGGCATCCCCAAGCTTAGGCTTTTCACTCTTCTTGATCACATAATATCACCCTTCTCGCTTGATCCTTGAAAACTTCCTTCACACCAAACTCAAGACAGTTCTCATTAGAGGGTTAGTGCATAATCAAAAATTCTCATATTCTGTAATGATACAATCAATCCCAAAGCTTCTGGACATTAGCTACAGCCACCAATGCTTTGTGGAGCAAAGAAATCCACACAAACACAGTAAAAGAGCGAATGCAAAACAAAAGGCAGAATCTGTCAAAAACAGAACAGTCTGGAATGACGAATTTTTTCGAGGCACTTAAGTTGCTCAGATGGATCTGGCCTAAAATAATGAAAGTTGCGTACATATCTCAGGAATATGCGTGATTTTTCTCAGAATTTTTTGAATTTTCTACAGGGAGATAAGCTCAAATCCGTGACAGCTAAAAATCTGTCACTGCGCAGAAATCCAAATCTTGCATCAACTTTCAATATAGAACTTTACTTGGCACAACATTGCGATAAAATAAAGATACAAAGGAGTTGCTACAGAAGTAACAAAAATCCTTGACACATGGGTTATCTCCCACAAGTGCTTTTCTTTAATGCCTTTCAGCTAGGCTTTAGGATTTTAATGATGCTCGCATAAGAATAAGAGTTGAAAAACAAAGAGAGCATCAAGAGGCAAATATCAAAATCATCTGAGTCTAACCCACTTCCTATGCAGAGGAATATTGTAGTAAAACAAATCATTGAAGCATAAAGCAGCTAGCATAGGAAGATGCAACAAATCCAACTTTAAAACTTCCAACACAAAGAGAGGTATTTTAGTGACATGAAAACTTTTAAAACCATCTTTCCCTCTCTCATAATAATTTTCAATAGCATCATAAACAAACTCAACAACATAACTATCACATAAAGCATGCTTTTTATGATCTACAAACACATAACTTTTATCAAGCAAGATAGTGGGATCAAAAATTTCAAACCCACTTTTAGACATATTGAAACAAGTTGATTGATCACTCTCAATAGTAGAATTAATAATATTATCAAGCAACATAGGACCATCATCTAGAGCTTTATCATAAACATTTTCTAAGCAAACACTCTCATTACCATGCATTTCGAAATTAGGAATAAAAAGTGGATTATCATAAGAC
Source organism: Poa pratensis (assembly GCA_947311845.1). Classification (NCBI taxonomy): domain Eukaryota; kingdom Viridiplantae; phylum Streptophyta; class Magnoliopsida; order Poales; family Poaceae; genus Poa; species Poa pratensis. Next base: position 21,686,998 of record CAMZMU010000062.1, read on the forward strand.
TTATCAAAATAGCATGGATTTTCATAAACAACATTGGGGGAAATATTTGGTACTTCTGTTATTTTTGCTTTCTCTTGAGTCAAGGAGCTTGTTACTTCAAATTTATCAAAAGGAGATATTTCAATAGAATCATGACATTCAACAATATAGCATTTTTCCTCCTTAGGTAGGCATGGAGGGCAATTAAATAGTGTAAGAGTTGAAGAGTTACTGTCATTAGAAGGTAGATCCTCCTTTTGTTCTTCACTCTCCTCCTCTTTTTCATCCAATGAGATCACAGTTTCAGCAATTTCCTCTTCCTCAGGTTCCTGCAAGGCACAAGTTTCATCTTTTTGAGGAAACATCCTCTCAAGATGTTCAGTAATGTAAGAATTATTATCCTTGTAGGTATCACAACAATATTTAAGTATGGCAATACATTCAGATTTATAAGGGGCATCAGTTTTATGTTCAAGATAAGAACTAATTTCAAGGGCACCCTTAAAAACAATAAACTCTTCAATTTGTTCAAGATTACCAAAATCATAGTTTCCTTTAGCATAGGCAGCCAAGGTTTCATTATCAGTATACTCACATTGGAAAGGGAGATGTTTGTGCCTTCTATAGCAAAGAGATTCATTAAAGCAGTAGGATTCATCATATGTAGAACACAAGTTCTTAGCAAAACCATTCAATCTTCTTATTTGTTCCCATAGATGTTTTCCTTTTGGAGAGAAGCGGTAATTCTTATAACGAGACCCAGTTTCATAGAGATAAGACATTGAAAACAACTAGTCATAATAGTAATTCGAAATAAAAAGGAACTAATTTTTTTGTGTTTTTGATAAAGAGAGCAAACAAGACTAAATAAAAATAAACTAAGCAAGACAAATAACAAAGTAAAGAGATTGGGTGTGAGAGACTCCCCTTGCAGAAGCAATTCTGTTTTCCCCGGCAACGGCGCCAGAAAACGTTGTTGGTGGCTCTAGGTTAATAGTGCCAGAAACAATGCTTGTACGTCACACGTCAGTTGGGAACCCCAAGAGGAAGGTATGATGAGTGCAGCAGTAAGTTTTCCCTCAGTATGAAACCAAGGTTTAATCGGACCAGTAGGAAAACGAGGTTTGCTTCGAAGGTGTTGGTGGAGGAGTGTAGTGCGGCGCAACACCAGGGATTCCGGTGCCAACGTGGAACCTGCACAACACAATCAAACTACTTTGCCCCAACTTAACAGTGAGGTTGTCAATCTCACCGGCTTGCTGAAAACAAAGGGTTAAACGTATCGAATGGAAATGATGTTTGTTTGCATAAAACAGTAGAGAACAATGATTGCAGTAGATTGTATTTCAGATGTAAAAGAATGGACCGGGGTCCACAGTTCACTAGTGGTGTCTCTCCAATAAGATAACTAACATGCTGGGTAAACAAATTACAGCTGGGCAATTGACAATTGATAAGTGCATATAACATGCATGTGTGAGCTGTGGTGTCTACTATGAGATTCATTTGGGCATTACGACAAAGTACATAGACCGCTATCCAGCATGCATCTATGCCTAAATAGTCCACTTTCCGGTTAACATCCGTACCCCTTCCAGTATTAAGTTGCAAGCAACAGACAATTGCATTAAGTAATGTGCGTAATGTAAACAATACATTCATCCTTGAATAAAGCATTGCTGTTTTACCCCTAGTGGCAACAACACATCTACAACCTTAGAACTTGCTGTCACTATCCCAGGTTAAATAGAGGTTGAACCCAACTATCATGCATAAATACCCCCTCTTGGAGTTACAAGTATTCACGTGGCCAAGGCTTCAACAAGTAACGGAGAGCATGCAAGATCACAAATGACATAGACATGATAATATAATATTCAGCTCCACATAGGTATCAATATAAGTCAGATCCCAGCAAACACAACATGTAGCATTACAATAAGATGATCTTGATCATGATAGGCAGCTCACAAGATCTAAACATGATGGCACAAGTGGAGAAGACAACCATCTAGCTACTGCTATGGACCCATAGTCCAAGGATGAACTACTCACGCATCACTCCGGAGGCGGGCATGGCGATGTAGAGCCCTCCGGTGATGATTCCCCTCTCCGGCAGGGTGCCGGGAAGAGCTTCAGGAACCCCCCGAGTTAGGGTTGACGACGGCGGCGGCAGCGAATATGTTCTGGATGAAAGGCTCGGTGTTTTAGGGTTTTCGCGTCTCGGGGAATAAATAGGCGAAGGGGCGATGTCGGCGGACCCCCGAGGGGCCCAAACCACCTGGCGCGGCTGTGGGCCCAGCCGCGCCTAGTGTGGTTTGGCCACCTCGTGGCCTCTTCGTCTCTCCTTCGGACTCCGTGTACGTGCTGGAAAAATAGGGACCTGGCCTTTTGTTTCGTGCAATTCCGAGAATATTTCCAGAAGTAACTTTCTGAAACCAAAAACAGCAGAAAACAGGGAACTGGCACTGTGGCATCTTGTTAATAGGTTAGTCCCAGAAAATGCATAAAAGTGATACGAAGTGTATATAAAACATGTAGCAAATGGTATAATATAAGCATGGAACAGCAGAAATTATGGATACGTTGGAGACGTATCAGGCGGCCGGCCGGAAGCAATGATTGTTGTAGATTGTATTATCAGATGTAAAAGAATGGACCAGGGTCCACAGTTCACTAGTGGTGTCTCTCCATAAAGATAACTAACATGCTGTGTAAACAAATCATAGCTGGACAATTGACAATATTGAAGTGCATAAATATGCATGTGCAAGTTATGGTGTCTATTATGAGATTCATTTAGGCATTACAACAAGGTACACATACCGCTATCCAGCATGCATCTGTGCCTAAATAGTCCACCTTCAGGTTAACATCCGTACCCCTTCCAGTATTAAGTTGCAAGCAACAGACAATTGCATTAAGTAAAGTGCATAATGTAAGTAACACATTCATCCTTAGACAAAGCATCACTGTTTTACCCCTAGTGACAACAGCACATCCACAATCTTAGAGGTTGCTGTCACTCCCCCAGATTAAATGGAGACTGAACCCACTATCTAGCATAAATACTCTCTCTTGAAGTCACAAGCATCCACTTGGCCAGAGTATCAATAAGCAACGGAGAGCATGCAAGATAATTAATAACATAGACATGATATTTCGGTATTTAACTTGACATAGTATCAATATTCATCGGATCCCAGCAAACACAATATGTAGCATTACAATAAGATTATCTTGATCATGATAGGCAGCTCACAAGATCTAAACATGATGGCACAAGAGGAGAAGACAACCATCTAGCTACTGCTATGGACCCATAGTCCAAGGATGAACTACTCACGCATCACTCCGGAGGCAGGCATGGCGATGTAGAGCTCTCCGGTGATGATTCCCCTCTCCGGCAGGGTGCCGGGAAGAGTTTCAGAACCCTCCCGAGTTAGGGTTGACGGCGGCGGCGGCTCTGGAACTTTTCGTGGGATATGACTCGGGTGTCAAGGGTTTTCCCGAAAATAGCAATTTATAGGCGAAGGGGCGACGTCGGTGGAGACCCGAGGGGCCCACACCACGTGGCGGCGCGGCAGAAGGTGGGACTGCGCCACCACCAGGTGTGGCCGCCTCCTCGGTCCCTTCGTGTCTCCTTCGGTCTCCGTGTACGTGACATAAAAATAGGACCTTCGGCTTTTGTGTCGTCCAATTCCGAGAATATTTTCAGAACAACTTTTCTGAAACACAAAAACAGCAGAAAACATGAACTAGCACTGTGGCATCTTGTTAATAGGTTAGTCCCAGAAATACACAAAAATGATATAAAGTGTATATAAAACATGTAGCAATTGATATAATATGGGCATGGAACATCAGAAATTATAAATACGTTGGAGACGTATCAGTGCGGAAATAATATTTATGGTGGTCTGTGTACAAAATAAAAAAATCATACCAAAATGAGATTTTTAAAATATTTTTACATTACTGATTTTATGTTTTTGCACATAGCACCACACGATTTATTTCATTACGAAACTAGACATCTATTTGAACACTTGGATACATTCGTCGCCAATTTTTAATTTTTTTAAACTTTTTGCTATTTTGTTTTATATTTTTATGCGGGTAAGAGCATGTGACCTGAGGAATCAAAACGCCACACCTTGTGATTACACTTTTACGACACTTATAGCAACTCTCTAGCTCCAAAAATAGGTGTTAAATCGTACAAGTAAACAAACATGGATCAAACATATGACATGTTCATAAAAAACGTTTGAGACCTTAGAAATCATCATAAATTCTCATAGGTCTCATCGCAGATGTCCCAATGCCCAAACCAGCCAAACTTACATGTCCATTTGTCAAGGAAATGCGATCCAGTGACTTCGTGCACAAAAGTCACGGGGTTTAGGCGTTTGCTTGCCCTCCGATGTCAATCCAACGAAAAAAATTCATCTAAAGTTTTAACTCGAAATTCAAACTTTTCAGAAAAAATAAAAAATCCAGGAGTTCGTATGTGGTCTGTTGTGTATCTGTCAAAGTTTCGAATAATTTGAATAATTTATTTATCATTAAATTTATAATCATATTTTTAGCTTAAAAAGTCATTAAATGATAAAGGATGGGTCCAAATCAAACGATTTTTTTTCATAATACACAACGGACCAAATATGGTTTACTAGAATTTTCATTTTCCTGAAAAGTTTGAATTTCAAGTTCAAAATTTAGGTGAGTCTTGTCCGTTGGATGGAGATCGGAGGGCCAAAAGATGCCTAAAGTTACCCCGTGACTTCTATGCATGAAGTCATTGATCTCTCGTCAGGTCTTCTCTCGCCTTCTCAAGAACTTCATTTGTATCCATTATCATGATCTGGTTTTTATCGACTATTTTTGTGTTGCTTCATCCGGTTCTCGTTGAGAGAAGACTACGCTCCTTGCGCTTCTCCTCGGCCAACTTCTTATTCCCCTATTTTTTTACTTGTTGCAGTTCACCAATTTCGCTTGGTTACTTCCCGGCCAACTCTACCTTCGATTGCAACACTTGAGCCACAATCTCCTTCATTGTGAAGACTAGAATATAAATTGAATTATTTTGCATTGATTTTTTGCACACTGATGGAGTTCGACATTATCTAGATCAAAGATTTTAGTTCAGAATACTTAAAATTTTGATATGAGATTCTGAAAATTTCTGAAAATCTGGCTCCATGAAGCCCGAGCTCTGTTTTGTCTTCTTTGTGTCTCTGTTCAACCAATAACTACCCCAATCAGTAGAGAATTCACGATCCACCTAATCCTTTGTGGAACTTTGATTCATAAAGCCCACCTAATATGTAGACCGAAGTTCAGGGTGGGAAAATTTAGGGGTTGAAGTGCTCGATCTAAAAAAAATAAAGGTTTACTCAGTAAATGGGAATTGGTTGAATGAGGTAGATAAAAAGATCAAAAATAGGATCCGCATTGGCGTTTCGGCTATTTGTTGGTCTATTTGGGATTGTAGGAACAATCTAGTTTTTAACAGGAAAGAAACTTTTCATGTCTTACAGGTTATGCATACGGCGGTGTACTGGATCCAGTTATGGGCCTTCTTAATATAATCGGACCGGCGAGACCTTATGGTGGCTGGATGCACACGACTCTTGTTGGTGGCACAGGATTTTTTCTCCCGGCATACGTGGCAGCATATTAGTCGACTTTCGTAGTGCACTACAGGCTTTGCTTTTTGTCCGGTTGAAGCTTGTCTCAATCTCTTTGTTATCATTTGAGATATAAAACTATACTTGACGTAATTTGGTAATAAATAGGTGTGTGCATATCACTCGATGCAGAGGCCGAGAGACGGGACACACCATTTTAAAAAAAAGTTTATTTCTCGCTAGCATATACGTACGTTGAGCTCGTCACCCTCAGTTTTTTTAGCAAGATTCTAGATCATCCGATAAACCACCTAACTGCTATGAAATTCACAGCCGTTTAAGTATCTTTGACGTGACCTGCATGCATGGAACACGGATGCATAACAATTGTGTGATGCGCCGGTACAAAGCTTCGTCCCAGTACGCTGCTAGTGCTACTCCCACCGCGTTCCCGCCATCCGAGGGCCGGGCCTGTGTTCAAGCAGCCATGGACGTCCGACTCTACCTGCTGCTCGTGCCGCTCCTTGCCATCATCCCCCTCCTGCTCAGAGGGTCGGCGCCACGAGCGCGGCTCCCGCCGGGGCCTTGGGCGCTGCCGGTGATCGGCCACCTGCACCACCTCGCGGGCGCGCTCCCGCACAGCGCCCTGCGGGACCTGGCGCGGCGCCACGGCCCGCTGATGCTGCTCCGCTTCGGCGAGGTCACGGCCGTGGTGGCCTCGTCCCCGGACGCGGCGCGCGAGATCATGAAGACGCACGACCCGGCCTTCGCGTCGCGTCCCGTCGGGCCCATGTCACGCCTCTGGTTCCAAGGCTCTGAGGGCCTCGTCTTCGCGCCGTACGGCGACGACTGGCGCCAGCTCCGCAAGATCTGCACCCAGGAGCTCCTCAGCGCCCGCCGCGTCCACTCCTTCCGTCCCGTCCGCCAGGACGAGCTCCGCCGCCTCCTCCGCTCCGTCGCCTCGCCGTCGGGGTCGTGTCCGGTAAATCTGACCGAGATTATAGCGGCGTACGTCGCGGACTCTACCGTGCGCGCCATCATCGGCAGCCGACCGTTCAACGGCCGAGACGCGTGCCTGAAGCTGTTCGAGGACATGTTCCGCATGATGCCCGGGCTGAGCCTGCCAGACCTGTTCCCGTCCTCGCGCCTCGCGATGCTCGTCAGTCGCGAGCCCGGAAGGATCAAGCGCTGCCGCCGCGCGATGCTGGAGATCATGGACGCCGTCATCCAGGAGCACCGGGAGAGAAAAGCTGCCTCCGAAGATGTAGAGGACGAAGACTTGGTCGACGTGCTCCTCGGGCTGCAGAAAGAATTGGGCTGTCAACACCCACTCACCACCGACAACATCAAATTCGTCATGATCGTAAGTCTCGACACAACAATCTGGAATCTCCATGCGGTGCATATCATGCCATTCATCATTCATGTGGGCCACAAGATTAATGTTAGCTCCTCTGTTTCTCTCACACGTACGTACAGGACATGTTCGCCGCCGGCAGCGAGACGGCGACGACGGCGTTGCAGTGGATGATGGCGGAGCTGATGAGGAACCCGCGAGTCAGGCACAAGGCGCAAGAGGAGGTCCGGCAAGCACTTGCCGGCAACAACGAGGTGACGGAGGACGCCCTCGGCAGCCTCCACTACCTACACATGGTCATCAAGGAGACGCTCCGGCTGCACGTGCCGGGCCCGCTGCTGACGCTCCGGCAGTGCCGCAGGCCGTGCCAGGTGCTCGGGTACGACGTGCCCGAGGGCGCCACCGTGCTCGTGAACTCGTGGGCGATCGCCAGGGACCCTGCACACTGGGACGCGCCGGAGGAGTTCGTGCCGGAGAGGTTTGATCGGGATCGGCAAGGTGGTGGTGGCGGGAGGGACTTCAAGGGGACGGACTTCGAGTTCATACCGTTCGGAGCGGGTCGGAGGATGTGCCCAGGGATGACGTTCGGGCTGGCGCACATCGAGCTCGCGCTCGCCGCGCTGCTCTTCCACTTCGACCTCGAGCTGCCTGATGGCGTGGACGCGGCAGGGTTGGACATGACGGAGGAGGCTGGCATCACCACGCGGAGGAAGGCCGACCTTCTCGTGATCGCTGCCACCCGTGTTCCTGTGCCAGCTGAGTAAACCGGCGTTGCTTCTTCGCCACTGGCAGGAAATAACAATTAAATAAATAACAAAATTCAAACAAAAAGGTATGTCCAGACATAGGTCGACTAAGATTTTTATTGTAGATTATAATGTCGATTGTGCTCTAGGATTTGGTTAAAAGAAATTCAGAGGGGGCCGAGATTTCGATTTCTGGAAACTTATCGGTCGGATTCTGAGTCAAAATTTGAAATTAAAAACTTGAAAAATTAAACTCATTTACCATAAAAATATCAAACCGCTACGGCATCAAGTTTAAATGACTTAGATTGAAGGTGTTGGGAAGTCATCAAGAACGATCTAATAGCTATGCCTTTTCAGCTTCAACAAGTGAATTTGCATTTGCTTAAATTGAATTTTGCCATCGTTACGTGCATCTTAAAAAAGAATATGTGGTTAAAATCCAGCAATATAGACCTATATGCCTTCTCAATGATATTTTAAAATATTTACTGAAGTAGGTACTAATCGAGCTACGGGTATTTCCCATAAAGTTATTCGACCTACTCAAACTGCCTTGATACATTGGAGATATTTTGGAAAGGGTTGCCATCCTTCACGAAAATATTCATAAACTTCAGAGGAAGAGGAAGCATGGTGTCCTATTTAAAATTGATTTGAAAAAGCATATGATAAAGTCAAATGGGCTCCTGTAACAAGCCATGCGTATGAAAGGATTTGCACAACATTTGTTTAACTCGATCATGCAATTTATTTAGGCGCTGGGGGCGGGGGTGGGTTGCTTTTCGTGTAAATGATGACATATGTCATTATTTTCATGATGACATATGTCATTATTTTCCAAAAAAAGGAGATCTGATGTCTCTGATGCTTTTTAATATATTTGCCAATATGTTGGCTATTCTTATCGCAGAAGGAAGACGGTCATGTCGGAGATTTGATCCCTCATCTCGTTAAAGGAGGGTTCTCCATCTTGCAGTATGTGAATGATACTATTCTCTTTATGGAGCAATTTAGCATAAGCGGTTAATATGAAATTGATTTGGTGTGTCTTTTGAAAAATTGCCAGGGCTTATTCCATAAGAGGGAGATTTATTGCTTTGGGAAGGCAAAAGAGGTACAAAATCGGTATAGGCAAATATGTCTTTGTGCACCCGGTTCTCTTCCCATTAAATATCCTGGAGTGTTATCCATTATACAAAACTTCACAACGCTGAATGGCACCCAGTAGACTGTCGTTCTGGAGGCAAACTTGGCTGCTAGAAAGGCAAATGCTCTCATACGAAGATTGTCATGTTTTAGTTAATTCGGAGTTAACAGGCTTGCCCATGTTTATGTTGCCGTTACTAGAAATACCCAGGGGTAAGCAAAAGACTGGGTAAGCAAAAGACTTGATCCTAAAGATCTCGCTTTTTCTGGCAGAGTGATAAGAATAAGCGAAAATATCGGTTAACAAAATGAAATATCATTTGTACACCAGAAGATCAGGGAGGCTTAGGAATTGAGGTTCTCGACTTGAAAACAAAGATAAATGGTTGTTTAAATTGTTAAATAAGGAAGGGATGTGGCGGAGTTGATACAAAATAAATTCCTTCATATCAAAACTTTTTCTTGAAGCGCAATACAGTAGCGGAAAATCCCTACTGTTTAATTTTCTATTTTCTCATCATATATACACCATTACTAAAAGGAATGTTCATAAAGTTTCCAGCCATTGGCTCGTTCCCTCTTTAAGAGAGGGTTTTTCTCTATGCATCACAAATTTATAAGAGAGGACAAACTCTTCGAAACAAACAAGAAGGTCAATCGGGGAATCATCACAAATACATCTGTTTCTATGGTTCCATAGAGCCCAGCATCCAACAATAAGGAGCTCTTTGCAGCAGATCAATTTGTACCTCTTCTTTGCATCAATCAGCATGTTCATTAGATCCAAGTCGGCATTCCACTCAATATCCAGCTTCCACCAGAAATTCTTACTGAAATCACAATCGAAGAATAGTTGCATGAAGTTCTCGGTTTCTCCCTCTGTGCATAGCACACAATCATATGACTCAATATCAAAATTCTTCCGAGCAAGAAGGCCCCTAGTATTCAGCCTATCTTGTAGCAGCAGCCAGAAAAATATCTTATGCTCAGGAAGGATACAGAATTTCCAGATCCATCTCAAAGGAGCAGGGGCAAGTTCAGAGGGTGACACAGCAGCATAAACCCGTTTACAAGAGTAATTTTTGTTAGTGGCAGCCAATTGCCAACTATCTGTTCCTAGATTGTCAGCTCTAGCAGTCAGCATACCATCAAGTTCATTGCATTGTTGAGCAGCTACCATAGAGATGGGAAAGTGAAACATATTAAAGATACTCTCATCACAGCAAATTGCCACACCCAGCTTGAGTGAAATATTCTGGTCTTTTTACAAATGAATATAGGTGTTGCATTTTACTCCTGATTTTCTCATCTGCCCAGTTATCCAACCACATCCTGATTGTGTCTCCCTTTCCAGGTGTACATGCAGCCAAATCCAAAAAAGTATTCAGAAGCTTGATATAGTCTTTCCACCAGAAGATCCACATGGACCAACATTTTGAGGTAGTTTTCCATCAGAGTAGTGGGCCTGCCAAATGAACTTAATCCAGGGAATATCTGCTTTGTTCATGAATTTGAACAGGTGCTTTACCAACAGGGCCACATTCTGGGTTCTTAGATTCAGAACACCTAGCCCCCCAGAGCTTTTGGGTTTACACACATTTTCCCATTTAACTAGACATTTGCCTTTTTCATGTATGTCTTTTCCTCTCCAGAAAGAACCTATAGTAACTCCATCAGCATAATCCAGAAAACCAAATGGAAGTTTCAGAGTACACATGGCAAAATTTGGTATAGCAGAAATGATACTTTTAACAACAACCAGCCGTCCATCATAAGATAGAGTATCTGCAATTCCAACTAGTCGTCTGTCAATTCTGTGGAGAATACCAATTAAATCCTCCATCCATGGTTTGGTAGTGCCTATAGGCAACCCAAGGTAAGTGAAAGGCATGGATTCTACTCTACAGCCAAATGAGTTGGCCAGCTCATTACTTCTAAAAGTACTCACATTAATAGGAGCCAAAGATGACTTATGAAAATTCACCATTAGGCCAGTAGATGCAGATAAATTGTCAAGGATAATCTTGAGCCTTCGTAGCTGCTCTGGGCATGCAGGCATAATTAGCAGTGTATCGTCAGCATACTGAATAATAGGAAAATCAAGCCCAAAAGATCTATCTAAAGGAAGATCAAGTTGTCCTTGCCTCCATGCCTCATTAATCACATATTGATGCAACTCAGCAATCGAAACAAATAGCAAAGGGGAGAGTGGATCACCCTGTCTAACTCCTCTCAGGCAGTTAATCATTTACTAGGAACTCCATTCAAAAGAACAGAGGTGGAAGCAGAAAAAAGAATGGATTTAATCCAGCTGACCCATTTATCTCCAAAACCCGGATGCTTCAACATAAGCAAGATGGCAGAACATTCCACTTTGCCAAAAGCTTTCTCAAAATCCAGCTTAAGTATAATAATCTCTCTCTTGGATTTATGGCATAAATAGATATATTCAAAGGCCCAAGCAAGACAATCATGAATTGTTCTACTCTTGATAAACCCATATTGATTTTTGTGCAATGCAGGTATGATCACCTTGTGCATTCTATTAGCCAACATCTTGGTGAGGATCCTTAGGGTAATACTGACAAGAGATATGGGCATGTAATCATTGACAAATTATGGATCTGCTTTTTTTGGTATGAGGGTAATAAAAGCAGTGTTGATGCTGTGAATATCCAGATTACTATTATAAAAGCTGAAACAGATATTATAAAACTGTTCTTTAACCTGTGCCCAACATTAAATCCATCAGGCCCTGGCGATTTATCAAAATTGGAAATGGGAAGACCACTAGGTTTTGAGAAGATACTTGGTTAGTTTATTCCTAATTGCAACACCAATATCCATAGTTATACAACATCGTTCAACGAAAAAATGTTTCTATTCATGATGTTATATCTTCTCCTCTTTTAAATATGAGTGTTAGACGGGCCCTAATTGGAGACAAATGGGATGCATCGTCTCATTTATGTTTTAGGTTGATGGATATTAATTTGTCGGACCTGGATGATATATTTATGTTGAAGACTAACAGTATATTCATGGTTAAGTCTAGGTACGAGGACTTGATGAATGGGTATATTGTTTACTTACATAAATATCTTCCGAAAGTAAAAAAAATATCGCTCAATATTTATGTGGTTACTGAATAGAAATGTATTGCTCACGAAGGATAATTTTGCTAAAAAGAGTTGGCAGGGACGCAGGAAATGTTCTTTTTTTTTGCTCTAAGGAGATGGTAGAACATTTGTTAGTCCTTCTCTGGCGTTAAAAATATGTTTGGCAATTAGTTGAATGATGTTGATAAAAAGACTAAGAATGAGATTTCTATTCGAGTCTTAGCTATTTGTTGACCTATTTGGAATTGTTGAAATAGTCTTGTTTTTAACAGAACAAGAACTTTCATATTATGCAGGCTATCACTATGGCGGTCCACTCGATTCAGCTCTGCTCTTTCCTCCTCTATGGGACTAAAGAGATCTCGTGACTACTACTCTATTTGGCTCCTGATGGTCGCATGAGATATCTTCTCCGAGCTTTGTGGCAGTACATTAGACGATTTCGTGATGCGTAGTTGTTTATATTGCTACTTTTTTGTTGGTTGATTCATATTTCAATTATTGGGATGTAGACTTTGATAATAGAGAATGATGCAATAAACGGCTGTGTGCACATTTTCAAAATAAAGGGAATAAACGTCGTTCCTGTTTGGAGATATGGGCACATGCCATTGTGCGATAAGATGCCGGGGGCTGTTTGGAGAGACTAAAGAAATTGTGTGGCTTCGACACCAGAAATAAGGAGTGGCACTCCGCACTCCACCATTTTCCAGTAACCATCAGTACCCAGAGCGCAGACGCCGAAGTAAGAGCGCTCTCGCAACGACAGATCGGCGACCAACCATGGCGGCTCTCGCCATCATCCTTCTGATCCTCATCCTGCGCACCAGGCTCTCGGCACGGCGGCCGGCGACGCGCACCCGGGCTACGCGGGCGCGGAGGCCGACACCTGGGGGCAGCCGGCGCTGCGCGGGTCCTCCTCGTCCTCATCCACTGGAGTCTCGGCCGTCCGGCGTCACGGCCCGGAGCTGGAGGAGTACGGCGGCGGGCGCATCGTGGACATCACGCACGCGTACATGTCGGGCAAGCCGGCGTACGCACCGGGCGCCACCGTGGGCCCCGTGGTGGGGCTCAAGGAGTCCATGGAGAACGGGTCGGAGTACAACCTGTCGGAGCTCCACATGGAGTGCCACACCGGCACCCACCTCGACGCGCCGGGGCACTTTAACCAGGACCACTTCGTCGCCGGCCTCGACGTCGACACGCTCGACCTCGAGGTCCTCAACGGTGAGCTCGCCTTTTCTTCTCCGACCAGAACCAAGCTTTGCGTAGTGTTTGTCAATCTCCGGCCTGCCATGTTGGCGAGTTTGTGTACTAAGTAGTGATATTATGCGAAGAATTAGGGAGTAGAGCCACCGGCTCTAGCTAATCTCTCTCATTGGCATAGCCGTTGAAAAAGTATCCACTAAAATGGTTTGAAACACCGTTTTATGCACACAAAATCGCATGTGCTTCAATGCATTATTAGCACGATACTTGTGATTGATTTGTTCTTGTTGCTGGACAGGTCCTGCATTGCTGGTCGATGTTCAGAGACACACAAATATAACAGGTAGCTCATGCAGGTTTTTCTTTCTTTCCACAGAGCTCCACCTCCCCTACCACATCATTGATGAATCACCTTGCTAGCAAACTTCTTATCATATGAATATATGATGTCACGAGATTAGTTTAGCATGCCATGGTGTTGTATTCAGATATTGGTTTACCATAATCAAGAATTTTGCAGTGGTACATATCTGAATTCATTATGCATAGGGCACCATTTGCCTTTTAACAGACAAATTAGTGTTCCCCGACATTTTCACTAGGAATATTCTAGTTGGAATTGGATGCCGCCTAGTATCTGGTATATGATTCTCCACTAACTCTATGCAGCTCAAGCAATGGAATCCCTAAATATACCGAAAGGAGTTTCGACGAGTTCTTTTCAGGACACTGAACACAGACAGGTATGTCTCTTTAAAGGGCATATGTTCAAGTGTATATTCACAATATCATTAGTATTATAATGTGTAAGAAAAATATATAGGGGGCTCTCGTGGAAGGAAGGAGGTGATATGAGTTATGTTGGATTTACAGAGGATGGTGCACAGTGGTTAGTCGACAACACCGACATCAAGCTGGTTGGTGAGTAGCACTATACTGGAATTACAGATGATACCACACAGTGGTATTTATATTATTTTTCCATGATCTAGTTATGGAATCAGCATACGTATTTATTTATATTATCTAGTGTAAACTTAACAAAGTGGTATTGGCAAATCTGCAGGGCTTGATTATCTATCAGTTGCATCGTTTGATCACGCGGCCTCTGCCCATAAGGCATTTTTCAAAAATGCGGTAAGATGCTACCCTTATCTGAGTGCGAAAAGAAGTAAACATCGATGGCATCGGTTAACCTTGTTGCCATTTAGTCTGTAATCATATGATACTTATTTCCCTAATCAACTCCAGAAAAATACCTTCTCAAACGTTACTGACTGAACAGCCAACTCTCAAAAATATGTTATCAGAGCACTACATGTTGACTAACTGACGAAGTCTTGGTTCAAGATTGTCCTAGCTAATTAACCTCTTTGGGGGTAGACTATTTGGTTTACTTTATTCGCTTACTTTCTTCTGTCAGGATATCATCTTAGTCGAATTTCTGAAGCTAGACAACATCAAGAATGGAATATACATGCTACACTGCTTACCTCTAAGATTGGTTGGCTCTGAGGGTTCACCGGTCAGGTGCATTCTTATTAAGTGATCACTTCGCTGATGCTCTTCTCCAATGAAGACTGCAATCTATCGTCCCCGCTGATGCAGCATACATGCTAACGTCTCCATCTCTGTAAAATAAACGCTACATGGCATGATTTTTTTTCAGGAACCATGCCATGTTAATGTGTTTTGGACTGTCGACAAAGTATTTCAATCGTCGAAAGATATGTAGCATTACTACAGAAAATTCACTGAGGAAACACAAACGTATAGTGTGTATTGGCAATGTGCTTGCTCTTCCGCTGTTGATCTGCAAGCCACACTGAAGCTAAACCTTTTACCCAGCAATTCTCAAGTACGTTTTGGTTTTGAGTGATTTCTGCGATATTTCCACTCATACGACGAAGCATAACAGTAGCAGTTGATATATTGGAGCTCTAAGCAATCTCTATCTTAAAGATATCAAGAGAGAAAAAGCGACGCTATCTTAAAGGATTACACACTGTTCATTGTCGGCTCTTCGAGCTTGTTTGGGCGGTGCCTAATAATGCATGCCACGCTTTGCTACACCACAAAACCACAGATTAAACAAGTTTGATCAGGATGGTTAGCCACCCCTTTCGTTGAGGTGTTATGTAGATTCGATATGTTTTCAACGCGAGTCCCGATTTGCCCACATGTTGTGTAGCTACAAAAGGCCAAAGGAAATGAACGTGGTCCGAATTTCCAACAGATGGGCACGAATTGATACTTGCCGGGGATTGCTTGGAGCCTTGGACTTTGCACAGACTAAAATTGCCGAGCTGACGGAAACAGCAGGCAGCTCAGTCAACTGAACTCGGTGTGTACTTATCCAGTGTTGAATTGACACCAGGAACAAGGAAGATCAGTAGGAGGAGTAGGTGTGACTTCCAGTAACCATCGCTCCCAAGAATCCACAAGACTCCAGCTTGAGAGAACGCTCGGCACCGCACGGCAAGTCGGGGAGTCCCCATGGCGTCCCCGGCGGCTCACACCCTCCTCTTCCTGCTGATTGTCCTCCTCCCGGCGCGTCAGGCTCTCGCCACGGCGGCCGGCGACGCGCACCCGGGGTACGCGGGCGCGGAGGCCGACACCTGCGGCCCGGCGCCGGGCGGCGGGGCGGCGCGGCACCGCCACGGCCCGGCGCTGGAGGAGTACGGCCGCGGGCGGATCGTGGACATCACGCACGCGTACCGGCCGGACATGCCGGCGTTCGCGCCCGGCGCGACGGTGGGGCCCCTGGTGCGGCTCAAGGCGTCCATGGAGGACGGGTCGGAGTACAACCTGTCGGAGCTGCGGATGGAGTGCCACATGGGCACCCACGTCGACGCGCCGGGACACATGAACCAGGCCCACTTCGCCGCCGGCCTCGACGTCGACACGCTCGACCTCGATGTCCTCAACGGTGCGCCTCCTTGGCTTTCTTGTACTGGTAGTAGTAACTTGTGAGTGATTCTGGCAGCTGACTTGTTCTTGTTCCTGGACAGGTCCTGCCTTGCTGATCGATGTTCCAAGACACACGAATATAACAGGTAGGGCACGCAGCATTTGCTCTCTTTTATCGATGAATCACCCTGCTGATGAACCTCTCATATCATGCCACAAGACTAAGTTAACATGGCAAGAGACATACACATGCATCACTCGTATTGCGTTGTAGTCAGATATCGGTTTCACTATCGAATTCTTGGTTATCACGGTGGTTTCATGCTAATCCAATATACATAAACCAACATGTGCAGTACTTGGTATATGATGCCCCCACTATTTCTATGCAGCTGAAGCAATGGAATCCCTAAATATACCAAAAGGTGTTCGCCGAGTTCTCTTCAGGACATTGAACACAGACAGGTAGATATTCAAGTCGGTAATAATTTTTTCACCATACCATGTGTCAATCGTTTTAAAGGCTGTATTGAACATGTATGTAAGCAAATGACATGATATATGTAGGGGGCTCATGTGGAAGGCAGCTGGTGATCTGAGTTATGTAGGATTTACAGAGGATGGTGCACAGTGGTTAGTTGACAACACCGACATCAAGCTGGTTGGTACGTAAACAGGAGCTGTATTGGTATCTTACCATATTTGATAGAACCTTGAGAAATTGTGAACTATCTAGGTTCAGTTAGTTCATGACCCTTTTTGCCTGGTCGATCAATATATGCATATATTACCTGATGTGAACTTAAAAGGGTAATATTGGTACATTTTGCAGGGATTGACTATATATCAGTTGCTTCGTTTGATCACTTGATCACTGCCCATGTGGCCTTTTCAAAAATGCGGTAAGATGCTGCCCTTTCATGATCCCAAATAGAAATGTGAAACTGAAGCCACCAGTTATTCTGTACTAATCTCTAATCCTATGCTGCCTATTCCTCAAGTCTACGGCAGAAAAATCCTTCTCAAGCATTAGGGATTATATCTCTGAAAACATGTTTTACTCCCTCAATCCTCAAATAGGTGACGTATATAAATCAAGTAAAAATGTCAACATTTTCTAAGTTTGAACGAAAATATGGAGACCTACAATACCAAATAAATATCAATTGATTCATGCATTTTATGAAATGTTGTTGTTGTTGATATTTTCTTCTATGTATTTGGTCAAACGGTCAAACCTAGAAATTATTGACTTTTTACTTTAGTTTTATACTCCGTATAAGCCACCTATTTGGGGATGGAGGAGAAGTACAGCATGCATGTTTATGAATTGATCAAAGTCTTGGTTCCACAATTTCCTTGCTAATCTACCTCTTTGGGGGGTAATGTTTGCTTACACTATTTTAATGCTCCTCCAAAGAACATCAATTTCACATATGACTGATGAACACAATGAGCTAATCACCTTCGTAGAGATTGCATTACTGATTGATACTATCTGTTGGTTTACTTTGTTCTGTCAGGATATCATCCTAGTCGAAGCCCTGAAACTAGACAACGTCAACACTGGACTATACATGCTGCACTGCTTACCGCTAAGACTGGTTGGGGCCGAGGGTTCACCAATCAGGTGCATTCTTATCAAGTGATCACTTCTGGCTGCTCTTGCTGAAGTCTGCAATGTATCGTGCCCACAGATGCTACCTCCTCGCTATTGTCTTGGTGCACTGTCCATATCTGCGAAAATAAAATGCCTTGTCTCATAGATGTAAGTTTGTAATGTCAAATCAACAATGAAAATTTAGCATAACTACAGATAAGTCAGTGGTGCAAGACAAACCTATAGTGACTCATGGCAGTCTGCTTGCTCTGCCGTATGCCCTGGTGTATGTCTGTAACGTTGCAACTCATGTTGCGAATGCATTTTGCAACATTCAAGTGCATTTTGTTCTCAGGTGATTTCTGCAATATTTCGACTCAACTCGACTATAACGAAAGCCGCTAATGCAGCTCTCATCTCATTTCAGATACGTTCAACTCTTCTTTGTAATGGTAGCCTGTCAAACTACTATATATGTTTCTTGTAATGCAAAATGAGTTGCGTTCTAGTGAAGATGTCTCAGAGCTTTGTAGTATATACTGATCATAAATTCATAGTTATACAAGTACATTGATAGATGTCTCAGAGCTTTGTAGTATATACTGATCATAAATTCATAGTTATACAAGTACATTGATACTGGAGTGCTCAGACGTATTAGCCCCTAGGCAAAATGTCACAAGTTTCTTTGTAATGCTAGTATGTCGATGCCACATATCTTCATATGCTTACTATCTCATCAGTAATACCGTACATTTAACTTTTTACAAGAGTAAATCAATTGGATCCTTCTGGCCGAAGCAAAACGTATAGAGCATGTCAATCTGAAATTTATCTGGATGCTTTACTATCTCATCAGTAATAGCGTACATTACTTTACAAGAGTAGGTGCAAAATTTGTACGAGAAAGCATATGCAGTCACTCAGGCTGGTTAGTGGAAGTTCGGTGTACCAAAACAAACTAGTAATGCGACAGAAAAGATTCCAGTGGGGGGGAAACAAGCTAATCTTGAAAGAATGACCTAATGGATCTAATAACAAGAACACTGGTTTTGCAATATTGATGATGGCCTATTTTCTATGTTGATGCCTTCTGTTACACCTTGTGTTCAATGATCCATCCAGCAGCTGGCGAAGAACGAAGCAATACTCGGTATAGCACCAGCAGGTAGATCTGTCAGATCACTCGAATGGATCAGGCCATTCTGTTGCAAACAGCAAGTGTGTAGCCTTGAGTTAGTACTTGATCACATGATGCCGCAGCCACAGCTCATACATAACCATGTGGAATGCATCATAAGGAACAGGAGGTGAGTGCCATACGAAGTGTTTCTGAACCTGCAATCCCAACTTAACATGTTAGTATCAGACTGCACTAGAAATTTTATAACTGTCTAGTTTTTGGTGCACTACAGAAAAACAGTAGCTAAATGAAAGCATCTGCTACCCATGTCTTACAACGAACTTCAGAGCAGCTAAGAGTGTAATGACAAGGGAGGTGACATCTCTGACATATTAGAAACTCGACCAAAGAACAAAAGATGTGCTCTTGTTACTTTGTATACTGGACTTCTAGAATATAGTCTACAACAATTAGATTCAATATACAACAACATTCTTCCGATTGTAAATAACTATGTCTTCTAGATAAAGGAAGGTGGATGCACAAGGAAGTTCTATAATGACAAAATCTTCCTAAAAAAGAGTACCTGAACTAGAGATTTGTGCAAGGCAACAAACTCTTCCTGTGATATAGATTTTAGGATACCCTTCAGTCCATATACATCACGCTCCTTAAGTACAACCGCAAACTTTCTCCAGTCAAGAACATCATTGAAAGGCAGATCATAGTAGTCCGACAAAATAACTAAAAGAACAGAACATAACGAATTAGTACATAATAATCTAGGGAGTTCTAAAAAATGTAAGTGCCCATGAAAAGGGAATGCGACAACGAATGGTCATAGATGACATGTATTTTCCATGTCAAAAGTACTAACCAGGCACACAACCATAGTGTATCGAATCAGATATACGAGCACTGTTAACTTGAGAGCCACCAGGACAGATACAGAACTTAGTACGGTAGAACTGCTTCTGATAAACTAGCTCTCCAATAGCTCTATTGATCCGATTATTGCTGATAGCAAGCTCTGTATCATTCTCCCAGACTCGCGCTAAAATAACTCTTATTTTTGAATTGCGATGGCCAGCCCAAAAACCAAGATTTGTCCTGTTTCCAAACAACAAGTTAAGATATAGATTTAGGAAGAGTGCAAATAGATGTTTAGGCTGTAGTTACGACCAGTTTATTGTTATCAATTACAGGTAATTCCAAACTGCATATGCACGAGAACATAAAATTAAGCACAGTGTAAAATCATGTACACTTATGAACTAATCAGATTCAGAGCGTACAAACTTCAATGCATTAATAAGGAGACAACCAGATAGTCACTTCGCAAGAGGCTATATTTATTAGAGTCATAGTGGAAGGCACCAAGCCATCAAGTCTAGCTCAAAATATACTCAAGAGTTTTAAACAGTTAAATACAAAAAAATCTGTTGTCTGTCTATGGGATAAAAACTAGCATGTAGAAGCTTTTTATCTTAGCACACATAAGTATAATATTTAGCACAACAAATGGAAGTGCCATCTCAACCTGTTTTCAACGTCATTCCCTCCTTCAGGTAGTGCAAATGGCTGTAATACTTGAGGCAGAGCAACATCCTTATGAGGTATAAAGTCAACATTATAGCTTGGTGAGCAGACAACTCTAATAGAGTTCTTCACCATGAATGGAAGTCCTTCAAACGCCCTCACACCAACGTCGTGGCATGTGACAAAGAAGTGGTCCGCTCCTAGTGTCCGGTTCCAGTACGGGTACTTGTTTATCAAGCCTTCAACATAATCCTTAACTATCATTGTCATATTTTCGTATGAAGTACCCTGCAATACTAAAAACGATGCATGTAAACAATTGCAACAACAATTCAATCAAAGACCAGAACGACAAAAAAAATTAACTAATCAGTTCAAGTCGCTCCTGGTCACTCAGCTGTACACTGAACTTTTACAAGGAAAATAGAGCACGGCAATGTGATGAAACGACTAGGGCTAAAGAGAGCGTAGGGGACCTTGCCGCGCATCTTGTGGGCGAGATGGGGACGAAGAAGAGGTCGGCCCTTTCGGGGTCTTCGGTGCGGAAGTGGCTCTCCCGGATGTTCTGGAAGAAGTATCCCTCGCTGGCGTACTTGCCGGTGAGCTTCCGTGGCGTCTGGTAGAAGGTCTTGGGGTCGCCGTCCGGGTAGATGTAGACCTTGAAGCTCCGCTCCATCTCCGCGTACCCCGCGGCGAACGCCTCGGGGAGTGATACACGGACGTGCGTGACGACTCCGGCGTGGAGGAGGAGGAGGAGTGCCGGATGCGGCGGGATTCATCGACGGAGATGGAGGGGACCGCGGCGTGGCGGAGCGAGCGGAGGGAGAGGAAGGATATAGAGAAGAGGGCTACTATAGCGAGGAGGAGGAGCGCCCGGGGGAGGGAGAGGAGGAGCCGGCACCGGCTCCGGCGAGGCGGCCGGCCATCGCCGGAGGTGGGGAGAGGAGTGAAGCGAGGGAGTGATTCGGGGTGCGGACTGGAAGGGACAACGACTCTAGGGTGTTTTGTGTAAAACAAGAGGCCGCTTAGATCTTCTGCGTTTTAAAAAACTAATTTATGATCTCATTGATTTTTGTAAAGCCATTTATTATTTGGTGGATTGTAATGCTGATCAAATTATCTTGCATAAATTTTGTTTATAAATCAAATTGCATTATACATTTTAAGAAGAAACTTTCTAACCACTACGGGTCTCCTTCCTAAGTGGGTCATTTGATTCGTAGGATTGCATTGCATAGAAAAAATTCCTGAGAACCCCGCACTAGGTTTATAGGAGTATTTTTTTCCTCTGCACAATCAAATGTCCACGCAATCCTAGAGTATTTTTTCTATGTCCTTTTTTTTCCAATCACTGAGATAAGAAGAATGGGGAGGGGAAGCACCGGATCTCCCCGCCCAGAAGCAACTTCGAGCTTATTTAGGGAGCTTACGCCAGATACGCTCCCCTCAAGTGGCATCCACCATGGACATATTGGATCAAGCATACATCGCCTTGCTTGTGACTTAAGAGATTTGGAATGAAATACACGTCCGCGTTTTCAAAAAAAGTTCGCCCCTCCTTTCGTTATCCTTGACAAGATCAAAAAGGATATTCGGTTTTGTATCATTGTCGCACTAAGTGCTTAGGAGAAATCATGTCGGGGGAGTAGACTTGAGTGGTGGTGTGGTGTGTTTTTGTGTTTTCAAACTTTTTCCGCCTTGTACCGAACTCGTACTCCTCTATAGGGCACACATTATGCCCCCTTTCAAAGAAAAAACATTGAAGATCTCCAAAGCAACAACATATTGCCAAACAAGGGGAGGATATTCCGAAGAGGGGGCGGCCTCTTGGGCAAACCCTACTCTAATCCCACAACTACTAGAGAGGATATTCCCAAGAGGGGCGGCCTTCCCTCCCCATACCCTCCGGCCGAGCCGCCAAAGCAGGGGAGGAGAGCTGGGGCGCCAGTCGCGACTCTCAAGAGGAAGGAGGAGAGACCGAGAGAGAAGGTAGGAGAAGGAAATGAGAGTCGTGCTGCTTTTACGTGATGTTGGAATACATCAGGGAATGAGCTGTTCAGAGGTCGAAGCAACGTGCATTTCAATACCACTTTAGCACTTTTATTATCATAAAAACACGGGCATGACTGAATAGTCGTTTAAGATCCCGAGCCAAAGGGAGCTCGGCCTGAAAAAACAAATAATTAAGAAATAAATATCTGTGTAAATATAAATGTCTAGTAAGTACATACTCGACATATTCTTTCCAGACGTGATCTACACAAATGTGGGGAGCTACAAAAAAATGTTTTCATTTTTATTTTTGCCTTTTTAGGCCTTGTTTGTTACTAGGGTATTTTAGGGGATTGCTGGAGATAATACTCTAGTGTATCGGGTGAAACCTCAAGCTTCACCCAATCTAGGTAGGGGTAGCGTATTGAATCCCATAGGGGATTGAGAAAAAATGAACTAGAGTTTTGGGGTTTGTGGGGAAAGGTGGGGATAAAACCTGCCCAATACACTAGAAACAAACAATGTTTTGAGATATGAGGGAATTGCGGGGTTTGACCTGGATAATCCCCACCAATCACCAAAAATACTCTAGAAACAAACATGGCCTTAGAGATATTTTTTTTTTACTTTGCCGAAAATGTAAAGTGCTATTTAACTATACTTTACAGAGATGTAGAATACATATATATCCACGGAAAAGAATTATATCTTTTGAAACTTCGAAATACCATTTCCTAATTTTTAAAAATTCCAGGCTCAGCGGAGCTCCACTCCAAGAACAACATGCTACATAATTACATTTTGCAGGTTCTATTACATCAGCTCTTCTGTTCAGATGTTAGCACCACACCAGTACTGCAGTAAAGCAAGAGACTGCAATAAATTCCTACTATGTGCTTCATGCCAGGGCGACTATGAATCAATATAATCAACTGAAAAGTTCCTGTAGTTTTACAAGCCTGTATTCAGGGAACCAAGAAAAATACTCCTGGAGTCTTGGCGAGTTAAGTGGGTGGCATGCACCACATCAGCTGCTGGGCCTGCCTCGCCGGAGGTAGAGGAACAACGCTGTGCACGCTGCTGCCGCATAAGGGAACACGGTCCAGATGCCCTGGTTGCAACAGGAAGTATGACCTGGATTAGAAGGGTTAGGGGGAGGGAGAAAGGGAATTGTGGGGGAGGAAGATGTACCACGGCAGCTGCGACGCTTGCTAGCGCCACGACGGGGCGTTCTCTGAGAAGAAATCCGACCGCTAACTGCAGTGTAACATCGTGTATGTCATGAGTAGGATTGGCAGGTTCTCATTATTGATATGTTGTAAGGTCTTGTGTTGATAATTCAAATTGGCATAGCAAGTGGTCACTTGGTAACTTAGAAGTACATACAAGTTCTTAGGTAAATGACACTTTACCTGGATAGGAAGAGTAAATAGACAGCCGCAACAAACTCCAGCGAAATAACAATCTGCTGATACGCCCTGTTTACATATATACCAGTAATGTCAATAACAGGGCATTTATGAGCAGTATATTTGTTGTTAATTGCACCAGAGAGTGAATAAGTACTAACCGCTGCCCGGCCAGAAATGATGTCGGATTCCTTACACCGATCGAAAACCGCTCAACTGCAGTAAATTGAATCAACATTTATAACTTAATGTGCTCAAAATTTTGTTTATCAACGCATCTGCATTTTGTGGAATTTCCATCACATGATGCTTGCCCAAATTTTAGTTATTGAGAAACTACTTTCAGATGCATACCGAACCCAATGAGGTTCCCGTACTTTTGTATCGCACGGGATACGGTAAGGGCTTTCTCCTTGCTAACTCCAAGCTAAAAAAAAATAGCTGCAATTAGATACCGCTATAATGCACAAACGTTTGCAGGATAGAGAATTACACAATAGCAAGGTTAGCAGTTAATCTTAGAGTGGGCAAATAAATGATAAATCTCTGCCTAACCTTGCTGTATATGTCTTCAGAGGCTCTTGTTTGCCTAAAAAGCTTCCCAAGATAGAACGGAACCATATCGCTGATACAAACACCCCTGCATCAAAGGATGGTTTATGATCATATTTTAGATTAGTTTTGTTGTAATATCCTCTGATACAAGAGTCTATAAACAGAGGGCAGAGGATGAGCATACCAATAAACCCACAACACTGTGGAAATTATATAAGATGCATTTGTCGAGAACGAGTTAACAAGAGATTGCCAAGTTCCATCCAAACAAAGGGTCCGTGATAGGGAAATCCCAACCTACATCATAAAGAAAAAAAGTCATTGCACTTATGAACAACAAACTAATATGAACAGTATAATAAAGTTGTGCAAGTCAAAAGTAGAGTTGGAATCTTAGATGAGCATAGTCTGAGGTACCAGTACAGAGGACAGACCCAAACGTTTAAAGCCTCTTCACTAACAAATAGTCCAAATCCAGCAGCCATGAGCAACCAGAAGTAGACCCACCTGGAGAAATTTTTATTAGCAAACCCAATTTATTAAAGAAAGTTCTGATAAAACTATTCAGTTGTCAACTGATTTTGCAGTCATAAATAATGTTCTTGAAATCTAGCAATGAAGAAAGGAGAAGTTGTATAGGCATGGACCAGAGCTCAACATAGGGAATGATGCTTGGAGGCTACAGATCATCTCAGAAGCAATTGCATCCAGATATCGACCATTGTGTGCAGTGTTAAATTCAATCGCAATTCATGGAGGAATAATCTGACACCTCACAGACTGCCGGTGTCTCACGAATATGTTTCAACAAAAAAAAATTTTACTTCAGCGTCTACTTATTCCTAGGGTAATAGCACAACATTTAGAATGTGGGGAACAGAGAAATGACAGAGAAATGGTCAGATGCACATACCCTGGCGTATATTCCGGAATTATAACCTTCTTCCCAAATAAAGAAAATGTGTATCCAATAGTTGCTGCTGCTGTATCTGACTGCGTGGAAGCATCTATAATTTGTGGCAAGCTGAAAGAAGGACCGGATGTAGGCTGCTTCAGGAAGATCGATATCGCAGTGACAGTGACTGCAACACCCAGAGCAACTGCCACTTTTGCAAGGAAAGAAGCACCAGGATTGCTAGATTCCACTTCCACGATGATCTCACTCGCATCGCCGCCACCAGAAGAAGGATCTGCTCCAGACATCGCCTTTGTAGTCCACGAACCCAAACGTGGCAATCTTCCAATTCTGTTAATGTTTGTAGGAAAGGAATATCAAACATCTAATGCAATTGATGAAGTCTCTGTTTCCCAACTACAAATTCTGAAGATTTAGGAGAGCGCAAAACACTCCAGCTCATGAGTTAGCTCTGCTTGCGAAATGTAGTGGGACCGTTAGCTAACATCTGGTTACCACCCCTGCCCGCTGCTATTTCCAGATTAGCTGGAAGTTGTTCAAGATATCTTCCGATATGCCGATCAATCGGCCGATTTATCTCTTATCGGTGTCTGACCGATAAGATAAATTGGCCGATAAGTCAGCCGATATGCCGATAAACCGTCCGATATGCCGATAAATCGGCCGATTTACCCCTTATCTTGGGTTAGGGATGGCAACGGGTCTGCTCCCCGCCGGGAGTGCCCTCTCATCCCCATCCCCATTTAACAATCGGGGAGCATTTTCTCCCATCCCCATCCCCGCCGGGTTCGGGGCGGGGACCGGGTTCCCCATTAAGAAGCTAAATTCAAATGGTATTGTCATAATCTCATAATTTTACACTCTCAAAACACAAATGTACGCAAATGGTGTATCACATATGTGGTAAAATGACAAAAAAATAGTATCATATGATTAATACTATTAAAACAGACCATACTCAATACAATATTGCAACAACGTAAATATAAAAGTATACTTATTTATATGAATTCCCCACGGGTATACGGGAACGGGGCCCATTGCCATCCCTATCTTGGGTCGACCGATAAGTTACCGATAAGCGATATCCCCAACATTGGATAGAACAAACTCTGTAAATTACTCAAATATGAATGTATGAGCGCATCCCTCTAAGAAAACATCTAATGCAATTCCGCAAAGCACCTTTGCTGTAACAAAATTGAGGACTAAATACACAAAATATTACTATAAAAAATCCACAGATAGCTAGATTCAGTGAGAAATAAGGAGACTTACGAACAACTACACTACAGACAGTACAGAGACTACAGCGATGCGCTAGCCACTAGCCACAAATCGATGCAGCAGAAATATCGTGCAGGCCGAGGAAATCTTAGGCCGTCTGCACCAACCAACTACGAACGGAGAAACACGCCACCATCAAACCCCCCTATCAGAGGCAGCTCCAAGAGAAGGAAAACCCAACCTCGTATTGCGACAGCAGGCGGCGGCGGACGACCGGCGGGATGCTGCCGAAATGGTGGCTCGGCGGCGGGGGAGTCGAGGAGGAGGCGGTGACGGAGGGGAGCCCAAGTGCGCGGGGACCGTCGCCATGGGCGGTGGCGGTGGCGGTGGCGGTGGCGGTGGCGCGTGTATCAGGACAAGGCTATCAGCGTATGTTTTGTGTGGCGCCAAATTAAGCAGGTTGGTTGCTGCAGGGCGGGGAGAGGATGATGGTGTGGAATTGGCAAGATATTTCTTTTCCTTCAGGAAATAATTTAGATGCACATAAAAGACAAAGAACGAGTGTGTTGTAAAAACTTTTACAATTTTGGAATTTGAACACATTTTTTTACTTGAAATTTATGAACCCATTTTGGAACATAAGTTTTGAGTGCGCTTCTGCCAAAACACAAAGGGCGTCCTACTGGACCAAATTTGTAGGTTGTCCATCTGAAGAGGTTTGCAACTCCAGCCTCCTTGTTTCTGTACTACTGGAGTTGGTGATTGGCTGATTGCCCTTCGTGGTGGAATAAAAATGAATTAATTAGATTTCAAAAGGGTGAATAGGGTAATCACTATAAAAAGACCCGTCTGCTCTGATATGCGGGCTCCATAGATCAGCAACATCGTCAACTGCGTCAAGGTTTAGAGCATCTCCAACCGGAGGCCCCAAATCCGGCCCCCAAACTGTGACCGGCTAACCCCTAAAAACATGCTTCTACAACTATAACCCCCAAAAAATCCCCCCCAAAACCATTAGATCAAATGGTGGATAGTTCAAACATCATACGAATAAACATAGTTCAAACATACACAAACAAGTTCAAACATACACAAACATCGGACAAAGTTCATCGGACACACCGGAGCGGAGCGGAGGTCTCACATACCATGGAAGATCCGGCCGGCCTCCAATGCGCCACGTCGTTGCCTTTCGCGACAGCGACGGGCCCGGCGAACCCTGGCTTCACGTTCCAGCTCCCGGTTGTGAGCGGCGAAGGCTTCACGTTGAGCTTCCCGGTCATGAGCGGCAGCCTCCGCACGTTGAGCTTCGCGTTCTCGAGCGACGGTGTCAACACGGTTCCGTGCGTGAGTGGCGGTTTCTACACGTTCCCGTGCTTCGCGGTCCCTTTGCCGAGCACGGCGTGCCTGTCGAGCTTGGCTCTCCACTCGGCGGATCATGTCCCTCCTCTCCTCATCCGGCGTGTAGTCCACGAACGGGCTATCCTTTAGCGCTTCCCAACAATGGCCGAACTTCCACTCCGTCGTCTCCGGCTTCCCCCCAAGCGCGTTGTACAGTAGGACGGCATCGTCTATCTATGAAAATGAAATAGGTACTCCATAAATCGGTGCTAAATCATTTGAGAATTGGATCCAACATTGTAGAAAATTTGACAATAAAAACTTACGGAACCCATTTGGGCAAAGCATCCGGCGAACTTGTTCACTTCCGCCACTATGATGTGCCATCTTTGGCGTAGGGAGCCCTCATCGCGGACAAATTCTGAGTTTGCATTGAAAACTTGACCGATCCGGCCCCAAAACGTAGCACGGTGGAGTGTTCCGGTCACAGGATCCTCCGGGGTGGACAACCACGCATTGCACAGCAGCTTATCATCGCCGACGGTGTACGCCGGACCTCTAGGAATGACCTACGGAGTACATCGGACATCAAATTCCTAATCATTCTACTCCTATCTAAAATGTGAGCATTCCAACCGGAGGCGGAGGAGGAGATTGGGAGGCGAACCTGCGGAAGCACCGCCATTGCCAGGTTGGACGCGGCGGTTGCGGCGGAACTTCCAGCGGCGGCGTTGCACAGAGCCGCCGAAGACGGCGCGGCGGCATCCGGCCCGGGGCAGCTCCCAATCTCCTCCTCCGCCTCCTCCTCCGCCTCCGCGAACGCATGCCAGTACAGCTCGGTGGCGGCCGGCCATTGGGACGGAGAAGAGTGGAAATGGAGTGGAGTGGAAAGGGGATCGGAGGAGAGTGAAAGTTAGGGTTCCGACCGGGGTGGGGAATTTTCGGATATATGTGGGGTCATGTTGGGCTGCGTCCGACGTGGCGGCCTGTCCGGGCGCGTCCGGACGCCCACAAACCCTCCCCACATATGGGCTGGGTTTGGGTGTGCCGGACAGCCCGGATGTTTGGGGTGGCTTTGAGGGCCTCCTTTGGGTGGTGATTTTTAGCCCAAACCCTGTCCGGGCTGCCCGGACGTTTGGGGTGGGTTTGGGGCATCCGGTTGGAGATGCTCTTAGGTGGTTTAATATTTTTGGTTCTCTGATACTTGGTCCCGGCCGATTGTCCTCGATATTTACACAAAGTTATGTGCAGGTTGATGAGAAAGTATCTACTACTATTTTAAATAGCAATACGTATGTTACATGATATAATTCAGGATGTGAAGAGGAGGAAACATAAAGAAGATGTTGCAGTCAACAAGAAAGGAGGATCAATGGCAACTCAAGTAGAAGAAGGCAATTGCCATGGCAGCGAGCAGAAGGCAACTGGCGGCATTGGAGCTGGCTGCAGACGCGTCGTCAGCCCCTTCCGGCGTCGACTCTGGAGGGCTGCTCACGGAGACAGGCGGCAGCGGCGGGTCGATCACATCGCCGGGTTCCAGCACAGGTGCTGGCGGGAGAGCCGGAGGCAGCGCACCCTCGGGGACCATTTTTTCCAGAGCACCGGGTTGTGCAGCATTGATTGTGTAGCTCACGTTCTTGGACGGATCACCGCATGGGCTCTCTGCAGTTAATTCAGAGAAGAGACTAGTAAGTTATGGCTTTCACATAAGTTGCTGGGATTGGTGGAAGAAACTCTTCCGTGTAGCTGCAATCTGAAACTGTTCAATGTTCATAGTATCAGGCAGGTACTTACTGAAGTATGCAGCTGCAGTGGCAGGGAACTCTGTCACAATCCCATCGGCGACCAATGCCGAAGAATATGTAGCGATCTCGACCATAGGGTCAGCAAAGTAGTCGAACCCAAAGTTCATGAACTCATTCTTGAGCACACCGACATGCAGGGTGAGGTTTGCACTGTGAATTTTCTCCACCAAATCATTGTACCCTGTCAGGAAGAAGCCATTGACCCGAACGAGCGAACCGCGGCTCACCATCACTACATCTGCGAACTCCTTGATCTCATCAATTGAAGGCTTGGAAGCATCACTTATTACAGGGTCAATAACGAGAACCCGCTGAAACCTTGGGAACTTCTTGAACACTGAAAGCACTGAGGAGTCATCCGACTGGATGAAAACTTCTGCTGATTGCTCTCCTTGTCGTAGCTGGCATTGACCAGTGCACTGGAAACTGCATCTACCACGCCAAGACCTCTGGTTGCAAGGTATGGAGCATCCTGCTCTCAGCCAAGAATGATCAACTCAACAGATTAAATGAGATAACTAGAGGAAATAATAACTTCAGTGAAAAGGATGCTACCTCTATGTCGATCAGTATACCAGAGACGTTGCTAGTTTTGGCGAGGTCAAGAAATTGGGGCAAAGTCAACAATTTGCCAGCGTTCTTCGCTGCAGGATTTCTTTTCAGGCCTGCCTGAGCATATGGACCATGAAGGTCGGCTGACCAGATGAACAAAAAGCAAGATGTTAGTGCATGCACATATATGTATATATATATAACATTTTGAAAGAAAGAATATACGAAGAAGCAATTCAATCGTCCTTTACGTTTTAAGGTTTGGATCTCGCTCCATGAGAGATCAAACGAGTAAATGCCTGATTTATTCTGTATTTCACTGATAGTAACAACTTTTGTCATGAAAGTGGTTGCTGCCGTCGTGCCGGTACTGAGATCTGCAGAGCCCAGGCAAAAGGCCACACCGTCTTTTGACATCTGAACTGAGCAATCTATTATGTCCGCACCATCTCTCACCGCTTGTTGGTAGGCAAGGTCAGTGCAGCCTGGGAAGACACCACTTGCACCATTGTGCGTTATAATGAGAGGCCTCGTTCCACCTAATTGAATAGATAAATTAGTGGATTGTAGGATGATGATCAGTTAACAAAGTAAAAACTGCGACATCAAAAAAGAACATCTTACTTTCAATAGGAGGAAGAGCATTTCCCTTAGTATGTGCCAAGCACGCTGCAAAGATCCTCAAGATGTTATTAAGGAGAAAAAATAAAAGATGATAAATCATGTGTAATCAATAGGTCCCTATCGTGCGTTAAGTGACATTTAGCTTTTTATGGCAGACACAATTTGCCTACGGTAGTTGTGGCATTGCTACATATCAACCAAACATGCCCTTAGCTCTTCCAACATGGAATAGTTCTTAGTTCTTACCAATAGCTCCTGATGCAGTGGGTGTGAAGTCAGTTAGCACACCATCTACACTGAAATCTGGATTGTCTATGAACTGCAAGTATTCTGCGGAAGGATCAGAGCTGTAGTTGTAACTTGTAAATATATCATTGGCAAACCCTGCTGCGTACACTTCCAGCCCCAGGGCATGTGCATCTTTAACCAAACTGGTGGATGGCATCAAGTAATCCTCTTTGTTCACCGGCCAAATAAAATGCCTGGGGACCAGAATTCCTGATGCAAAAGGCTTGAGGATACTCAGATTTTTCATAATATCTCCATATGATTTTAGGATGTTAGGCTCGGTAGCATTTTCATAGAGAGACCGCAAAATTAGCTTAGTCTTGCCCTTAAGCTTTCCACCAATACTTTTCAAGAATGAAATATCTGGTGAGGATATGTAGGTGATAGGAAATTCTTTTGGTAGTGCTAATAGGTAATCTTCCACGCTTAATTTATGTTCCTTATAAAAACTATTATACTGCAAAAGAAAACATGAAATTGTATTAGATAGAAAACATGGTGCAATAAGGGAGCCCTTGGTGAATTTTTTAATATTAGTGAAATCTCATTTACCTCCACATTAACCCAAATATCACGTGGACGGAGTCCAGCCACATCATCAAGCATAAACATTCCCATGACACCATCGAATGTGCTTGGGCGAGAAATATAGTTTGAATCACTGAGGGAAGATCAAACAATGGGACAAGTCACTATTGTGAATCACTAAATGTTTCAGAAGCTAAATGCCAAGAGGAATTTTAAGGTACTCCCAATCTGACACGAGCCATTAGTTCTGTATGATCTAGTGGGGAATACATACTAGGTATGAGTCTATTAATGAACACATAAGGTTAATACGGACTTTTGCACCTCGTAGCAATGAGTAGAGGTGTGCAAAAACGGTTTGGCTGGAAACCCTTCTATACAAATTTTTGTGCCAACATTGTAGCAAAAACGGAAGGAAAATATGTTTTTTAAACACTGTTGATACTTTACAATTACAAATCATGATGGAGCATAGATAAAATATACAAAAAAAATTGCAGTTGTAAAGGATTGAAGAGTTTTGGGGGCATACCTGTGATGTTATTTAGCAGCTCGTCTACGGTGAAATCCGCAGCAAACCATCCATGAACATCTTCTTTACCCAATTTATATATTTTATCCCTCGTAGGGAAGACTTCCTTAATTGTTGTTGACTTGTCAAGCCTCAAGCCAGATCTGCAGATGCCCTTAGCATCACTGGACAATTGCAGATCACAGTGCAGAACGACATCAGGCAAGCTGGCTGCCATGGCAAACTGATACGCATATGCGCTTGATTCAGGAAATAAGCCAGAGAACCCTCCCCGAGCAATGACTCGAGGAGGACTGCCTGCAGGACAATGATAGGATGAGTAGCAGTATGACCGTGCAGCGACAAATCAAAATGCTTGATCGAGTGAAAGGACAACATTTTCCAATTGAAACTCGGAGCAAGAGAAGAAAAGGGTAAGATGTTTACCACCCAGGGTCTGCCATTTCTGTGCTGGATCATCTAGAGCAGCATTGGCTCCATGAAGGAGTATGAGGATCAAAAGTATGTGAGGATATCTGCCTCCCATTTAGCCAGGAGGAGCACCCTGCACCATTTATAACAATTTTCCTTTCAGCTCCAGAGAAGCAATCACAAGAACCATGAAAACAGCACATCTATATCTATGCATTAGAAGAATAATAAAGAAGAGAAACGCAGATCCTCCATTTCCTACTAAGAAACATACAAAAGGAGTGATCAAATGAAGAAGAAAAAACAGAACAGGTACGACGAAGGAACAAACAAATCAAGCTGCAAAGTTGCTTGGGGAGGGACACAATCTCTCACCAAACATGCAAAATCCAGGCTTCTGAAATCTAATCCAAAGCTACAAAAAACGCGATGTAACGGCGCTTGAGAGGAAAAAGGGATACCTCACACGAAACGACCGGAAATAAAAATGAGAGGAGGCGGTGATGTATCTCCAGCCTCACCCAGCCAAGGCCTGCAATTGTCCCTATTATGAGACTGTGGAGAGAGAGAAAAGAGAACGAAAAGGCTTCTAAAATTAGGGAGGGGGCAAACGACGGACACCTTTGAACATGCTTAATTTAGAGGATCCCAGCCTCAGCTCAGGAGTTTCTTGCATCGGCGAGGAAAAGCATAACTCCTCCCCTTGCCTTAAATTCAGGTAGTGCCACGGATGAAATGAGACACCATCCGTAACTGCTCTCTCGCTCGTAGTAACTCCTCCCCACGGGCGGGACGCCGCGTAGTGGCGTCAGGGAGAGGGATGTGTTGGTGTTTGTCCGGGCGGTAGCGCGCTGTAGAACGCGTAGGATGCAGGAGAGCATGCCGGCGCGGACGCGACGGAGAGGGCGCGTTCCGACTGACGGCGGTAAGGCGGGACACACCCCGCACGCGCCGGCGCGGGCAGTGGCGACGAGGAGCCGGCGTCGCCAGCCGCCATGGGCTTGACGGAGTGGATCGGGATTTGTGGGTGGACTAGTGTGCGTTCCGCCCAGGGTCGCTGACAGTGGTGGTCGATCGTTGCCCTCAATCAAAATTGTGGCGCTATCTGTGATACGGAGGGAGTGATTCAGAACCAGTTTCGTTGACAGGATCACAAAACCGACGGAATAAAAAGTTCGCAACAAGAAAAGGCGCAGAATGAGAGTGTGGCTGGAGATGCACATCTACCATGAACTCCAAAGGCCTAATGAAGCACAAGCCAGATATCATCACAGAAGAAACAGTAGCTAAGATTTATTGATTTTGCACTGCTTCATACATGACATGTTTGAAGCACAGGTTCTGATCTTCCATATTGGGGTTTCAGCTGTCCAACATTCGCTCATTTTCCAGCTTAAAGGATGTCCATTCAGATTCCGTTGAGAGTGATCACAATCTTGCGTGCGGAAGCTTGATCACGATGTTCACACAGCCATATACCCTGCAAAAGTAGGTTGAAGTGAGATTTGGCACTCCCAGAACAAAAATGTGTGATCCAGAACAAATATTTGTCCTTAGGTTCAGTTATTTTGCCAGGGTTTTGGCTGCTCTTGTTATTCTACTGAAACTAAGCTTGAATATCACATACAATGTGATGCATAGTCTTTAGAAAAAGGAGTTAAATCATAGCCAATATAAACTCCGATATAATATTCCTTTAAATTTCATAGCTCTTTAATCATTGTTTGGGAATTTCTAGGACTTCTTTAATCATTGTCTGGGAATTCATTATAAACCTTCTGGTCATGTTCTTGACATATCTAAGAATATAGAGTATTAAGGATTGCAAGGAGACAACAAAACCGGTCATGATGATATAGTAATGAGTAAAGACTAAAATGACCAAATGGTACAAGGAAATCCATTGCTGAAGAGATTTTTTTCTTACCTGCCAAGTGCCCATATTGAGATGTCCGTCAGTTATAGGAATTCTGAAAAGATGTAGAGCAAGAAACCAACGTATTACATTTAGACGAAGTAGAAAAAATAAAAGGAAGGAAGGGAACACATACGTCAGAGCACAACCAAACATCGATGATTTAATATGTGCTGGCATGTCATCTGGTCCTGGAATTAGAACTGGATTTTATGATCTGATCATCCAAATGTAATAGAGAGACTAATACAGTCTCCACAAAGAAATAACCTCATGGCACTATAATTTTAATGGCAGCATAGTCTACTAGTTTAGCTCAAACCCAGCAAAAATACCAATAGTAAACACTTAACTAACCTTCTAGAGTATGTTTCCAAGGAGCAGATCGGCCCTGGCAATGATAAAAACACAATGAAGCAACACTTAAAGAGTCACTCTTTTGAACAAGACAAGAAAATTTAAGAGCACAGACCTCTGGGACAATTCTGTTAAGGAAAGTTTCGGTGTCTGCCTGTACATCGGAGTCATAGTTCTCATTGATGGTCAGGGAAGCGCTTGTGTGCTGCACTGCAGAATGAAGGAATGTCACTACTACCAAAATACCTGGTTATCAGCTTCTCATTATGCATATAATAGAAAGAACTACCTCGTATGATTTTACATGCCTAATTAGTGATAATTTGATGTTTACTTTCATGCCTAGTGCCTAGAGTAAAGTTCCATTCCTGATTTCTTGCTCCAGTGCTGACTTTTATTTTTATTATGGTGCCCCATTTTCCTATGGTGCTATTAGATTGATA
This sequence comes from Poa pratensis, assembly GCA_947311845.1. Classification (NCBI taxonomy): domain Eukaryota; kingdom Viridiplantae; phylum Streptophyta; class Magnoliopsida; order Poales; family Poaceae; genus Poa; species Poa pratensis. The sequence continues at coordinate 21,722,257 of CAMZMU010000062.1, forward strand.
CTGAAGTTCCATGTGGCTATTAAAAAGTTGAAGGATGCCAAATCGCGACAAGTTACATAAAAGCTCAACTTGTTAAATATGCAAGATATCACACACAGATTATACTCTGTTTTCCCACATCAGACCAAAACAAGAAATCTTGTTACCGCTACACACACATAGATATTGCCCTACTTTGCACACACACACACACTTTTTCCAGCATAATAGTTCAGAAAACTTCCCTAAATATCCACAAATAGATAAAAACAGCACTGAAGAATCTGAATAAACAGGAACAACTCCTGCCAAATACATGTATCACTAAAGGCGTACTAAAAAAGCTTCTAGTCATGCTATACTAGTGATAGTTTTATTAATGTTGTAACTACTATTAAACCTTGCGGCTAGTAAATTTTGACCAAGCAATTGAGGCCCAATTCAAGCTAAGTTCCTCAATTTCTATTTTTTCTATTTAAGAGAAGCCTCGGTTTCTACTAAGAAAACTGCCTAGAACTATCCGGAATTATCTAAGCAAGAACAGGGAACAGATCACTGATTCTACAGGGTGTATCTATATTCTATACATACAGAACAGATGCGCCAAGCCGCACTTGAACCCGGAGAGGTCGCCCTCAATCTCCCTCAGAATCTGCAACACTCCACATAACAACAACGGAATCGCTATCAGAAAAAGCTGAAGCCCGGAATTGTTCGGCCGAGGCGCCGGGTGAGGCGCGGCTCGGGTGAGATTGAGCGAGGGGAATAAACCTTGGGTGTGATGAGGTGGCAGCCGCGGCGCTGGGCAGGGATGACGACGGTCTTCTGGGCCCACTTCGCGGCCATGGAGCAGGGCGAGGGCGGCGAGCAGCGCGCGGCGGCGGCGATAGGTGCGAGCTTTCCGCAGGCTGACACGAGGCACGGGGAGCAGCAAGCGGTAGGGCGTCGTGCGTGTCCGGGAGGGGATCGTTCGTTCCCTACTTCGGCTGACGTCTACAGCTGAACGGCTGAACCACTTCCAATTCCAAATGAGGTGTTTTGGGCAGTATTTTCTATCTTAAAACCAGGATTTTACTTCATGAAAATATACCAAGTATTCAAAATAGATGATAGATGGAATTTTATTTTAAACACGATTTCGAAACATTTAGCAGTCCACTGCTCTAAAAGAAGTGTTTGAATCACTACATCGAAATTGGATCCACTTTCGTATGCTATAACAATATTTTGTAGCTAGATTTATTTCTCTAGATTTAACACTATACCCATTTATTTTTACAATAATAAGAACTGAAATTTATGCAGCCTATAAAATTTGGTACAAAGTCTTACGTATTTAAGATAAATAATACTAGTTAACGGAAATAGAGAGAAAGTATTGGTTCTTCGAAATGGTGCTCATGATAAGGGCGTAAAAACGTAGTATTGAGATATTAGGTTAAGTGGGTTCATACAGTATTTTTGGGCCTCTTTGGTTCAAAGGATTTTCCAAGGAACTGTTTAGGATTTCCACAAAAGGAATTTTCCGATAAAATCCATTTAGTTTAAATGAGTTGAATCCTCCAAAAATCTCTACAAATTACTTTCCTACACCATGAAACTATAGAATTTCTAGCAAGAGGCGAGTCCTCTTGAATAAAACGTATATTTCAGGGCCTATTTGATTCAAACGATTTTCGTAGGAATTCTGTAGGGTTGACTTCCTTAGGATTTATTACTATGTTAGTTGTTTCATTCGTAGGATTGAATCCCATATGATTTTTTTCTTAGGATTCATTTGTACTACGTTTTAAAGAAATTCTAACATCCACTCAAAACAAGAATCCTCTTCTTTCGTATGTGGGAATCAAACAAAATTGGCTACACTAAAATCATGTAGGATAGGAATGGACATGTCATTACAATCTTGTGTATTTCCTATTCCTGCATTTTTCCTACACTACAAATTAAACAAGCCCTACATCATATTCCTACAGTACTCATATTAACATTTTTCTCAAATCTTGGGAACCAAAGAGGCCTTAAAACACAAGAATTTTGCAACATGTGTCTTTGGACCGTGCACAAGATTTGAACACAAAGTTTTGGAGGACTGGTGAAAGAAAGTAGAGAGATAGAGAGAAATGAGGTTTGAGATCATGTTGAGAATCGTTTGGAATGGATTCTATAGGAATATGGTTGCCCCAATCCTATGATCCAAAAGGATCTCATAGGAAAAATTCCTTGTGATCCAAATCTTAAAAAAAATCTACAATGCAAAGAGGCCCTAACTAGTGATCTAGAGCCCATGGAAGTCAGGGGGCAATCCCCCCCCCCCCCCCCCCCCCCCCCCCCCCCTACCACACACACACCAGTCCAAGAATTTTTTTGGACTACAAGGATTTCAAGTCCTTGGTCCTCTTCTCTAACTCGTTGAACGCTGCGTGTGACCTGTTCTTCTGAGTCTGCTCTTTCGCATGCTGAACCACAACAACATGGATCACCAACAGGAGTGTGTTGATCCCTCGCGAAGCCGCCTTGTTGGGGATGCGTTCGATGGCGCTAGCTGTAATTCCTCGCACGTGCTGTAGATATTGGAGCTATGCATGTTTTTCACTATTGCGCTCGGTTGCATTGGGACAACGAGAGGCGAAGCCAGCTGTTCAACTAGTAGATGGACGGTCTCGCTTGGTTGGTGGTATTCCAACCAAAACGGGAAAACTTTCTCATGGACCATCACATGTCCTATTTTTTCAGCGGGAGCAGCGGAAATATCAACCGATGTATTTAGAGAATGTTGTCGTCGTAGACGCATGATTGATCTACCGAGAAACAAGCAATCACAACACGATGACGACACCGAGATTTGCTAACGCAGTTCGGCGAACTCGCCTACATCTGCGGGGCATGATAACTTGATAGCAACAGGATCAATCATGCGCCAACGACGACAACAGAGAACATACATGGCACCTAAGCAAAACAAAAATTATGATGACGGCTAATTAATGACGAGGAGAAAAACTAATAGAGTAACATAGCTAGTTACACAAAAATTGTGTGCCTTATAACTTGAAACGGAGGGAGTACTGCTTAATAGCTGGTAATACGAAACCGGCAGAGTAAGGTTTTATCTTTGAAGTGGATGAATACCCCAATTGGTCCTATACATATGACCTGCGAATGACTTGCAGAAATTTTGCTTCATTAGATGTTTAAACGGGCTGGATGCTCTGTTCGTAGAAATTGCTCCGGCCCAGGCCTACCAAATGGTCCGGCCGGTCAGGAAAATGCTGACGTAAAATAACAAAACCAGAGGGTGTTCGGCGTAAAACTTCCTCGGGAAAGGTAGTTGTCCAACCGTGCCGCACGTTGCGTGCCCTGCTGGGCACGGCCCGCGAGCGGCACGCACGCGAGCGGCACGGTTGCATTCGTGTCGTGCCGTGCCGGCACACAGGCTGCGTCCTGAGCTCGGGCACGAGCACGCCGGCACGCGACGGGCACGGTGGCCGGCACGGCACGGTCGGCCCACTAGGCGCGGGGGCGGCTCCATCGACGGCGTGACTCCGGCGAACGCGCGGCTCCGTCGAACGTGCCAGCGTGTCGAGCTTGGTGCTGGGAGCGGCTCCAGGTGCCGACAGTCAGCACGGGCGGCAGAGCGGAGCGACCATGGAGAGGAGGATGTGCGGCAGAGGACGGGCGACAGAAGAGGCCCGTGGAAACTGGAGAGGAGGGTGGTCGGCGGTGATCCGCGGCACTGGGTGGCGCTGGTTGACGCCGTGGGACGGGGCAGTGCGGTAGCAGCGGGGGGCGTGTGCGCGATGCCGCGTTGGTCAACGATGGCACGATTAGGGCACGGTACTAATCGTGCCGTGCCAGGCCGGCACGCGTGCTTCAGATGGAGCTTGGGCATGAGCACGCTCGGGCCACGGGCCTGGCACGGCACGATTAGTTCGTGCCGGGCCGTGTTTGGGCCGGGCCAAAAATCCCGTGCCTCGTGCCAACCCGTTTAGAACGGCCCGTTTGGCCAGCTATACGGAAAGGACAACGGCGAGCACGGCTGCTGCACAACGGGAGAGCAGAGCAGCATCGCAATCACCAAAATGCAGTCGCTCCTGCTCCCATCGCGGCTGCCGCCGCCGCCGCTGCTCCGGCGAGGGGCCCTTTCACCGGCTGCATCCCTCTTCGTTCCTCCCCTCCACGGCGCTACCCTTCCTACTGGTCGCCTCTGCTGCGGGGGCGGCGAAGGCGCTCCGCGGCGGCTCACGGTGGCGGCGGCGTCGTCCTCGTCGGGCCCTCTCTACCCGACGCCTCCGCCCACCGAGCAGACAATTGAGAAGGCCAAGCTCGAGCAGGTGCTTCGCTAATTTCATCTCCTTTGATCTGTTGGCGTCTGGTACTGATTGGTCCGTGCGAGTAGGGTTCTTATCTCGAGAGGATTATGTCTGGAAATCTATTTGAGAATTTTAGGTTTAGGTAACTTAGGTCGCACACAAAACGTATGCGCTGTTGGATTATGTGATGGTTGCTTGTCTTAGGAAAGACACTCGGGTATGCTGATGTTTAGGGTTTAGGGGATTAAGTGATTCAAATCTGATACCTCTAATTTAGGGGAAACCCTGTTTGGATATTTTTCAATAAACCGCTCTTCTCTCTGAGAATTTCATGGTGTGTCTGCTGGTTTCGTTATGCTGTGATACTTGATAGGCACAAAATTGTATGTTGGTGATTTTGCTAGTGTGCTTAATGACTGTTAAACTGGTCTTATCAGGTCTGGCTCTTGTCAATAGAACCCATCTTCTCACCAACCATTTCATGGTGTGCCTGCTGGTTTCGTTTTATGTGATTGTTGATAGCCATAAAATTGTTTGTTGGTGATTTTGCTAGTGTGGCCTCTTCACCGCCTTCTGGTTCGACCTATGGAATGACAATGAACCTCTTGCCTTACGTTTCCGTGCCCTCTTTTCTCACTCAAGCCGTCCGAACATCTCGGTTGCTACAGCCCTGTCCTCAAATCCTATCACTCATCATCTTCAACCGTGCCTAACATCCTTAACGACCATTGAATTTGCAATGTTGTCTTCCGCTTTAGACTTGGTGAATCTGAATATGCAGGCAACTGACATCCGCTCACCGGCAACGCCACCACAAGCTTAGCCTAGACAGCAGCCTTTAAGAACAGGAGAAAAGACCCATTCTCTGCCATCTAGAACAACTATGCCAAGAAACGCTGTAAAAAATTCCCGTGGCTTGCTCACCGGCAACGTCTGTTCACAAATGACTGCCGTTTCAGAAGAGGAATTCAGGCTCAGAGGATGGCCCTTTTCGCCATCAGCCTGAATCCAACATTCACATGCTGCTGCACTGCGGTTCTATCCTGTCTATTTGGACTGCGCTTTCCTCCCTAAACAGCGACGTGCTAACTTGATCTTCCGTAATTGAACTATGGGACCTTTGTCACGCAGGGCCAGGTCGGCAAAATCCGGGGCCCTGTGCGAAAATCTGAAACGGGCCGTATCTCGTACGCAAATTTAGACTAATAAATAATTTTGATGTATATCACATAATATTTTACGCACAAGAATTGAATATATTGATGATCATACTTATTTAAATCGAAGTTGCATAACATTTATTTGAACATCTTCATTATTTTTGTGTTCTTTTCAGTGGAATGGTCAATGATATCCTCATAATCAATCTTTTCAACACTTCGCTCTAAAGTGCCATTGTGCCAAATCGTTGAGTTTTTATTATGTCATTGTAGTAAGCATATAGGACTTCAATGGCTTCAACTTAGAAAAGTTTCGTTCCGCTAATGCAACCGTCACGAGAATGATCAGTAAAACTTTATATGAAATATTTGCATTGTGAAAACAATCATGCCACTTTATAAACTTCAAAATTTCAACAGGCCTAATGTTTTCTTTTGGCATGAATTTTTGAAGAAACTTCAGCTCAACGAATATATCACACCAAAGAGAATTATCAACATCCACACCAGGTGAATTATTGAAACCGGACTGATGTTTAAACACAAGATACAAAAAATAAATAAAATAAAACTGAAGGTGGATGTAATCAGAAATTAGAAGTGTGGAACTGGGAACAAAAGGTTAACCGGATTGTACCTGTTTTGCGAAGATGAACTGCCACTCCCATCGTCGGTGTTGTGGCCTGTGGCTATGGATCGATAGTTTTGAAATCTTTTTTTTTTGGAATCAGCTATGGATCGATAGTTGGATACGCTCCAAGTACAGCCAGAAGGCCTTGTTGATCGATCAAGGATGCATGCTCGGTTGGCTGCTTCCTGCGTGCGTCGACGGATCCTGGCCACCGAGGAATCGAGCGCGGTCAGAGTTCGATACGACTTCGTTTCGTCTTCCGTCCACGAGCGCACGCGCGGATCGATAGGATGGACGCGCCACGAGCCACCAGCGGCCTGGAAGCAGCGCAGCGCGTGATTCGGCCCAGCGTCCACGATACAGCCCAAATTCCTTACAGATGCTATACAAGCATATATAAGCATACACGAAAATTCGTGGGCCCTGTGCCATTGGCACAGTTGGAACCACACTGGGCCCGGCCCTGTTGTCACGGACAAAGTTCGGTCCACTGTCTTGATCGCTATTATTACGAACAAATGGAAACGACGGAACTGTATGATTTTTCAATCACAAGAGGAGGATCTCAGAGTGATCCTGTGCCGAAGTTCCGAAGATATTCTGTCTTGGCCAAACCATGTCTATCTCAACCTAAGAAGAATCTTCTGATTGATTGGGGGATCATGATATCCCAATTTGGCTTAGATAATGTAACTGGTTCTGTTGTATAATTTTTTCCTTTTACTTCCACCCCCACCTCTCCTTGTACAATCTCATTTTCTTCACAAAAATGAACATTTGTGCATGCTAGCTTTTGCCCGCCGTAGTACCCTTCGGAAAAAGTTTTGCTAGTGTGCTTATTGACATGTAAACTTACATCATCCTGTACGTCACATTTGTAGCCTTATGATTGAAAACATGTGTGAAGCATAATGTTTCGTATCCTTTGGTTAAACTCTCTTATCCAGAAAAAGGGACACATTATGTTTGAATTTTTATGACATTTTCTCGCAGTTCATACTTTTGAAGAACAGAGCATAGTTTCTAATATCTGAAGCTACATTGTAATACTGTTCTTCTCCAGCTGCTATGTGTTATACTAAGTATTTTTTTATGAAACATGTGATCGTCTTAGTGCAGATGCTGTTTAACCTGAATAATGTTGTTCGTTTTGAAAGTAGGTTGTTTCTTCACATCTTTAAACTTAATACTGCATCTCTCTTGATTCTCTCTTAGTACAAGTTTAAGCCATGTATCATGACTGATGATGACCTATCTTCATTCCTTTTCAATGGATTAAATGGACAGGTTATCAAGAGACTAGAGAAAACAGCAAGGTATTTCAAGAATTTGGGTTCTCTAGGGTTCTGGTCCCAGGCCGTGTGCACATTTGTGTCTGCTGGAATTTTGTCGTTCTCTACGGTTGTTACTGGAAGGTGGCATCACCCTTTACATTCTATGCAACTGCTGCTGGTATTGTCGCGGCCTTTATTTCAGTCTTCTGGTCATTTGGTTACATCCGTCTTTCTGAAAGACTTCGGAAAACAGCAAGTGCACCCGCAAAGGTACTTTTTCTTGACCATACCACCCATTTTTACATTGTTACCCGCAAAAGAAAATGAGTTGTTTTCATACTAGGGAACCAAATTGCCGCTCCTTCCCCGCTGCCTGTGACTCATCTTGTTACCTATGTGTCTGTGTATCATCTGACAGTTTTTTCTTCGCACTTATGGTAGGGCATAGATTACTGGCTTCTGCATTTGATCTTGCAGTTTTATGTTATTTCATTATGCATGACAAGATATACTTCAGATATCATTTGCTATCGAATCAGAATATAAAACTGTGGAATGCTTTTGCAGGCTCCTCCACGTGCTGATGTGATTAAAAGTCTGAAAAATGGCATTGTGCTCAACATTCTTGGGATGGGTGCCGCTGTTCTCGGCATGCAAGCAACTGTTGGTGGTTTGGTAGCCAAAGCTCTTACGACCTCTGCAGTCCCCTATTATCAGGCAACTGCCCCTGGCCAAAGTCCTGTTTTAGCTCTAGATGTGTTCCTGGTTCAGGTAATTCATTGCTCGTTCATCATGTTCATATTTCTGAATTCATTAATTAGATTGTTCCAAGTATTATGTAGTTAAACGTCACACTACAATAAAGATCATAGGCTGTTGAGGTTTGATATAAAATCAATAAGATCACAACCATTAATCCTGATTGTAATTGCAAGTTTTCATAAGCCAATGGGAAGTGAGGTACATGATTCTCTACGTTATCATCTGCTTCCATTCATTTCTCTATGTCCAAATCTGTAATGTAGTAGTGTCGGGTTGTCTGAAATTTTTATAGTGTAAAGAAGGCGCTCTCCCATCTAGGAATAAAACCAAAGGTATTAAGATTCAGTTTCGTAACGCCCAATCCGAAATATGATTAGTGTTAAAACTTTGAACGCTCCAACTTTTCCTGTAAAATCACGTAATAAGCAGTATCAGAGACTAAGTTGTAGAGTTTACAATACAGTTGACAACTGGACATCCATTAGTTTAGTTTGATGGGTGGAATTCCATGATTCCCTACTCCCTAATTAGCCAGTGTACAATATTTTCTCTTTCCAGTATGTTCTTTTTTAGTATAAAAGTTTACAAGAGCTAACTTGAATAGCCAAATGTAAAGCGAAAAACTTCTTAAGTATTGGCTATTGAGTGAAATCTCCATTTGTAGGACAACGCAAACTAGTTAGTTTATTTGAGAACATTCACGATAAAGGATCTAACAGTCTCCCATCGTCCTCACAATGCGCAGGCTTCAGCGAACGTCATCCTGTCACATTTCCTTGGGCTGGCAAGCTCCCTGGAGCTGCTCCGTTCAGTGTCGATCCCTCCGACCGAAGCTGCTCCAGCATGAGGCGATGGACGCTGCGTTTCTTCAACGTGCTGCATATCCCCTTTTTCGTTTTGCTTGCCGTGCATAGGAATTGATAGATTCGCTTGTTGCGCTTGACTGTATGTTTTCATCTGTGGCGGTCTTGAATCGGCATTTTGGGCTGGTAATTCCGTGCTTTGGTAATTGGATCGGAGCGTAGCGTAGCTCTTTTTTTTGAAACAAACCCAGATCTATTAACAGAAATCACCGGTACAGAGAACCCTGAAGGATAGAAAAAAATACAACACAACGCAGGGAGAAGACGGACGCCACCGCCGACCACACGCAACGAAGGCACACCACCGCCGTCATCGCTCCAGGGAGCCTCAAGAGGAAGCAGTTGAAGACCTTCGAGAAAGGGGCACCACCGGCCCTACGTGCTGCAGAAGAAGCCGCCGTCTTCAACTCCGACACCGGCGAGACGTCGCAAGATCCAAGTCCGCCTCCTGTACACCAGTCACGAACCAAAAGCCGACGAGGGAGGAAACGCCGGCAGAAAACGGCAGCAGCCAGCCGCCGCCGTCGAAGATGACGCCGGGAACGAAGGGGAGCTGCAGCCGAGCAAAAGGACGACGAAGGCCTCCCCGCCTCGACCCCGTCGCCCACACACCACCCACGCACCCTATCTACAACACTGGAACGCAGATCCGGGGATTCTCCGTCCTCCCGCCGCCGGAGCGGCTGCCGAAGGGTGGGAAATCCCACGGATGCGCCGGCGATCACTGGCGGATCCGAGGTTTCCCTCAAGAACAGCTCTGGAACAGTAGAGAGGAGAGGGGATGGATAAGTTCCAGAAATAGCGAGACTGGTAGCTAGCGTAGCGTAGCTCTTGGTGAGCAGCAACTCTGCTTGAGGATCTTCAAAGCCTTCTGGGGGAACAGCCAGCTGCAAAGCCTTTGCTCCCCGTCTCCCCTGCTATAAATATCGCCAACGGTGAACTGTATGCGCTAGTGACTAGTGAGTAGTCACTACTACTACGAGGACGACTTTGGTACTAATGCCTGCTCCCACAACACCAATGCTCGATTCGAATGGTTCGTGTCGTACATTACATCAGTACCCAAACCGCTCGCCGATGTCGTTTTGGCTCCTGCCTCCCATCATTATGGTTAGCCTGAGTTTTTTTTCCAAGCGTTCAGATTCGACGTCTTGAGTCTTGACCCACATGGCCACATGGATCATTTGGAGCGTGAGAATTTTGGGCAGATTACAGGATTACAAAACATAGAGCCAGGAAAAACTCCGGAATCTAAAAAAGTGTTGCACGTGTAGGAATACAAAAAAGAGGGAAACTAACTAAATGGTCACTGTCATTTGGACGGAACGTAGAAAAACACTGGATAACTGTGGGTGGACCCAGAATGTTTTCGAAGTGGGGGCATTTCTTACATATATCTGAAATTTTAAGTCTATTTCTGTGAAAATATCAACGATTTCCTTAGAACTTTTCAAATTTGAGTCGGGGCCTAGGCCCCCACAAGGCTCCACTTGGGTCCGCCCCTATAATTGTCCCGCTCACACCAATGAGACTACAAAATATGTTGAGTCGATGTTGAAATTTAATTGAGTTGTAGGAATGCAATTCATAAAATGTTTCTAGGTGTCATTCCGTTGATCCAAGAGGTTTCCTTAGGGAACATCCTATGGATTGAAATCCTCCAAATTTCTTGTGAAATGCCTTTCAGGGGCAAAGATTTGTTTAAGTTTATTGTAGCATGATTTTGAAAGAGCTCCGATTGGTGTTGGGTCCCAAGCTGGCCTGCCGATCTACCAAATTTGCAATGTTTTTCAAAGGTAGACCGACAGCGGAGAGGTGAAACATGGCTGCCAAATATCTCCATCACCGGTCCCCATCATCTCATTCCTGCACCGAGATGACAGCCTCAGGCGGAGCAGAAATTAACATTTCGGTTGAGTTCTCTCCTTTCCATTTCAAGTTTTCAACCTTCCGAACTTCAGCACTGCTCTGTTTTTCAGAGCAGCCGAAGAATAAAACAAACTCCAAACGCGAAACAGAGGATCAGAAAACGACTACTACTAGTACTACACAAGATCTACTAGCGGTGGTGCGATGCGGCGCCGCGTTCGCGGTGACTCCGCGCGGCGGCGGATGATGAGATTCATCGATCGATCTTCTTTACTGGCGGGTCACGACGGCAAACCCTCTCCGCGGCGGCGCGCATGACGCCCTCGACGAGCTGCGGGATGCACGCCTCGCCCACGGCGCCGGCGCCGCACCCGGCCGGGATCCCCACGCCGGACATGTACTTGCGCACCTCCGCGCGGATCATCTCCTGCATGGCCGCGACCATACCGCCGCTGAGAGGGCACGGCTGGATCGCCGGCGGCAGAGACGGCGAGCGTGGGGAAGAGGACGAGGAGAGCTCTTGGAAGTGGCTCCGGGCGCTGTCGTGATGGAACCCGTGGTCCAGTCCGGGAAGCGAGAGGGAGAGTGAAGTGACCAGATCCTCGTCTTGCCGTGAAGGCACGTCCGCGCAGATCGCGTCGAACCCGCCGGGGCGCGGCACCGGCCGGAACACCTGCCCGCTGCCGTGGCTGAGCTCGCTGCGATCCGATCCGGTGGGGCTCTCGGGTCCGGGGCTCGCGATGCGCTTGCACGGCCGCTCGAACACCTCGTCACAAGCCGCCTCCTCCCACCCCGCGCCGCCGCCGGTCGCCGTGGTGGCGGTGGCGAGCTTGCGCTTGAGCGAGGAGTTCCAGTGGTTCTTCACGGCGTTGTCGGTGCGCCCCGGCAGCAGGCGCGCGATGGCGGCCCACCGGTTCCCCAGCCGCGCGTGCGCGCGCAGGATGGCGGCGTCCTCCTCCGCCGTGAAGGGGCGGCGCTCCACCTGCGGCGACAGCTGGTTGCACCACCGCAGGCGGCACGACTTGCCCGACCTCCCCGGGATGCCCCTCCCGATCGCGGTCCAGTTCCGCGCGCCGTGCCGCTCCACCAGCCGCCGCAGCGCCTCGTCCTCCTCCGGGCTCCACGGCCCTTTATCCTGTCGCACTCCGCCTCCGCTCCCATCGGCGCCGCCAACAACACCGGATTGCTCCGACGACCGTGGGTGTGTGTATGTGATTATGCTGATTAGTGGTTGGAGTAGTGGTGATTAGGACGTGTGGATGTGGATGGCGAGAGGAAGGGGACGACGAGGCGGGAGGTTATATAGGCCGGGCCGGTAGCTGGTCACCGGGATACAGCTGGCGAGGTGGCCACCTCCTGTGTCGTTTTCGTCTTCTGAATGACAGGTGGGGTCGCTGGTGCGTCGGTCCCACTTGCCAGTGAGACAAACCGGGTCGACGAGCGCGTGATGGAGGCCGTTGGTTTGGGTTGTTAATCAATCAATCAATCCGCTGGCGGTCCGGTCCCCGGAGCCGCGGGTGGTTTGAATTTTGAAATTGTTTGTTCGTTTCCGTACCGTCAAACCCCAGACAATAAAGGGCGTTAAAAACTGGGGAAATTAGCTGGCCTGCTCGCAGAACGGGGCTCACGTACCAGAACCGGCCGTTCTGATGATGCCGTGTTCAGATACGGCGGTCTTCTCCACCAGCTCCGGTCTAGCACGAGCTTCTTCTTCCCCGGGCAACGTGTCCCAAAATAATACTCGTGGGAGCTGTGTAGTTCAATTTTCACCTTAAGTTTTGTGTGTGCATATTTTCTGTTGGAAAAAAGTAAAAAAATAAATCTTGAAATTGTAGATGAATATAAATTCACGAGCCCCCCTCTTCACCGGCCAACGTGTCCAATAATAATCCTAGGAGTACGTCGTATATTTTCTGTTAGACTATATGTCACGGCACGTGACATATCTCTTAACCAACTAAATTGAGGAGAATCGATTATTGTGATCTCCCATTTTATGGTTAGGGTTTGTAAATCTGTCTATATATTGACTAGCAATACAACGACCCATGTGTGGTCTATTGTCTTACATGGTATCAGCCAAAAAATCCTAAACCCTACCCCTGCTTCCGCCGCCCCTCCTCTCCCCTAAACCCTAACCGCCTCTCTCACCATAGCCGGCCGCCGCCGCCGCCCCTCAACTCCCTCTACCTCTGCCATGGCACCCTCAGCCGAGCCCCATCCCAACGCCCATCTGTGGGCGCAGGCCACCGCCATCACCCACGTTCGTTCGCTGGTTCCGATCGTCCTCGACCTCAAGGTTCCCTCCTTTCCCAAGTGGCGCACTTTCTTCACCATCGCCGTCACCACCTACGCGCTCGAGGATCACCTCACCACCGCCACCCCGCCGACCGACGCCACCTGGCTCCGCCTCGACGCCACTGTGCTCCGTTGGCTCTACGGCTCCATGGCGATGGACATCGTCGATCTTGTCATGGTGGACAACGCCACCGCCTTCACGGTCTGGACAGCCGTCACCGCGCTCTTCAACGACAACAAGAAGACCCGTGAGATTTATCTCTCCGAGGAATTCAGGAACATCCGGCAGGAGAGCCGCTCCATCAACGACTACCTCCAACTCCAGAAGACGGCTGCCGATGCGCTCGCCGAGGTCGGGGCGCCCGTGTCCGACTCGGATCTCGTCACCAACGTGATCAAGGGGCTCCACGAGGACTTCGACGGCATTGCCGATCTCGCCCCCACATCAAGCCCTTCCCGAGCTTCCTGGAGTTCCGCAGCATGCTGCTGCTACAAGAGCTGAAGGTGAACCGGCGCGCCGCATCGTCCTCTACCTCCGCCTCGGCCTTCGTCGCCGCCAAACCCGGCCCTGCCCCCCCCCCCCCCCCCCCGCCACCCCTACCGCCGGCCACGCCGGTGGTCCTTCTGGCTCCAACAGCGCCCAGCCGTGGCGCTCTCCACCTAACCCCCATGCTGGTCCCGGCTACGGCCGGTACAAGGGCAAGAAGCCCCATGGCGGCTACGGCCCAAGAACCCCGTCCGGGTGGCGCTGCTCCTATGCCCACCCCGTTCAACCCATGGACCGGGGCCATCCAGATGTGGCCCATGCAGCCGCACGGCGCGGGAGGCAGCATCCTCGGCGCTGGACCTCGCCCTCGCCCACACGCCTACATGGCCGCAGCTCCGCCGGCCTCCTTCTACAACGCCCACGGTGGCGTTCCCCACGGCCAGGCCTACTTCGGCGCTCCCTACGGCGTCGCCTCCTCCCCTGCACCGTCGGCATCGGCGCAGACCTGGGATCCCACCGCCCTCGCCCAGCACTTCAGCACCATGACGATGCAGCCGCCCACCCCGGAGTGGGTCATGGACAGCGGCGCCACCGCTCACCTCTCCAACAACACCGGTATCCTCTCCTCTCTATCTCCCCATCCTCCTTATCATCATGTCACTGTCGGAGACGGTTCCTCCGTTCCCGTCTCCGCGTCCGGGCATGCCTCTGTCCCTTCTTTTTTTCCAATCGCCCTCTTCATCTTAATCATGTCCTTGTTACACCTCGCATCATTAAAAATCTTGTCTCTGTGCGTCAATTCACCACTGATAATAACTGTTCGTTAATTTTGACCCGTTTGGTTTCTCTGTGAAGGACCTCATTACCCGGCGTGAGCTTCTTCGGTGCAATAGTACGGGGGAGCTCTATTCTTTTTAGCCATCGGCGCCTCGAGTTTTCACCACCACCACCCCCACTCCTGATGTTTGGCATCGTCGTCTAGGTCACCCCGGTCATGACGCTTATCGTCGTCTTTCGCAACATATTTCGTTACCTTGTAATACAAATCATAGCACTCTTTGTCATGCTTGTCAGCTTGGTCGTCATGTACGTTTACCGTTTTCTTCTCCACTAGCAAAAGTACCCGCCCCTTTGAGTTAATACATTGCGATCTTTGGACATCTCCGGTTTTAAGTAATTCTGGTTACAAATATTTTCTCGTTATTCTTGATGATTTCACTCATTATTTATGGACTGTCCCTCTACGCCAAAAATCCGACGCTTACGCCTCACTCGCCTCCTTTCGCGCCTTTGCCCAAACCCAATTCAACCTAGCTCTCGCGGCCATCCAGATGGATAATGGCCGTGAGTTCGACAACGCCAAACTCCATTCCCTCGCCGCCGCACACGGCATACATATACGATTCTCATGCCCATACACCTCCCAACAGAACGGTAAAGCCGAGCGTATCATCCGCACTGTCAATGACATTGTGCGTCCCCTCCTATTCCAAGCTAGTTTACCTCCTCCTTTTTGGGTAGAAGCCCTCCACCACGCCACCTACGTTCTGAATCGCCTCCCCACAAAAACCATTAGCGCACCCTTTCCCTATTTTGCTCTTCACAACACCCACCCAGATTACTCCTCTCTCCGCGTTTTCGGTTGTCTATGCTATCCTAATACCGCCGCCACCATGCCACATAAACTTGCACCCCGGTCCAGCGCATGTATGTTTCTCGGTCACTCCCCTCACCACAAGGGCTATCGTTGCATGGACCTCACCACCAACCGCATGATCATCTCTCGCCACGTCGTTTTCGATGAGTCAACCTTTCCATTCGCCTCCACGCAGCCTCTGCCCGCTGCCACTTATGAGTTCCTCGACCATGACATCCTCCCACTAGTCGTACCACCGGTCGTGCAGCCCGCCACACCGGCTCCCTCCCCTCCACCGTCGCCGGCTCCCTCCCCTCCGCCGTCGCCGCCTCCTCGCGTGCATCGCACGCGTAGCACCTCCGGCATTCACGTTCCACCCCGTGAGCGGCTTAACCTGCATGTTTCTGTCAACAGGTATTCACCGGTTCCCACATCCGCTCGTGCTGCCCTCAAGGACCCTAACTGGCTCGAGGCTATGACAGCGGAGTACCGCGCACTCCTCGGCAACGACACTTGGGAGCTCGTTCCTCCCCCTCGGGATGCTAACATCGTCTCCGGCAAGTGGGTTTTCCGCCACAAGCTGAAGCCCGATGGCTCGCTTGACCGCTACAAAGCACGCTGGGTGCTTCATGGTTTCTCCCAGGAGCACGGCGTCGACTTCGACGAGACTTTCAGTCCGGTTGTCAAACCGGCCACGGTCCGCGTCATCCTCTCCATCGCCATCTCTCTTAAATGGGAGACTCGCCAGCTCGACGTCAAGAATGCCTTCCTCCACGGCAAGCTCGCCGAGGTCGTCTACTGTCGTCAACCCACCGGCTTCACCGACTCTGCTCGCCCCGACCACGTTTGCCGCTTGAACCGTTCGCTATACGGCCTCAAGCAGGCTCCTCGCGCGTGGTACCAGCGCTTCGCGACCTTCATCACCTCGACCGGCTTCACGTGTTCTCGCTCCGACACGTCACTGTTTGTTCTCCAGTGTGCAGAGGGTACTGCATATCTACTGCTGTACGTCGACGACATCGTCCTCACCGCCTCCTCGACCGGATCACCACTTCTCTCAGCTCTGAGTTCGCCATGACGGACATGGGCAGTCTTCACTACTTCCTCGGCATCGCGGTCACCCGCGACTCCTCCGGCATGCACCTCTCGCAAGCCAAGTACGCCGCCGAGATTCTGGACAAGGCCGGCATGACTGCATGCACGCCTGCGACGACGCCGGTTGACACGGCGCCCAAGCTCGCCACCACCGCTGGTGCTCCTGTGGCGGACTCCACGGAGTACAGGAGCCTCGCCGGGGCTCTCCAGTACCTCACCTTCACGTGTCCTGACATCGCGTACGCCGTCCAGCAGGTGTGTCTTCACATGCATGATCCTCGCGAGCAGCACCTGGCTGCCATCAAGCGCATCTTGCGCTACATCAAGGGCACGCTCTCTCATGGACTTCAGCTTCACGCCTCTACGCCGGACTCCATGGTCACCTACACCGACGCTGACTGGGCCGGCTGCCCTGACACTCGTCGCTCTACGTCGGGCTTCTGTGTCTATCTTGGGGACAACCTAGTCTCTTGGTCCTCCAAGAGGCAACACACGGTCTCTCGGTCCAGTGCCGAAGCCAAGTACCGTGCGGTCGCCAACGCCGTCGCTGAAGCTAGCTGGATTCGGCAACTTCTTCACGAGCTCCATCGTCCGTCTCCTCCGGCTACAGTTGTGTTCTGTGACAACGTCAGCGCCGTCTACATGTCCACGAACCCTGTCCAGCATCAGCGCACCAAACACATCGAGATCGATCTCCACTTTGTTCGTGATCGTGTTGCTCTAGGACAAGTCCGTGTGCTTCATGTCCCCTCGTCTCGCCAGTTCGCCGATATCCTGACGAAGGGGTTACCATCACCGTTGTTTCCGGATTTTCGGTCCAGCCTCAACGTCCGCTCTCCTCCCGTTGTGACTGCGGGGGAGTGTTAGACTATATATGTCACGGCACGTGACATATCTCTTAACCAACTAAATTGAGGAGAATCGATTATTGTGATCTCCCATTTTATGGTTAGGGTTTGTAAATCTGTCTATATATTGACTAGCAATACAACGACCCATGTGTGGTCTATTGTCTTACATTTTCAATTAATCACTTTGAACTTTTGTATGTGTATTTTTTAGAGGAAAGGCTCTAGGAGCACAGCTTTTATAAAGCGAAAGGTGAAAAACCTCGGCATTTTGGCCTTCTGTTATTAACACGAAAAAATTCAGGTGGGGAGTAATCCCCCCGGTGACCTTAAAAAAAAAAAAGGTGAAAACCCCGTTAAGGGGGACATGCCACCCTACTGTAACAGAAAAATGCTGGAAAAAAAAACAACATATGAACATCCGGCCATCTAACAGGATAGAGCAACATAGCTCAGTGGCAAACTAGCTCACGCAGGAGAGCTGAAGCAAAGAACAAGCTAAAACATGAGGCGAAGCTAGCCCACGCCAACTTTTGTATGTGTATTTTCCGTCTTGGAATACGAAATGTCGTGTACATTGCGTTTTAAGATACATTAGGTCATTATAGATTTACACATATATTGGAATTGCTTCCACATTAGAGGCATCTTGACCAGAGAGGAGCTTCCGTGCTCCCGAGATCCAGTGAATTCATTGCTTTCAGAAAACCAAAATAATATTTAAAAAACTCTAAAAAAATTAAAACAATCATGCATGTTCTTCGTGATACGGCGGTTGTAAATATATGCGGCTTGTCCCCAGGCTTGACAAACCCTGTGTGGCACCTCGCTTATGGTGATAGATCGCCTTCGGCATCGGCATCCTCTTCGACGACTGCTTTGATGGACTCCTTGTTTTCTTCACGTGTGCAACCTTTGAGCCCACCACTCGATGGCACTTTCGGATACTCTTGTTCATGATCTACGGTAATGGTACGAGTGCGGAGAGTGTTAGAGATATCTTACGCATTACACGGGCTGAAATTAGATTGTTCCCATATTATGCGTCAACATGACTTTGCGAAAAGTGGTGCTAGGAAATCCAAACTGAGCCTTATCGGCAGGAGACTGACTGACTGACTGACTGATAGGTTCATGCATGCATCCAGCTGTTGATCCATCCCCCTCCCTTGGTAACCGGAAGTTGGAGGCGGGCACGGATGGCGACGGAAACACGAACGCACAGCACCGCTGGCGTGTAGTACCGGAGCCGGTGCCCATCCCCGTCCGGGAGCCTCCCGCCCGTACGTATGTGCGTACAAGCCGGACTGTACGACCGCTGACGGTTCGGCCCTCGCCTCCCATGTCCCATCATTCCACCGAGATCTGGACCCACATGTAAGCGGGTGATTCCATTTAGAAGGGAAGACGACAGGGATGAGTCTGGGTCTGGCGCGGCGGTTTGCAATCTCTCGGGATGGAGCAATGAAAACATTTCGTGGAGGCTGGCGGGACTGTGGCCGGGCATGGGCACAGCTCAGCGGCCCAGGTGTCTCCGTGTACGTGCGCTGAGTCATCGAAAGTTGGGTTCAGAAACGAAAGCAGACGAACGGGGCTTTGGGCTTTGGACTCGTTCGGATGGATGAGGTCGGGCAAGCGAACCGGGAGGCTCCACGTCGCGAACGTCCAGCCATCGATCGCCCCGTCCGTCCACGTAGCCATGCGAGGTTCGGGCAGCGGCGGAAAACGACGCGAGGTTTGGGCCGTGGAAGTCAGAGATGTGGGACGACGTGGACGGATCTGGGAGTACAGGCTGGCTCGGCCTCCCACCCCACCCACACCGGCCTCCGAGATCCATCCACACGCACTCACGCATTGACGCATGCAGTTCAAGATCTCCATCTCCACGGGCATGGTCATGCCAACCAACCTAACCAACAACCCCACCACCACCACCACCCCGTTTCAGTTTCAGTTACGGATGCGAGCTTCCTCGCAGCTTCCTGGGACACTTGTTTATCGCTAACCAAGACCCAAGCCGGTGCCATGCACGCCGCGCGGAATCGTAGCCCGATCGATCGATCGCATTTGTTTTGTTTGGACTGGTTGTGTATTTTTATGCTCTGGGGATGCGACCTCCGTACCGCCCGGTGTCCTGTCCTGGCCATTCCGTCGATCTTCCCCTGCCGACGTCGAGGATTCGGGAGTTTTTTTCTTTTTTGCTCCCAGCCGCTGAACCAAAGGGGCGCACGGATGGGAACACAAACGCGGAGCAGGCAAGCCCCGTCTAAGTCAGAGATGTGGGACGACGTGGACGGATCTGGGAGTACAGGCTGGCTCGGCCTTAACGGCCTCCCACCCCACCGACACCGGCCGGTACTGTACCGGACAGTACCGCACTGCCCTGGGTATCCGTCGATCTTCCCCTGCCGACGTCGAGGATTCGGGAGTTTTTTCTTTTTTGCTCGTGTGGATCTCTGAACTCTCTGCGACTGAATGTGTTGGGCGCGGTCGGGGAGAGATGCCACGATCCGGGTGGGTGGGTGACGAGCGGTGGTGAGGGTAAAGAGACAGAGACAGAGACAGAGGGGCAGTCAGGCCGCGAATCAATCTGCATGTGTGCGTGAGCGTGACTGTGCGAAGATTGATTCCAGCGCCCCGCAACCGGACAAAAGGGAGGAGTGAAACTGGAACCGAGCTGTCTTGCACGAGCGGCGGTACTGCTGTATCTTTTTTACTAAATGGCCTTTAATCGGACATTAAGAGAAATCTGGCCCTCCACAAAACTTTCGCGCGGATATGGCCCTCGGCATCATACGCCACCCGCCGTGGCGTACCGGACCCTCCGAAACGCCCCGTCAGACGACGTTTGCTGCGCGGCCGGAGGGTCTGATATTTTTCTGCCTTACGCCAGATCATATGGCTTAGATATTTGGACTTAGCCATTTTTGCGTTTAGTCATCGTCCTTGGTGGATACGCCTTGCCATTGTCCGTGATAGCGAAGTACGAACGCCCGACTAATGCCGTGGTTGAGCAGCACTGCAATTCTGCAAGGCCTAGTGTTTTTTTTTTTGACATTTAGGCCAATAGGGGATTAATTTTATCAACAATTTTATCTCCCTTGTATTGTAATTAATCTTCAAAATACAATTAACTAAGAACGAGTGCATTACAATGTGGAAATTAATTTTGCTTCTAAAATAGCTTCCCAAGTTTGTTATTTTTTCCTATAAAATAGCTTGCCAAGTTTGTATTCTCACGCTTCCATTACAATATGTATTATGTCCCAACACACAGGCATTTCAGGCATAGTAGGATATATTTTTTAATGATGTGTTTATCTTTTTGAATACATGTGAATATTATGTATACTATATTTATATGTCTTGAAAGAAAAATAATTAGTGGACCGTAGCAACGCACGGGCATTCGACTAGTCGTACTAAACAGGCACGGCAATTTGAGGCCCATATCACCCATCAGACTTTTTTCAAAATCGTGCTATAATGAAATTTAACAATTGAAAACCCAATGCCCTAGGATAGCTCTCGCGACCAGCCCTGGCGACCGTGCGGCCTCCACCGCCGCTATTGGGTTGCGGGGGAAACTTTAAAATTTATCCGTAATCTTACCGCCAAGATCTATTCTATGAAGTTATGTTGCACCCCATAATGCGATGATCAAGATACTTACAAACACCTTTGCAGAAGATCTTGTGTTTGTCGAAGTAGATGTCGGTGTAGCCTGTTGAAGAATCTCACGTCCACGACGGGAGGTGAGATTGTTGTCGTGCGTCGACGTAGATGTAGACGTTGATGAAGTTGTTCCATTGTCCTAGAACTTGCTAGCGCAAATCCCGCTCTAGCGGTATCCACACATACACCGTGTCAACCCACCCCGTGCGTTCACCGCCTAGCTACTAGCACGTGGTGAAGAGAGACAGCCTTGCGGCGTAATTTAGGTGGTAGATCTAATCAACTAGATTAGATCTATATGAGAAGATTAGACACGTCTAATTCTCAACACATGAGATCTACAAGAGAGAGAACTTGCAGTTGCTTGTCAAACCCCAGGGGCTTGGGGTTGCTTATAAAGGAGGCCAAGGGGTGGAGGTACTTGGGGAAGGGGCAAAGCCCTTCCCCTTTTGGTGCGCCGGCCAAGGAAGGGAGGGAGGAGTCCCTCCCCTTCCCCAACTCGGATTGGGTGGGGGAGTAGGACTCCTCCCCCCAATCCACTTCTTACAAAAGGAAGGGGGGAGGAAACCTCCCCCTTCTCCAATTCGCACCATCAAGGAAAGGGGGAGGAAACCTCCCACCACTCCAACTCGGGTTGGAGGGAGGAGTTGGACTCCTCCCCCAAACCGCCTCTCCCTAGAAGGAAGGGGGGAGGACTCCTCCCCCCACTCCAATTCGGTCCCACCGCCCCATGTGGGGTGCGGCTGCCTTGTGGGCCCCATGGGCCCACTTGGCAGCCCCCTTTTATTGGGCTCCAAATAAAATCATTTATTTATATTTTCCAATATAATTAATTAAATAAATAATCAATTGTTTTGTCTAATTAATTCCTAATTGAATATTTCCTTTTACAGAAAATTTCCGGAATTAATTACTTATCATATAACTCATATTTATATGAACCGGGATACCTAGTATCCGCCGACAAAACCATCGGAACAATATTTCCTTCTTTATAAGCACTCGGATTAAATCCGCTGATGATAGAATTCTATCATCCCGGGACATTAGATGTCCGCATTCTCTCTAACTTATAATTCACCGGAACAAATCCGAGTGACATCGGAGCTACTCCGACACAATCTCATTCCCACTAAAACTACATCTTTACTCTCAATCAAAGATTGACCTACAGGTTAAGTGTGTGACCCGAAAGGTTCAGCAAACACAAAGTATTGTTTGGGAGCTTACCAAACAATAACCAGCGGTGGGTTAGGCATTTGTACTGGCACCCTTGTGTTGTGAATGAACGACAGAATGAAAGAACATTTTGTGATCTCTTAGTTTTGTGTGTTAGTTAACAACACTTTGGATGTTTTAATCTGGTGATAAGTGATGCAGGTTTTATTGTGTACAACACATATGCATCAACACCAAAAGGAGAAAAGAGGTTTCTGGAGAGTTTCAGGCCGGAGTTTCCGGTCCCCAGGACCGGAGTCTCTGGACTCAGGGCATTTCCTCAAAGATGCAGTGAAGTGGTTCAGCCCCTGGTGGGGGCCGGAGTTTCCGGCCCCTGGGCACCGGAATGTTTGCCCAAGCGTCCACTGGCTGGGAGTGGTTCAGCCCCTGGTGGGGGCCGGAGTATCCGGCCCAAGAAGGCCGGAGTTTCCGCCCCAGACCGGAGTATCCGGTCACTAGGACCGGAGACTCCGGTGTGAAGCAGTCTGCAACGGCTAGATTTTCTGGGAGGGGTATAAATACCCCTCCACCTACCTCCAGCCAGCTAGCTCGCCCAGAATTGAAGACACCATTGTTGCAAGCTCAAGAATCACTAGATCTCCCAATCCCTCCACCCAAACTCGTTGATCTTTGGAGGATTGAAGGAGAAGGCCCGATCTACATCTTCACCAAGCCGTTTTCATTTCCCCCTCATTCACTTGAGGGACCATAGCTAGGGTTTCCACTAGGAAAACCTAGCCCCGTTGTACTCACTTGATTGTCTTTGTGACAGATTGTAGCTGTTTGGGAGCCCCCAATCCATTGTGGGTTGTGCCCCAAATCGTTGTTGTAAAGGCTCCGGACTCCGCCTTGAAGGTTTCCGATAGTTGAAGTGAACCAATCCTTTGTGGTGCGGTTCACCGGAGAAGAGGGTGAAGCCTTTGTGGCTGTTGAACCATTGTGTTGGTTCACACCTCTCCAACGAGACGTACTCCCCTAAAAAGGAGGAACTCGGGAATACATCCGTGTCTCCGCGTGCTTTCACTTCGGTTACCTCTATCCTTGTTTACCGCCTTTACTTTATATCGTGCTTAGTTGCTAGCTTGTCATATAGGTAAATTCACCGTAGTTGCATATCTAGAGAATTTACCTTTTGTGTCAAGCCTAATTTGAAAAAGACTAAAATTTGGAGTAGCACCTATTCACCCCCCCCTCTAGGTGTCATACCGATCCTTTCAATTGGTATCAGAGCCTAGGCTCTCTTGTTGGGCTTAACCGCCTAAGAGAAGTATGACACAAAGTGAGGATGAGGCCGATCGTGCCAAGGCCAAAGAGACCGTGGCATCCATGGCCGATATCAAACGTTGGAAACAACATTGACATCGTCCATGAATGTCAAATTTGATGAGTTGCGTGACATGTTCATGAAATTCACAAATGCCAAGGTTTCGGAACTCATCCCACTAGAGGGTGTCTCTAACTCCAATGAGGGTGATTCCGAGGAGGATAAAGAGAAAAAGAAAAGGGGGTTGAAACCACCTCCGGAACTAAACCACCTCCTCCACCTTCCACCGTGCATGTAGATGGGAAGGAAGAGTACCATGCCGTTCCGGGATGGTACCCTCTCGACCCACCTATCACCACCCGCATAAACCCTTTAGGTCCTCCACCTAAGCTTAATGCATTAGCTTTTGCTAGTTGGCAACGCTCAATGAAATCTCATATCAACAGTGCCTCTATCGAGCTTTGGAGGATCATTGAAGATGGATACAAGGTCGCGGATCCAAGCAATGTGACAAGAAGAGAGTTTGCCGAAAAGCAACTCAATGCCTCCGCTCTCCACATGATTGAACTCTCATTGAGTGAAAGTGACAAGCATTATGTTCTTCACGCCACCACCGCCAAAGAAGCTTGGAATTGTCTTGAGGTTGCATTCCTTGGAAATGAAAGCATGAAGAGAAATAGATATGATTCTTTGAGCAATGATGCCGAAGGCTTCTACATGTTTGACAATGAGAATCATGAAGACATGTATGGAAGACTCAAAACTCTTGCAAAGGCCTTCTATGATGTGGGGGCAACCTATGTGGATGATGCTTGGGTCAAGAGGAAGTATGTGAATGCTCTCTTGCCTTTCGAGCCCATTGAGTTGAAGTCTATTCAAGGAAGACACAACTACAATCAAATGACATCCAATGAAGTTATGCAAGAAGTGCAAGCCTCCAAGGTTGCCACCAAGAATGCCGAAGATAACCGTGCTAGGGCCATGGGGATGAAACAAGGCCCCTCACTTGCTTTGAAGGCCAAGGTGGTATGTCTAGATGAAAATGATGAGGTTGAAGCTGCCCAAGCAACATTGCTCCCAATGAGCTTGAACAAGCTCTCAATGGTCATATAGCTCTTGCCACAAGAGTGTTTTGGGAAGACCCGGTAAAAGCTAAAGCCGAGTTGATAAAGAGAACAACTCAAGTGGGAAGAAAGAGCTAGCCTCAAGGACAAAGACTTGCTACAATTGTCATGACAAGAACCACTACATAAGAGAGTGTCCTTATGAGAACCGAGAGCAAAATGGTGGGAAGCTTGTCCCAAGGACCACTCAAGGTTGATTCAAAAGAAGCCCGCAAGACCAAGGAAGCCTTTCTTCAAGAAGGCACCAAGAATTGTGTTGGTGGCACACGAAGAATATGCCTCAAGTGGTTCCGAAGATGAAGATGCACCTACTAAAGAGGTAGCCGCATTGGCTATTGTATCAACTTCATCATCTTCTCTCTTTGAATCCCCCAATGAGAACTTCTCCACCAACAACGCTCGTTGCCTCATGGCTCATGTTACCGAGGTATCATCTCCTTCTCCCAAGACTATGCATGAAATGAGTGATCAATCTAGTCTTGTGATTAAGAAGGAACTTGTTGCTTTCGATACTTCATGACTAACTTGCAAGGTGAAGCTAAGGAACATGTTGAGTCTCTCATGAGACAACTATGTGCGGCCGAAGAACTTCTTGAAGAAAAGAGTAAGATTGAGAGAGAGGATTCTCTCACCATTGCTTCCTTGAATGCTTCCATAGCATCCTTGAATGCCTCTCTTGATGAAGAGAGTGAAGAAAGAAGTACTCTTGAGGAAAGACTTGATTCTCTTGATGCTAAAAATGATGATATCATTAATAAAATCATTAAGGATAGAGATCATGTCTTTGCTAAATATAAAGTGCTTAAAAAGGAGAAAGTTGAACTTGGGGTTGCTAATGCTAGACTTCTTGAGGATATGGAGAAGCTTGACAAGGCTCACAAGGCCTTGGAAACGACTCACTCCCTTCTAGTCAAGTCTCATGAGCAACTTCAAACTCAACTTTCTAAATCTAGTTCAACTAGCATATCTATTCTTCCTCGTGTTCATGAAAATGTTATTGAAGAAAATGCTAGGTTGAAGGTTGATCTTGCCAAGGCCACTAGTGCCAAGACCTCTATTCCCAAAGGTAAATAAGGGTATTGCTTATTTGTTTGAGCAAAAACCACACAAAGGGAAAGGGTCTTGGTTATGTAGCCGAGGCAAAGAAGAAAGTGAGCAACAACAAGAAGATCAAGACCAAGCCCGCACAAGCCAAGACTTCCATTGCGGGTGGTAGTGCCACAAGGGGCAAGACCACTCGTAGTGACTTTGCGGGGCATAACAATCCCAACTACATTCTTTATGTTGATTATTATGGGGATGTTTATGCACAATATGTTGGTCCCTATGATGGTTACATTGATTACTCTATTTGGGTTCCTAAGACCCTTGTTGCTAACCAAAGAGGACCCATTGAGAAATGGGTACCTAAATCCAAACAATGATCTCTTGTAGGACTATGCTTCCGGTGGATCGAAATGGGTGGTTGATAGTGGATGCACTAGTCATATGACCGGAAGCAAGGAGATTATGACGGAGTTGAGACCAAATCTAAATCACTCAACCGTCTCTTATGGTGACAAGTCAAAAGCCGAGGTAAAGAGTCTTGGCAAGGTGGTAGTTGCAAGGGATATCACCCTTGTAAATGTCATGCTTGTTGAGTCTCTAGGTTACAATCTTATGTCCGTTCGTGCTCTTAATAAGATGAACTTTGATGTCCATTTTACTATTGATATGGTGGTACTCTTGAGGAGCAAGACTCTAAAGGTCATGTTCGTTGGGTATGTTGAAAATGAGTTGTTTGTGGTGGACTTTTCGGGGTCAACCAACACTCAAGCAATATGCTTATTCGGAAAGGCCGACGTGGGGTGGTTGTGGCATCGCCGCTTGTCCCATGTCAATATGAGAACTTTGCAAAGTCTTCACAAGGGTGGCCACATTCTTGGACTAAAAGAGATGTTTCTTTTTCTAGAGATCGTCTTTGTAGGGCTTGTGTTGAAGGAAAGATGCATGATTCTCCCCACCCAAGCAACACCATCATCTCATCAAAGAGGATATTGGAACTTCTTCATGTTGATCTCTTTGGTGCCGTACCCAACCGAGTCTTGGTGGGAAGAAGTATTGTTTGGTGATTGTTGATGACTATTCAAGATTCACTTGGGTTTTCTTCTTCAAGACGAAGGATGAAACTCAACAAACCGTCATCGACTTCTCCAATGAAGTTCAACGTCAACACAATGTTCCCATATTGGCCATTAGAAGTGACAATGGCTCCGAGTTCAAGAACTACACCTTGAATGAGTTTCTTAGTGAAGAGGGAATTCGTCATCAATATTCCGCTGCGTATACCCCTCAACAAAACGGTGTAGCCGAGAGAAAGAACCGGACTCTTATGGATATGGCTAGGTCCATGTTGGCGGAGTTTAAGTCTCCACTCTTCTTGTGGGCCGAAGCCATCTCCACGGCGTGTCACTCCTCCAACCGGTTATTCTTTCGCAAAGGAAAGAAGGAAACTTCATATGAAATGCTTACCGGCAACAAGCCCAATGTCTCCTACTACCGTGTGTTTGGTTGTAAGTGTTTCTACAAAATCAAAGGTGTTCATTTATCTAAATTTGAAGCTAAAGCTTTAGAGGGTGTTTTTGTTGGGTACGGTGCGAACTCTCACACTTATAGAGTCTACGACAAATCCTTAGGGAGAGTTGTGGAATCTTGTAGTGTGAGGTTCGATGAGAATGACGGCTCCCAAGTGGCGCAATTTCATGTTTGTGATGTAGATAATGAGGAACCTCAAGATGCAATAAGAAGAATGGGGGTTGGTTTCTATCGCCCCATTGATCTCCATCATGAGCCTCCTCAAGCAAGTTCAAGCTCCACTCAAGTGGAGACTCCATCATCACAAGTTGAAGTGGCACCTTCTATGGAAGCAAATGATGCACCTACCCAAGAACAAGTTCAAGACCCTCCTCAAGTTGACCAAGAGGCTATACAAGAACCAAGTTCTCCTATTGTCAATTCTAGCCAAGGTCAAGACCATGATCAACCATCTCCTTCTATTATTGAAGATGTGCATCAAGATGATCAAGGTCACCATTCCGGTCAAGACGGGGACTCAAATGATCAAGATGATCAAGCTATAATTCCTCGCAACAATGAGGATATCGAAACCCGTCGTGTAGCAAGATTGGTGAAGAACTTGAAAAGGAAACAACATTTCTTTGAAGCCATTATTGGTGACGCAAAGAGCAAAGTCACCACAAGAGGCCAATTGGCAAGCTTTAGTGAACATCATGCTCATATCTCTATGGTAGAACCAAAGAAAGTCTTTGAAGCTCTTGAAGATCCGGATTGGTTGGAAGCCATGCATGAAGAGCTCAACAACTTCAAGCGCAACAAAGTGTGGAATCTCGTTGAGAAGCCAAAAGATTGCCGCAATGTTATAGGCACTAAGTGGATATTCAAGAACAAGCAAGATGAGCATGGAATGGTTGTGAGGAACAAGGCAAGATTGGTAGCTCAAGGGTACTCTCAAGTTGAAGGCATTGATTTTGGAGAGACCTATGCTCCCGTGGCTCGCCTTGAGTCCATCTGTATCCTTCTTGCATATGCATCACATCACAATTTCAAGTTGCAACAAATGGATGTGAAAAGTGCCTTTCTTAATGGTCCTTTAAAGGCGTTGGTATATGTTAAGCAACCTCCGGGGTTTGAGGACTGATGACTCCCAAGTGCAGGAGATCAATTGTAGTACCTTTCAATTAGAAAAGGTTGTCGAACCCACGAGGAGCTGAAGGTATTGGTTAGTAAGATTGATAAATAAAACAATAAAAGATGCAAGTGTTTTTGGTATTTTCGGTTGTATATTTCCAATGCAGCAAGTAACAATAGCAAATGAAAGCTCTCGAAGAGAGAAAGCCCAATCCTCTTATGTGACAAGAGGACAAGCTCAAGTGATGTGTAACTTATATGTGGAAAACGTTCCCGAGGGCGGCATGGATATTGCTAGGCATAGAGATTTATTAAACAACACGTTGAATATCTTGTCAAGTTTTAATCTTCTTTGGACGGAGCCATAATTCGGTATAGCTAAATAAATAGACTACAACCCCTTATGATGGATCATGTGGCCAAGTAAATGACTGCACAAGAGTTATTAAGACATAATGTCCCACCATAGCATTACACTCTAAGGTCCCCGATACTAATACCCTCATAATATAACTTCATGACTCAATCTCAGGTTTACTTGTCCTCCCAAGTCTTCCTCAATTCATTATACTACGGTGTTCTCCTATGAGCCCATATAGGTGAAGTGTTGTGCAGTCGAAGTTCGCACAACACCATCGTAGAATCACATAAAAGATAAACTCTTGACAAAATACCAACACATGTTATATATAAATCATTGCCAATTCATCCTATGCCCACAGGAACATACGTGAACTACTCACAACGTGCAAACATGATCATAATCAGTGGCATAAGTGGTACAACACAATCTGAAATTATAACTTCACCCACAAATAATGACAAGTACTCAATCACAAACATGAATAGTAGCACAAGACAAGTATCTAGGGTATAGCAACTCTCAAACTATGAGGGGAACGGAGTGGATCACGGAGATGATGATGGAGATGGTGCTGATCTTGATGGGGGGATGATGTAGAGGCCTCCTCCCACGCCAAGGAGGAGAGGTGATGACGTTGACGATGATTTCCCCCTCTCCGGAGCTCCGGAGCAGCAGGATCTGATCCCCCTCGGAGGGAATCAGGAGTTTCGCCGCCGCTGCGACCTCGGATGGACTAGGGAAAATTAGGGCGTAGGTTTTCGGGCGAGACGAAGGCGTTGCTAAAAAGCCCCAGGCGAGGAGATGCCCGAGGCCAATTTTGGTGGGCCCCACGCGGCCAGGTACATGGGTCGCGTGGGCCCCCCTCTTTTGGCCCTCGTGGCTCTCCTCTCTTCGGTCTTCTTTCCATTGCCTTCCTTCCGATGAAAAACCTCCGTGGTATTTTTTCTTTTATTATTTGGGTTCCTGAAACTCCAGAAACAATAAAAACAAGAAAAGGGGGTTTTCTGCCTCCCAGAAATTAAATACCAAAAATAGGGACTTTGTATGAAAGTCCCCTAAATCATCTAAAACATGTAAAAACATTGATATAACAGTGCATATAACATTCTAATATGCTACTAAAGGTTGCATAAATGATGATATAAAATGCACGTATCAACTCCCCCAAGATTAAACCTTTACTCATCCTCGAGTAAGTAAGGACATAGATCATTACATGCATCAATGGACTTATGGTTGATAAATAAATACGAGCATTGTATCATCATCATATTCACTTGCAAGATAAGATTAATGAACAAAACTCATGCATATGAGGGCAACATAAGTAGAAGCTCTAGCAATCACCCCTTACATTTGAAAGCAAATAACCATCGTGTGTTGGACAATCGAATCATATAGTTTTTCACATGCTTTTCCTCTTTATGGCAAGCATTATAATCTTTTATACTTTGCTGAAATTTAAAGACAAGATAAACTCTCATTGGATAACAAGTTCAAAGAAGACAAATGAAAAGATAGATAGATATAAAAAGATGTTATCAACCTTGCTTTTCTAGTAACTAGTACAAACTTTAGTCATGGATATCTCAATCAAGTTCCTATGCTCCATACCACCTTTATCTTACACTTTCCATGGCTAACTGGAACTTCAGGTGCCTTCCTTTTCATACACATTCAAGAGCATAAGTATTGAAATATCCATGATCATTAATTTGCTCAAAAGATACTAGAGTCTAACAAGAGTGTTTTATATCCTTTTCATTATCCCTTCTCAACTTTTTATCCTACAACACAATATCTCAACTTCAAACTATTAATTCCAAGTCATATTGACTTTTTACTTATTTTATAATGAGATAATTCTACAATTGTCCAACATACTCAAGTTAATTAATTTCAAGGCAAGATGTGATTGAAACTCTAAATATGCCAAGCTCATTTGCATGAGTGTTACCCATCAATCTCCAAACAAGAGAATTATGGATGACACCATACTTTAATATTCATTGATAACCCATAAGATAGAGATACATGATAATGCTCCATGAGCTCACACACGCCTAAGAGATATTGATAACTAAACGATAAAAGCAAAACACACCATGACTAGATAGATATGATAAACTAGTAAGGAGAAAGGCTAGGTGGAACTCTCCCAAGCTTGACGTTTAGAACTTCCTCTCTTCTTTCTTGTCGCCTTCATAGTAATTATCTTCAAGATCTCCAATGATGCTCATCATAAGGTTGTAGGCTTGTTCAAATTTGCTAGCAGCTTCTCCCAGTTTTTGCATGAGATTCTTCTCTACCATCTCCTTGCAAGGCTTCCACTCCGGGCTTGGCACCTCCTTGTTTGGGATCTTGCGATCCCACTCACCAGGATAATTTTCTTGGGTGGCACGCCGGAATTCCCTGTCAATAAGAGTAGAAGCTACGTTTTTGCTTGCAAGCGAGAGCCTGGGAACCTTCCCTCCGGTTTGTATGCGCGCATTCCGCCTCTTGTTTCGAAGAGAGTGGTTCACCCTCACACCGGCAACATCAATGGGTGAAGCAGGTGCTGTCGCCAGGGGTGCGATGCCGACGGAGGGCTTGTACTCTCCTTCTTCAGCTTCTTGCTTGTCCATCTCCTCCTCATCAAGCTTGTAGTCTTCCTCATCGGAGTAGTCTTTCCTCTTCCTATTCCTCCATTCATCTAGCAGGCTTAAATCAAGAATTCTCTTTTCTCCAGCAGTTTTAAAGTCAAAGTTCAATTGTTTAACAGCCCATCTAGCATTATGTTCTAACTCAACAGGTAAATGACAAGCTTTCCATAAACCATTTTATAAGGAGACATTCCCATAGGATTTTTAAAAGCAGTTCTATAAGCCCATAATGCATCATTAATTTTAGTTGGCCAATCAGACCTAGACTTATTCACTGTCTTTTCCAAAATGAGTTTAATTTCCCTATTACTTAATTCAACTTGTCCACTTGTTTGAGGATGATAGGTGATGCAATTCTATGGTTAACATCATATTTTGCCAAAGTTTTTCTAAGAACACCATGCAAGAAATGAGAACCACCATCAGTAATTAAAAACCTAGGAACACCAAACCTGGGGAAAATGATGTCCTTGAGCATCGTCATTGCTGTGGCATGATCTGCACTTTGGTTGGAATTGCTTCCACCCACTTTGTAACATAATCAACTGCAACCAAAATGTGAGTATGCTTTGTCTTTGATTCTGGGAAAGGTCCCATAAAGTCAAAACCCCACACATCAAATGGCTCAAGTGGCAAGAATAATTCATAGGCATTTCATTTCTCCTACCAATATTTCCTACTCTTTGACATTTATCACAAGATTTAACATATTCAGCACAATCCTTAAATAAAGTAGGCCAATAAAAACCAGATTGTAATACCTTTGCTCCTGTACGATCTCCTGCATGATGCCCTCCATAGGGACTGTCATGACAATCTCTTATAATAGCCTGTTGTTCATGCTCAGGTACACAACGTCTAATAATACCATCCACACTTTTCTTATAAAGGAAAGGATCATCCCAAAAATAATGTCTAAGATCATAAAAGAATTTCTTTCTTTGTTGAAAGTGAAGTGTGGAGGTAAAACTTTACCAACAATAAAATTTGCATAGTTGGCAAACCAAGGAGATGCAACTTTAGCACTAGAAACATTAACATTGCAAGTTGTTCATTAACAAAGCTATCATTAATAGGAATAGGATCATCAGGTATATTTTCCATTCTAGAAAGATGATCAGCTACTTGATTATCTTCCCCTTTCCTATCAACAATGTGTAAATCAAATTCTTGCAATAAAGTACCCATCTTATTAATCTAGGCTTAGCATCTTTCTTATGCATCAAGTATTTAATAGCAGAATGATCAGTATGCAATGTGACTTTTGAATCAGTAATATAAGGTCTAAACTTGTCACAAGCAAATACACTGCTAAAAATTCTTTTTCAGTTGTAGCATAATTCTTTGAGCAGCATCAAGTGTTCTACTAGCATAATAAATAACATTCAGTTTCTTATCAACACGTTGGCCCAAAACAGCCCCAACTGCATAATCACTAGCATCACACATAATTTCAAAAGGCAATTTCCAATCAGGAGGTTGAATAATAGGAGCACTTATTAAAGCATTCTTCAAAATATTAAAGGACTCAATGCAATCATCATTAAAAGAGAAAGGAACATCCTTTTGCAAAAGATTGGTTAGAGGTTTTGATATTTTGGAGAAATCTTTAATAAACCTACGGTAAAAACCTGCATGCCCAAGAAAACTTCTTATACCTTTGATGTCCCTTGGGTATGGTAGCTTTTCAATAGCTTCTATCTTTGCTGGATCAACTTCTATTCCTTTTCCAGAAATCTTATGCCCAAGAACAATACCTTCAGTAACCATGAAGTGACACTTCTCCCAATTAAGAACTAAGTGTTGGTCTTCACAACGCTGCAAAACTTTGTTAAGGTTGAACAAGCAATTATCGAAGGAAGTACCATACACAGAAAAATCATCCATAAAACTTCCATTATCTTTTCAATATAATCAGCAAATATAGCATTCATGCATCTTTGAAAAGTAGCAGGAGCATTACACAAACCGAATGGCATTCTCCTATAAGCAAATGTACCATATGGGCAAGTAAAAGTGGTCTTTTCTTGATCATCCTTATGGACAGGAATTTGTGAGAAACCTGAATAACCATCTAGATAGCAAAAGTGAGAGTGTTTAGATAACCTTTCTAACATTTGATCAATAAATGGCAATGGATAATGATCTTTTCGAGTTGCTTTATTTAATTTTCTGAAATCAATACACATCCTATAACCAACAACAGTACGTTGAGCCACAAGTTCATCCTCATCATTTGGAACAACAGTCATTCCACCCTTTTTAGGAACACAATGAACAGGACTAACCCACTTACTATCAGCTATAGGATAAATGATACCAGCTTCAATAAGTCTTATTACCTCTTTCTTACCACTTCTTTCATTTTTGGATGGAGACGGCGTTGATAATCAACAACAGGTTTTGCATCCTCCTCCAAATTAATTTTATGCATACATAGAGCTGGGCTTATACCTTTAAGATCATCAAGAGAGTATCCAATGGCTGGTCGGTGAGCTTTTAGCACATCAAGTAATTTCTCTTCTTCTTCAGCTGAAAGGTTAGCACTAATAATGACAGGATATATGCTCTTCTCATCCAAATATGCATATTTCAGATTTGCAGGCAAAGGTTTTAATTCAAAACTAGGATCCCCTTTAGGTGGTGGTAGCACTCCTAAATTATCAGGTGGGATATGCAATTGTAATTGTGGTGGTTGTTGCCATAATATTTGTTCCAAAGCCTCTTTTTCCTCATCATTAAATGGTTCATCTTGATTAAGCATATAACGTTCTACAACATCTGTTGAAGCTACAGCTATATGAGCAAGAGTTTCAATTATATCTTCAGAAATTGGCTCTTTCACAACATGTTTATCAGCAAATTTGGAAAAGTTGAATTCAAGTTTTCACCAGCACATTTAATAAACACTTTCTCTTTAGCAAATTAATTTCAGCACCAACAGTGTAAGAAAGGTCTACCAAAAATGATAGGACAAAATGAATCTTGAGGACAACCAAGCACAATAAAATCAGCAGGATATTTTATTTTGCCAACCAATACTTCAACATCTCTAACAATTCCAAATGGACTAATATAATCTTTATTAGCAAGTTGAATTGTCATACCTGTCTCTTCCATAACAATAGGATCAATATCAGGCTTGATTTCAAGATAAAGAGAATATGGAATGACACTAATACTTGCTCCAATATCACATAGACCATGATAACTTGAAGTCCCAATAGAGCATGATATAACAGGTTTCCCAACTTGGCCGAATTACCTTTGATGACTTTAGTAGCATCTTCACATAGATAAACATCACAGGGTCTTCTTCATTTAGTTGCTTGATACAGAAATTTGAGTGTTGACTTCCACCTGTTCATAAGGCTGAGAACATCTTTTTTACTTTGTTAGTAACAGCAATAAGTAAATTCTCCTTAACTTGGTTTGGATAGGAGGTGGTTCAACATACTCCTCAATTGTCACAGATGACACGGTTCAACCTGTTTAATAACTTTAGGAACAACAATAGATTGTTTAACAGGTTCAACATAAACTTCAAACCACTTTTGGAACACAGATATGCTCAGCAAAATTTAGCTATTTCAATTATAACATAAGGATCAAGATTAAAAGTATCACTCAGATTTTTAAACAATAGAAGTAGAGAAATTCTCTACACATGAATATCCATAATCAAAATAGGCTCATTACCTTTATCAAGATCCCAATGTAGTATTTTCAGAAATAGTCTCCAATAAATTCCATGCTTCTTCTTCAGTATTATTAGTAAAACTTCCACCAGATGAATTATCCAGAATTCCTTGTGCTTCATAGGTAGCCTCACATAAAAGTTTATCAATATAAGTTTCCTTGTAAGATCATGACAAGGATTCTTGCGAAGGAGTTCCTTTAACCTCCCCCAAGCTTGAGTAATACTCTCTCCCAGATGTGGCCAGAAATTGAATATATAGCAGCGGTTATCATAAGCTTCTTTAGGAGTAAAATATTTAAGAAAGAAAACCTTCCTCAAGATATTCCATTCAATACACTCTTCATCCAGAGACCTGTACCAATCACGAGCATTACCAGATAAAGACAAATATAGTAACTTCCTTTTTACCTGATCCTCAGAAATACCAGGAAGTCTAAATAACCACATATGTCTTCAATTAACTCCATGTGTTCACGTGCAGACTTAGTTCCATCCCTGTAAATGGATTTTTCATAACTCTTTTAACATGACCATGGGAATTTTATATCCCACTTTAGGTATCTCAGGCACAGTAGTTTCAACCACTTTGCAGTAGTGGCATAAGCACTTTCATATAGAGCAAGATGCAGCGAGGCACGATTCATAAATGCCATAGTAACAATGATAAAACAGATAAACAGCTTTCAAGTTTCCTTACCAAACTTCTTACCAATAGCGCTACGCTCCCCGGCAACGGCGCCAGAAAAGTATCTTGATGACTCCCAAGTGCAGGAGATCAATTGTAGTACCTTTCAATTAGAAAAGGTTGTCGAACCCACGAGGAGCTGAAGGTATTGGTTAGTAAGATTGATAAATAAAACAATAAAAGATGCAAGTGTTTTTGGTATTTTCGGTTGTATAATTGCAATGCAGCAATAACAATAGCAAGTGAAAGCTCTCAAAGAGAGAAAGCCCAATCCTCTTATGTGCAAGAGGACAAGCTCAAGTGATGTGTAACTTATATGTGGAAAACGTTCCCGAGGGCGGCATGGATATGCTAGGCATAGAGATTTATTAAACAACACGTTGAATATCTTGTCAAGTTTTAATCTTCTTTGGACGGAGCCATAATTAGGTATAGCTAAATAAATAAACTACAACCCCTTATGATGGATCATGTGGCCAAGTAAATGACTGCACAAGAATTATTAAGACATAAAGTCCCACCATAGCATTACACTCTAAGGTCCCCGATACTAATACCCTCATAATATAACTTCATGACTCTCTCAGGTTTACGTGTCCTCCCAAGTCTCCTCAATTCATTATACTACGGTGTTCTCCTATGAGCCCATATAGGTGAAGTGTTGTGCAGTCGACGTTCGCACAACACCATCATAGAATCACATAAAAGATAAACTCTTGACAAAATACCAACACATGTCATATATAAATCATTGCCAATTCATCCTATGCCCTCAGGAACATACGGGAACTACTCACAACGTGCAAACATGATCATAATCAGTGGCATAAGTGGTACAACACAATCTGAAATTATAACTTCACCACCAAATAATGACAAGTACTCAATCACAAACATGAATAGTAGCACAAGACAAGTATCTAGGGTATAGCAACTCTCAAACTGAGGGGAACGGAGTGGATCACGGAGATGATGATGGAGATGGTGCTGGTCTTGATGGGGGTGATGATGTAGAGGCCTCCTCCCACGCCAAGGAGGAGAGGTGATGACGATGACGATGATTTCCCCCTCTCCGGAGCTCCGGAGCAGCAGGATCTGACCCCCTCGGAGGGAATCAGGAGTTTCGCCGCCGCCGCGACCTCGGATGGACTTGGAAAATTAGGGCGTACTTTTCGGGCGAGACGAAGGCGTTGCTAAAAAGCCCCAGGCGAGGAGGTGCCCGAGGCCATTTTGGTGGGCCCACGCGGCCAGGTACATGGGCCGCGTGGGCCCCCCTTTTGGCCCTCGTGGCTCTCCTCTCTTCGGTCTTCTTCCATTGCCTTCCTTCCGATGAAAACCTCCGTGGTATTTTTCCTTTTATTATTTGGGTTCCTGAAACTCCTGAAACAATAAAAACAAGAAAAGGGGTTTTCTGCCTCCCAGAAATTAAATACCAAAAATAGGGACTTTGTATGAAAGTCCCCTAAATCATCTAAAACATGTAAAAACATTGATATAACATGCATATAACATTCTAATATGCTACTAAAGTTGCATAAATGATGATATAAAATGCACGTATCAAGGACCCACACTTCCCTAACAATGTCTACAAGCTAGATAAGGCGCTCTATGGTCTCAAACAAGCACCTCGTGCTTGGTATGAGCACCTAAGAGAGCTATTGGTAGACCGTGGTTTTGAAGTGGGGCAAATCGATCCCACTCTTTTTACCAAGAGAGTTAAAGGGGAGCTTTTCATATGCCAACTTTATGTTGATGATATCATTTTTGGCTCATCTAACAAAGCTTTTAATGATGAATTTTCAAAGCTTATGACCGATAGGTTCGAGATGTCCATGATGGGAGAGTTGAAGTTCTTCCTTGGTTCGAGATCAAGCAATTGCGTGGAGGAACTTTCATCTCTCAAGCCAAATATATCCAAGACATGCTCAAGAGGTTCAAGATGCAAGATGCCAAAGAGAAGAGGTTCCCTATGGACACCAAATGTCACCTTCAACTTTGTCCAAAGGGTAAAGATGTTGATCAAAAACTCTATCGCTCTATGATTGGTTCTTTGCTTTATCTTTGTGCATCTAGACCCGATATTGTGTTGAGTGATCGAATCTTCCGATATTTGGTTCATTCCCCAAGGTTTGGTTGTGGTATCCTAAAGGCTCAACATTCTCTCTTGCCGGTTACACGGATTCGGATTGGGCCGGTTGTAAGGATGATAGGAAATCAACTTCTGGGGCATGCCAATTCCTTGGTAGGTCCTTGGTGAGTTGGTCTTCTAAGAAGCAAAATTGCATATCTCTCTCCACCACCGAAGCCGAGTATGTGGCGGCCGCTAGTTGTTGCACTCAATTGTTATGGATGAGGCAAACTTTAAAGGAATACAGTGTCCATTGTGACAAAGTGCCTCTTTTATGTGACAATGAAAGTGCTATCAAGATTGGTCACAACCCGGTGGAGCACTCAAGAACGAAGCATATTGAGATTCGCTATCATTTCATTCGTGATCACATGAACCGGGGTGACATTGAGCTTGGCTATATTCCCACGAAGATCCAACTTGCCGATATGTTCACGAAGCCACTTGATGAAGCAAGGTTCACTTATTTGAGGCATGAGCTAAATATCATAGATTCGGGAGCGTCGCTTGAATATCTTGCATACACACCTATTTCTTAGCTATATTTTGGTTTAGGTGTAGGCATGGACATAGGGGGAGTGCGGTCCTAATCCATTGGACTATCCCTCCCCCCATTATGCCGATAGTAAGAACTCATTTTGTCTCTATATTGTTCATTTTATGAATTGTGAGCTTAAATGACGAGTAGTGGCGGTGAACCCAAGATATATCTTCGCGGTGTCACACCACATACACTCATACATGGTGTCCTAGGCCACCGACATCTTCTTTGTGAAGATTTTATCTTTTTGGAGTTTATGGCCTTTTTGCCTATCCGTTGGTCTTTATGGAAAACACACTCAAATGATGATTCTTATTTGATTTTTTGTTGCTTCTTACCAAGTTTGAGTGTGAAGTACCATCTCCAGTGACTTTGTGTCTTATCCCAGGCCTATCTTATCTAAAAACTTGCTCTTCTTGCATCATTGCATGTCCTACAGCAAAAATCTGGCATTTTTGAGTCGGTGGGGCCGGAGAATCCGGTCCTCTGGGCCGGATTATCCGGTCTGACTGAAGTTTCCGCCATAAACCCCGGAATCTCTGGCTTAGGCCGGAGACTCCGTGTGTTTAGGCCGGAAACTCCAGTCTAGGCAGTTTCGCTGGGATCCTAAGTGGGCTTGGGGTGCGGAGTTGACTCACAACTTCTCTCTCACCCCGACCCCCAAACTTCTCCCAGCCGCCGCCGCCGCCTCGAAGTGCCTCTCCGGCTGCTCCCCGCCGCCGGATCCCGCCGTGCCACAGGCTCCTCCACTCTCCAAGCGTTGGGGACCCTTCTCCCCTTCGTTTGACCTTCACCATGACGGGCAAAGATTCATCTTCTCTCTCTCTCTAGGCTTTCACTCTAGATCCTGTTTTGAGAGAAGATTTGCGTGTACTTCATGGTGTAGACTCTTTATGTTGGCAATGTACACTCTAGAAAATTAGTTGTGCCAAGTTTCCCCTTAGTTTTGACCTAGGTTGAAGTCTACAGTCTCAGGCCGGAAACTCCGGTCCTCACAGACCGGAGAATCCGGTGTGGCAGGATTATCCGCCCCCTGAGACCGAGACTCCGGTCTGGATCATACCTGAGGGAAAACTCGACTCAAAAAGTTTTCTTCTTTGGCTTTCCTGGACATGCAAGCTTACCTCCATGCTATCCCTCTACTTTGTATCTCACAGGTGTTCCGAGGACAAAATCTTCCATCAAACATCCCACAAGGTTTCAAGGAAAGATCGTATTCAAACTCGGACAAGCTCTTGTATGACAGCAACACTAACCGCCTGCGACAGCAGAGTGCCATGGATGAAGAAGCCACAAGACATTCTGCCCTAGGTGGTTTTGATGATGAAGAAGAGGCCGAGAGAGCTCATTTTGACTACTTGACCACAGTTTTGGTATGGGGAAGCTTGAGTTCCGTCGGATGAGATCACAGCAATTCTTTGACCTTCCATCCAACACCAATGACCCCAACTCCAAGGAGAGAGCAGCAGCTGATTACGCATGAGATCTATGCCCGCATTGAGAAGCATATGGTTTGTGAGCAAAAGGTGTTGAACCTTGAGAACTTGAACAAGAAGCCATACTTTCAAGAGGCCGTGTGGATTGCTCGGAAGCTTGGACTTGAGAGGCTCATCTCTCACACTCATGAAGACTATGATATTCAGCTTATTCATCAGTTCTTCGCCACCGTGGTCTTTGATAATGATGAAGAGGTCACCATGACTTGGATGACCGGTTCTCGCAAGTGCACCTCCAACTTTGTGGAGTTTGGAATGTGTTTGGGCTATGAGTTCAAGGGGCCACTACTCCTATTGGGAAGAGGATGCATGTGGAAGGGGTCGCCTACAACAAGCGTCGCTTGCGCCCTTTATATTCTGTTGCATCATCTGTTGGCACTAATCAAGACCTCCTCCCCACCTTCAACATTTCCTTCGCATGGTTCGGTCTAGTCTTGCTCCTCAAGCCGGAAATGTGGATGTCATTCGCGGAGGCTTGTCAATCTCCTATACCATGCTTACAAGGTTCTCCAAGCCGGTCCGAATTGCCAAGGCCAAGAAGTTGATGTCATGGATTTCAACAAGTGTGAGATGCTTTGGGCCATTTTTTAGCACAAGAACCCTCTTTATGCACCATATGTGATGAAGCTCATCCTCCTCAAGGTGCCCACCGTCGATGTCTCTCGCCTCACCAAGCATCCCAAGGGCACTCTCCACCAACTTAGCAAGCACTCAAAGCAACTGTCTTCCTCTCATGCACCTCCTCCACAATCTAGTGATGAGCAAGCGGCGACCGAGGCCCCAATGCCTAGAAGGAGAAGCAAGAATGCCGACCCTCCCTCATATCTTCAAGGAAGGGCCGAAGTGAACACAGAAGTGAGCAGGCTCTCTTGGTGGAAGAGAAAGTTGCTTTGCATGGATGTTGCGCTTCACAAGGAGAACCATGGTTCATATGTGAGAGAGAAGCACATCATTAGCAACCAAGGCATCATGATCAAGGAGTTGCGCAAGCTCAACAATGGTAGCATCACTCCTCCTCCTGAAGAAGATGAAGATGGTAATGCTATTATCTCCTCCTCGTCCGAAGATACTATCCCATATGATCAATGGAACCAACACGTCTTTCCTTGGGCTGATTATGGGGATGTGACATCCATGCCATCTTCTTCTCGCAACACCGGCAAGGCTCCCATGAATATATCCGATGAAGACTACAATGTCGAAGGGGATGATGATGAGAACAAGAGACTACGAGTGATCTCCATGGGCTTCTTAGTTATGCTTTTTTCCCTTTTTGGCGTCTCGATGCCAAAGGGGAGAAGTAGCTCTATTAGGTTCTCTCCATGGGATTTGCATGGGTTAGACACAAGCATGTGCTTTTATCATTTTTATTGCGCTTGTGTCTCTTTATGTTATTTGGAACTTATTTGCATCTTATGTGTTGTGAACTATGGATGTTTATCTTTGTGAGTGTAAGACATATGGATTTCCTATTATGTATGGTTGAGCCTACATTATTGTGCTATGGTTTATATGGATGTTTATCTACATTTATATGCACAAGGTATGGTTTTTATCTCTAGACTCAACCTATATTGTGATATGTCTTATTTGTGCAATGTGTTGTTTCATATCATGTTGCTATATATTGTTGGAACTTGTCTCTCTATATGTGTGCATTTGCATTCCAAAGCAATTGAGTTATATGCACACATCTAGGGGAGCCTTTCCTTTTGTTAAACATGATAGTGTAGTGAACTTTATTGCAAATCCGTGTGTTGTCATCTAACACCCAAAAGGGGATATTGAAAGAACATTTTGTGATCTCTTAGTTTTGTGTGTTAGTTAACAACACTTTGGATGTTTTAATCTGGTGATAAGTGATGCAGGTTTTATTGTGTACAACACATATGCATCAACACCAAAAAGAGAAAAGAGGTTTCTGGAGAGTTTCAGGCCGGAGTTTCCGGTCCCCAGGACCGGAGTCTCCGACTCAGGGCATTTACTCAAAGATGCAGTGAAGTGGTTCCGCCCCTGGTGGGGCCCGGAGTTTCTGGCCCCAGGGCACCGAATGTTTGCCCAAGCGTCCACTGGCTGGGAGTGGTTCAGCCCCTGGTGGGGGCCGGAGTATTCGGCCCAAGAAGGCCGGAGTTTCCGCCCCAGAACGGAGTTTCCGGTCACTAGGGCCGGAGACTCCGGTGTGAAGCAGTCTGCAACGGCTAGATTTTCTGGGAGGGGTATAAATACCCCTCCACCTACCTCCAGCCAGCTAGCTCGCCCAGAATTGAAGACACCATTGTTGCAAGCTCAAGAATCACTAGATCTCCCAATCCCTCCACCCAAACTCGTTGATCTTTGGAGGATTGAAGGAGAAGGCCCGATCTACATCTTCACCAAGCCGTTCTTCATTTCCCCCTCATTCACTTGAGGGACCATAGCTAGGGTTTCCACTTGGAAAACCTAGCCCCCCGTTGTACTCACTTGATTATCTTTGTGACAGATTGTAGCTGTTTGGGAGCCCCCAATCCATTGTGGGTTGTGCCCCAAATTGTTGTCGTAAAGGCTCCGGACTCCGCCTTGAAGGTTTCCGATAGTTGAAGTGAACCAATCCTTTGTGGTGCGGTTCACCGGAGAAGAGGGTGAAGCCTTTGTGGCTGTTGAACCATTGTGTTGGTTCACACCTCTCCAACGAGACGTACTCCCCTAAAAAGGATGAACTCGGGAATACATCCGTGTCTCCGCGTGCTTTCACTTCGGTTACCACAATCCTTGTTTACCGCCTTTACTTT
Organism: Poa pratensis; assembly: GCA_947311845.1. Classification (NCBI taxonomy): domain Eukaryota; kingdom Viridiplantae; phylum Streptophyta; class Magnoliopsida; order Poales; family Poaceae; genus Poa; species Poa pratensis. The sequence continues at coordinate 21,764,767 of CAMZMU010000062.1, forward strand.
ATATCGTGCTTAGTTGCTGCCTTGTCATATAGGTAAATTCACCGTAGTTGCATATCTAGAGAATTTACCTTTTGTGTCAAGCCTAATTTGAAAAAGACTAAAATTTGGAGTAGCACCTATTCACCGCCCTCTAGGTGTCATACCGATCCTTTCACAGAACCTGTGCGTTACTCATTACGCTTAATCCCCTTACTTACACGATACCAATGATATCTCGAGATTGAGACAATGTGCTCTAGTGTGATCAAACCCTTCGATCATAACACATATTATTCTCGTACCAATATCATTCTCTTTTCTCATTCCGTATATATGTTATCCCGTGATAAATCACGCTTGTGTCTGGCCAGACGATTGGGTGACAACAATAATACTGAGATGGCCTAGAGGATGTATCTCTCCATCGCCTGGAGAAGTAAGTGCCATTATTGAACGATCTCTGTTCCAATACATTATTCTAGTTCAAGCCCAAAAGCCACCTATCATAGTCCCATGTTACTGCAAGACGTTTGGTGGAAATCAAAGCTCGAGTGTCGAATAAGCGGTCACAAGATATTCTCATAGCATAGGAATCTAGTTAACGATAACTAAATAGATGATCATTGCTATTTCATCATCGACGATTTGTCTCATAGCAAGATCATACGGTGGGTCGGTTCAGTGCTATTATCATTCCGATAATCCACTCCTATAGTTTTTTGACTTATACAAAGTCCATGATCAGAAAACACGATCATCGAACAACAAGATAGGCTAGTCTTAGAGACAAGACCAGGAACTCTTTTTTCCGTTCATATCTCTACACGTGTATCGGAGGTTTTCCTCTTGCATACGTTGTATTTGGTATACAAGTACCCAATACAGTTGTAGCATAAAGATACAAACATCAATAATAAACATGGAGATAAATAATAAACTTAATTATTATTGTCTCTAGGCATATCTCCAACAGCCGCCGCCCCCTAGCCCCGCCCAGTGAGCCCCGCCGCCCTCCTGGCCATGCCCCATGACCTCCCCGACCACCAAAGCCCCCCCACTCCTCGCCCCATCTCCCATGCTGCTAGTCGCGATTCAGATCCAATTCGCGCAGGCTCTCCCGTGCTGACCTCTGGTGCAGCGGAGACGGAGCCGGACGCGCCCTCCACGGCATCCAGCGGCTCACCCTGGACGCACCGTCCACCACGCCCCGACCACCGCCTCCACCGAAAAAGCTGCCGCCCAATTTCACGCCGCAAGTGGTCGAGCTGTCGCTGGCTGCCGGGCAGGACGATGGGGCGAGGACTTGCAGGTGGTGTGCAACCGCCGTCGCCCGACGCCGAAGGTGCCTTCCCCTTGTCCTTGCCGTGAGGGTGCTGACCGGGTCTTGGCCTTCAGGCGGAGGGTGGGCAACCGTTGCTTCCGTGCTTGGCGCCCGGCCACCGCGTGGCTGAGTGCCACGGCCATGTCAGGTGTCTCTCCTGCAACTGCTCGGGCCACCGTGAGCATGACTGCTGGCAGCACAAGAGGTCGGCGATGCTGCCCTCTGCTCCGAGTCGCCTGGAGCTGGTCAGTGTCGTCCCTTGGACCGGCCTTGGGCTGCTATTGCCGCCGGGTTGCATGCCTTGCTTGAGGGCCGGAGTCTTGCGCCTGTTTGCCCGACAGCACCATCTGATGCATTGCAAAACCTCCAGGAGCAGGCAGCGCTGCTGCGGGCTGAGTAGGAGCAGGCGACATTGCTGCGGGAGGAGCTGCGAGGCTTGGTCGCCTCTCGGCTAGAGGAGTTGCTTTCAGCTCAGCTCAAGATGCAGGGGTCTGTGCAGGGCTTGATGGAGCGTGCTGGGAACTTGCTGGACCGGGTCGAGGCTGCTCTAGAGAGGCTAGCCTTGCCGCCGGCTGTGGTGCAGTTTGAGCCAACTTCATCTCTGAGTACTGGGGCCAATGTTGATTGCGTAGACGGAGGGATCGAGCATTTTGGTTGCTACTCTCCCAGGAGTGTGAGCCTTTCTGTGTCGGCGCTTGCCCTGGAATCCACCCCCGCGCCTTTTGCTGCTTTGGAGACCTAGAAAGGGAGCTCCGCCACGGAGGTCGAGACGAATAGCAGGAAGGAGGCATCAATTGAGTCGTCATTGAACAAAGAAGAGCCGCGACGCCACCAGGAGTTCGAAGCTCTCCACACCCCAACGGCGACCAAGGGAAGCTCAAGGGCAAGCACATCACGGGACCAAGACCCCGGGAATGCCAGCCGAGGAGAGAAAACACACCACCGTCGGCCCCCAAACTAGCCGCACCAACACCAACAACAGTAGCACCACCATCAGCCTACCCCAGCCACCACGAAGCTCACGAACCACCCCTGCCATCTCCGGGCAGCGCCTCCACGAGGGAAGCGACGTCGCAACGCCGCCGCTGTCCATGCCGAGACTGGGTTTTCACCCGGCAGGGGTGGGTGATGGGGCTGGAACTTCAACGAAGCCTCCGAGGAGGGATGCGACGCTCCTTCCCCCAATTCCAGCACCACACCACCATCCACCCGTCGAAGGATCCGCCGAGGACGAGGCCTCGGGCACCAGGGACGGGGGAGAGCTCCAAAAACGGGCCGGGGAAGCGAACCTTACGGAGAGCAGCGGCAGGCCTTCACCAGGAGCCGCCGCACCTTGCGGCCACACCATTAGAGGAGAGGCGCACCACCATGATGCACCCGTCCGTGGACCTCCGAGCTGCCAGGGGTTCGCCGCCGCAGGGAGAAGAGGAAGCTGCGCCGCCAGGGGAGGCCGCGCCGCCACGGGAGCCGCCGCCGAGAGAGGGGCCGCCGTGCGCACGGGAGAAAGCCCGCGCCGGCACCGTCCACCGCAGGGCAAGCCCGACGGGATCCTTCGGCGACGGAGCAGGAGGGTGGGGGTCGGCGGAGGGGCGCAGCCGGGCCGTCGAAGCCGCGCCGGAGGGGCGCGAGGACGGACGCCTGCAGGGCAGGCGCGAGCCGACGGGCCGCCGCCGCCGGCGAGGGGACCCCAAGCGAGCAGCTTTACCTCCAAACTGCTCGATGGGGATCCGATGGCGCAGATCCCCGCCGCCCCCATCCCCGGCGCTGCACGGCCGAGTCCGGCAGCCGCCTCAGGGGGCGACGAGGGAGGGAGGTGGGCGGGGGAGGTGGCGGCGCTGGGGCGGCTAGGGTTTCGCCCCTCGGTCGCCCTGAGGAGACGACGCGAGGGACGCCGATCTATGAGACACACTTCCGCCCGTTGTTGGACCTTGGAAGGCGCGGTAGGTGGATGGGCCCCGTTCGTCTCCAGATGATTTATTTCCCTTTCGTATTTTGAGTGGCCCGGGAGACCAGAGGTCCAGAGCCCACCAGCTACTCCTGGCCAGGACCGAATCCAGTAATCGACCGATTCCTGTCGATGCTAAGGGATTCCGCTCGCTCCACTTTTGTCATGACCAAATCGATCTCGACCAGCCACCGAATATTGGGTCTAAACACGTCTGAAACATTTAGGAATTGCACAGCTGAGGTCAGCTTGTTTTTGGCCGGGTGCGACAACGTTGTTTTTGGAGCACTTACATGTCAGTAAATAAACTGTTCGGAATAGTTGATATCAAAGTCTTTCTCGACTCAGAAATTTGAATCTTTTCAACATATTTTAACTCAATTTTTTTTTTTGTGAAAGATACGTGGAGAATGACTACATGTACGCGTTACGGTCTCTAGTTTCTTACTCCCTCTGATCCGTAAAATGTGTCATGGCTTCTACGTACATGTTGTACGTGAACAACTCTTTTCCGACGACATTGATTTCAGATCGGAGGGAGTAACAGAATTGGTTGATCATATGTAACCACAAGATTAAGGGTATTGGGTCTAAACACGTCTGAAACATTTAGGAATTGCACAGCTGAGGTCAGCTTGTTTTTGGCCGGGTGCGACAACGTTGTTTTTGGAGCACTTGCATGTCAGTAAATAAACTGTTCGGAATAGTTGATATCAAAGTCTTTCTCGACTCAGAAATTTGAATCTTTTCAACATATTTTAACTCAATTTTTTTTTTGTGAAAGATACGTGGAGAATGACTACATGTACGCGTTACGGTCTCTAGTTTCTTACTCCCTCTGATCCGTAAAATGTGTCATGGCTTCTACGTACATGTTGTACGTGAACAACTCTTTTCCGACGACATTGATTTCAGATCGGAGGGAGTAACAGAATTGGTTGATCATATGTAACCACAAGATTAAGCGTATTCTGAGGGATCCGAGAGTTCGTAACCAAACTTTGTACTCTTGTTGCTGAGATAAATACACAGTGTGGCGCCCGAAGTTACACGTTTCAAACCAACATCGATGTTGTACAGATAAAACAACCCACTATCCATGGATCATGTTACGAAGCAATGCCCATCCCTAATATGGTATTTTGTTCTGTTATTCCCCCGAGTTCTTTAGCATTGTTTAGTTTTTTTATATCATTTTGAATTTCGTGTTTCTCTCTTTTCTATTCTCACTCAAAACCGACCTCGGCTTTTCCGCGCAGAGAGCACCTTCCTTGGTCCAAACGTTTGACTATGTCTGGTTTGAGATACTGAGATGAGTGAACCCACTAGATCTTACAGGTGGGACCAGTCAGCCAATCACTCTTGCATCATTCCCTCGTACATGTGGACCTATGTCGGTCGTCGTTGCGCACTCACCGTGTGTCCATACCGCCCTCCTTCCACCAAGTAGGGAGCCAATGCCCCTAGTGTAGGTCAAAAACCTGAGGTGTCGCCTTCCTAGTCCGCTTGCCGCTTTCTTTCCTAGTCTGCTCCCCACCCGACGCGACTATTTTGCCAAGTTGAACCAATGCCCCATCGGGCGTGCCAACGCCTCGGCGACCATTACTACTATTCCGTCTATGCTCGCGCATGCTGGTAAGTAGGCCTTGTCCTTGGTTGATGCATCCTAAGAGAATGCACCCCAGGTGGACGACAATGACAATGTAGACTGGAAAACGCTATGACGATTCTGACAAGGACTAGGAGGACCATCGAACCTCCGTCGTTGGTAGCTAATTTGAAGTTTATGTATAAATATGTTCAAAAAGGCAATGAGAATAAGTCGTGTAGGTTTTATATAATCATGTTAGAAAAAGCTATGAGAATAGTTTTAATTGATTTTTGTACAATTATGTGACTAAAAGCAATAATAAAAAGTCTCATCATTTTCACCATATATTTTGTCTGCGCTTTCCTTTAATCTTTTAATTAGCAAACATGAGTTTTTCTAACAATTTTGCAATATTTCATTATTTAGTTCATTAGAAAATGAAACCATGTGAAGTAACTTGATAATTTTGGTAAAAAATCATCCATACTATTTCTTATCCATGCTCATGATTTTTTGTTTGAAACAATAGAAGAAAAACAAAAAAGGCTTAAAACCCGAAAAATAAAATTAGTAAAATCAGAAAAGAAATAAAGAATAAACCTCACCAGATTCTTCTAAAAGCTGCTTAAGATAGTTGAAAGATAGACTACACGAAACCCCGTTTACAGAACTACCTATCGCTGGTTTCTCAGAGTCAAAGGCGAACCCTGACCAAAGGTAGGAGACGGGAGGTCTGTAAGCGCAGTACGGATATGTATCGACCTAGGTTATCACATGTTTATGTCCCCCCTTGTAGCCGGGACAAGTTCATTGTTGTAAAATCTGGACGTTTGTAACCTCTGTCGATCATAGTTTAATTTCGCTAGCTGACGTCTGTAATTTTTTTCCTTCTTCTTGGAGGATTTTTGCACGTTAAAATCTTGTGCCTCCTATTTTAATCTTTGTTTATTGCCAGCCATGTATAAACAATACCATGCAGGTTGTCTATTTGTCATTGCATACTCGATCGTCCCTTGCTCTCGAAAGCACCAACAGGGAAACAGGCAAGTCACATATTCGCGCTCCAGGTGGAGAAGCTGAGTGTAGCTTGCCCTTTGTCTACGAATTCTGAGGTTGAAGATGATGTCGCTGCTAGCTACTCCTTATTTCATTCGCAAGTCGCAACCTCTCCCGAATGTAAAATCAGAGTTTCCGCCGTTTGCTGAGCCGGCCCAGTCCTAACTGCACGTCGGCGTCACTGCCGTAAGCAACGCTGCGAGCGTTGTATAGGAAACGCCGGAAAAGAGTGGCCTGTCGAGCCAACACGTCGAATTACTGGGGCCAGAAACACTTGCCTGTGGCAAGATGGTTAGGTGGGTGGTTGTACCCCCAGCCCACCAGAGTTCAAACCCCAGGTTTGACGCTGGTGTTTCTCATTTAAGGCGGAATATTCTTCAGTGGGAGGCGACGTTCCCGTCGACAGCGAGGCGCCCGTGGTGACTTCGTCAATCTCAAGACTTGACCCGCCGACTCAGTCTCTCGGAGGTGCTCATAGGGGTAGGGTGTGCGTGCGTGCGTTCATAGGGGTGAGTGTGTGCGCGTGTATATGAGCGCTTGCGTTGTACTGTGTTTCGCAAAAAAAAAAAAAAAAAAAAAAAAAGAAACGAAGCTGTTATAAACCCTGTAGGATTCCCACTCGGGCTGCTTACCCAAATCTAGCCCCAGTCCCAGCTGGGACGCTTGAGCTTTTTTTTCGGCGGAGTTTTTTTTTAAATAGTATCGTATCCCGTGCGAGCGACAGTACGCGTACGAGCGCCTTGGCGTCATTTCAACCGTAGCGTCCCCCTGTACCGATCACATCGGGAGCATGTGAACCGTGACCTCGATGTCTGACCACTATCCCTGGATATCTCTCCGTTCAAAATTATAACATTTTGATCATCTTAATATGGATTATGACTGAAATAGGTGAATCAATACAATAAAATATATGTAGATACGTACATATCATGATTTTTAATAAAAAAATCTTATATTTCGAAACGGAAGGAGTAATTGGCTAGACATCGTGCGTACCAACAGTACACGACAGAATATCTCGTCATGGATTTGACACTACATATTTAATTATACATATTAAGTATACACAACGTAAAATTGCATCCTCATAAAAGGTCAATTGTAAGACTTCTATCCTATGAAAAGGTACTTTCAATCTACACTTCGAAATCTGGCAAAACATACTCAGTCAAGTGGCTGGAATTTTACAAAATCAAAATCAAAACTTGTAAACGTATGTAAGAACACCATGGCGTAGAAGTAGGAATCGTCAACTTGGAAGAGAAAAAACTTTACTAACTCCGATAGATATGAATTGTATGTAGACAACGTTTTAGTGCTACATAATCAAACGTCAATTAATATGAGTTGGAGAGAGTATGTGAAATGCCAAAAATGAATAAGAACTTGTGCGAAACAGTACGCACGCTAGTTTTTTTTTTGAAACTGGAAATACTTTCTATTACTGAACGGGCTCAGCGAGATCGCTGGCTACAAAGACTTGCGCAAACGCTGGTGCGTGATCCAGTCGTGCGACTTGGGATTCACCACACAGCTTTGCACCATATGCGGCGAGAGCGTCCGCTACATTATTACAAGCTCGAGGGCTAAAACTACACACCGAAACATAAAAAGTTCAAATATATGGACTCTTTAATCTCCTGCAGTAGCACAGCACAAGATCGACGGCAATCTTCAGCGTTGTTAATTGCTTTGACCAAAATCTGGGAATCTGACTCAATCTGAATGCGGGAAATACCCCATTCCTGCACAATCTGTAGAGCACGGCTACAAGCTTCGGCTTCTGTATGTAAAACATCCAAGGCAATTCTCCCTCCAGCGGACCCAACTACCGATCCTGTTGAGTCACGAACCATAAAACCCCATCCTCCTTTCTTTGTAGCTTGGTCAAACGCACCACTGCCAAAGTAGAGCAATAATTCTTGTCTTCGTTTCCAGCGTCTGTTTCATAATCATAGAAATAGCCTGCTTTGGGTCCATGCATACTTGAAGCTGGGCGCACACATCTTCCAACCCTTGTGATTTCCACACATCTCTTACATTTTTGCACTTGAAACACAGATGTGCACCATATTCATTTAGCCTCTTACAAACCGGACATAACGGCTTTTTTTTAGAAATAGGGGTGCGGATCCCCGGCCTCTGCATCAAAATGATGCACACAGCCGCCGCAATTATTGCATAGTATCAAGTATACATAAGTGCTTACATCACGGATCACTCAGCGTGGATACAAAGATCAACCAGATAAATAGAGCTCTAGCCATCTAATCTCTTATGATGTAGCCACCCACCCCGGCAGAAGATAGCCCGTACGACCATCATCATTCGAGTACATCCTGTATCCATGAGACCCGCTAATCCACAGGCAGAAGAAAGGACCACATTCAGATCCAATAAGTCGCCTTGTGAATAACCTGCAAGTAATGAGAAGATCGTGCATTGTTAAAAACAATATCATTACGGCAATTCCAAATTGCCCATAGAATGGCCGCCACGCCAATTCTAATTCGCGCTTTCGTTTTCTTATCTATCCCATTCAACCAGCTCTCAAACATGTTTGCCACGCTTGTTGGAGGATAAATATTAAAAGTAAAATGCACCAATCTCCAAATATCCCGTGCAAAAGTACAAGAGATGAATAAATGCTCAACAGACTCATCTGCATCACAGAAAACACATTTCTTACATCCTATCCATCTCTGTTTAATCAAATTATCTTTTGTTAATAACTCTCGTCTATTCAAGAACCATAAGAATTTTTTATCTTTAGTGGTATCTTAAGCTTCCAAAGATATTTCCGCAAAAATCTTGTATGTCCATTTAATAGTTCGGCATAATAGGATTTAACTGAAAATACCCCCGACGGAGTAAGTTTTCAGTTAAATTTATCCGATTCATTAGTTAAGTTAACACTCATCAGTTTCTCATCTAAATGAAACCACAGCTCCCTATTATGCCCTACCAGATTTCTTCAAAAGGAAGGTTAATGGGCACGTTTTCAAAAACAGCAGCCACCGTAGCCTGCTTATTAGACGCAATAGCATATAAGGCAGGATACTCATTCGCTAATGATGTATCTCTAGCCCATATGTCCTCCCAAAAACGTATTTGTTGCCCATCCCCAAGACTAAAAGATCCATACTTGAAGAAATCATCTTTTACTCTCATAAGACCCTTCCAGAACGGCGAGTCGGAAGGTGTAACTTGAACTTGTGATAACGTATTGTCACCTAAGTACTTGTTAGTTAAAAGTTCCTGCCATACTCCTTCTTCATGCAAAAGTTTGAACAACCATTTACTAAGCAAACATTTGTTTTTAATTTCTAGTACTTCAATACCAAGCCCACCCTGATCCTTAGGCCTACACACTATATTCCACTTTGTGAGTCTATATTTTCTTTTTTGTTAATTATTCTGCCAAAAGAAACGAGCCGATAGAAATCTAATCTTCTACGTACCCCCTTAGGTATTTCGAAGAAAGATAATAGAAACATTGGCAAGCTAGTCAGTACAGAATTAATTAGCACTAGACGATCTCCGTACGAAAGCATCTTAGCTAACCAGGACCCCAGTTTACGCTCGAAGCGATCCTCAACTGGTTTCCATTCCTTATTTAGGAGTTTTCTGTAATGAATACGAATACCTAAATATTTAAATGGAAGGGAACCGATTTCACAACCAAAGATATTTCGGTACTGCTCTTGGTCTTCTTTAGCTTTACCAAAACAATACAGCTCACTCTTATGAAAATTTATCTTTAGCCCTGATAGTTGCTCAAAAAATCCCAATATTAATTTCATGTTCACGGCTTTCGCAATGTCGTGTTCTAGAAATAATATTGTATCATCAGCATACTGGAGAATAGAGACACCCCCATCAACCAAATGTGGTATCAAACCCCCCACCTGACCATCCTCCTTTGCCCTTGCAATTAGAATGGCCAACATATCAGCAACTAAGTTAAAAAGCAGGGGTGACAACGGATCGCCCTGGCGTAGTCCTTTAAGTGTTTGAAAATAATGACCGATATCGTAATTAACACGGATACCAACACTTCCCCCTTGAACAAAGCGAGCAATCGACTCACACCACTGAGGCGCGAATCCCTTCATGCGCAACACTTGTTGTAAAAACGACCATTTAATTTTATCGTAAGCTTTCTCAAAATCAATTTTAAAGATGACTCCATCCAATTTCTTTCGTTTTAATTCATGAATTTTCTCATGAAGAACAACAACTCCTTCCAGGATATTCCGCCCTGGGATAAAAGCTGTCTGGGTAGGTCTGATAACCCTACTCGCAATAGAGGTCACGCGATTCGTCCCCACCTTAGTAAAAAATTTGAAGCTGACATTAAGCAGACAAATAGGTCTATACTGCTCAATTCTACACGCATCTTCTTTTTTGGGCAGTAAGGTAATGACACCAAAATTTAGTTTATACAGCGGCAATTCACCCGTCCGCAGCTGGGCAAACAATGCCATGAGATCATTTTTTAGGATAGGCCAAAATTTCTGATAAAACTCCCCTAGGAACCCGTCTGGTCCTGGAGATTTATTGTGTTCCATTTGAGATATAGCTTCATGAACCTCTTTCTCAGAGAATTCCGAAGTTAGAATGCTATTCTCCTCTGAAGATATCTGAGGCATATCCTCCGTGACCTCCTCATCCATAGAAAAATAATTTGGATCCGGCGCTCCAAATTTTTTTTATAGAATTCCGATATAAACACTTTAAGGTTAGCTTCCCCCACATTTGTCCCCTCATCTTGTTCTAATTGAATTTTTTTCTTTTTCCTATGCTCCATTAGCCATTATGTGAAAATACCGCGTATTATTTCCACCTTCTTGGATATATTTTACTTTAGCACGTTGAGCCCATTTTGACTCCTCATCGCGTCTAAGCTTAGACAACTCACTATCCGCTTCTTTTTTAGTTGCCCGCTCGGCTGCACTTAAAGTAACGGTTTCAGCTTTAATGTCTAGCTCATCGATGAGTGCTAACAACTGTTATTTCTTTTTCTTGTATTCTCCACTCAAATTCTTAGCCCATCCTCTCAAATATTTTCTAAGATGTCTTATTTTTTCCTGCCACCGCTCCATAGGACTAGAACCCGTTTGGACCGATGTCCATTCTCGCACAATCATCTCATAGAAACCATCTTGACGCATCCAAGATAATTCGAATGAGAAGTGGTTTTTATTTCCTAAATGAGCTTGGTCTCCCGAGTCTAGCAACAGTGGTGTATGGTCTGACCCCGTGCGAGTCATTGCATGCACCATTACCAACGGAAATTTTTGTTCCCACTCTATACTAGCCAAGAAACGATCTAGTTTTTCATACGTTGGATTCTCCCGTCGACTAGCCCACGTGTACTGTCTTCCGGAAAGTTGTAATTCCTTTAAGTCTAAGCTCTCTATTATAGCATTAAACATAAAGGGCCAACGTGCATTAAAATTATCATTATTCTTTTCGTCTTGTCTCCTAATAATGTTAAAATCTCCACCTACCAACATAGGTAACGTTTCTCTTTCACAAATCTGAACCATCTCAGCTAAAAAGTCCGGTTTCCGTGCATCTTGTGCAGCCCCGTAAACTACAACCAGAATCCACAAAAAACCATCATTTTTAGACCTAATATGAAACTTGACATAGAAATCTACCGAAACAATGTTTTGTACAGAGAAAACTGCATTATTAAAACTAACCAATATCCCTCCCGATCGCCCATGTGGAAGAATGCAATACCAAGTGAAATCCATTCCTCCAGCTAAAAATTTAAGAAAAGGAGTTGAGAAAGACGATGTCCCGTCTCAACCAAGGCAACAAAATCGAGTTTCTGTTCCCTAACGGCTTCATGAACGGTTAGATGCTTTGCACTATCTCCAAAACCATCACTATTCCATATCATACCTTTCATTTTACTTATTCTGAAGTTTTCTAATACGAGCACTCCGTCTAACTGAGCGTTGAGAGTAAAGCTTATCTTTCTTACGGCCACGCGTGACCTTTAGGTTAGCAGGTTCAAAGTCCGCATGACCTCCTGCCAACTCAAAATCATCCACTAAATCCTCACTCAAGTTGGATGCTCTACGTAACACCAAACTGGATTCATCTTCATCTACTGAGGGTGGCAAATTATTTTCCAAAAAGATAATTTATCTATCCTGTTCCACATTTTTAATAACCACAATAGAAGAATCAATTTGTTTCTTATCTTTTCCCAACGACACCCCTAACCGAGCTGCTCTACTTCTAATTTCATCATCAGAAAAAGAAAGTAAAGACAATTTCGGAAAATTAAAGGTACCTTTTGGGATGCCATAGTTCTTCTTGTTTGTCAGCTCCATGGCTCGTTCCACTTGAGTTTGGTCCGCATTTGGTTGCGCCCTAAGCCTCTCGCTAGAACGCACCTCAAACTCCGGTACACCACCAAAAGCCATCATCTCCTCCCTCGAAGGCCTTGTAACGATCTTCTGTTCCCCCAGCCCGCCTAGCTGAGAGCACCGAGGAGAAGACCACACCATTCGATTCAACATCACCGCTCCAGTAGAAGTCCCAAATGGTGTTCGTGGCGATGAAAGAGGTGATGGATCAGCCCGCATGACCGTCTCCATCAACGATTCGTTTCCCTCACACCCAGCGTCCATCATCAATTCAGTCGTAACCTTCTCAGCAGGACACTGCATTACCGAGCCACCTCTAGCTGTGGGTGAACTCATTGCTGAACCATTTATGGGCGCAACAAGAACTTCTTCCGGTGCAGAGGACTGCGTGAACTCCTCTGACTCGTTCCCGGTAAACGTTTGGTCGTTCTGAGTATAAGATGTCACCACCTCCCCTTCCTGTGCAACCACCTCCTTAGTGTTTGTCAACTGAGCTTGCAACCTAAGCATCTCTTCTTTTGCCCTAGCAAATTGTTTTTGAACCATAGGAGAGAAAATAACTCCCGCCACCTTTTCCTGCATAGTATCCGGCACTCTAGCCCCCCCCCTTTCCCCTCAGCATCTCAAGCCTTTGATGTCTCATCTACTGCCATGTTATCCAAGTCATTAGTGCCAGTACCACTTTCTTGCTTCTCTAGATCTTTTGAAGCATCACCCGAACCATTGTGATCATCGTCATCGTTCTGCTCTGGTGACATTGGAGGATCATCCTCTCCATCTAGATAATCCACCCTATTCTCCACTTGAAAACTGAGTTTGTAAAACCGTCCTTCACAAAAACAGTCCAACTAGGTGGTATCAAAGTATAATCCACACACCCAACGAGGATACATAGCACCCCATGCTTGCGGGTGTATTTCATGTCTACCTTGATTGTCTTCCCGAACAAAGATCCCAGACTCCAGAAAGAAAGAAAATCCCCCGTGTGTCTACTCGGAATACCTGAGACCCTAATTCACTTGTTCGGAAGCAAGAATAGAGGCTCTAACTTAGTAGCCAAGACACCACCGTGATCTCACAAGAACTGTTCAGAAATTTACAAGCTCCAAAAATTATCATCCTCTCTAGCTCATTCCTAGAAGGAAAAGGAACTTTAAAGACATTATGTCCTACTTGAGTCACCTCCCAATGGAATTGATCTGTGGGTACGAGCCTCTGAAGCTGTGAAACAATCTGAGAGATCGAAAGCTCCCCTCCTGTGACTGTCAACTTCGCCAAACGAACATTATCAATCTTGGGTTTATAAGATTCGGTGACTGGCTGCTCGAAGAACATAAGACCCTCATTAATCAGCCCATGCATGATCACCTGTGGCTTAGGCGCCGTAAGAAGTGGACACTCTTCAGACACGTGATCTGAACTTTCGCAATTGTCGCACAGCTCCTTGGTACATGCTTTACCGAAATGTCCCGGCCCATCGCACCGGAAACATCGTGTCTTATCTCCTTTTTTTGCTTTTTTTGCAACAGCCCCAATCACCCCCGGCTGAACCTCCACTGCTTGCTTGTAACCTCAGCAGCCGATTGCTTTTGTGACATTGCAACTGTCACCGATGGTGCAGCAGCAGCCAATGCCGCAGAAGCCGGCGCCTGCTGTGCTGCGGCAGAAGATACCACAATCTTTACCGCATTAGCAGACTCGGCCATTGCCGACGCACCCCCACTTGCTAGCGTCCCAGGCTGCCGCAGAGCCTCAGCCACTTGTTGCACCACCTTCGTGAGCATCTCCTCGCTGATCCCATCAGAAGTATTCCTGTCCAAACCTCTGCCTGTATATCCTCCCCGAGGACCTCTCGGATATGTGCCACGACCACCATCAAACCGACCCGGACGGTTGTATTGATATGGCCTGTTATAGAAATTTGGTCGATATTGTCCTCCCCCTTATGGCTCAGCTTCTACACCTTTTCGTTCAATATTTCAATTAACTGCTATGCCATTGTACGTGTGCCACCCTCCAAAGGAAACACATTTGGTGGACACGGGGAATTCCATATTAGACACCAATCACAAATTTCGGCTACTTGGTCGACAACAGTACATGACTAGTTTTAATTTCTAAATGATCGAAAGCAGCGAACGGCGGATCATCCCATCGGCATCTTTTTTGACATTAAACCACCGCTTTATTAATCATCAACCACAAAGTTACAATCAGCCTGAAGGCTGTGAACTAAGAAAGCCGGAGGCTCAGTTACCCAAGTAAACGACCCATTCTGAATCACTGCATACTTTGCGCAATCATGGGCCGCTTGGCTAGCTTCGCGACGGACAAACACAATAGAAAAAGAAGAAAACACTTTCCCTAACTCACAAATCTCATCTAAGATAGCTTTAACAATCGATCTATCACCACCTCGGTCCTTCACAAGGTTCAGAAGCACCTCACAATCTGTCTCGAGACAGACATTTGAAAAACCCCTCGCAACCGCTAGGGTACAAGCATCACGCATAGCTAATGCTTCAATGACCAAAGGATCAACGATCCCTTCATAAACCTTTGCGGAAGCAGCCAGGAAACCATCACCATCTCGTGCCACAATCCCAACTGCAGCTCTACCTTCATCGACCCGAACCGCCCCATCCGAATTAATCTTCACTGTATTTTCTGGCGGTTTCCTCCATTTATAGGATGGCCTCTGATGTTTCCCTTGAGATTTCTTCCTAGGCAACTCCAAAGTTTACAGAGTTTCACTAATGGACTCCATAGTCTTAGTTGGGTTATACCCAGCCTCCCCGTGTGTAATATTATTTCTTGAAGTCCAAATCGCGTACATCACCGTAGTGATCATAGCCCTTTCTTTAGAAGTAAAAGAAGGGTCACAAAGGATGTCCTTTGTCCAAGTATCTGGGTGCAACCTCGTGAGTTTCAGATGTAAAACCTCTCTTGCTGCATACCAGAACATCTTTGCATGACTACACTCAATCAGAGCGTGCATCAAAGATTCAGACTCAGCTTTGCATATACCACAAGTGCTATTCTCCATTATATGTCGCCGTGAAAGAGTCCTATAATCAAGTAAAATGCCTCGAAGAACTCTCCACCAGAACACACGCACTTTAGGTCCTACATCGAGCTTCCAAAGTTTCTTCCACAGCTCCGCATCATCATCAGATGAAGTTGTAGCTTCAGTACATCCCATCGGCATCTGCTGACCCTGCCGAACAGTTCTTCCAGGAGTAGCTGTGTTTTGTGGCTCCGTCGACCCGGCAGGTAGCATCATCGTCGGTGGCCTAGCAGAGATCAGGTCCTTGGAATTGCAGGGACGGAACACAGGCAACAGTGGGTATGTCTATCTCATACTCCTATGTGAGGCAACAGTGGGTACGTGGATCAATCACACCCGGTTACCCGCACTATATATATATTTATTTCTTCAATCACCGCTTCTGAATCATATTACAAATCCGTTTATTCAGGCTCGCGCGGCATCGGCGATTAGTCAGGCGGTAATGCTCATCATACCGATGTGAATGGATGCTTCCGATTCTGTGCGCGAATGTGGACAGCTACTACGTACCTACCTTGGACAAATTTGCTTCAGTTGAGTGGTCGTCTCTCACTTTTGAACTACAGTGATCTAACCTCTCAGCATTTATTGATTGGTACCATGGATTTTCAATGTCAGAATCACCATGCCACCTGATTACCGAGGAAGAAGAAGATGCTACAGTACAGTTCAGATCAGGGAGGTGCACGGACACAGCAGATCCGCCTTGGCAGACAAGTGACTAACGTTGCACATGCGTGCTCTGAATGTGCTACTGTACTCTCACTTAATATATATAGCCAACAACTGGAATTCGGCACCCACTCTCTTGTTATAAACGATAGCAAAAAAACGATGAAATAGCGGAAAGATCAACCAACGGGACACGAGATTTTAACGTGGAAAACCCCACTAACAATGGAGGAGAAAAAACCACGGGCTCCAGCCAGCAATACTTCACTATATCGGGTGAGGTTACAAACGCCGGGATTTACACAATGCGACTTATCCCATGACGACGGCTTACAAGATGTATTTATAGGTGCCCTGACCTAATCTAGGTCGGTAACAACCCGTACCGTACATGTCCACTCTCCGCTCCGCTCCGCTTTCCTCGTCACAAGTTGGTCTTTATCAGTATATACAAATTTGGATCATCACAAAATAACATCTCTGAGTAGCAGAGTAAGTGAGCGCCCGTGTGAGACATTGTTTACTCTACACTGAATCCTCTCAAACTATCGACGCCTGCAGTGCGCGTAACTGTCAAGACTTCGTGGCCAAGACGTTTTCTGCGGCGGGTCTCTTCCTGCAATGCCAACCGATTATCGACTCGGGAAGAGGTTGAATTCCAGCACACAACAACAACACAGTTTCTTTACTGAACTTCTTGACATTTGGATGGACACAGTTTCTTTACTGAACTTCTTGACATTTGGATGGACACAGTTGAGAGACGTAGCCTGCCTGGCTCCCTGTATGACTGACAAAAACTTAACAAGAGGACCATACAAACATTGTACTGGGCATCGACGTTTAGTAGGACAGTGATGCTTACATTGGTTGACGACGCTTCCGACCGAGGGCGATGCAATTGCAATCACCCAGTATCTACCTACGACAAACTAAACTGTTTTTGGTTGATCGTCTCTGAACTTGACGAATCTCTGAACATTTATTCGCCCGACATGCACAGACGGCCTGAATGATCATCATCTACGAGGGATAAGTTTCACAGCGAGTACTGTATAAATCAATTCAAATCTTACTGCTCCACAGCCACGTGCTCCTCATCCCCTCGCGCGCCACTCAGCTCGCGCCACAACCTCGTCAACGAACGCCTGGACGTGCCTGTCCGACGACCCGCCGGCCGCCACGGCCGTCTTCGCCGCCGCGCTCCACGCCCGCGCGTTCTCCACCATCGCCCCCGCGTCCGGCCCGGCCACGGCCTCCTCCACGGCGTCGCGCACCGCGTCCCGCCGCAGGGGCGCGCCGATGCGGACGCCCACCTTGAACTCCTCCACCAGGTACTTGGCGTCCGTGCACTGGTCGCCCCACTGCGGGAACACCACCACGGGGACGCCCGCCGCGAGCGTCTCCAGCGTGGAGTTCCAGCCGCCGTGCGTGAGGAAGCAGGCGGTGGACGGGTGCGCCAGCACCACGTCCTGCGGGCTCCACGGCACCACCATGCCGCGCCCGGCGACGAAGTCCAGGTACCCTTCCGGGAGCATCGCGCTGAAGTCCGGCCGCACAACCCACAGGAAGGGCCTGCCGGTGGACGCTAGCCCCTCCGCCATCTCGGCCAGCTCCTCCGCGGACAGCACCACGACGCTGCCGAGCGACGCGTACACGACGGACCGTGGCGCCTGCGCGTCCATCCACTCGACGCAGTCGTCCGCCGCCTTCAGCATGTCGCCGCGCACGGCGACGTCCTCCTCGAGCTCCACGAGAGGGCCGACGGGGATGAGCGGCGGGGGCGACGGGGACACGCCCGGGAGCGCGTCCACCACGTCGCGCTCCAGCTCGGAGAAGGAGTTGACGAACACCCAGGACGCCTTGTGGATGTTTCGGAACTGCTTCAGTATCTCCTCTGCCAGGAGCTTGTACGGGTTGGACGGCAGCAGGAACGATGGTACGTCGGCGACCGACATCGCGGGAAGGCCCGGTAGCGTCACCCGCGAGTCGAGGTCGTCCTCGGCGGGGAACTCCACGAGGCCGTGCACGTGGTGGTAGTAGAGGGAGAAGACGGCGCAGGACTGCACCCACAGAACCGCCGAGGGGATCCTGGCGTCGTGGGCGACGTCGATCACCCACGGCAAGAACGGGTTGCCGACCACGCACGACACGGGGCGCCCGGCGTCCTCCTGCCGCCGGATCAGCTTCGTGAACGCGGCAGGGCCGGTGGACTTGAGGTGCCTCAGAAGGTCGTCGAGGGGCGTGATATCCACGTCGGGATGGTCGTCCATGAACTCGAACCGGATGCGGCCGAGGCCGAGCGGCACGCCGTCGCCGCCGGCCTCCACGCCCGTGGACGCCGTGATCTTGGTGCCCGCGTCGGAGGTCGAGGAGAAGGTGACCAGGAGGCCCTTGGACGCGAAGCGCTTGGCGAGGCGGAGCATCGGGTTGACGTGGCCCTGCCCCGGGAAGCATATCAGGAGCAGGTGCGGCGCTGCCGACGTCGCCGCCGCCGACGCTGTGACCACGGCCTCCTCGCCCATGTGGCTAGCTTGTATGCCAACGATCGATCGAGCTCCTCCCTCCTCTCGCGGGGTGAGGGGGAGGGGGAATGGAATCTCGTCTTTGACTCTTGTCCGATGATTCTCAGCTCACTGGTGCTGTGGTGCGATACTCGATCCAAGTGGGATGTGTACTGCTACTACTCTTTAGCTACCGTATTTATATGGAAATAGTTTCAGTGCCGACGTGGGCGATGCCGTCCGACGTGGCGTGGCCGTGACAACCAGGTCGACGTGCGTACGTCGGCAGCCATCTTGTGCCGTCTAGCTGCCGAGCGGGAGGGCTCAAGTTGGCTTTTTTTCTTTTCCAACAAGAGGAAAAAAAATTGGCCTCTCCACGTACTCTACTTTTGCAGTGTTACGAATATACCGTATATGTACTGAAGGTATACGTATTTGGATGGTTTTTTCCTCCTGCTCTGTCCCCGTTGCTGCGGCGTTGTCTCCGGCGCCAAGGTGGAGTAGAGAGGATTCGTTCAGGAGTACGTGCAGACGGTGGTCTGCACTGGTGACAGCTGGAAGATGGTGCACCTTGTGGTGGGTTCGTGGTTGAAGGCTGATGGTTCTGGTTCCCTACTCCGACATCGTCGTGCGTGGGTGCCAGTGCTGAAGTTCGATGGCGTGTCCGGGGACATGCTGCCCCGGTCTGATTCTTTCAACGGCAATGGTTTGTCCTATGGCAAACTACATTGGAGGTCCGAAAAACTGATGATCAGCGATGGAGCCGCGTCGAGCTCGGGTGAAGAGGTGATCTGTCTATTTTTTCCTTGGTGGCTGCTACGGTGGTGCCAAAAAGATGGATAGGCGTTGGTTTGTCACATAGGTTTATCCTATCTTTCCAGATCTGTAAGATCGGTGTATACGTACTTTGTATCTCGCCTTTTATTTATCAATGAGAATCGTATTACCATGAAAAAAAAACCCATGACATACGGAAATAGAACCCGGAAAACTGATCGATGCACGTGGCTGCCTACCATATGACATCGAGAGAAATCGAACGTATAGGTCGACATGTATAATCAAATTAACTTATTGCCTCTCAATATACATTCTTTTTCTCAGCGTTACCAAATGCTGGATGTACACGCAAAACTTCGACGTATAGAACATGGCTTTGGCCGGAGAAACAGCAAGCTCGGTGCGTGGCAGGAGCAGGATGCATGCTAAAATTAACAAGTCGGAACTGAGATTCTCTTTCTCGAACTAAGAAGAAGGCATACCTAAGATGATGTGCACCTCAACCAACGAAAATGATCCACGCACCTCTATCACCAAACAAAATATTTAAGGGTTTGCTTGTTTCGTAGAATAGGAAAGGCCGAAAGATGCATGAATAAGAATAATGGAGGATTGCACGTCGGCGGGGCACCGTCGACACGGTCTGGAGATTGAAAACGAAGTGCATATCAAGGATCTTGTTGTAATTTTCAATCTTATTGAGATGTTACACTTCGGTATCTCTTTTAATGGCAAGAAAAAAAAATATTCTACATGATTTCATATATACACAACTTTGTTTGATTTTATCAAACAAAAAGCGAAGTATTCTTACACATTAATCTCGGTCTGCGCCTAGGCTGTCGCGGCCCAACCGGCTTTCCTTGGCCTGGCGTCGCCTTTGGCTGCCGCCGAGATGGTCTGGTTTGCTCTCGACCCCATCGGTGACACCTCCTACCCCTGATCCATCTCTCGATGCTGCGCCTTCGAGATGAACACCCACGATACATATGGTTGCATGCCCACCCGTTCGTTGGAACTTTGCCGCATAATGGCTACATCTTTGGAACGTCGAACATGGCACCTCCACTGCCACGATTAGCTAGGTGCTGAGATCTTCGAGGCTGCCATGTTTGAAGAGGATCGAGCTCCGGAGCAAGCTCATGCCAAGTTGAGACATACTTGGCTACTGTTACATGAAGTATTCGTGAATGATGAGGAGTTTGCTGATGTTCTACTATTCGTGTGTGCACATGTTCGTTGGGTTGCGATGTCTACACAAATGTTGTGTGCATGGCGATTGTGAGATGAACTATTGGTATTTTGCAGCTGTGATCTCGGCATGTGGGGCCGGGGACACATGGTGACTTCGTTCTTGGTGGTCCTCTCTGAGCACCGTGTTTCAGTTTCTGAGTGAAAACCAAAATATGACCTTCATTGGTTGTACATAACAATGGCGACTCATTGGTCGTTTCCTTGTTGAAGAGGCGTTGTACGACAATTGTTCCGCTCTCCTCTAGGTGAACATCCTTGATCTTACTATGCTGATTAGATAGGGCAACAATGGTGTTGGCACACTGTTACCGAGAAGGAGTTGCTTTGGATAATCTTTTCGCTTTCTAGCTGTCTCCAATGGTAGTGGTTTGTTTGCTGGTTGTTGCAGAAAGGCCTTTTTTATTTTTATTTTTAGCTGTATGCATTCTTAATGTATACACTAGCTATCGGTACAATGTTGTTGTAGAGGGCGGATGTATTTAGGATGTCTCTTTATCGAAAAAATCTCAGATTCTCTAGATTCTTGAGATACGTTAATCAGTGTGAGCCTAGAAGGCGATGAGTTCTAAACTCCAAATGATGAGATGACATATGTCCGAGCAACCAAGGATCTACATATAGATTGCAACTCGAACAGTGCTATCGGATCCTAGACTCACTGGAGCCCTTAAAAAACAAAACCATATCAGTATGTATCCATTCACAATTTTTTTTAAACTTGAAAATATCTTTTTTGAGTTTTTTAAATAAACAATTCAGTGAGCCCAGGCTCCAAAAGGAGGCACCCGACCGCAACTCCTTTTTGTACTTATTACTCCCTATGTTTGTAGGTATATCATGTTGTTGACATTAACATAGTCTAATTTGTAGCTTTGTGAGGTACTTATCACATGTAGAGGCTTGTGAAATAAAATATGATATTCTTCTTAAAATGTATAATGAGACTATTTTCATCTCATAAAGCTATGTTTTGATATTTTACTGGTGTAAGTAGTTTTTTTAAAGCAAAACTCTAGTGTATGTAGTTTTCTTCCCCTTTAGTAAGAAGGCGTGTATTGATGAAATGGTATAGCCCATTTTTATTTATCCCAAAATATAAGTATTTATTTGTGAAAAATTGAGTTGCTACAATCACCCATTATTGATACTAAATTTGTAGTCTCCAAAATATGCAATTTAATGCTATACTATTTTAATTCATATTTATACATAGAATCAGATGATGATAATGCTCAATTGTGGACCCAAAAGCATAACTAGAAAGTAAAAGAGAACTAGGATTCAAAATAAAATTCAAACAACTTAAAACAAAACAACAATACAGCCCCTTGAAATGATACTATCATTAGTATGACCACTTTACCATTTTGGATGTTTGATATCGACGTGGGCCTACTCTCACTCTCTATTTTTTGCTCAGGCTTCGCCGGTGCGTTCGTTGATCGTGCACCACATGTTGGTTACTCCAATTTTTTCGATCTTGTGACTTCCTATTTGGGGAGCACGTGAACCATAGGCTACTGTATGATGGACAAGCTGCCGCTCTGCTTTAATTTTCTGTACATACTTGTAAATATTGTACATAACTTTCATATTTCAGTAAAGGGGAGAAAATGAGGCTGTGGGGACTCCCCTGCAGTAGAAAAGTTTCAAAAAAGAAAAAAACACCGGTAGCTTACTGGTATCCTATAGTACGATGGGAAAGTACCTTTCAGTTACGGTATAGTACTGATGAGCTTGAGCTAGCATGTGATCCATCTATGCCAGAATAAATGCCACCCCAAAAATGCAAGGATGAATTCATGATTACTCCCTCGATAACAGAAAATGAAGTCTGCACTTGTCAGCTAGAAATTACAATTTGTAATTAGTAATACCGCATTGATTTTGGGCCTCCCGTCTCTATGGCTCAGTTGGACTTGGCTCAGCTGAAACGTGGACTGAGCCATGTTCCGCAGCCCATTTGTTTGCCAACAATGTGGTGGCCAGGCCCGTTCGGTTGGGTGCAATTTTTTTATCACGCGCTGTTTGGTCGCCTGTGTAGTGTTTCAGCGGCTAAAACATGGTGTTTGGTTTCATGCAACTACCCTGATGTGGTTACCTTATTGCCGGAGTGGTGATCATACCAACATAACCAACAATGTTCAGGTAAACAACCTTCCACTAAGTATGCCCTTGATAGTCAGCAAAATAGATGTTGCATCACAAATTCAGCATAACAAGTGCTGGTAATGCACCTCATCATCCGAGGAGGGGTTAGTATACCGCCTCGCATCACAAGTTCTTCATCTGAGGGGTTTATTAAAACCGCCTCGCATAAGTTCTAATATGTTCTACATAGCAGGGGAGATAATAGAGGGCATAACAGTAAGTACTACATCGTCAGCAGCTACAACATCAACACCCCATCGCCCGGGAGAGGCTACGATAGTAGGTGTAGTACCACTTCTTCCTCTCTTCCTCTGACCCGACGAGATAGGTGGCACACTCCTCTTCATGATCCATCAGGTAGCTAAGAGCAAGGTGCAGCGTGTTTACCGTAAGAGGATTCTGCACACGCGGTTTGCCGAAGATGATCTTCATAAGATCATAGTTCTCGATCGGCGTGTTGATGAAGCAGGCGTCCTTGGGGTTAGCCTGCAATGGTGGAACTGTAATCAGAGGGCAAGTCAGGCACAGAGCTAGGACGAACTGAAGCATCACTACTACCAACTTACAACGACATGCTTGAGGAATGTTGTGTCCCCCTTTTCCCTTTGCGGTGCGACGGGCAGATCAGGCGCCGGAACGTACCGCAAAGGTTTCGCGGGCAATGGCAACACAGAGGTGGCGGAAACATCGGTGTCCTAGTACAAATGAACTACAAGAGGTAAACATGAACTAGATGATCAATGAAGCAAAGATCTACTGCATACCACCATATACTACTAAGATCTACCAAGTACTAGCACATACTACTAAGTTGGGCTCAGATCTAGGGTAGAAATGGAGGACTTACACTGAAGCTTTGAACAGCCGGTGAAGGAACGGACGAGGAGGAGTCGGCGGAGGACATGTCAGAGACGAGGACGAAGCCCTGGACGATCCGCCGGAGGAGTAGCCGTCGGAGGAGTAGCCGCCGCTTGGCTGTGAAAACCTGCAAAACAGAGAGCTCGAAGGGGGAAATGGTGGTGGGAGTACCGGCGGTGAGGCGGAGGGGGTGAAATAGGCGAGCCAAAATTTTCGGCGGTGACCGAAATTTGTCCCGCCGCTTTTTCCCTGCGCGCGCGAGCTCGCGCCATCTCCGAGGTTGCACGAGCTCGGCTCCGCGTTCCCCTTCCCTGCACGAGTGCGAACGGCTGGAGGGTGGCTCAGTGTGAACGGCCGAATCGAGTGTTCCTCTCGGGTCAGGCTGAGCACTGCTTTAAGGTTCGTGCGCGTGCGGGCCAAGCGAAATTGTGGGCAACCGAACGGGCCAAAAACATGGCCCCAGTGCCTAGTTGGGGTCTCCGTGGGCTACCAAACACGCCCTACACACCACCGAAAAATGCATGCATGAGTGCAAGATAAAAATAAATAATCTGCACTTGTCTGCTATGGGAACTGTTGTTCAATGACATTTTTTTAGCTATAAAGTAGTCGTATCCACCGCCTCGACGATAATAACTTGCACTAGTGTCCTAATGTTTCCCGCGGCCGAGCTGAACCCGGACAAAGAACACGAGAGTTTACGCCTAAACTAATTTACAATCTGCAAATCTGCCTTAACCGGGCTGCGGCAACAAAGTGCATGCGTCCATTGCATACGCCAAACAGCCGGGGATCGCTGAGCTTTGCGGCCGCCGTGCGAGGTCCGTCCATCTCGTGGTGAGCCCAGCAATGACGACGCACCCACGGCTTAGCTTTGGCCGTTAGCAAGGGCAGGTTCCTTGCCCGGTCCGAATTCTCCCGTCGCCTCACACTTCGTTTGCTTGTCCGTATCGGCAGCGACGGGGACTACGAGCTCGCTTGCTGATGCTGGAACACATCGCGCGATAGCTCCACTCGTCAATGGCGACTTTCTAGATGGAGGATCGAGGTTGGAATTGGATATCCTTTGGCTGGATTGACCGCGACGCTGCCTTTGTCATGTACCCTGCTGGCTCGCTAAGTGGAGCACGGAATTTGGCAGTTCGGGCGGCTAGGCTAAGACCATGTCACAGACGGCGAACATGCGGAGGCGAGGATCTCTCCTCTCGCGGTGGCGCAAGGTGGAGCTCAGCTTGGAGTCGACCGTCCGGTGAACAGGCGAGACGACGGTGGCGGCCCGTCCATAATCGTAAGAGAAGCATGAGAATGGCAGCGCGGTGCACTACTGTGCTGCCGTGGGGGGCTGAGAATAGGGCTGGACTAACGAGCCGCTCAGCTCGTTAAGTCTCGGCTCGTTAAGACTCTTGATCGTTAAGCCTCAAATCGTTAAGCTCGTTAAGACTAACGAGCTAAATATAAAGCTCGGCTCGGTTCGTTAAGTGTTAGCGAGCGCTCGCGAGGTTAAGAAAATAAATCTGAATATAGAGATGACGAGGTAATTGACAATTAACAAGAAGTAAAAGGGACTCGATGTTTCCTACATTGGTTGACCATAAATCTCGGTTGTGATATTGGCTTGGTAAACAATGTTGAGTCACATCACCTGTTAGGTTGCTAGTTAGATGAGATCTATCCTTAAAAAGACGTGGGATCCAAATTAACGAGCTTAACGATCTGCTCGCGAGACTCGTTAGCTCGCTCGTTTAGCTCATTAGTAATAACGAGCCAAAATCATTGCTCGGCTCTGTTCGTTAGCATAACGAGCCGAGCTAAACGAGTCGACCAAACGAGTGCTCGTTTAGCTTGTCGAGCATCGAGCTTTATGTCAAGCCCTAGCTGAGAATGGGTGGGCCTAATGTAGGCTGCGCAGCCCGGGCATTCGGGATTTCCCAAAAATTAGGGATGGAAAATTCGGAAAAAACAAAACTTCGAGACCCACAAAATGACTCTAATTTTTTATGATTTTTTTCCGATTCCTGACAATTTGGGAAATATGTCGAGGATGCCGTCTGATGTGCCGTGGCCGTGACAACCCGGTCGACGTGAGCCATTTTGTGCCGTCTAGGCGTCAAGCGGGATGGAGGCTGGGCTCTCTTCTATACTACTATTAAAAGAGCAAACATGTTGGGATAATTTAAATCTTGTCCGTTTAATTTTCGATCAACGACCCATATTGTCCCGATGTCGAGTAGCAAACACTTTAAATCTTGTCCGTTTATTTTTCGATCAACGATCCAGATTGTCCGAAAATATATATCATGTCCCACGCTCAGGACAGCCCAGCAGATTTAATGTTAATCAGATCTCACGCTAGAGTTGGAAGGTTTATGAAATCACGTTTCATTTAGATATGCACGTACAGGGTGTCCTTTTTCCTCACGTCTGCCTTTTCCTCGCGTCAAAAAAACTACAGCCCATCACGATGTTCCCAAAGAAGAGTTCTCCTCCAACTCAGAAAGTAGAAAAGGAAAACGTATTCAAAGTAGAACCTAAACTGAATCGGTATCCACTCACTACGGGAAACCGTCAAAACGCCGACGGCCGTCCTGTACGCCGACGGCCAAATGTCGGGGCCGTCGGCGTACAGCACGGGCTTGGGCAGACGACGAACAGGCCGTCGGCGTACGAAGCGCCGTCGGCGTAGAATTACGTCCCCGACGGCTGCCGTCGGCGTACAAAGGGCGGCATAACGCGAACCGTCCAGCGTCGTTGATACGCCGACGGTACTGCCGTCGGCGTACACGCGATAAAAACACCGACGGCTGCCGTCGGCGTTTAGTAGTTTTTTTTTCGTATATAATATTCATTTCTTTATTTCTCTATATAATATTTAATGTAGTTGTAATTTATATATATATTGGACCTATAATTGCCCTCCCAATTTCAGTATCCCACCCCCGTAAAATAACG
Organism: Poa pratensis; assembly: GCA_947311845.1. Classification (NCBI taxonomy): domain Eukaryota; kingdom Viridiplantae; phylum Streptophyta; class Magnoliopsida; order Poales; family Poaceae; genus Poa; species Poa pratensis. The sequence continues at coordinate 21,791,289 of CAMZMU010000062.1, forward strand.
GTTTGAGTTTTCCGGAACTCAACCCTACAACATATACATGTAAAACAAATAAAAACTTTTCCTGGCTATCTAGAGAGAAAGTGATGCCGGTGATGTCGGTCACACCTAGGAGTAGATTCTTGCACATTTACAACACACAACACACTTTTATACATATGGTATGTCACAACCTAGGTTTGGGTAGGGTTCCGACGCTCCGGGGCCCCGCTTCGGTGAAACCCTGAATCCGCTGGAAAAATCCTAACGTTTCCGTCTACCCCCATAGACGCGCGTCGAAAGGGGGTAGCACAGTGAAATTTTTTGCTTGGTTGTGTTATGTTAGGCCATAGGAACATGAGAAACCAAAGTCTACCCCAAATCGACACACGATTCCATCCGGTTCGCCCGAAAGGGGAGTTTTCACCTCTAAGTGCAGAAACTCACTAGAGAGAAAGTGAAGCCAGTGATGTCGGTCACACCTAGGAGTAGATTCTTGCACATTTACAACACACAACACACTTTTATACATATGGTATGTCACAAGCTAGGTTTGGGTGTGGTTCCGACGCTCCGGGGCCCCGCTTCGGTGAAACCCTGAATCCGGGGTCCCTATATATAGCCCACCTCCTCAGACAGGTTACTCACTCACACAAAACATTCCAGCGTCACTCGGAGAGGCATCTTTGGGCAACCAGCGGCAAGACGTCTCTGATGACCTGCGACCGTTCCAAACGGTTGCAGATCATCAGAGATGTCTTGCCGGACGGTTGTAGAACATCAGAGACGTCTTGCCGGACGGTTGTAGATCATCAGAGATGTCTTGCCGGATCGAAGTGACCCTCAAACACAAAACATTCGGATTCCCTAGCTACGTCCTACAGTGAATGCAACGGCATTCGACCGTGAATCACTGTAGGGCTGTAGCTAGGGGAAACCGTGTGTTTTGTTTCCCAGGTTACTCACTCATATATTCTACCGTGTGCTTCTTCCGGATCCAACGGCTCACCAGCGCTCGAAAGAAATACAGCGCTGATCCAACGGCTCAGAAGCACATGAAGGAAACACACGATCCGTGTGCTTCTTCCTGATTGGGCATACTACAGCTCAGAAGCCCATTTCTCACTATATATATGTAGTCATGGCCTCCATTGGCATAACACATCTAAACTGATATCTGATCCCTCATCACTCTCCCGTGGCGTCACCACCGCGTGTGCCGTCCGCCATGCCAAGGTGCTGCCCTCTCCCTCCCCTACGTACCTAGGTTGCACGCACCTTAGTTGTTTGATCAAATTCCCCACTCATTTTTTCAGATCTCGGCGGGAATCGATGATGATTACCGGCCATTTGTTGGACACGGGCAGTGTCCGGGACTGGGCTCCGCCGGGCTGGCACTGGGAGGTGTCTTCCGGGACGCGTAGTTTGGTGAGGAATCCGGGTGACGTCGTCGACCCGGATCTTGTTTGGTGGCCGTCGCATGGGCCAGCCTCGGTGCAGAGGCCGCCGGCCCCCGAGGTGGAGGTGCGTCGCCGTATCAGAGAGGAGGACGAGCACGTCCGTCGCTACCTGGTTAGGTTGGATACGCAAGCGGTGCATGACAATATGTGGTATACACTTCATAGGGATCCTCCTCATGTGAGTATTGCCCCAGTGATGGTTCCTTATCTTTGGGTGCAAGCCGCCGGCCGCTCAGCACCTCGCGGCTTAGGACCCGGCAAAAGTTAGTTACATTATTCGTGATGTATTATGGATTAAATAAAGATGTAGACTGGTGGCTATAAGCACATTCCTACTAGTGCAAGTTTGTTGTCATTCGTCTATGTACCCAAGTTTGTTGTCATTCGTCTATGTACCCAAGTTTGTTCTATCTTAGTTGCTACTACTCCGTTTCGATTAATTTTGATAAAAGTTGGTTTCACAAGCCCCAATGGACTAACCTAACACAAATAAAGTCTAGTTTAGTTTTCTTATGTTCCATGGTAACGTGACAAGCCCCAATGGACTAACCTAACACAAAAACCCTAACGTTTCCGTCTACCCCCATAGACGTGCGTCGAAACGGGGTAGCCCAGTGGACTTTTTTGCTTGGTTGTGTTATGTTAGGAAACACACGATCCGTGTGCTTCTGCCTGATCCAAGGGCTCACAAGCGCTCGAAAGAAACACACCGCTGATCCAACGGCTCACAAGCACTGGAAGGAAGCACACGATCCGTGTGCTTCTGCCTGATCCAAGGGCTCACGAGCGCTCGAAAGAAACACACCGCTGATCCAACGGCTCACAAGCACTGGAAGGAAACACACGATCCGTGTGCTTCTGCCTGATCCAAGGGCTCACGAGCGCTCGAAAGAAACACACCGCTGATCCAACGGCTCACAAGCACTGGAAGGAAACACACGATCCGTGTGCTTCTACCAGATCCAACGGGTCAGCAGCGCCAGAAAGAAACACACGACGCCTATAAATAGGCCACTCCTCAGACAGGTTACTCACTCACACAAAACATTCCAGCTCACTCGGAGAGACATCTTTGGGCAACCAGCGGCAAGACCAAACGGTCGCAGGTCATCACAGACGTCTTGCCGGACGGTTGTAGATCATCAGAGACGTCTTACCGCTGCTTGGATCGAAGTGGCGCTCAAACCGTGTGTCTTGTTTCAGCTATATTTAGACATTCCACACAAATTATCCGGATTTACCCAGCTACGTCCCACCCTGCATGTGATATCGCAGCCACGGTGGGATTGTAGCTGGGTGAAACCGTATGATTTGTTCATTTATGCGTTTAGTCGCAATGTATTTTATCTTGTGTTTTGGGCATCTTTGGGCAACCAGCGGCAGGACGTCTTTTCTGTTCTCTCAGTGCCTCTTCTTGCATTTTCTTCTGTTGTTTCATCAAATGTTGTTCATCTTTCTCCTGGCGTTTTGTTTCCTTCTGAAGTTGTTTTTGTATTTTCTGAACCACGTATGTTGATACCTATGTTGAGTACTGTGTTGTTTCATCAAATGTTGTTCATCTTTCTCCTTGGCTTATTTGTGAAAAAAAAAAACATACGCCGACGGCTTTGCCGTCGGCGTAGGCCTGCGTGGCTTCACTTACCCGTCCACCGCGCGTACGCGGCTTCACTTACCCAAATCGACATCCCGCGCCCAAAATCCCCAAATCGACATCGCGCCGCCGCCGTCCCAACCCCAAATCCTCCTCCGCCGCTGCCGGCCGTCCCAGCCCGTGGTCGCCTCGCCGTGCCCGTGCCCGTGGTCGCCTCGCCGTGCCCGTGCCCACGGACCGGCCGTCCTCGACGCTGCGGACGACCTCGGCGCCGGCTTCACCTACCCTCCCTCCCTGCACCGCCCTCGACCTCCCCTCCCTCCCCTGCGCGAAGGTGTGCTTCCCCTCTCTGCCTCCTCCCTCCCCTACCGAAACCGCACGCAAGGTGTTTGCGAAAATGTGTACATGAACAGGCAAAGTAGGTTTGCAGTTAGTCATTTTGTAGTTATCAAAACATAGCAGTTAGCAAGCACACTAGTGTAGCAATGTAGTTATCAAAAGCTACATGCATTTTAGTTTGCAGTTAGTCATTTTGTAGTTATCAAAACATAGCAGTTAGCAAGCACACTAGTTGAGGACATATGGGTTGATTTTGTGAAGTGTTAGTAAGAAATATAGCACATGGTTGTTTGTAAGAAACTAGTTAAGAATATTTTTCCTGACGCAAAATGGTCATATGTACCTCCTTTGATATTAGTCTAATCATGATTTTCTCTCGATAATGATATTAACTCCCTCTTTCGCAATATCGAGAATGGAGGCCACATCGCTACACTTGCTTATATTAATTGAACCCATATGGATAATAACTAGGGATAATTTGAACCCATATCAAATCATTTGCCCAAGCTTTCTCAATGGCAGTACTTGGCTCTCCCCTCCTTTTCTTGTTGCCGTTTAGGGTTACTGTTAGTGTTAACTACATTTTTCAACATGCTTAAAAGTTTACCCTTTCTCAATGCAGGTGATTGACCAAGATGAGCCAAGGCAAGGAATCATCGGCCTCCTTGCTGAAGAAATTAAAATTTACTAAAAGTGGAAGAGCAAGTACACCGAACCCGCGTTACCTGTCTGACAGTGGTGAGAGTAGAGGTGATGCAATTCTTAATTGAATCATGTCTTTATGCTTAATTGTTCACCCTTTCTCAATGCAGGTGAGGGTGGAGATGCTGGAGGAGGGGGAGGTGCCGATGCTCCACTTCCTCCGAGGGGACGAGGTGCAGGACGAGGACGAGGTGTAGGACGAGGGCGAGGGCGAGGTGAGGGAGGACGAGGGCGAGGTGGGGGCGACGTGTCTTCGGACATACCCTCTGCTTCTGTCGACGAGGGTTCGGAGGAGACGGGCCCCTCCACGGACTTGGAGGCGGGGCCCTCCGGGCGGCGGAAGCCGCCAAAGATTCGAGGGGAATCCCAGGTCCCTGATGAGGACAAGGAACCTGCTACCGAGGAGGAGAAGATCCTCATTACGCCTAATGGGAAAGAGTAAGTGACTATATATACTAATTTTGAACATGGTAACTTCATTGTTGTCAGGACAGTATGACATGTACTAATGTTTAATTATTGTGCAGCAACTGGATACATCCTGCGGGAAGCCGTGTGCCAAACACCCTTGTTGGAGCTTTGATTAGGAAGTTTTGGCCGGGCTTGTACAGTACCATCCCCAACGGCGCGAGGAAGCTAGCCACCCGTTGGGTAGACTATCAGGCCGCCAATTACGCGACCGGCGGGAAATGTTCTGACGCCGTGATCAACAAGTTTTGGGTAAGTTGAACTTTTCGAATTTCGTTAATACTTGATGCTCCCACCATGCTCTCACAATTTTTTTTTGCATGATTACAGAAGTTCTATAGGGTACTTCCTGAGCAGCGGGGCGATGCGGACAAGACTTTGCAGGGGGCTTGTATGAAGTTGACACGACAGCAGTTCTACAATGCAAAGCATACCATGATCAATCATTTCAGTACTGAGACGTTAGGCAAGACGGCGGTGAAGTATGAGATTGTGGAGAACCCACCTGAGGTGTCCGTAGATGACTACATGGCGGTAAGTACATTGTTAATGAGATTACATGTTGCTGCTAAGTTGCAATTGCATTATCCGTTCTTCTCATGAGTATTGTTTTTTCAGTTTAAGCCCCAATGGGCCTATGGCAAGGATGACGCGTGGAGCCCCAATGAGACCACACCGTCCCGTGCCTCGCCGGATTCCTTGTGTGGTTCGACTGGCCCACGCGGTCGGTCGCCTATTTTCACGCTGTCAGAAATGGATACCTCGGGCTCTCGGGAGGTGTAGGATGTGTTCGGGTGTAGCGTGTGTGAATTCGAACTATGTTTATGTCATTTTTGAGTTTGGATGAATTTGAATCATGTTTGTATCATTTGGATTAGTATGTGATGTTTATTTGATGTTTCTGTGATGTTTTATAATTTGTGCAATTTTAATTGTATTTGAAATGCGCCAGAAACCAGCAGCAGAAAGTTTCAGAAACTGAAAATATAGCCTAACATACGCCGACGGCATTGCCGTCGGCGTATGTGCTGTGTGGACGCACAGGCTTGCGCCACGTCGACGCTGGATGACCATATGGTCATCCCTACGCCGACGGCAATGCCGTCGGCGTCAGGCTCCTCCCCAGAAGCACCAGAGCAGCACACGTGGCAGCATAGGCCGACGGCACTGTCGTCGGCCTATAGGTGGAGCAGACGGAGACGTTCGACGGCCGTTTTGTGGGTCCCACTACGTCTTCGCCGACGGCGGCGGATACGCCGACGGCTATTTACATACGCCGACAGCGTCCTACGCCGACGCCATTACGCCGACGGCGGCCGTCGGCGTAATACTACACCGACGGCGATCGTGGCTACGCCGACGGCGGACCGCCGTCGGCGTTTTGACGGTTTCCCGAAGTGACTACGACGCTTAGTTTTCCGAAGTCGTCGTTGCAGACCTAGGAACGGAGCTTCTTCTCTCCCGAATCGTCGAAGCTGCCAGCGCGGCCGCCTAAGGCTTTCTGCGCTTACATGCCTCTGCGGGCTGGCAGCGGCGGCCAAAGGTGCTGGATAAATCTTCGAGAGTAGTCACGCTGATCAGAATATCAGATCCGTAAACAGCTCAATACTCCATGATGATTGATTCCGTGCATGCTATGCTAGGATGGCTCAATTGCATGCATGCTAGGAGCATAACTTGCGATTTTGCACTTCGTCGGCGTGTTTTCATTTCATTAAGGCGTGTGATGGATTCAATGGCGTGAAAGGGTCAGCATCCTCCGGCGCCCTGAACGCACATGTGTTCTCCCACCTCCAATAGATGAACAAGTGCGCCACGATCCACTCGCCAGATTCGGCCGCGTCCTATCCGGGGAGGAGGTAGCCAGCGCGGTGCGCGTCAGGATCATGGTCAACAAGCGCAAGCTGAAGAAGATGGTGGCGACACCCCAGCTCCGGCACCGGCGGCGAGGTGGCGGCGACATCAGAGGATCGCTGCAACGCACGGCAGAGCGGACACGTAGCAGAGGCTGCAGTCGCTCCGGTGGCGCATCATGTAGAGGAGACGCGACGGATGCAGACAAGCGGGGAGTGCGAGCCCGGCCTTAAGAGCATCCCAGAGGTTTACACTTTACTGATAGGTGCTACGAATAAATGGCAGAGCTCGTGCATTTTTCTCCCTCTGAATTTATGAAAAAGAAGAGGTGATCTACTACAGTGCATTTACCAGAAAATTCTGATGGTATGTCACTCATCGTGAATGATTGTGTGGGAAATACTCGATTACACAGATGCTGCCGCTGTTCAAATGGTAAACCGTGAGTTGATCGCGTGCCTGTAGCTACTACTGCATATTTGGCTTTTGTACTTTTCCCTTTCTGTTAAGGTTACACGCGCATGACACGCTCATGAATGAATTTTCTTTCCAACATGTTATTTCAAGGGTGAGTATAAATTATTTATTCTATGTTGGCATTCCGAATTGGAATTGTGATTACAAGTGTAAGATTATTAAAGTTATATGAGCAAGCGACCTAAAAGGGTCTCTTTGTCTGATTTTCAACTTTCATGTAGGTTAGTACATATGAACACATAGATTATCATAAAAATCATTATAATTTGAACATATTTATCTCAAGGATTGTGAGGTTTTAAATGGATACGTGCGTTGCACGTACATTCCAACTAGTTTATCCAAAAAAAGAGTTAACCTCTCCACATATTTCTACTCTTCCAGTGTTAGGTATACTGGAAGGTACACGTATTATAGGACAGTAAGACCTTGACCTACGGAAATACAGTATTCTATATACTAACCGGGAAACAGCTCGATCCATGCGCGTGGCTCCATTCCATATGACTCCAAGAGAAAGTTCTTTCCAAAAATGTGTTAGCCTCTCAATATATGTTTTTTTTATAGTTGCGAGTCTACAAGAAACTGTCTCACTGGAGAGGAGGTGCCGACATCTGCCACACACGCTACGACTCTACCAACAACATATCTCGCCAGACAAGAGGTGCCGGCGTGCGGTGTTGGAGGAGACTACAAGGCCGACGATACCGGGTCGACGTGAGCCATTTTGTGCCGTCTTGGCGCCAATCGTGAGGGAGGGCTCAACTTGGCCTCTCTTTTTCCATCCAAAAAAGAAGAGTTGACCTCTCCACATTACCACATATTTCTACTTTTTCAGTATTAGGCTATACTGGATGGTACACGTATTATAGGACACCAAGACCTTGACGTACGGAAATACAGTATCTATTAACTGGGAAACAGCTTGATCCATGCGCATGGGCGCGTGGCTCCAGACCATTTTTTTTTTTTTGCATTTTTAAGAGAGCTTTATTCAAACAAAGGCATTCGCTGGACAGTCAGCCAAAAAGCAACTGACCAGGAAGCTAGGAGTCTCGTCCATCCAACTCTCGGTCACATTCAAAGTGCTAGCACGCTTTGCACAAAGATGAGCCGGGTAATTGGATGTCCGCATTACATGTTGAATAACAAAAGAAGTAAACGATGAGGCTAGCTCTCCAATTTCTACTAACAAAGAAGCCACAATAGAACGGGAATTGTGGCGAGTGTTCTAGAGATTCAGCATCTCCAGGCAGTCCGTCTCCATGATCACCTTCTTGAACCCTCGAAGCTTGGCGAAAAGAACACCCTCACGGAGGGCCATTCCTTCAGCAATTAGAGGATCCGTGATCCCGAGAAGGGGCTTGCTCCACGCACCAAGCAGGCGACATGAAGACCTAGCAACGCCTCCTCCACCTCCTTTACCGTCAGTGGCATTGATCGCACCATCTGTATTGATCTTGATACAATCCAATTCCGGTGGACGCCATCCATGTCCAGGCAGCACCATCTGTTGCCGCGGGAACTCCAAGAGGGCCAGAGCCTCCCTCGTGGTTTTAACAGAAAACACCGGATCAATCTGTTCATGCTCATGTTTCCACCGATTCCGTGAGTGCCAAATCGACCACATCACAGTAATAATCTTGGCTCGATCTTGATATGACTTCGAGATAAATCAAACGTATATTTAGTTCGATGTATACGTATTGGCCTCTCAATTCCGTTCCAGAAAATGGTTGGCCTCTCAATATATGCACACGTAAAACTTGGACGTATAGAACATGGTTTTGGCCGGGGGAAACAGCTCGGACGGTGCGTGGCAGCATAAAATAGGCTCACGCGCGATAAACAAAACGATGCATACTAAAATTAACAAGTTAGACCTGAGATTCTGTTTCTGGAAAAAAGAAGAAGTCGGGACTAAGATGACGGTGCAACCGATCAACCAACGAAACTGGTGCAAGCACCTCTACCAACAAAATATTGCAACTCTAAAAACCATTTGGTGTATTTCCTCCGTCCATAAAATGATGTCTCAACCTAGACCAAATTTATATGTATCTATACATGATTAAGTGTGTGGATAAATGCAATTTTTATCTAGATTGAGACATTTTTGTATATAGAGGGAGTATTATAAACTCATAATGCAAAATCGGTGCAGAGGCCGAGCGACAACAAAATTCAGGTTGAAGAAGAGAGCGTGAGGGTGGGTCCGAGAAGCTGAGGAGCAGGAATGCGCCGGCATTCGTGAGTGCCTAAAGCTGATCATCTGAAAGTGAAATCCTGTAGCCTCTCTAAGTAGATGAGCAAGTAGTTTCAAACAAGACGTGACCAAATGACCATTAGAATTTCCAGTTCTCTGTGCAATTTCCATCAGTACGTTCTTGATAGGATCTGCATTGTCCTTGAGAGATGGCAACGGAAGTTTCACCAACATGGCGAGACATCTAAAAGTAATAGAAAGGACACTTTCATACTTGGAACTCAAGCATTTTCCCAAAAGGTTGACAAAAGGATCCAGCATCGATCCGCTTCATGCTGGAGATTGCGCTGTCGTTCGACCAAACAAAGGGCACCCGGCCTCTCCAGATCATGTTTGATGGCGGTGGCTCAAACAGTATCATGTGTATGGGTGTCATCGTCCCATATAGCTATGTAAAAAATCTATGTAAGCAGGCTATAAGAGTTTGCATAGCAAATTTTACTTAGTTGGAGGACAGAGAACCAAATTTTACTTAGTTGGGAGTACAGAGAAGCAAATTTTAGATTAAGAGCTACCTAGCACCAAGTGCTCTAAACACTTTGTGAGAGAATAAGGTGCGTCAGCCGTCAGGTTAGTACATATTTATAGCTAACTGTATACATTTCAAATATTGGGAATGCTATAGATGATATGATAAAAGATACAACCAGCAGTTAGGTCTCAAGCTATCTTGCTCTCAGATTCTCTAGGTCGTTTGACCGGTATTAACATTGTCTAGGTTGTAACCTTGTTATTTACTTACCACATGACAGGCTTGTCAAAAATATAAAAAGAAATGCTGAAAAGTATATTCGGACTATTTCATCTCATAAACGTAAATATCTTTTGATATTTTACTTGTGCAAATACTAAATAGTTTGGTTGCACCTTTAGTAGGAAGTCATGCATTGACAGATGAAAGGGTATAATACATTTGTATTTATGCCATATATTTTTTGCTAATTTGAGTCGCTTAAAATTACACATTACAAAGTCTAAACTTGTTTCCAAAATGTCCAATTTAGTAAATAACTTTTTGTGTGGAAACTTGAGTCATTTAAAACTACATATCAATGGCACTAATATGCAATATCCAAAATATGCAATTTAGTGAAGCACTATTTTAATTCATATTTTATACATGGTATCGAGTTAGAATATACGATAACGCTTGGTAGTTGACCCAAAAGCTTTATTTTAAAAAGGAAATAGGATAAAAAATAAAATTAAAACAACTTATTAAAACTAAATAGTACTCCTTCTGTTCTTTTTAGATGTTACACATATTTGTCTAGTATACTAAAATTAGTGAACATACACACTAAAACATGTCTAAATATATTTGTGTACATATAAATATGGAACGCTTCTTTACAGACGGCTGTAGCTACAGCCGGCTCCAACCCAACGCGCGACACTCACGGTCCCACCTTCTATCACATTCTCCTTCTTCCCAACGCACTCCTATGACCTACCGCCGTCTGTCCGTGCTACTCCGGCTAGCACAGCCGCCACGCCCGGTCACCTCCTGCCGGCCGATTACCGCTCTGCTCCGGCGAGAGCAACATGCGCTGCCACGCTCGACCACCTCCAGCCCGACGGATGACCTCCGACGTCAAAGCCCACCCTTCACCGGCGACAGCAACGCGCGCCGCAACGCCCGACCACCTCCTGCCCGCTCGACGACCTCCTCCTTTGAATCCCGCGCACCGCGTCGTCCTTCTACCCCAGCCGACGGGGCCGAGTTGCTCATCCATGATATGTATGACCTCCCCCACGTGCAGTCATGACCGGCGTGATGAAATCTGGCCGAGACGATCTGCTCATCCCTCGTAATTCGGTCGAGATTCAGCCGATCCGGCTGAGACAAGCCTCTGGCGTTATGGAATCATGGCCGGCGAGCTCAAATTGGCCATGGGTGCCTCCAAGGTCGAAACTGAAGGTCAGTTTTTATTTTTGGATTGTATCAATGTGCATACGGTGTTGTTTTCTGCTACAGGTGCATATTAGCTTTTGTTGTGTAAGAACCAGCAAAATGCTACAATGATATCTGGAAATGTGATGTTTATTGTATTTTTTGCTAAAGCCAAATTGGGATTTGTTGTTTGTGCTGTTGGTTTTTGCTACATGGCTGTGTTTAAAGTGCTACATTATTTTTTGTTGCTACAGTTTTATATATCCTATTTTGTGCTACACAGTGTGCTACATGTGTAATTGTTTTTGTTGCAGACGGAATTTTTTGCTACATTAATCGGACCCAACATTTCCTCATTTTTTTTGCTACATGTCATGTTAAATACACACATAAAAATGCTACACACGAAACGTTTTTACTACATAGGTCAGACGCGCGGGATCGATTCACTTAAGTGGATCGGACGGCTCTGGAGACGACTGATCTTTTCTAATTTACAACCGAATGACGCCTAGCACATGGATAGAGCCTAAAACATCTTATACTATTATGCAAGTGCAACGGAGGGAGTACTATGTAATGCAAACCCGTTAAAAGATACGCCATTAGTATGCCTAGCTTATCATTTTGGATGTTCGATGCCAATACAGCCATTTTACATCGCTCTCTTTATATGTTTGCTCAATCTTCGCCGGCGGTGCGTTCGCTTACTGTGCACCACATGCATGCAGGTTACTCCGTTTTTTGCTGATCTTTTTGCTTTCTTCTTCGGGGAGCTGGGAGCACGTGAACCAGGGCTTCTGTATGATGGACAATCTGCCAACAGCGTCGTAGGACGATCGGAAATGACGTTTTCACTGGTTCCCTTGATCAGCAAGAATTTGCATGTGATCCTTCTATGCCAGAATAAGTGCCACCTGAATTCGCCAAGAAAAAAGAATAAATGTCACCCCAAAAAATGCACGCATGAACATGATAGCTCGCTTGATAACAACAAAATTCTGCAATTGTCTGCTGTGGGAACTCTTGTTCTCTGATAGTAACTTGCACCTGTATCCTAATGTTTAGAGTATATGCTTAAAATAATACTCCAAACCAGTTCCTGAATCGACAACTCGTAGTAGTTTATTAATCATGTGCCTGAATCGAGCTGTGGTAACAAAGTGCCAAACAGCCGGGGATCTGATCGCTGAGCTTTACGGCTGCCCGTCCATCTCGTGGTGTGCGTGAGCCCAGCAAAGCAATGACGCACCCAGGGCTTAGTTAGTTTGGCCGTTAGCAAGGGTTAGGTTCCTTGCCCGGTCCGAATTCTCCGTAAGCCTGGCCGAGGTGGCCTCACACTTGTGTTTGTCCGTATCGGCAGCGACGGTGACTACGATCGAGTTTGCTAAACTAGCTAGCTCGTCAATGGCGACTTTGTGGATGGAGGATCGCGGTTGGATATCCTTGGCTAGATCGACCGCGACACTGCCTTTGTCTTGTAACCTGCTGGCCAGGTGTAGCACGGAATTCGGCCATTTGGGCGGTTAACAAAAGAGAACAATGTACCGGGGGCTGGGAGGTTGAGGATGTGTAGGTGAAAATCTCTCGAAATGATGCCGGTGATGGAGGAGCCTTGGGCATTTGTTATCGTTGTTAGAGGCATCGTCAACGAGATTTTATCTTCTCCTTCCGTCAAAGTTTTGAGGTCTCTGGATGAAAACTTCAGATGCCCCGTTCTGTGTGATCAGGAGGGGTGTCAATGATCTCGCTCCCCCTTTCCCAGTGGAGACGTCGTTTTGGAGTGCCCGGCTCTCTCGATGGAGTGTGGTGGTACCTCTGCTTTTCAATGAAACAAAAAATAAAAATTTATCATGAACAGTGTCATGAAAAGACAAAAGTAAAATGTATTTTTTCTCGACATGACTACAGACCTGAAATTTATGGATGGTGTAGACATATTCCTTGAAAATTTCACATTTCTTTAGAATTTTTGTAACATTTAATTGTTATGAATGGGAGCATGGGAGAGCATGTGAAGGTTGGGATCATATTTTCTCGTAGACTTGGTCCGTGTGCAACTCGTAGCCTCGTGACATTTATATTCTCTAAGAAGCTGTAGTTACGGCAGCTCGTGTCATTTCTCTCTACCTTCCGGATGCGACAGAGGAGTAGCTTATTTTGCACTACTGCCTGGCCAGCTATAGCACGAATTCGGGCGGTTGCCACAAAGAAAGGTACATCGATCCATGGGTAAACTTGAAATCTATGTTTTTTTTTAGAATTTTTTAGAAAAGGGAATTTTATTAATCTCAGGCTCTGCATCGAGTGATGCACACAGCCGCATTATTACAAAGTTTGAGTGTACGAAATCAGTTTACATCTCAGAATCACAAAGATTGAGATAGGCCTCAAAATAACAAAACACTACGGGTGCAAACCAACTACAAAAGTCGACTAATATGCTGCCACGTATGCCGGGAGAAAAACTCCTGTGCCACCCTCAAAAGTCCCGTGCATCCAGCCTCCATAAGCTCCCGCTGATCCGAAGGTTTTTTCTATGTCGAAGGTTTTTCTGGCTGTCTAGCTCATCGATCCAATCTAGTATTACCTATATATCCATGTCGTGAGCTCAGAAGACATGGACTCGTCAAATCTCTACTATATAATATGGTTTGAGAAGGTGTTGGTGCGTTTTTCAGTTTTCCGATTTTCCCTTCGCTTTGGAAGATATTACAATACTGCTGCCACCGCAGAGAAATATCCCCAATCCGCCGCTGTCCATCGTCGATCGTGCATCCCATTGACGCGACCTCCCGTCGAAAACTGAGACAGGGTCACGCCGCCGGGGCCTTTCGGTCTTGTTCCCCACCACCGCTGGCCAACCGGGAGACCGATCCCGTCCTCTTCCGACGCCACCGTCGGAAAACTCGAGATGCCGACCTGACCTCCCTCGTGCGATACTATCCATACCAGGAGCTGAACCGGATGGTGGAGATGGTACCAGCCATCGATGGGGCATACTCGCCGACAGAGGCGTGCTTAGGGCTGATCTAAAAGGCACGCTTGTTGACTCGGCTTGCCGTCCATGATGCAGCGTCGCTGCTCCGCTGGAAACTTCATATTGCAGCTTTCCTCTCAGTGGCGGAGCTTGAAAAAAAACTTGGGGGGCGAAAGACCAAACTGAACTGAAAAATGCAACAAACAAGAATTTCTAGACTTGATCATATATATATTGCTATTAGCGACATAGGTTCCAAAATACATGTAGGAGGAGATCCATATATACCAAAATATACTGCTAATTGATCTGATCAGGTTTTGAAACTAAAGAGAGTCATTAGCCGATCATGGAGGCATTATAAATCAGCTTTTCGATCCTTCTTGCTCTTAAATTCTGTCAAAACAGCCTCAAAGTCGTACTTCTCAGCAATTTCACGCTCTATGTTAAATACCAAATTATTGGCGAGATTCTCATCTTCCATCTTATTACGCAGCCTTGTCTTGATGATCTTCAAACTTGAAAATGCACGTTCTGCAGTTGCGGTAGAAACCGGAAGAGTGACAAGTAGACGGAGTAACCTATCAATCAGATTGTAGATAGTATCTCTTCCTGTCTCAACAAGGCAACGACAAAGATCAGTCAAAGTTGAGATATTTTTCAGCTCTTCATCATTAGAAGCATCTACAACAAAGGTTCTCAGCTGCTGCTCTAATCCATAGCGATCTTGTTGAGTAAAATCTGTTGGGTAATACTTCTTCACTAAGTCACATATGTCCCTGCCTTTCAAAGATTTAAATCTATTTTTAGGTATTAGAGTGGCACTGGTGGATAGAAGATCCATTATCTTCTCACTGAACCTGCGATCCAACTCATGTAGTTGGCAATCAATAGTTGCACGGAATACCTCCACTCGAAAATATTGCTCCTTGGTGAAATGACCAGGTTGATGTCGTGAACGACCACCACGCATGATATAAGGTTCCTCGAGGTTTGGAATTTCAGTACCATGTTCCACACAAAATTCAACAACCGTAAAAATGAAATCTTCCCAACCATCATCAGATCTCAACATACGAAGGCATTCTTTTGCAGCTGTCACTAGACGCACAGCATTTGTAATGTCTTGTGATCTCAGTTGTAAAGCTTGGCCAAGTCCTTCAGTTATCCCTAGTATCTCCTTCATCATACATAAGACAAAGACAAACTCAAACGAGGACATAAGCAGTGTCAGCATCAACACGTATTTGTCCAACAACTGATCTATCAGCAGCCATCTCTTGGATCACAAAAATTACTGCTTTAAATAATTCCATAAGGCTTTCAACAGAACCAAAGTGAGAACCCCACCTAGTGTCCCCAGGCCGTTTAAGTGATCTGATCTGATTTTCCCCTTGACTGGTTTCAAGTTTTCCACTTTCTATCAAACGTGCTAGTTCTTGCAGCTGGGCATCATGGAGTTCATCATGGCGCTTTGATGATGAATCAACGGTGTTTATAATAAATATAAGCGTCGGAAAGAACTGGGCAACAGGAACCACCTCCTTAGATACATCTACTAGTGCAAGTTGCAATCTGTGAGCATAACAATGAACATAGTATGCATATGGGCATTCCTTAAGAAAAAGTGATTGCAATCCGTTGAGCTCTCCTCTCATGTTGCTAGCCCCGTCATACCCCTGTCCTCTAAGGTTCTGGATATCAAAACCATACGTGGATAATAACGAGCACAATGCATCTTTCAATGTCACAGCCTTAGTGTTTGCCACATGTATCAACTCAAAGAACCGCTCTTGTGAACAACCAAACTTATCAACAAATCTGAAAACCACTGCCATTTGTTCTCTTTTTGCTACATCACATGTCTCATCCACAAGAATAGAGAATTTAGAATCACCAATTTCTTCACGGATATGCCACCTAACTTTAGCTGCATATATGCTCAAGATTTCCTTTTGAATCTCCGGAGATGTGTACTTTGAATTGTATGGAGAATTCCCTAAAATGACTTTGGCAAGATCTGGATTGAACTCTCCAAGAAGCTCTAACAACTCAAGAAAGTTACCCTTATTTTTCGAGTCGGCTTTCTCATCATGTCCTCTAAAAGCACAAGATTGAAATGTGAGCCACCGGACAACTGCAACTGAAGCTTTTAGCCTTAACCGATTTCTTTCTACCTTTTCCATGTCTTTGGCTGCTACAACATTTTCTATATGGCCCGGTTGATGCATCAGGGCTTGATATTCTGTGACTGCATTGTTATGGGGTGAGCAAGGTCCAGAACCTACATGGCCTAAAAATGCACAGTATTTTCCATCATTCACCTTCTTCCATTTCTCAAATCCGTGTACCGAAAATACATCAGGACCACCTTTTGCTATGACATTTCTGCTGGAAACAAAGCAGAATAGACAATACGCCCGATGGCTGTGTTGTGAGTACTCTAACCATGATGGGAACAGACTGAACCAATTGTATCGGAAGCGACGTTGCTGTCCTATTTTACCAGAAGCTTCATAATGTGTCAACTTAGGTTGCATAGGACCTATCATCAAATAAGCTCGACGCACACAATCTCTTTGACTAGGTGGATATTGCCAAATCTGTGGTCGCAATGCAGGGTCTCGCTCCAAGAATTCAATACCTCGAAACACAACAGGCTCCGAAAATGTTTCATTTTCTTGAGGCTCTTCATCATGATTTTCTTCTCGCTGTTCCAGTTCAAGAAGCAGAGGCAAAGGCTGTTCTGGTGGTGGTGGAAGATCTTCCTCAACTGCATCTATTCTTTGTTTTTTGAAGTACGATGCAATGTTACCCTTTTTCCCCATTTTCAGTCCAATCCCAAGTTCTATCAGACTAGCATAGCACGGTAGCACCACTGATAATTCTCGTCTTCTCAATTCAATAAACTGCTACTCAACATCATAATCTGCAGCTCAAACAATAACAGAAAAATCCAATTAGGAATTTGAGATTGGGCAGAGGAGGATCAGGTTGTGCTCAACAGAGGAGGATCCAACGTACTGGCACAAGAAAAATTCTTATTAAATTAGAGCTTACCAAAATCAAAGGATTCAAGGAGAGACGGAGAGGTTCAGCTGGAGGGATTGGCCGGTGGAGCCGCCGGGTCTCTGCTTCTCAGCTGCTAATCGCCGGCCGGCGGCCACTAGGTCGGGGCCGACGCCGCTTGGACATGTCCTGGCTCCGTGGCTCGCTCCTCCTGGTCGCCGGCTGCCAGGTCGGAGGTCTCCGGCTGCCGGGTGTGGGGGCGGTGGAGGACGACGGAGGGGGCGGTGCGGGGTGGCCGGCGTTGCGTCCGGCGAGGGTGGAGCAGCGGAGGCACGGAGATCTCCTGGAACGGAGCTACAGAGAGAGGCAAAGGTTGCTGGGGCAATGGGTCATGGGCCGGATGGCTGGGCGTGGCCGCGTGGGGGGGGGGGGGGGCAGATTGATCACATCTATCCAATTCCTGGCTACGTACTAGCGGATTAAAAAAAAACGTGTTGGGCTGGGGGGCGGCCGCCCCCCCTGGCCTCAACATAGCTCCGCCGTTGTTTCCTCTTACTACCGGCTCAAGAACCAGTGGCCTACATGTTCCTACGCCGGCAGCCCATGTGAGCCTCCCAGATACGCCGCCGTGCGCCGGCAGCCGACGTGCCAGGACCGATGCCACCGCTTGTTCCATTTGGACCAGTTCAGTTGATGCGTTCAGTATTTGTCTCCGTGCTAGCTTGTTTCTGTTATATCTTCAGAGCATGTTGAGTCGTTCTCAACTTCAGAAATTATACCTTTGAGATAACTGCATCATCGGTCCTAATTCTTTTCACGTGTCTTCACATTGGTCCCTATTCTTTAAAATTGCACGTTTAGGTCCTAATTGTTTCAAAAGTGTGTCACCCGAGGTCCTAATCTGGTATGACCATCGTTGACGGTGCCACGTCGGCTGGTGGGATCCGTAGGCTCAACGGACGGAGGTCTGCATCTGAGTGCCTCTGCGTGTGGTCGGAGCTCGCCCGCGCCGCCCTTCGCCAGAGCTCGCTCGCGCCCTTCCTGGAGGTCTGCATCTGGAGCTCGACAACGCCGGCGGCTCTGCTTGGCCGGCCACACACCCGAGTCGCCCTACCCACTCACGGAGCTCGGCGACGCTGTGTCGTGTGACACCTCCGAAGCGTCAGGCCGCGCGTCTCGAGAGGACGAGCTTCGGCCATGGCGCGGGCGCTGGCGCGCGCAAAGTCCGCCGCCCACGACCAGCTCGACCTCGACGCTCGTGCTGCTCCGACCAAGAGGCGGAGGAGATTGCGCGCGGCGCTACCCGACGCAGTGAGGCAGAGGAGGTCGTGGGCCTCTCTGCAGCGGCTTCTGTGCCTGCGGGTGGTGGAGCAGCTCCGCGCGTGAGGGCAGCACGCCCACGGCGCGGCGAGGCGGCTACGGAGATGGTGGACACGGTCTACGGCGGCTGCGCGCTGCTGCTCGTGGTGAAGGAGGCGTAGGGGGAGTGGCGCGCAGTAGCATCTCCGGCTCGCCGCAGATGCTACTCTTTGGTCTCGGGCTCCATCCTTGCGTCGTCCACCTCTGGTCGATCTCCTCCGGTCATCACCGGAGCAGCACCTCCGCCGCCAGCTCGCCTCCAATGTCGCGGGAAGACAAGAATGAAGGGGCTATTGGCAAAATTTCACCTCTGTCTATTGAGCAGTTTAGGACCTCACGTGACCCCACCAGCCGCGTGGCACCGGTCAACGATGGTCAGACCAGTTTAGGACCTCACGTGACACACTTTTGAAACATTTGGGACCTAAACGCGCAATTTTAAAGAATAGGGACCAATATGAAGGCGCGGGAAAAGAATTAGGACCGCTGATGCAGTTAGTCTGGCCGCTACATTTATGTATTTGGGCATGGATTTTTGTTGTTTAGCTATGGATGCCCTCTTTGCACACCAGGCGTTTGTGTTAATGATAATATGAGAAGAACACGAGCAACGGGTGTAGCTGAATAATGATCTCAGACTCAGGTCCTCTTGCTCTTCCATGGAGGGCGCTCTGAGGGTTGAAGCAAAGCATGTGTACATGGGTGTATTTCGGTACATCTGGAAATTCAAGCGGTGCCGCCGTGCTGCAGTGGACGAGGCTGGGCATCAACATCGTATCAAAACGCTGCTGCATGGCAGTTGTACTTCTCTGACCACATGACTTGAAAACTACAATATATTCTATTTACTTGAGTGCCAGTCACTTTGGTTTAGATTTTTTGTTTGATGTATGTGCTTGTTGTTTCTAAGGATTGTTAAGATGTACTATAAGATTGATATGACTTTAATAAAAGCTAATGACACTTTGAGTTAGAATGGAAGAAAATACTCCAAGAAGCTAGCTAACGAGCTACTGATCGAATTAAAACAGAAGACAATATGAGTAAATAATTTGGTGAGTGGTGCATGTAAAATGCATACATGAACTTTGCACTATATCACTCATATTTCAATTATATTTGCATCATATAAGGGTTATACCACTGTTATTTAATGATTTTAGGAAATAAAATAATTCTTTCCTTTTATGTTTCAGGGAGCTAAACGACACCTAAACGACGTCATAATAATTTGGAAAAATACAGGCGTCAATATTTTGGAAGGAGGAAGACTTGGGAGCGAAGGAAGCAAGCAAACGGAGGCCGGAACCCCAAAAGAGGGTGGCCCACGCGGGCACTGTACCTGGCCGCGTGGGGCCCACCATCTTGGGCCTCGGGGCTCCGCAGCCGTCGATATTTTCTCCACCGCCTTCGTCTTGACCTAAAAACGCCTATAAAAAAAGTCCTCCGATGGTTTTCGAGGGGAGGCGGCGGAGAAACAGAAAACCACGAAACAGAGAGTCAGAAGGCTGCCGCCGGAAAAGATCGGAGGGGGGAAACGCCGTCGGAATCACCTCCGGAGGGCTCCACCCCCCTCCGGCGTGTTCATCATCAACATCTACAGTAAGATCATCTCCATCTCCCCACTGTAAACTCTTGGCAAACATGATGTATGATGCAATATACTTTTCCCTTGATCTATTGTGTCTCTCCATCTATGTTTGAGAAGTGATTTGTTCATGGCAATAGTGAAATAGTTCGTTGATTGGTTGCATACAAGTTTTGTTATCTTTTATGATTGTTTTGATGTACAATGTATGAGTGCACGCATATGTTGGGGAATGCATGTAAGGTGATCACCGTAGTGTAATGGATTGAGTAGGACCAGTCGGAGTAGAGAGAAGCCGTGGTCTGAGTCTTGAAGTTACTTTATGGGGGATATGTATGGGGGACCCTAGAACTTAAGGCTATGGTGGGACAATTATGTCTTAATAATTCTTGTCCTGCACATTTATTTGGCCATGAGATCCATCATAAGAGTTGTGTAATTTGCTCATTTACTTGGCAACACCTATTTATGGCTTCCTCCTAGAAGAAACAATTAAGACTGAAACATGTGCTTCACTAATTGTGACAACCACACGAATGAAATAACAATTGCCAGAACATTTGCTCCCTTGAGATATTTGCTACTTGAGATCTTTGCTACTTGCTACTTTGACAAACTTGCTTGAGAAAACTGCTAAGAGAAATTTGCTCAAGAAACTTGTTACTAGATAAACCCATTCCACATCACTTGCTTCCATTAGTTAGTTTCTTTCATATACAAATTTATTGCTTTGCATAAAAGGCCATATAAGAGGGTTATAGGGCTGTAGAGAATAGATAGTTTACCTTCAGCTTCTCGTGGGTTCGACACTCAAATACTTATCGAATAGTGCTACAGTGATTCCCTGCTCTTGGGGGTAATCACTAATTAGTGAGAAATTTTCTTATGGATGGGATGAACATGTTAGAGTCATAAGTGTTCCATACAACGAGTTTAATTTATGTTACATTGGAGGAAAGAATAGTCAGCGTGTTGTGTCGACTCTACATGCTATATTTACCCTTCGCATCTTCGATGGAGATTCCGATTAGGCTTCCCGTGCAACCACCCCTCTCATCCTCTCGCCCCCTCCTGAGGTCGCCACCATGCTTCCCCATGTGGTCGCCGGTGAAGATGGAGGTAACCTCAGATAGAGAGACATAGTAGACATTCTCGGACGTGTAAACGGCAAGCCGATGGAGAGCATCGCTACTCTTGAAATCCGTAGCAACGCACGGGCATTCAGCTAGTCAATATTAATACATGTGCTATACTACTCCGTCCATAAAGGCATAAAAATATCTCAAATTTGTTTAAATTTGTGTGTATCTATTGTTGTTTTATGGTGACTCAAATTCGTATATTCTGACAAATGCCAACTCGTAACGAGGAGAGCGGAGCGCCCCGCGGTACGAAATTGGTCGTGTCCGAATCGAACCACAGCCGACTTAGGTTTTTGCCCACTATAAATATATCTTGTAAGCCGCCGGTTGGGGTAAGTCATACATTGTAAACCCACGGTGTTTGTAAACTCACCCGATATAGTGAAGTATTGTTGGCTGGCGCCCGTGGTTTTTCTCCTCCTTTGTTGGAAGGGGTTTTTCTACTTTACATCTCGTGTCCCGTTGGTTTGATCTTCCGCATATTTATCGTTTTCTTGCTATCGTTCATAACACCTACACACTACAATATGTCTAAATACTCGCAAATTTAGATAAATTTGAGATATTCTTTTATGTATAGAACGCGTAGTATATCTCCTTGCGATGATACGAAAGTGCGCCATCATAATTATGTGATCATTTGTTTGCAGTAGTTAGTAGAAGAGAAACCATCTAGAACTGGTCTGGGTGCAGTCCATGGCCATTGATTTCTCGCTGTTTTTTTCTGATCATATATTTCATTTTTCGGGGATAATTGATTCTTTCTTTCGAATGAAGTTCGTACCTCTTGGACTGTGCCTAAACGATGCCGAAAAAAATGTAAAAGAGACAAAGTAGGGGGGGAGGAGAGAGGGGTCTCGGCGGGCTAGCTGGGACTGTCGGGGGGCTACCCCCGGGTAAGGTCATGATAAGGTGTTAAGTGTGACCAGATATGGTCCGAGATATGGAAGTGACCGAGGTAATCAGGTCCGAGGTGACCGGTATGTGTTAAGTGAGATTGTTGGTCCAAGATGTCTGGGCCGACATATCCTATCCGACATAACCATGCCGACACATGAGTGTCGGTATGACCAACTTGTTCTTATCTGTAGGTGAGGAATCCATATCGAGGTAAAGAGTCCGGCATATCCATGCCGGGTTAGCCAAAGGAGATTATCCGGCATAGCCATGCCGGGTTAAAGTCAAGGGGAGCCCGACACATCCGTGCCGGGATAACCGAGGCAAGGAGCCTTATGTCGGGCGGGAGTCAATGCTCCTGTCACTTCCCGTCTGGCACGGAGCGTCTGGCACGACGTATGGCAGAGGCGTGCTGCAGGTTCTACGGGACAGCACGCGTCTGACCGCTGACTCCGGGTTAACCGGGGGAAAGGCTATGGAAAAGGCTACGAGGTAGCACGCCCAGGCCAAGTCTTGTCCCTGTCAGAGGGGACATTCTAGCTCTACCGTTGTGCAGGGGATGGGCAGGCCATGTCCTGTCCCTGACAGGAGTGCCATGATGCCTCTTCAGTGGCATGGTAGCAGTGTACCTCGAGGGGCATAACCGTAACTCGGTTGGCCTATATAAAGGGCATCTCCCCCTCCTGCGTGAGGGACGAGGCCCTGAGTTCTATTTCCCCCCGTAGCTTCATCTTCTTCCTTGAGAGCTTCACCACTTCACCATTGTTGGATCATACAGCTCGAGGAGCATCTTGTACTTGTGATACACTGAGATATACAGAGAGAGGCAGGCAGGAGTAGGGGTTTTACCTCCATACGAGGGCCCCGAACCTGGGTAGATCGGTGTGTTCTTGGATCGGCGTGTGCTTCATCGCGTGCTCCTTAGCGCGCAAACCCTCCCCGGATCCCCCAGCGTCCAAGCGAGCCCCAACTTAGCCATACCTATGGCATCTGCCGTGATACCACCACGACGGTTGGCGCCCACCGTGGGGCAAGCAGCGGCGCTGGCTGGGGTGACCATCCGGACGGGCTTCATCATCAACTCCGGCGAGCGTGTCGTCTCTGGGCTCGTCTGCAAGCTCGGGTCGTTGAGCTTCATCAGCGACAACGCGGGATGCTTCGGCATGTGGCCGTTCCCGAAGAACGGCTGCCTCATGAACTTCGGTACCTTCACGACCTACGTCGCCACCGAGTTCATCTGCAAGTACCCAGAGCAGGTGCTTGTGGCAGAGGATCCTCCCTCTGTCTGTGCAGCTCGCGGTAGGCGTATATCTCGCCCCGAGATCTGCGCAGAGGTAATGATGACCGGGCCTGCGCCTGGTGTGGGCAAGGAGAAGCTCGGTGAACCCACTGAGAAATCCGCCCGCACGGCAAAGCCTCCGATGGAAGGACAGCAGCACCACCAGGCTAGCACATCCAACGTATCGGTTAGGCCCGCTGTCGGGGGAATACTTTCTGGATTAACCCGCGGCCCAGTGCGACTTAACTTACTCGCACGGACAAAGGCCCACTTGGGAGCAAGCCCAATATTGAACCGCCATAAGGGGAAAGATCTAGAAGACATATCCCGGAGGACGTGAAGACCAAGTAGTCTCCGAGTAGGCCTCTGTGGACGTATTCCTTATGGGGAAGTTTCCTTTTGTAACCTAGCGAGCCTCTGTGTATATAAAGAGGACTCGCAGGACTTAGAGCGGGTCAAGCTATCAAGCCCTAAACCCTAGCTCATACGGCGAGTACCAGATCGGATCGCCTCCATTGTAACACCTCGATTATCATATCAATACCAATCTAGGGTAGGCAGGAAGTAGGTCTTTTACCTCACATTGAGGGGGCCGAACCTGGGTAAATCTGTGTTGATCTTTGTTCCTGCGATCCCAAGCTCGGAGATGCTTGACTCGCGTAATCCCACACCTACGAAGTCATCTATGACACCTGACGTGACAAACCCACGACAGTTGGCGCCCACCGTGGGGCCTGCGGTCAAAAGCGTCACGTTCCGCGCAGGATCGAAATCAGGCTTCAAGGACATCGCCATCGGCCAAGTTGAAGACATCAATGGGGTCCCCTTCATCGACGACTCAGAGTGGGGACCCGAGGCAGATCGCATCGAGTTTGGATACATTGTTCCCATCGGATCAGTAAAAGTTTTCGTCGGATCCGTCAGTCGCAGATCTAGATGCGACTCAAGGAAGCGAATCGGTGAAGGAACTGCGGCCGGTCAGGGTCCGCGTGTTGGAGGAGCTACAACAAGCTACGGCAAGACTGCCCATCCCCGTCCCGTCAAGACCTGTTTGGGGATCTCTACCAAATCAGGAAGGAGACCTCAAGATTGAAGAGATTGAAGCTATCAGGACGGAACTCTGTGAAGAGGCACAAAGACTCGCGGCTGAGCGCGAAAAACTCCAAGAAGAAGGTCGACGACTCCGTCGCTGCCAGCCAAACACCAGGCGGCGAACCAAGACGACATCTGAGCGCAAGAAACTCCAAGAAGAAGAGTGGCGACTCCGTCGTTGGCAGCAAAAACATCAGATCAAGATGGACAGAGGAGAGATGAAATCACAGTTCCACGGCGACCCAGAGAGCAACGTGCACGCCGCGATAGGGATATTGTCAAAGATAGCACCGGTTGGAGACACGCGAGCTGATAAGGAAGCTCGCTATGCGATCGACCTACTGCAAACCGCTGCTTTACAACAAGCAAATATGTATGGAGTCACGCCCAATGAGCCGCAAAACGAGGTATCATGGGGAGGAGAAAGTGCAGCGTCGAAGAAGTGGTCAACCAGCTAGCAGGTTTGCAGGTATCATTGGAAAAAGAAAAGAAGATAGAAGGCGAGTCGCGGACGTCCGGAGCGACTCAGCCATCCCAGATTGAAACTGATTCAGATGAAGATTCAGCGCCAGTAAACTCCTATTCATTATTGAAAGGACCAGCATGTTTTGGAGAGGAAATACGGCTCACTCGTTTCCCCCCGAACTTCGACGAGTCGCAGCGAGTCACCACCTATCGCAGTGACCAAGACCCTGCCTTATGGATAGAAGATTACGAGGCAAGCATAACAGGGGCTGATGTGACTCAAGAAATACGTGCGAAATACTTCCACTTGGCAATACAGGGAGAAGCTAGGGATTGGCTGTTAAGGCTGCCATCAAAATCAATAAGCACATGGGAAGACTTGAAGGACAAGTTCATCGCAGATTCCAAACAGAAGATATGAAAAACCTTAGACAATGCATTCAAAAAGAGGACGAATCAAGCGGCGACTGGATCAAGAGAATCGCGGAGATCCTTGGCTCCGCCAAAAACTTAACAGTACAAGCTGCAATACAAGCTATGAGAAAGAACTGTAGATTTGAGCCGTTGGTGCACAAATTAAGTCGCGCTGAGCACAAGATTGATAGTTTCGACCAGCTTTTGGCAAGCTGACAAGTACGCAAAGACAGATAAAGGGACAGGCGGCTTATCACAGAACCCAACAGGGAAATTACAAGTCGCGAAGATGAACATCGCGCACACCAGATGCAGGAGCAAGGAGTGATAAGGCCTTACTCCCTAATAACTGCAAGGGGATCTTCGACGTGCCTTGCGACTTACATCGCAGGAGAGATGGCAGGCCAGCGGGTCACACAAAGGCGCAATGTCATTATTACCGGAGGTGGAAAGAAGGCGACACGCCAGACACGGCTCGCAGCAGATCGATGCAGCACAAGAAAATCTAGCTCTCGTCAAGGCCTGACGTTTTACCTAGAAGAAACATAGGACAGTTTCATACAGTGGAAGTACAAACAACGGACGGAAGCCGGAAGAGCGGTCAGATTTCAACGCCAGAAAGGTATCGTCGCTGGACAGAGCAATCGGTTATTTGGAGTCGCGGCGATCACCCCCCAGAAGTAAGAGATCCAGGACAGCCAGCTCTTGTGGTCACGCCTGAAGTCGCGGGATACAAGTTAAGTAAGGTCCTAATGGACGGAGGAGGAAGAGTAAACATCCTATATCAAGACACGCTCCGAAGAATGAATATACCCGAGACAAGGCTGCGACCATCCAGGAAAGAAATTCAAGGCATAATCCCAGGAGCTGTTACGCGACCAATCGGAAAGATAACACTTGAAGTTAGCTTTGGAACAGAGCGGAACTTCCGCACAGAGCTCCTAGACTTTGAGGTTGTAGCAGTCAAAAGCTCATATCATGCGATCTTTGGAAGAGAAGCCTATGTCAAATTTACCGCTCGCCCCTGCTACGTCTACCTACAGTTAAAGATACCAGGACCAAACGGTGTTATTACAATATATGGAGACAGACAGAGAGCGTTAGAATGCGAGAACGCAGGCTCAGTACTCGCAGAAGAAGCTTGTATCGCCAACTCTTCACATGGGTATCAGTCGCAGATCGGTAATCGCAGCTCAAAACGAGTCGCGTTGGAGGTACCGCGGAAGCGGCCAACAGGATGCAGCCACCGGATGGTAAATACCCACCGAGAAGTCGCGCATCAGCAAGATAATGCCCCAGAGGTCGCCTTGATACAAAAAGAAGACAAGAAATGGCGCATGTGCATAGACCCAGCCTCGATCAACAACCCCAGCCAAAGGGGCTCAGTTATCGTGAGACCTTACAAAGCAAACTCAACTCAACATAAGTCGCAGCTCAGTGCGGCTAATCGCCTAACAAAGTTGCTCTCTGCTTCAACATGAGACATACATCGGAGCTATCATGCTCGACCCGAGTCGCTTTAGCGACTCAAAATTGAACCAATCAGGTGTTCAACCCACTCCGTTAGGAGTATTAATTCGCAACTAAGTGCGATGAGTATCAAGTATGCATGGCCTGCGGGGAATAGAAAACCCGCATTAAAGGGCCTGCATCATCCTGTAACACCCTGTAAAACATCGAGTGATTATGAAATAAAGCCGGCACCCTTGACATTCAAGGGTTTGTCGTTTCGCCTCAACTATCATTGAGTCGCTGAGTCTTTTGAATTTCATATATCACTGACCCTTGAGGGCTCCTTACGAGCATCGCGAGTACCAATCGCACCTCAAATTTTGCCAAACTAGTGGCAATCCTTAAGCTAGAAGCGTCTTGCATTATGCGGCCAAAGTACTGGGGTGTGGCGTCAATCGAGCTTGATTGCCTATCATGGCCGCTCTCGACCCTGAACACACATGTTCCTAGGAAATACTGAGCCGCGCGAGCGTCTACTTAATGGAATTATCAAGAAAAGAACCTGCTTATAGGTCACAAAATACTGTTTATAATACATGAATGTCTTACAGACTAACGGGCATGTCCCACATTATTTATTTTTCCTCTTCCGAGCTACAGGAGTGGGAATTGGCGCGGCTTGTCTCGCAGTTGCAGTCGCAGGTGTCCTAATAATCAGGGCGCCGCCAGACGAGGCAGAAGGGCCACCAGATACTGTTGCTGGAGTGGCAGCCCGAGATGACTCAGCTCCTGAGGACTTTTCCTTTGACACCTTGCTCCCATCAAGATTGAATTTATCGAGATAAGTGCCCAAGTCTAAGTTATCAACAAATTTTGTGGCATATCCGCGCATCCCTTTCCAGATATCGAAGTACTCGCTTATTGGCAGTTCAGTATCATCCGCGCTCATCGCCAGGCCGTGGCGAGCAACCTTGCCAACATCTATCTCTGGATAATATGCTCGAAGCAATGTCAAGACATGCGCGGCTCCGGCGCGAGCAGAGGATCGTTTCCAATCAGAGACATAATGCGGAGCCTTGAGCAGTTTATTTATCCAATACTCGCAAGATGTTGGGCCATCAGTCGCAGGAGAGATTACCGTCATAACTTCCTTGGTAACCTTTAAGAAGCGCTGGCTGAGGTCAGACAGATATACCAGTTGATCCTTCAAATTGGAGCGGGACACTGGGGCCTCAGGTCCTATGTCAAGAAAGAAAAGGCAAGAAACAAGTCAGAGACTAACGTTGGTTACCCAAAATATGTATGATTAAAGGAATAAAAGACCAACCAGCAAGCTGCAGGACGGCTGATTTGACCATGGAGCCAAAACCCTCAAAGGCTTTGAGCAGCGAGTTATATTTTTCATCTCGCGCGGCGAGTTCCTTTGCGTGGTCTCCCTTCAGGCGATCAATCAATTCAGATTTAAGAGTCAGCCCTTCTCGCAAAGATCTAATGACCTCGTCTTTCTCCATGAGTCGCTGCTGCATATCAGCTTCAAGTTCTTTAAATTGCTCTTCGCAGGAGTCGAGTTGACCTTTGAGAGATTTTATTTCCTGATCTTGGTCCCTAATGACCTCATTATGCTGCTCCAGGCGAGACTGCATCATTTCAGGATGGTCTATGGAAATGCCTTTACCCTTTATTGAGCCAGAAGCATCAAGCAAGGACAGTTCACGCTGAAAACAAACAGAGCAAAACGCATAGGTAAATTATCCAGGAATTTGGGGGCTCGAGATTTGAAGCCAGGAAAAGAATCAACACCCCGTGCGATGACACAAGGTTTTGATCCTTGGGGGCTACGGTATATGTACCTGGCGACTTGAAGAAAATTGCTCAACTAAGCCGCGCAGCAGAGCAGCATGCTTGTCTCCAGCAGAAATTATGGCATCTGCGATTGACTTAGAACTATTTCCTGGAGCTGGAATTCTATTTTCAGTAGATACCCTACCAGCAGCAGGAGTTGTGGATGGAGCTGCGACTGGAGTCGCGGCAGGAGCCGCGTCTGCAATACCTTCCTCCAGGGAGGGCCTTGGATGAGTCGCACCATTACTGTTTCCCACGTTTTCATCAGCAGCATCATCCTCGCTCATAGCTTGCTGAGAAGAAGTGGGATGGGAATTAGACTTGGTATCCTCTTCAGACATGGCCCTGCAAAACATTGATGGGTTAATAAGCTGACCTAGCAGAGCCGCAACATTGAAAAGAAGGCGAACCATACCCAGAGGCGACACGGATACTCTTCATCAGGCAACCAGAGGAAGGAGAAGATAAACCTTGCAAATCTGAACCTACAGAGTATGAAAAGAAGTAGTGATCAGCAATTCCTTGCCAAAATACGTAAACACAAAAAGAAAAGGAGAGAGTCGCAAACAATTACCCGAGCTTATTGAGAAGCAATCCTTTGCAACAGCCTCGGAAGAAAAAGTAGCCTTGTTGGGATCAGCGAGTTTTAAAGATTTGGCAGTTCTTGTTTCTGCTAGTAACGCCAAGGCTTTGCGACGTTTCTCAGGCTGCGCGGGGTCTTCTGAGCTCTGGCATAAAATACGTTTCGAGGACCTGCGAGGCACCTCAGGAAGTTCCAGGAAAGGTGTATTTGGAGTCGAGGACAAAGAGCGTCGGCCATTTGTTGTTCCTCTTCAGAAGCACTACCCTCGTGCATAACTGTATCTTCGCCAAAGGCTGCGGCTTGCCTTGACGACTCAGCCGCGGTTCCTTGGTTCAAGTCGACGTCCTCTGAAGGAAGAACCCAGAAATAGGGATCGATCTGAAAAGGAGCTCAGGTCAGAAATAATCAATTTTGGAGAAGGAATTTTCGAGGAAACAGGTGACAAGTAAACATTACCACAAAAGGCTTGTGCTCAGCCCAGAAGGGAGCAAGTCCGACGTTGTCATACGAGTCAATATCCTCGTCCGTCACTCGGCGAATGAAATTTATCCACTCCCCTTTGTCCCAATCTTCAGGGCAAGTGCGATCGACGTCATTTGCATGACAAGTGAAATCCACCATAAGCCGCGAGCGGCGACTCACAGGCTGAACTCGCCATTTAGTCCAGCAAGATATGAGATCTAATCCAGTGAGACCATGGAGTGTCAGCGCTCTCACCTTGTCTAGAAGGGATTCGATAAAGGGCAACGAAGAAGGATCAGGTTTAGAAGACAGAGCATCGGTAGCCTCGAAGGGAAGAGGAGACCAAAGAGGAAGAGGAATTTCACCCTCAGGAGAAGTGTTTTTACAATAGAAGAATGTCCTTTGCCACTCCTTGATTTTCTTGGCAAGAGTTAGTTTTGGGAAGATACTACCCCTACGGCGTTGGAAGGAAATGGCGCCGCATTGGAGAAAAGGACCATCTGTGGTTTCCCTTTGACTATTGCAATTGAAAAGAGCAAGCCAGAAATCTATTGAAGGCGGGATACCCAGATAATCTTCGCAGAGGACGTGGAAGTTGCTCACTTGCAACATCGAATTAGGGCCAATATCATGGAAGCGGAGACCTAACCGCTGCATCAAGGAGCGGAAGAAGAGAGAGCCCGGGGGCTTGAACCCGCGCTCAACATGCTCCGCAAAAATCACTACTTCTCCTGGTTGAGGATTGGGGATTACCTCCTCACCGGCCGCCCGCCATTCGCATTGATCTTTTGGCGGAAGAAGGCCCCGTGCAGATAGGGATTCCAGGAAATCTTCGTCGACCCACGAGCCTTCCCAGTTGCACTTGCGGCGAGACATTTTTCTCAGATTGATGGAGATCTCCACCGAAGGATTGTGAGTACGAGAAGCGAGATTGGAGGCGGCGGAAAGGGAGCGGATGCGTGATGCGGAACGCTGGGAAAACGATGAGCCAAGATAAATAACCCAGACGCGGAAGACGTTTAGATCTGAAAATCAACCGTCAAGGCAGGTTAAGTCGCGTTCTTGAGCCGCCAAGAAGAATTATAAGCCGCAGATTGGAAATAAGAAAATTGGAGTTCAGCTGGGATAATTCATGTGTGCGGCTCAGGGGTTTGTTAAGACAAAGGAGCCTTCACTCGAAATCCAAGCTAAACTTGGGGGCTAATGTCGGGGGAATACTTTCTGGATTAACCCGCGGCCCAGTGCGACTTAACTTACTCGCACGGACAAAGGCCCACTTGGGAGCAAGCCCAATATTGAACCGCCATAAGGGGAAAGATCTAGAAGACATATCCCGGAGGACGTGAAGACCAAGTAGTCTCCGAGTAGGCCTCTGTGGACGTATTCCTTATGGGGGAAGTTTCCTTTTGTAACCTAGCGAGCCTCTGTGTATATAAAGAGGACTCGCAGGACTTAGAGCGGGTCAAGCTATCAAGCCCTAAACCCTAGCTCATACGGCGAGTACCAGATCGGATCGCCTCCATTGTAACACCTCGATTATCATATCAATACCAATCTAGGGTAGGCAGGAAGTAGGTCTTTTACCTCACATTGAGGGGGCCGAACCTGGGTAAATCTGTGTTGATCTTTGTTCCTGCGATCCCAAGCTCGGAGATGCTTGACTCGCGTAATCCCACACCTACGAAGTCATCTATGACACCTGACGTGACAAACCCACGACACCCGCTCCCTTGGAGGAGATCATCGAGAAGCTGGCAGTGCCAGTGGTCAGCGGGGCAGATGCTGCCCTGACCGCTGCCGAGTTATAGCTGCAGCGGCAGAAGCTGCACCAAGAGGCAGTTGAGATGGCCGAGCTTCGGAGAGAGTTCGGCATCAGTCTCCGTGAGTATAATGCAGCTCATGGTTTTACTCCGGTAGCAGATCATCCTAGCCGTTTAGAAAATGTGCGCCAGAGAGGCAAAGGCCTCAATGCCGAGATAGCTAGACATGGTAGATCTGCTTCTAGTAGAACTCCTAGCGGTACGTCCGCTGGAAGGCCGAAGTATAGCTCCCCTGCCAAGACTCTTAGAGCTGCCGAGGCAGCAAGAGCCGAGTTACCCGGTTTAACCGGAGAAGCTCGGCGGAAACAGCAGGACCGAGTTAATGAGCTGGTTGGTACTGCACACAGACAGAACGAGGCCTTTCGTAAGGCTAATCCAGGTGCTGGTGGGTCCCAAATAGTTCACTCGGCTAGAGCAGCCAGCGGATCTAAGGGACAAGCTTCATCTCCGCATAGCAGTGGAGGTCGTGACCGGAGTATAACTCCGGTAAGAACAAGCAGCTGCAGACGTATGATCCTGTGTATGCCGGAAAGCAGCTAGCGGGGCAGGCCAATGCTGGCCGAGGTAGAAGTAACCTCGGACCGGGCAATCCGAATGCCGGGCTTGTTGCCTCGGCTGGCCGAGGTAAACCACCTCGGAATCCGGAGTATCAGCAGCAAGTTCCGCAGCAAATGCAGCAGCGCCAGGAGGCTGAGTATGTGCAGCAGCCTCAGTACGTTGGTCAAGGGGCCAACAGATATAATGATGGAAACTCGGCCATGGAGCGAGCCAGGTATCAGAGGGTTGAGGGTGCATTGGGAGCTCGGCTGGGATCTCGCCAGTTAGCTCCGAATGACGCTTGTTACAAGTTGGACAGAATCTATTTGTCCGAGATGTTGGAAACGCAAGGTCCACCTGGCCCAGCTTGTTTTGGACCTCGGATCATGAGGGAACCGCCGGTGCCGGGTTTCCAACTGAGCCGAGGTACCAAAACCTATAATGGTAGCACTAAGCCAGAGGACTGGTTGATTGACTATGTGACGGCAGTGCACATTGCTGGAGGTAACCGCAGATGGGCGGTGAGATATGACCCGCAAATATTAGAAGGGCCAGCCCGAATCTGGCTCAACAACTTGAGGGAGGGCAGTGTTGACTGCTGGCTAGACTTTGAAGATGCTTTCGTTAGCAACTTCTCCAGCACTTATAAGAGGCCAAACCGACCTCAGCAGCTTGCAATGTGCAGGCAGAGGGATGACGAGACTGACCGAGAGTACTTGACTCGGTGGAGCAACATTCGCAATTCCTGTGACGGAGTTGTGGAGGCGCATGCCATTTCGTGGTTCGCGCAGGGATGTCGGCATGGCACCATGCTTTGGCAGAAGCTGCAGAGGGAAATGCCTTCCACACTGGCCGAGACAATCCGCATTGCGGATAGTTATGCACTTGGTGATCCAACGCAGCCTCTGCTTGACTCGGTTGAGCCAAGCAGAAGATACCCGGTGAACAAGAGGCCCGGACTAGCTAGGAATGACCGCCAAGACTTCGGCACCAAGAGGAGAGAACCGGATTACCGGTATGGCTCGAATCAAGTGGCTGCAGTGAACCAGGACAAGCCAGATGTCGGCAGCAATCACGTCCAAAGTTCAATGGTCCGGCGTGGGGCCAGAATCAAGAAGGAAAGAAGCCCTGGGGTGATCAGCAGCAGTCCTTTACTTATGAGACCATGTTGGATGGACCTTGCAGCTTCCACACCACAGACTTCCGCAAGCCGTGCAGCTGGTATACCTGAGTAAAAGGAGAAGGAGCAAGAGCTGGAGGAAATCAGGGAGGCGCACCTCAGCGGTTTCTGCCGAGGCAGAACTTACCGCTCACCGGATCAAACTATCCCGGTAAATGTGCCTGCTCAGAGGCAAGCTGCTCCGAAACCTGTGAATCAAGTGACTGTCGGAGGAAACAACAACAACGCTGGCCCGAGCTACCAGAATGAGTATCCCCAGGGAGATTACAGAGAAGCTCACGCGAGCTATGTGGTCTTTGTGACCGAGGCAACTGATAAGAAGAGCTTGCATCGGCGTGCACTAGAGGTGAACGCTCTTATGCCGGCAGTACCAAAGTTTATGCATTGGTCAGAGCAAGCGATAACTTGGAGCAGAAAGGATCATCCCCGAGTCATGCCAACTCCGGGAGGGTATGCTCTGGTGGTGGATCCAACATTCATTGGACCTACTATCAATGTTCGGTTCAGCCGAGTTCTGATTGACAATGGCAGTGCCATTAATATCATGTACCGAGACACCATGGCGAAGATGGGTATCTCGATGAACATGCTGCTGCCAAGTAGCACGACCTTCCATGGCATAGTGCCGGGAGTTTCTTGTGCTCCTATGGGTAAAATCTGGGTGGATGTGCTGTTTGGGACCAAGGACAATTGCAGAACTGAAAGTCTCCAGTTCGAGGTAGTGGACCTCGAAATCCATACCATGCATTGCTTGGTAGGCCCGCGCTGTCCAAATTCATGATCTCCACCATGTGGGCTATCTCAAGATGAAGATGCCGGGTCCTAATGGCATTATCACCATCTCGGGCGATTACAAGCGCTCCATGGAATGTGCCTCGGCTGGTTCTTGCCTAGCCGAGTCTCTGATCATTTCTGCTGAGAAGAAGAAGATCCTTGAAGTGGTGGCCATGGCTCAGGCCACAGCTCGGCATGCCCGGGGTGATTAACCCGGAGCTGAATGCTTCGTTCCAGGTGCCGAAGGAGACGAAGAAGATCAACGTTGACCCGGAATGCTCTGACCGTAGTGTCATCATTGGCTCCGGGTTAACTGAGAAATAGGAAAGCGAGCTCAGTCACTTCCTCCGTGAGAATCGGGATATCTTTGCATGGTCAAATCAAGACCTGCCAGGTGTGCCGAGGGAGTTGGCTGAGCACTCTTTGTTCGTCAGGCCCGACATGAAGCCTGTAAATAACCGACACGTCGACTGTCGGATGAGAGAAGAAAAGTGGTGGGAGAAGAACTGGCCAAGTTGCTTGCGGCTGGTTTCATCATGGAAGTGCTGCACCCAGACTGGTTGTCTAACCCGGTCCTGGTAGAGAAGAAGAAAGATGAGCCTCTGGTGGCCAAAGTGTGGCGCATGTGTATCGATTTCACGAACCTTAACAAGGCATGTCCTAAGGATCCATTCCCGTTACCTCGGATAGATCAAGTGATCGATTCCACGGCCGGGTGTGAGCTGTTATCCTTTGTAGATGCTTACTCCGGGTTTCATCAGATTCCTCTGAACCCGGCTGATCAATTGAAAACTGCTTTCATTACCCCGTACGGGGCTTATTGCTATCGTGTCATGACTTTTGGTTTGAGAAATGCCGGGGCAACATACCAGAGGTGCATGCAGAAATGTCTGCATGACCAAATAGGTCGGAATGTGCAAGTATATGTCGACGATGTCGTCATAAAAACCAAAGAAAAGTCCTCTCTGATCGATGATCTCAGAGAGACATTCATAAACTTGAGAAAATACCGAATGAAACTTAACCCGGATAAGTGTACATTCGGTGTGCCGGCAGGAAAATTACTCGGTTTCCTTGTGTCTAGCCGAGGTATCGAGGTTAACCCGACAAAAATCCGTGCTATTGAAAGCATGAGGTTACCGACATGTCTCAAAGACGTGCAAAATTCACTGGATGTTTAGCATCTTTGAGTCGATTTGTAAGCCGGTTAGGTGAAAAGGCATTACCTTTGTATCAACTCATGAAGAAAACCACTCACTTCGTGTGGACTCCGCAAGCAGATGCGGCCTTCACCGAGTTAAAGAAGATGCTGTCAACAGCACCGATACTGGCCTCACCATTGCCCAGAGCCGATGTTGCTCTATATTGCAGCCACAAACCGAGTTGTGAGTGTCGTAGTGGTGGTGGAAGAGAAGAAGAGGGCAAAACGGTGCAGAGGCCGGTGTATTATTTGAGCGAGGTAATCTCGCTATCCAAGCAGAACTATCCTCACTACCAGAAAATGACATATGGTGTCTATCTGGCTGCAAAGAAGTTGAAGCATTACTTCCAAGAGCATTCAATCACAGTGGTGTGTGAGGCTCCTATCTCGGAGATCATCGGATGCAAAGATGCAACTGGCCGAGTAGCCAAATGGGCTATCGAGGTATCACCTTACACTCCACACTATGAGAGAAGAGATGCTATCAAATCTCAAGCTTTGCCAGACTTCTTGGTAGATTGGGCCGAGATGCAGTATACACCACCTGTGCCGGACTTTAACTATTGGAAGATGCACTTCGATGGTTCCCGAACCAAGATTGGTTTAGGTGCCGGAATAGTCCTTACCTCGCCGAAGCAGGATCAGCTAAGATATGTGCTGCAGATTCATTTCGCGGCATCTAATAATGTGGCAGAGTATGAGGCACTGGTCCATGGGCTTAATGTGGCCAAGGAGATTGGCATCCGCCGGATTGAGTGCTTCGGAGATTCGGATTTGGTGGTACAGCAAGTCTCAGGAAACTGGGATGCTCTGGATGCCAATATGGCGCTGTATCGGTTTCATGTCCAGAAGATCTCGGATTCTTTGAAGGATGCGAGTTCAAGCATGTACCTCGGGCGGAGAATGATGCTGCTGATGTGTTATCCAAGCTCGGTTCGTCTCGGGAAGCTATTCCGCCCGGGATATCGTTGGAGCATCTGAGGAAGCCATCGATCAAGCCATCCCCCGAATCTGAGTCAATTTTTATCCCAGCTAAACCGGAGTCAGGCGCTATCCCAATGGACGTTGATGTCGGTGCATTTGGGAAAACCCGGGGACTGCTTGGCAGAACTCGGGGACTGGTCACCTAATCTCGGAGGAAGCAATGTCGGTTGATCCCATGGATGAAGACATAGAGATCCCGGTCTTTCCTGTGCGCCCTGTCCCGGAATGGGCACAACCCATCATGGCGTACATGACAGATGGGAGTTTGCCGAGCAATGAAGTGGAGGCCAGGCAAGTGCAGAGAAGTCCAAAGCTTACACCATCATCAACAAGGAGTTGTACAAGAGAAGTGTAACCGAGGTGTTGCAGCGCTGTGTCGAACCAGCAGAGGGACAAGAAATGCTCTTGGAAATTCATCAAGGGGAATGTGGTCATCATGCTTCTTCAAGAGCCCTAGTTGCTAAAGTATTCCGGCATGGGTTTTACTGGCCCAAGGCTATGGAACAGGCAGAAGATATTGTCAGAAGGTGCGAGGGATGCCAGAGGTTCGCCAAGAAAATCCATTTACCAGCCTCGGCACTGAAGACAATTCCTATCACTTGGCCCTTTGCTGTGTGGTGTTTGGACATGGTGGGAGAGTTCAAACCAGCCCGAGGTAACATGACTCATATGCTGGTGATGGTGGATAAATTCACCAAATGGATCGAGGTAAAGCCTATCCGGAAGTGTGATGGTCACACAGCGGTGTCCTTTTTGAAGGACATCATCTTAAGGTATGGATACCCCCATAGCATTATCTCGGATAATGGCACCAACTTCGCTGTGGGGGAATTCGCTCGGTTTTGTGCAGAAAAGGGAATCCGGCTGGACATAGCCTCGGTGGCACATCCTGAGGCAAATGGCCAAGTGGAGAGAGCAAATGCACTGGTGTTGGCCGGCATTAAAGCTCGGTTGATCGAACCTCTGTTGAGAACTCCGGGTTGTTGGATAGAGAGATACCAGCAGTGCTGTGGGGTCTAAGGACCACACCGAATCGCTCAACTGGCTATACGCCATTCTTTCTGGTCTATGGAGCAGAAGCAGTTCTGCCAACCGACATACAGTATGACTCGCCGAGAGTTGCGATGTACACTGAAACCGAGGCAAAAGAGGCTCGGGCAGATGCTGTGGATCTGCTCGAAGAAGCACGAGAATTGACCTTATCTCGGTCAGCAATATACCAGCAGAATCTCCGACGCTATCATAGCAAGAAAATCAGCCCTCGGGTATTCCGAGAAGGAGATTTAGTACTGAGGCTGGTGCAAAGAAGTGCAGGCCGACATAAATTGTCACCTCCATGGGAGGGACCGTTCATTGTGAGCAGAGCTCTGCACAATGATTCTTACTATCTTATAGATGCACAGGCACCAAGGAAAAATGTAATGGACAAGTCCGGAGAGGAGACCAAACGACCCTGGAATGTAGCTCTACTCCGTCCCTTTTACTCATAAAGGACGTAATGTATGTATCTCGGTTTCTTTTCAAATGAAATGTCGGCACTCCGAGCTGTAACTCGGGGACTGCCTTGTCCATATGCATGTGTTTTATTTCGGTTTTTATATGTCGTTCATGTGTCGGATGATTTTTTGACTCGTTTCAAAGTTCAAGTAATGTATGCTATCTTGTTGTGATCTTGTGACTCGACTGACGAACGCCGAAATGGTAGTCAAGAGCAAAGGTTGTGGTATATGGTAAACATGAAAGTGGACTCGGGGACTCGGTCCTAAAATGATCCGACATATGTCGTTCACTAACCCCAGTTTTTCATTCCTTTTCCTTGTGTCGGATAACTTTGAATCATACCTCAAAATTTTACTAAGTACTGTATGCTATAACTTTGATCTTGTGACTCGACTGTCGAACGCCAAAAAGGTAGACAGAGCAAAGGTTACTAAGTATAGTAAACACGAAAGTAAACTCGGGGACTTGGCCCAAAGTGGTCCGGCATTAAGCCGTTCGAATAAAAGTAGCAAAATAGAGGTAGCTCGGTGAAACACTTAAAGTATATTACATCTGCACCCGGCATTCCGGGGATTTGATAGTTCTACTTGTGAGAAATTCAGGAAGCAGTGCCGGAAGAACTCGGGTCCGCAGAGCCGGTGGCAGGAGTAACCTCGGGAGCAGGAGCATCTTCAGATGTCGGAGCTGCCTCGGGAGTTGGAGTGGTAGCCGAGACTCCGGCTATGTCGGAGGCCGCTTCTGGAGGAGTGTCGGTCGTTGGCTGCTGGGCAGCCTCGGCGGCAATGTCGGTGGCAGTGTCGGCTGCCTCAACTTCGATTTCCTCATCCATGGCCTCCTCATCGGTCTCTTCGTCACGCTGTCATCGGCATATTCTTCAGCGTCGGAGTAGAGATCCCCGGGGATGAAGTACTGAGTTACAGCATAGCCGGCCATGAAAGCAGCGGCTTTTTTGCGGCGCTCGACCAAGATGGGATCGTCAGTCCATATGGAGCCGGAGCGCAGGGACCTCACCTTCTCGAGCTCAATCTCCTCGTACCAAGACAGCAAAAAGGTTAGCGCTTGGTCTGCCCCGCGAGCTGAAGAAGATCTCCACTCCCGGAGTCTTTTATCGGCAGTATGCAGCATTTGGCTAGCTCGGCGGTGGTTGCCGGGTTTGGAGCAGTAGGCCATAGTGTCTGGTAGACATGAATGCTGGCTTCAAGGAGCTCAGTGCCAAGGAGCTTCAAGGGAAAATCCGAGCTTTCATGGCAGTCAGGTGATCTTCGATATCCCACGCATCAGAGATGGGGCCAGCTGCGGATCTTCTTTCTCGGGCCCTCTTGGTTGTGTTGGAGGCAGCGACTTGAGTGTGCACGAAGTGCTCTATGGTAGGAAAAGCTGTTATCAAAGTAAAATCATAATCCGACATATGGAAATGTCGGTGTGGGAAAAAAGATGAAGGGCAGAAAGAGCTTACTGTCCATCTCCCGGTTGATCCAGACAAGTTTCTCCAGCCAGCTGTCGCATTTTGCCTTCAGGGCATCCAAGGCTTCTGTCGCCGAGGTAACGCGAACCTCGGCCTGGCGGAGTTCCTCCTTGTGCTTCTCAGCTGCATCTTCCCGGAGTTTCTTCTCTTGGCGACAGCGGTTTGCATCTCGTTTTTTAGCCGCTGGGCGTCATCCTCCCGTTGCTTCTGCACCCGCTGGAGTTCGGACTGGAGCCGCGACACTTCGTCCTGCTCTTTTTTAAGCGCCTTCTGGTGCGCGTCCTCCCGAGTTTTCTGCTCTGCTTGCAAGCACTTGTGGGAGTCATGGAGCTTCTTGTGATCAAGGAGTAAAGTGTGGAACACTTTGGCCCGAGCATTCATGCTTTTCTGGAAAGAGATGGAAATGTTAGTGTTTTTGTCAAGACTCAAACCGAGTAATCGGAATGTCGGATTTGGTAGAGTTGCCTGCCGAGTTAAGCTCGACAAGAGTCTCGGGGACTGAATGCCGGATTTTGGAGAATTCCCGCCGAGGTAAGCTCGACAAGAGTCTCGGGGACTGGAACTTGAATTTTTTTGAGAAGATTCGCGCCAAGTGATTTTAGCTCGGTTGAGTGTCAATCACTTAACCCGAATCTCGGGGACTGGGGATAGTATATCTGTAAGCTTTTGTAAAGGAAGAAAGGTCTGAGTTGAGAATTTACCTCGGCAGTTCTGCTGGCGTTTAGGGCCGCAACTTGCAGGGTGTGCATGGTTTGAGCTACGGCACTTGGGCCTGCAGGGTGGAGCGCTGCGGGGTCTGCGGAGGAACCTCGCTGAGATCGGCGGCATTCCAGTCAGTGTTATAATGCTCCAGTGAGCCCAAGCTATGGCCGCTTGCAGTACGCACCACAGGAAACACCCAGCGGCCTGAGGAAGCTCGGGAGACGGCAGCGGCCAGAGCTTGCTTCGGGTTCGGGTTCACCTCGGGCTGTTGCTTGTCCGAGACTACCAGCTCTTTTCGCTGGTCTGTTGGCTCGAAGTTGGTTTAGCCGGGGGTGCGGCCTTCTGAGCTGATGCCGAAGGAGACTTCGGAGAGCGAGAAGGACTGCATGGTGATCGCTGTGGTGGTGGTTGTTGTTGTGGCTGCTGCGGAGGCTTATCCTTCTTCTGCGGCTTGTCCTTCTTCTGAAGTTGCTCCTTCTGCTTCTGCTGCTTCTGTTGTTGCTGAGGTGGTTGTTGCTGCTGTTGTTGCTGCTTCTGCTGTTGCGACGGTGGCGGTGGTCGAGGTGGTTGCTGCTGATCCGGGATAACCGGAGCTTCTGGCCGAGATATGTCGGAATCCAGAATGTGGACCCCAGAGTCTCTGTGCTGGTCAGGGGCCGAAGTCTCTAGATTCCCTTGAGCTCCTTCAGGAGAGCTTGAGAGGTCGGCGGCGGTGTGCCGACAGGCGTAGGGGAGCCCGAGGTAGGATTGGCCCGGGCTGGGCTAGCGGTCGTTGCCTCGGAGCCCTGAGCCACCTCGCACACTGGTATAGGAGAGCGCATCGAGGAGGCACTCTGGTTGACACGAAGGACTTCACTGTAATGAGGTAAAAGAAGAAGTTAGTCTCGGGAAAAAGTTGTCCCGGTTAAGGATTAAAGGGAGCAAAAGTATTGGAAATAATTCCGTACCCTTCGGTGACGGGCGGCTTCTTGGCCCGAACTAGCACCCCGGACTTCTTCAACCGCTTGGCCTTCTTGGCAGGAGGCTCCGAGGGTGTGGATGTCCCGGTCTCCGAAGCACCGGGTCCTGCGCGTTTCCGAGGTCCGCCTCGGGAGCTCGTGGTAGCGGGTGCAGAAGGTGCTGGATGAAAAAATTTGTAGGAGGGAGGAGCATAGGAGATGGGAATGGCGTCAATTGGCTCCAAGATTTGGCAGTCATCATCATCATCATCGGACCAATCTCGAATTGAAGCTTGTGCTCGAGGCTTACCCGAGGCAGAGGCACGGGCAGAGGGGATGGGCATGAAGTCCTCAGAATCCGGATCTTCAGTCTCGGGCACGGCCGGGGCAGGTAGATCCTCGCTCAAATGATCGGAGGGGTGAACCCCATCTTCAAGTGTTTGTCGGCTAAACCTCTGCAGCATAAGTACAAGGATATCAGTTCACACTAATAGTAAATGTGCTGCCGACCTAAGGGTTATCTCGGCGAGAAAGTTATGTCGGTTCAAGTTGGTGAGTACTTACATGTTTCGGGGGCTGGTATCGGTGGTGGGGCTCCATTCCCCATTCCCACTCGTCAGACATCTCGGTCTTGGCGATGGCCCTGACCCGACGTTTCACCGCGGCCTTGTCCAAAGCATGAGTGCTGCTCCGGGTGGGGTCAAACAGGCCACTCATCTAGCAGATCTTATGAACTCGCTCCTGAAGTGGAGAAACTCGGCGGCTGACAAATGTCCACAGCAGGTTATCCGCCACCAGGTTTTTTTGTCCTGGAATTCCTCGACGAGCTTGTGGATAGAATTGACCTCGGGGATGGAAAATTTCGGGTTGTAATCCCAGTTGAGCTGTCCCTCAGGGGGAGCAAGATCCCATTCGGGCAGGTTGAGGAAATCTTCACCATCCGGGCTCTTCACGTAAAAGAAAGTCCTGTGCCATTTCCGGCATGACTCGAGGCAAGGTATCCGGGGGAAGATGGAGTTCCTCCGGGGTGTGATAGTGGCCGCCCCACATGCAGTCATGAGCTTGGGGAGGTCCTTGTGATCTGGGTCCGGGATACTCTGTCTCCGGAGTTGGAAGTATTTGGCCCAGACCTCGACCGTAGCCCAGAGGCCGAGGTATCCCTCGGTGAAAGAGACAAAGGAAGAAAGGGTGGTAATGGCATTTGCCGGGAGGTGATGGGGTTGGAGCCCGAACTTATCGAGGAAGCTCCGGAAGAATCTGCTTGCCGGGAGTCCGAGGCCGCGCTGGAAATGCGCGACAAAAACAACCCGTTCTCCGGGTCTCACATCTGGCTCGGATTCATTGCCCGGAACCCGACACTCCACCTGCGCAGGAATGCGCCGAGTCAACTTCAGCCAGTCAATCTCGGCTTGGCTGACGTCGGATCCCTCCCATCCACCTCGTTCTCCGGCTCCCTCTTCCTCGGGAATGTCGGAAGGCTGCGGGGTATCTCGGGGAGACATCCCGGAAGAATCAATCTGCAGGAAGTGCAAGAGATCGCCGGCGGTGAGCACATCAGTGTTTTCATGGTGAAGAAAAGGGGATTACTAAGGACAAACAAGTTTCTGCGGGCGAAGTATACGGAGAAGATCTACAAACCCTAAGAAAAGAAAATCTATTCAAGAGCTAGGCATGAACTACGGTGGTAGGTCCTAGTCCTAAATCAATCGAATAGGGTTGAGAAGAGGAAGAACTTACCGATGGATTCAGGGCAGTGATGCATCCAAAATGCATCTACTTTTCCAAGCACTTTGCTTCATGATTTGCTCCGGAATCTTCCCATATTTGAATAAAACTGCTGAATCTGATGCTGTTTTTAGCAAAGTCTCCTTTCTGGCTATTTCTGCAGGAAATAAAATCGGGGAAAATTACCACGTCAATTTTTATGGAAAAGAAGGACAATGGACAAAAGATGGACACGAGGAAGCGCACGAGGGCCAAATGGGTGGGTCCCACGCGGCCCCTGTACCGGGCCGCGTGGGCCCAGCCCAAATGGGCCTCGGGCGCCGCCTCGCCTTCGGTCTTCGACGTACCCCCTCATTTATACGAAAAAGTGATTGCCCTAGGAGGAGAGGAGCTTTCGCGAAACACACCGCCGCCACCATCACGATCTTCGTTTCGGGGACAGATTGATCCAGGATTTCTCCTCCGGTGGAGGGATCCGGAGACCGTCTTCACCGCCATCTTCACCGCCTTCATCTCCATCGACCATGAGCTCCCTCTCCATCACCATGTGTGAGTAGTCCGCTGTAGGCATGTGAGGTGGATGGGGATTGGATGAGATTGATCATGTAATGCTACCCGTTGTTCGGGATCTTAGGGTTTTATCTTGAGGATACTTTTGTATTGTGTTGATGCACTCTTGCTATGTTTAATGCTTGCTACTAGGGCCCGAGTGGCATGATTTCAGTACTGAACTTATATTGCCCCATCATATATTTGAGTTTGGTATTTATCTGCAAAGTGTATCACCTGCTATTATGTTGAAC
This sequence comes from Poa pratensis, assembly GCA_947311845.1. Lineage (NCBI taxonomy): Eukaryota > Viridiplantae > Streptophyta > Magnoliopsida > Poales > Poaceae > Poa > Poa pratensis. The sequence goes on from CAMZMU010000062.1 coordinate 21,834,512, forward strand.
CTGCGAACCCTAAACGTGACATATAGGGAAAACAAGGGGAGATGTTCTAGTTTGAGGATTCTATGTGTTCATGAAGTGTTAATGCATTGTTCCGGTCTATTCGAAAGGGTAGACCTTAATTACCTGTAGTTCCAAGTTGGCCCCGGTGAAATGGTCAGGTTGGACAATAGATGTTGTGCAAATTCTCTTGGTTAGTACGCACAACTAAATATGGAACATATACCTACATATATCGGAGTTAGAGATAGGTCCCATTGTTATTTGTTTCTTATTATATGATCAATCTCATTTTTGCAACACCCCGCTATCACCTCATGCCTACGTTTTGAATCTCTGAGTTACACTTTCACTTTTCCGGTGAAAACTGGGAAACACTTGTTCACTGCTACTGTTCTGCTTGTTACTTGAATCATACTACTGCCATCACTATTACTGCTGCAAGTTATTGATATACATGTGTGGTTGAGAGTGACGCCTCAATTGCCAAGGTCTTATTGATATTCTTGTGTTCCCATCGAGTCGAACTATAAATTTGGGTAATACTTCCCAACGAAGACTTCAGCGATCCCCTATACTTGTGGGCATCAGGCAGCCGTGGATGAGAGGAATGTGCAGCACGGCGGCGGAGGATCAGACGCGGCGACGGCGCGGCAAATTCCGGTCGACGGCGCGGTACAGGCGTCTTCGTGCGGCGGCGATGGAGAGTTTCAAGCGGCGGAGATGGAGGTGCAGAGAGGGGTTGTGAGGAAGAAGGAAGGGATGGGGTCCAGTACCCCAACTTATAGGCGCAGCGGGCGCACGGTTAACGAAGCGGCAGGGGGCGGTTTCCGAAACCGCCGCGAGATTGATTGCGCACGTCTCCGCGTGTAGCGGGGTGTGCAACTGCACCGACCGGCCACATCGTGGGCCACAGGAGAGCAACCGCCCATGGTGCGGTTAGTGGAGCACCAACGGGCGGGAGTTTCAAAATATTCACTATGCCGTGTGAGTAGTGCGTGCAGAGGCATGTATGTGTCAGCGTGGGAATCGAGGAGATAAGCAGTAAACCTCGGTCAAGCATCGTGGAAACTATTCAACCGGAGTTCCCATTGTGCCGAAGACACCGACATTTGGGAAATGTCGGTAAAAGTGATGAAAGTAAGAAAGTTTGGATTCATGAGGTTGAGGTGATTCCGACACATGGAAGTTGGAAATCTGTCTCGGATGTTTGAGTTTTGCTAAACCTGGTGCGGCCCTCCATCCAGGTGTGTAGGACCACACCAGCTTCGGGGACTAATGTCGGGGGGCTAGCTACCCTCGGGTAGGGTCATGATAAGGTGTTAAGTGTGACCAGATATGGTCCGAGATATGGAAGTGACCGAGGTAATCAGGTCCGAGGTGACCGGTATGTGTTAAGTGAGATTGTTGGTCCGAGATGTCTGGGCCGACATATCCTATCCGACATAACCATGCCGACACATGAGTGTCGGTATGACCAACTTGTTCTTATCTGCAGGTGAGGAATCTGTACCGAGGTAAAGAATCCGGTATATCCATGCCGGGTTAGCCAAAGGAGATGATCCGGCATAGCCATGCCGGGTTAAAGTCAAGGGGAGCCCGACACATCCGTGCCGGGATAACCGAGGCAAGGAGCCTTATGTCGGGCGGGAGTCAATGCTCCTGTCACTTCCCGTCTGGCACGGAGTATGGCAGAGGCGTGCTGCAGGTTCTACGGGACAGCAAGCGTCTGACCGCTGACTCCGGGTTAACCGGGGGAAAGGCTATGGAAAAGGCTACGAGGTAGCACGCCCAGGCGAAGTCTTGTCTCTGTCAGAGGGGACATTCTAGCTCTACCGTTGTGCAGGGGATGGGCAGGCCATGTCCTGTCCCTGACAGGAGTGCCATGATGACTCTTCAGTGGCATGGTAGCAGTGTACCTCGAGGGGCATAACCGTAACTCGGTTGGCCTATATAAAGGGCATCTCCCCCTCCCGCGTGAGGGACGATGCCCTGAGTTCCATTCCCCCCCCCCCCCCTCCCCCGTAGCTTCATCTTTTTCCTTGAGAGCTTCACCAGTTCACCATTGTTGGATCATACAGCTCGAGGAGCATCTTGTACTTGTGATACACTGAGATATACAGAGAGAGGCAGGCAGGAGTAGGGGTTTTACCTCCATACGAGGGCCCCGAACCTGGGTAGATCGGTGTGTTCTTGGATCGGTGTGTGCTTCATCGCGTGCTCCTTAGCGCGCAAACCCTCCCCGGATCCCCCAACGTCCAAGCGAGCCCCAACTTAGACATACCTATGGCATCTGCCGTGATACCACCACGACAGGGACGGTCCAGCAGGCTGTCCTTTTAAAATATCTTTTTCTAGTTTTTTATTTAAGACTCAAATTATATTCAAATCAAACCAAACTTTTTTAGGAACTTCCTAAATTTAAAATATGTATTTAGGACTTAGGGAAGACATTTACACTCCAAAACTAAATTTAGAAAACTCAACCTATGTATAGGGCTTATTTATGAAAATTTTATAATCATGGTCTAGGGTTTTATACAATACCCCTTTTTATTAAAATAAATTTCAGAAAATTAACCAGAATATTATTTAGAGTATTGAACATGATAAAAACATTTTCTTCCAAAGATGATTTTTGGAAATTTATTTTATGCAATAGATCTTATTTGATCATTTAAATGTTTTGAACTTCCTATTTTAAATCTAAAATACATTTTTATATGAAACCTTTCAAACTCAATATCTTAAATTTTTTGAAGGATAATCAGAAAAACAAAAATCTCCTCAACAATACTTTGTGTGCCCACTACTCTTTCAGAGTATATTTTTGCATTTGCCCGTGATTATGGATTAAATTAATGATTCTCAACCTGTGGAAATTATAATGTGGATAACAAGAAATTTAGTTGAGTACTTTGATCTACTTATAAGCAATGCAAAATGCTAGAATAAATATTAGTAGCAAGCTTTGGAGGCATCACATCACATTCCTATGTTGGCAACTGAAGGTAAGATCACTAACCGCATGCATAGGGGGGGAAAGCGTTTTCTCTTTCTTGGAGGAACGTCTTATATATATTGAACAATAAGAAATAGCGTTTGCCCGAACAATCGTCTATATACCTTGCCTTGGGAAAGCAGTTGTGTCTATCTTTGCACAAAATAGATAACTACCCTTACTAACGAGATCCCCCTATTGTTACATATGGTAAGGAAATTTAGTAGCTTTCTTCTCCACAAGGTCCCTTTTAACAAGTACTTGACAAACTTTCGTTCCAATCTAGACTAACGAGGGAACATATTGCTTGCTCGGGCTACACCACCTTCAGTGGATAAAGTAGATAGGGAGGTGAGGCCTCAAGAACTAGAAAAGAGAGCTTGAAACTTTTGTCCATTGAAGTCAAAGAACGAAGGCTAGAACGACCCATTATTGACTCGCTCCGTCGTGCATACCATCACGGAGGCCACCGTCATTAAAAAAACGAAGGTTGTCTGCTATTTAGAAACACGTATCGAGTGGCTAGAACCGTTGCTGCTTGACAGGCTACCGGCTATCGCGTGTGGCAGCCGACAGTCACCACCAATCTACCATCCTCCCTCAAGCCGTTCCCAGGTCCGCTCCGTAGGCAAGTTGGACCGAGAAACCTAGCCTCAATGCCTCTTCACAGAAGTCGAGCTAGCGCCGGCTGCCCTCACAACTACGGCCCCAACATCTGTGCTCCGCCTCGGACATGGATCCCCTATCGTACCTTCCCCTGCAGGTGGGCCACGCATCAGCTGGTCCCACATGTCAGTAACTCTAAATCAGGACCTTGTACGTCATAGGATCACGGTCCTCTCCGCCTCACGTGTTCATCATCCAGCCCGCTCCCCCTGCCCCAAGAGGACACAAGGACCCCCGCACCGTCGTCCGTCGCAGGGGACCTTGACCGTCTATTTGATGGTAAATGAGATGAAACTTTCAGGCGGCAGTTGCTAGGGTTTCACTCGGGCCACAACCCGAGGCAGACGTCTGTCAACCTTTTCGTGCGACGGCCAGGTCTAAAGGCGCACGGTCAAACGCCAACCCAGAGGAATTTTGCGGCACAAGACGAGAACGGTGAGCACCTACCTCGCTTCCTGGCCGTCAGAACTGGGCTATACTGCCTACCAGCGATAAAAAGCCCGGACGCTTTTCCACGGCCACCTCAAAGTCAAAACCTGAAAAAAAATCAACTTAATCACCGTTTTGGAGAAAATGTCAAACTTCAAATCATCACTGCATTAAGGGATGCCGCTTCTTTCCACGCTCCGTACGACGGCAGGTAGGTTTATGTGATGGGAACGCGTACGGCGGACACAGTGCTGCGCGTGTGAAGCGTCGCTGCGGGCAACGTGCGGACGACTCGCCGCGGAGTCCTGCAAAGCACAGCCGCGCCGGCCAAAATGCCCGTCGGTAGCCGCTGCCGCGAGCGGATCCAAAACTTCCGTCGGCCGGTGCTTACTATGCTGCATGTTCCATTCGAACAACCCCCATTCAGCCATACAAGGACTGCTGAAAACGCCATTGTTCTTTGCTTGTCATGAATGGCAAAAAAAAAAAAAGTTAACTGGAGGCAAAATGTTAGCATCAAAACCTGCAAAAAAAAAAATGTTAGCATCAAAATAGTTTTCTTGGGTGATGTCAGGGCATTGCGATATGATAAGCTGAGACCAAGGAAAACTCGAGGATGTTTCAGACTTTCAGTTAGATAGCTAGCACTGTTTACTTGGAAACCCACGCAAAGAACAGAGAGTCAGAGAGGATGTTCGTTGCGTCACCGAATCATGCTAAACTAATTAACTAGCGTGAGATCCAAAGGATATTTCATATCTCCTTATCTCTTTTTTTTGAAAGTTCCAGCAATTGCTGGCTTCCGATTTTCAATAGTAGGTAGAATATTTACAGGGTTACCCGAAGGCAAAGGAGTAACTGAAAAGAAATTCAGAAAAAAACTGAAACAACTAGGCTAAAAAAGGTGAGGCAGACGTAGTTCAGGGTGGTTCCCAGAGTAGTTTCCGTAGCTTCTTTGCTCCTACAAAGGCCCACTCTCGTGCCTCATCTTTGATCAGCTGAACAAGATGAGGTGCTGCGGATGATCGTTGGTTGAAGATCCGGTTGTTTCTTTCCTTCCAAATGGTCCAGCAGGTTAGGATCAGCAGGGACTTGATCGCATGTCGGTGCTGTGGAGCCGAACCTTCAAGGGCTGCTTGCCATGCATCAGTGATTGATGCGGCTTGCGACCAGCTCGCCGGCGTAAGGCCAGCACATCCCTCCCAGGTTGAGAGAGCAGTCCAGATACGACAGGAGACCGGACATTCCATGAACAGGTGGTAGGCTGACTCCAGGCTTCGATTGCACAAGCCGCAGAAGTACGAGTTGGGCCATCCTCGTCGAAGCAGTCGATCGGCGCACCATAGCCTGTCCTGAAGCAGTAGCCAAGAGAAGAATTTACACTTCGCCGGTGCCCAGGGCTGCCAGACCAAGTTCTTGATCGGACTAAGAGTTCTTCCCTCAAACTGTATCCTGTATGCCGAGCGTGTTGTATAGCAGTGGTCGGCGGTCAGAGTCCATGTAATGGTGTCCGTGATGTGCTCCTGAAGATTGATCTGCGCGTTCTGCAGTTCACGCCACAGCTCCAGGAAGACGGTAACCAGCGGTGTAGTGGCGATGTGCCGCAGGTCAAGCACCCACTGGTGATCTGCGAGTGCAGCCGCCACCGTGCGCGCCTTCCGGCGTGAGGCCCTGAACAGATCAGGGTATCGTTGCCGCAGCGATGAGTCACCGAGCCAGTTGGAGCTCCAGAAGATGGCTGTTGTTCCGTTCCCGATCGTCACCTTGGTGGCTGCAGCGAAGAGGTCGATGTCGTGGGCATCAGTCGGGATTTCCATCCCTACCCAAGGCCTCGTGGGCTGCTGCCAACTCATCCACTGCCATCGTAACCGCAGAGCTCGGGCGAAGCGGTTCAGGTCAAGGATGCCTAATCCGCCTCGGTCCGTGGGCGAGCACAGCTTGGCCCAGCTGATCTTGCACTTGCCGCCGGCCATCTCGTCGTCCTCAACATTCCAGATGAACCTTCTGCGGATGCGATCGAACAATTGGATGAACTTCTTGGATAGCTTCAGGACCGTCATGGAGAAAATTGACAGTGTGCTGAGAACAGATGCTGTCAGCGCCCTGCGGCCGCCCGAGTTCATGAGCTTCCCCTTCCATGGCGCAAGCTTTGCACGGGCCCTGTCCAGGATGTGTTGCAGGTGGGCAAGACGCAAGCGGGCCAGAGACAGCGGCAGGCCCAAGTAGGTGATTGGGAAACCTACACGAGTGCCAGCAAACCCCTGCAACAGAGCATCAAGATCGATTTCTTGACATCGAATTGGCGCGACGGAGCATTTGGATTCATTGATGCAGAGACCTGTAGCTTGTCCAAAAGCAGTGATGATCTGGAGCAAGTTGACCATGTCTTGACGCTGCGGGTTGACGAAGATTATTGCGTCGTCGGCGTACAAGCTGACACGCAACGACGCCTCTCTAACAGGCAGCGGTGACAACAAACCCAGTGCTGTTGCCTTCTCTAACAGACGGTGAAGAGGGTCGATGGCAAGGATGAAGAGGAGGGGGACAGCGGATCCCCCTGTCGTAGGCCTCGGCGATGCGCGATTGGTGTACCTTCAGTTCCGTTGAGTAGGATTGATGATGATGCTGAAGCAAAGAGTAGCGAGAGCCAGTCGCGCCAACGTGGCGGGAAGCCGAGCTTCTGCAGCAACTCCAGAAGGTACTCCCAGGAGATGGAGTCGAAGGCGCGGGCAAAATCCAATTTGATCAAGAGCGAAGGCTTCTTCCGTCGATGGAGTGTTCTGGCCAGGTTGCGAACGTAAAGAAAGTTCTCGTGTATGCTGCGGGAGTGAAGAAAGGCCGACTGTGCAGGCGACACTAGGTCCCCGATGATCGGAGACAGACGGCGTGCGAGTACCTTGGCGAAGAGCTTGGCGAATGAGTGGATGAGGCTGATCGGGCGGAAGTCACTCACCGCGATCGCCGGGCTCTTCTTAGGGAGCAGACAGATGGATGCCCGGTTTAAGCTAGCGAAATCGCCTGCGGCGAGGCAGTAGACATGGTTGAAGGCATCCATCATGTCCCCGCGGATGATAGGCCAGCATTTCCTGTAGAAAACGCCGTTGAAACCGTCGGGGCCGGGCGCCTTCTCGGCCGGCGAGGCCTTGATGGCCGCCCATACTTCCGCAGCCGTGAAGGGGATGTCGAGGCCAGCGGGATCCACCGTGGGGAGGTCGATCGCGTCCCAGAGGATCGAGCGGGAGCGTGGCGACGCCGAGCCCAGAACCGTGGAGAAGTGATGATGCAGCGCTTCTTGCTTTTCCTCATGCGAGGTGAGGAACTGGTTGTTGTGCTGCAGGGCGTGGATGTGATTCTTCCGCCGTCGTGCATTCATCTTCAGGTGGAAGAAACGGGTGTTGGCGTCCCCCTCTTTCAGCCATGTCAGTCGAGAGGCCTGACGGCGCCGTGCGCGTTCCACCGCCGCGAGGCCGAGGATTCTGACTTTCAGAGCTTTGCGCAGCTCGTGCTCCACGGCCGAAAGTTGCCTGGACTCTTGAGCCACGTCGAAGAGGAGAACTACTTGCTCTGCTAGGTGTAACTGAAACCTTGTGTCGCTGAAGAGAGACTTACTCCATGATTTGAGAGCTCGGGCCGTGCGGCTGAGCTTGATGCGCAGCCTGTCCATCGGATTTCTGCAGTTGAGTGGCTGGTTCCAAGCCGTCAGGACCACGTTGAAGAAGCCCGGATGTCGTGGCCAGAAGGATTCGAACCGGAAGCGTGCACGGCGAGGCGGAGAGTGTATGTCGGCGAGCAGCAGGGGGCAGTGATCTGACGACGAGGAGGAGAGTGCTTGGACCGAGCAGCTACGGAACAATGCCTCCCATGAGGCTGTGCAGAAGAATCTGTCGAGCCGAACGAGGGTAGGTTGTGCACGCTCGTTGCTCCAAGAGTAGGAGCGATTCTGGCAGCGGAGCTCATGCAGCTCAGAACTGTCGAGCGCAGCGCGGAACTGACCCATGAGACGCCTATTGAGGTTCAGGTTGTTCTTGTCGCGGGCCTCGTAAATGAGGTTGAAGTCGCCATTGATGATCCATGGGTCGTCGTTTGCGGGCTTGAGCGCCCGCAGCTCGTTTAGGAAGTCCAGCTTGGCGTCGTCGTCGACAGGGCCATACACAGATGATAGCAGGAAGGACGTGCCCGAGTGGATGATGGTGACGAGCGCTGAAACGGAGAAGCGTCGAATGTCAGGTGCTGACAAGGTGACGATGGAGGCGTTCCAAAACACCCCAATGCCACCCCTGGTTCCAAGTGCAGGGAGGAAGAAACAGTCTTGTCGATCTGCGCCGGCAATCTCGGCAGCGTCTGATCTAGAGATGCTAGCTAGCTTTGTCTCCTGGACACAAAGGATGGTGGCACGTGCAGAGCAAGCCATCTCCCGCACAACCTCACGACGAGCCGATCCGTTGAGGCCTCGGGGATTCCACCCGAGAATGGAGCAAACTGGTTCACTCATAATGGAAACTACAGAACCTCCAAAGGAAACGGTGACTGACAATTCTGAATAAAAATACACCACCATGCTTACAAGGGGAGGGAATGATCCATCTATCATCGCCCCAACTTGACCATCCCCTAGCTAACCACCCGACCCTAACACAAACTAACTTCAGTTGACAACAAGCCAACTGGCACCGGAGACTAAAAGTTGTAGCTAACATCTAAAACTAAGTGGCTGCTGCCACGGCTCCCGCAGCCTCCGCCTGGGAAGCTGCACGATACAGAGCATCACGGTCGATGCGAGTGAGGATGGTGATGCCATCGATGTCCGTGTCGACGAGCTTGTCCTTGAAGTGGCCGGTGAGTGCTGTCGCCGCCTTGGCCGCGCTTGCTTCCCCTGGGTCGAGGACGGCCATCTCCTTGGCGAGACGAAGCTGGGCCCGCTGCACCACGGGCACCGTCGACAGGTTGGAGGGGCGGCGCGGACTCCGGCGCACTGGCGTGTCGGACCTGAGGCGCGAGAGGGCGCGCGGCTCCGGCGGAGACGGGGTGGCGCCTAGGATGGACGACGGCGGGGCGGCGAACAGGTCCTGCAGAGCATTGTCCAGCGGCGCCGCTGCCTCCGACAGGGACATGCTGCCCACCTGGTCGGTGACATTGGCCATGGGGATGGCGATGGGCTGCGAGGAGGCAGCTGGGCCTGGTGTCGTAGCAGAGCCCAGCCCACCAGCGTAGAACAGGCCCAGAAGATGCGCCTCATCCACCTCCTGCGAGCCCTGAAGGGTTGGGCCCATCTGCGCCTCAGGTGCGAAGGAGAGCGGGGTCTCTGTTGACTTCCTGCAGAAAGCGTCAATCTCCATGCACATCGGGTCCACGCCGCGCGGGGACCACTCGTCAGAGTCAAAGCGCTCTGACAGCAGGAACTCGGCCAGGGGGTCCGGCTCCGACCCCAAGCGTGGGCTAAGCTCGCTGTCGATCTCGGTGGCGGGCTGACCATGATCCTGGTCAGTCATGGGGGAGATCTCCATGGGCGTGGCTGGCGAAGGCGGCCCCACCAAGGGCGGGAACGCCAGCTGCGGGATGGTCCCATCCGTGGGGAGAGGCGGCGGCGGCGGCAGCACTTCGGCGACCTGGTGAGGTGGAGTGGCTCCACGGCGGCGATGAGGACCAGCCGGGGTGCGGCTGCGGTGCCTGGTACCGCCAAGCCCCTCCATGCCCGTCCGGCGTGCCGGAGCGGCGCGCCCTTCCCTAGGGTAGAGGGCGTCGTAGTAGGCGCGGCGGCGTCTGCCCGAGGCGTCGTGGTCGTCGTCCCGACGGCGGCGGTCGTGGTCGTCGTGGCGGTCACCGGTGCCCAGGATAGGTCCAGAACGGCGCTCCTCGCCGTCCTCCACGCCCATCCGCCAGGTGAAGGGCTGAACGTGCGGGAAAGGGGGCTCCTCCTCCGAGCTCGATGATGGCATGCCGCTTTGCCCCGACGAGGGCGTGTGGGTCTGTGGCTCCGCCCAGTCCTCTAGCAGGTCGATGTGGATGAGAGCGTCGAAGCGCAGCCCTTCAGGAGCCGGAGGAACCTCCCGTGACGGCGGCGAGAAGCCGTCCATCTCCTCAATGTGGCCGGCACCCTGCGGGAAAGAGAAGAAAGGGTGGCTACTGGGGATGTGAGCTAGCTCCCAGCACCACACCCAGCAGCTAAACAACACCGTGTCCTCCTGCGCAAAGGTTCTGCTGTCGAGCCTGTCGATGACCACCTGCTTGCCTAGTACTTCCTTGGCGCCTTCGATGTTCCACATTTGGAGCGGCATGCGCTCAATGCAGACCCGCACGTGCTTCGTCCACCTCTGGCGCACAGCGTGGTCCGACTCGCGCCAAGGCAGCAGCAGGAACGTGCTGCCGGCCACCACGATGCGGCCCAGCCTGACCGCGGCGTCGCGGTGCTTGGGGAAGTCGAACTTGACGAAGAAGGCCTCCGAGTGGTGGCGAGTGACCCGAAGTATGTGCGGCGGCAGGCGCAGCTTGGCCTCCAGTTCCTTGCCCACCGTCAGCGGGTTGGCGCCGTGGAAGGGGACGGTGGACTGCACGACCACGCCCCGACTGCGCAGCGTGCGCACCTCATGGTCGATCAGCGGCGTGCTCATGATGACGGAGTGCCCACACGACGGACGGCGTGGGGCAGGGAGCGCGATGATACGGCCCTGCATCTCGGCCGGAGGCGGAGGAGCAGGGAAACGAAGCCGCTCCTGGATCGGCAAGCGTGCCGTAGGGGGAGGCTGCCGGTGATGAGCGGGGCAGTGGCGGGAGGAGGAGGAGTGCCCCCAGTTGCGGCACTCAATGCAGCGGAGAGGCTCCCTGCAGTCAGCTCGACGGTGACGCTTGCTCAGGCAACGAAAGCACAGCCCGCGGAAGCGCCTTAAAAAGGCCGCGCGAGCCTCCTCTGCAGCCGCAGAGGGACGCCCAGGCGCACGCCGGATCGAAGCAGGCTGCTGGGTGGAGAGCTGCGTCGCCGGAATGGGGCTGAGCTCGCGGGGCCGGCCACGTCTTGAAGTCACCAGCGTCCATTTCGGGGATGAGGGCGAGTCGTTGACTCCGGAGATGTCGGGGCGGACCACGATGGATTGCAGCTGAGGGCGCGGCACAGATTGCCGCGAGAAGCGCGGCGGCGTGCTTGAGCTGCGCGAGCCACGCCGGGGACCGACGGATCCAGCGCTGGATCCGGATCTGGGGGAGGGGCATGCAACATGGCCCAAAGGCGCCTTACCTTTTGCGCTTGGAGCTGTCGCCGAGGATGTGCCCGTGCAGGAGACCATGGGGGATGGGGACGCCGCGGCCGGAGTGGCCGACGGCGGGATTTGGGGGGTGGCCGCCGTGGCCGAGTGGCCAACGACGCGGGGGTGGGAGGCTAGGGGCTCAGCATCCAACAGTATGAACGGACTGAATTTGTTCCTGGTAACACCCATTGTTGGGATCACCGACGACGTCGTCATTTGGTGCATTGCATGCTTTGCTACCCGGCCAAGGAACAGATTAACACTCCAGAAAATTACTTTGAGTAGCTGGTACTCCAAATTCACTTTGCACAAAACACGCGTGAGCTTATAGATTCATTTCTGTGTGTATACTCTGTAATAATACATACAAAAGGACGCTGCAAATTTGCAATACTATGCATATCTCCTACTACCATTATCGGTTTCTTCTCAAGATTCGTACTCCAATATATATAAAAAAAACCCTGTGCTTTTCACCTACGCATCAATGGGTCAGTCATCAACTCGTCACTCGTGACATAGAACCGAATTCAGATAGTCAGAGACAGACCGAACTCAAGCTGTGCAGCGTCAACTGTCAAGTTGTAAACTGTACTGCAATATAATACAAACTCAACCATCCTTAGAAAAATACAGGTAACGATTTAGTAAAGCTCAGGTTGATCACCTCGAAATATTATAAGAACCCTTTGCCACAAGCAGGCACACACACTGTCTCAAGCGGGTCAAACTGAACGTGTAAATGCAACCCTGAAAAGCTAGATTTGGTTCAGAATCTAGAGGTGGTTGCAGCCTAATAAGGAGATCAAACCTACTTCATTCCCTCCATTTTGTCAACTCCCAGCCCTCCATACGCGGTCGCGCGCACTTTCAAAGTCCTTGCAGCACACGCCTATATCATCACCTCCAACCCCCGCCTCTCCCCACCATTTAAGCATTCTCCAAGCTAGCTTACTTCCTCCTACAAGCCAATCCGACCATTCCAACGAACACCTGAAGTGCTTGCCTAATCTCCTTCTGGACATTCTTCCCGGCGAGCAAGCCTCCATCGTCCTAGCAAGCTTCCTTCCTCCTCGAGCCAACACGACCATTCCAACAAACACCTGAAGTGCTTGCCTGATCTCCTTCTGGACATTTTCTGCGTCACCTTCTTCGACCGGTGCGGCGCTAGGATGGCAAGCATACGCGTGGTGGTCATCGTTATGTTCTTGCTACTGTGCGCATGTGCTCTGGCCGCGGAGTGCTCAAGGCTTTTGCGCGATCATGGTGGCGGTGGTGGGTTCTCGACAGTGAACTCTCCCGTGTTCTTCGTTGCGAGAGCTGGGCCAAGCCGGCGAGGAGCCGGTCACTAATGGTTCTCCAGGGACAAGAGAGTGGATGCCTACTGCTGTATCTCAAGCTATCAAACGTATCCTCTGTCTTGTAGTTTCTAGTTTCTTTTCTCCCATAGTTTCCTTTGTTCTTTCCGATGGGTTCTGTAGACAATATCTCCTGAACTCGTGATATTGCCATGTAAAAATAACTGTTAATATTTTCTTTGGTGGCCACATAGTCATTTAACTTTTTCCCCGTTGTCTTGGGTTCTCTTGAGCTGTAAAATGTCAATGAGTTATAAGTTATAACAGCAGTAAGATTTTTATGGGATTTGTAAAAAAGACTGTATAATGCTTTTTACCATGTTTGCAGTTTTATTTCACTGGTTAAATAACCATGATTGCATCTGCAGGGCTATGTCTGTCTGTAGCACACGCTAGTCTGAAGTTCACAAAATATGCTATGCAACAGAGAGACACACACTTCTGATGATAAATATATCATTGCACTGCCCACTAAGACCATCAAATTGGAGGAACACACATATGTACATTGAACCTTAAGGTCACCTACGCTAATGGCCTATTTCTATGTCCCAATGGATCATTTGCAATCTGCTGCTTTCCATCACTACATTCAGTAAATAAAGCAGCAGATGCCAGATAGATAGCACTATGGGTATCATTTACTCGGGGCCTTCGATTTTTTTGAAGGCAGCCATTTCCCCAGGTTTGGTCGAGTGGCTTTCTTTTTGCAAGAGGATTCCACAACTTTCTCTGAGTGTGTTCTGCTGTTACCCCTTAATCTACTGTAAGAGAACCAACCACGAAAGAAACTTCCTTTCACAGAGATGTTTTCCTCAATGCACTCCTCGTGCTTCTCATAAATACAAAACCCTTCATCTACAACACTGGTAGAATGCCTAGTAGCAGTAAGCTTCTTCTCGCCCTCGTCTTCTTCCATAAGATCGTCCATCAAACTCCTTGGTCTGACACAACCGTCCACTGAAGTCTTTGATCTACCATAAGAAGTTACTTGCAATGTTATCAATTGTGAGCATATAAACAATTCATCAGAATATTTGGAAGATGCAGAAAACTAGATAAATGGCTAGGATCTGACATACCTTCTGTGAGATGCTGCCCTTTGACTTCTGGAACTCTTGCATGGGCTGTAGTCAACAGACAGATGCTGGGCAAAATGAAGCTGCATGGCAGGAGATAACATATGATAAGGTGTTTAGGCATGTCAAGGAGAGCATACAATGGCAGATGACAAAGTGGAATTAAATACTACTACTTCTGACTTACTATCGCAAATATAGCTGAAATAGTATGTTGGCTTAATGATCTCGATCACTTCAAGAAATGGATTAAGCTATTTCAGACTTTTAGGTGTTCAGTAATGGTGTAAGAGTTTGATGCAAGAGGACCTTAAGTGACACCATTCGAACTTACACAAGTCAACAGAAATAAAGGGTCTTTAGTAACAGTCATGCTGATCCAAGGTAGGCAAAAGTTCATAAATGCATATTTGAATAAAGTTTTATGTACATTGCCTAGAATTACGGGCATATGTTTTATATAAAGAAGAACAATCACCTGTACATTAGCATGAGATCGTTGCATAACTAGGATAAGGTATCCTTACTGATTTCATGAAATAGCAGAACTCAAATGCACTCTCATTCACATACTACAAATCACAGAGCAGGAAACTGCACAGACCTCATCACCGTCTTTGATACCAAACACACGCAATGTTGCCTTGTCGTCTGTCAGTTTGTCGTCCTTGAAGCATAAACAGAAGTGACTCCAGACGTGCTGCCTACAACAAGTAAAGCAAAAACCTTAAATATAAGTTCCCAATATATTGACAGTAATTTTCAGTCCAAATTGCCCAATTCTTCGTTATATGTGACGGGAAAAGAAAACATGTATACAGTTATTTAAGTTCTCCACATGGCCTCACAACGCAATTCAAAAGCAAAAGACTTGGTAAATTGTAGAATCCATCATCGCATCTGTATCTGCATGTTGTATATGTGCCTTACCAAGTGACAGCGTCATCCATGTCATTTTAGAGAGCGATGAACACGCCTTCGATGGGTGACTTGAGCTCCCACACAGCGGCCGACCTGGCGATTTGCACATCTACACAATTTCAACAGCACCGAAAAAATGTCACAGACTCGCAATCCCCAAGACGCGCAAGGAATTAAAGGCCAAAAACGCCAACCACCCAAACATTGCAGGGGAATTAAATGAGAGGGGCAGCCGTTCGGTACCGAAGTAGGAATCGTCGAGCTTCCGGATGGTGAGGCGGAGGCGTGGCTCGGGGAGGCGGTGGTAGGAGAAGCTGGCGCGGCCGCAGGCGAGCGGGCCGATGCAGGCCGCGTCGGCGGCGCGGGCGATGTCGTCGAGGTCGAGGGCGAAGTCGGGGTCGCCGGCGCTGTGGGACGCCGAGCGGGCGGTGGTGGCCGCCGGCATCGCGGAGCGTCGAGGGAGCCCGAGGGACGGTGGAGGACCGGTGGTGGTGGGGGCGCCGGGCTTCCTTTTCTCGGCGCGGCGCGCGGTTCCGGAGCGGCCGCCGCTCTGTGCGTATCGGGAGTGGCGCAACGGCGGCCGTTGCCCGTTGGACTGGTTGCAGGCGATGTGGTCTCGTGGCGTTTGGGTTGGTTGGGCTGGGCTTGGGCCAGCAGGAGGTTTCGGCCGTTATCGCATTATTACTGTTGGTTTTGCTGATTTGGGCCATTTAGTTCTCAGAAAACTTACCGGTCCGGATACTCCCTCCGATCCATATTAGTGGACATAGCTTTGTCTAAATTAATATATATCTAGTTAAATATTTCGACTAGATACATGTGTATCTAGATAAAGTTGTGCCCACTAATATGGATCGGAGGTAGTAGTTCTTTCGGGCACTCCTATTTGCCGCTCTCAGCGGGCAGTAGCGTAGCTCCGCATACCTCCGGTATGTACATGACCCCGAACCATTTTCATAGCATTGCTTGTTTCGTTCTTTGCTTAGTGCGGTTGCCATTTTCAAAAAACATGCGATCGCCCTTCTTAGACTCTCACGGTGTCAACACAGTTTTACAGTTGGTCTGGATCTCCACCTTCAGGTAGCTCTTCTCCAAGGCAACTATAGGCAAGCATAGCATCTCAACACGCCAGCAACTCCGGAGAATACGCGTCTGTCGCGAGTAGAGCGTGCATCAAGAAATTCAGCCCTTGCAAGTTGCCACCACACTTGAACCATCTTGAGCCTCATGCATATCAACAACGCCATTGGTGTTAAGTTTCATCCATCCCACACCTGGCTTCTCCCACTTTGTCCTAGTCACACCGGGGTAGCTGGATGGGCTTGCACCGGTATTTGAAGTGTGTTAGCATAACATGTGTGCGTGTGTGTAGTTTTGTGTATAGTCAACACACACGATCACACTTTCCCCACGTCCGTCAGTTGTAGTGTTAGTGGATAGCACACGATCTCATTCGGCTGTGAGCCTCACCTGTATAAGTACTTCACAGATCGATAATACAAGTGTGTTGCCTCTCCATATCTCTCTACAAAGTGTTCTGACAATATAAAGCTCAGTTAATAAATATGTGATCTACAAATACAAAGCTCGGTTAATAAATATTATCCATAAAATATATTTTTTACTGTGCAATCCAAATTTTGAGAAAAACAAATGTGACACGGGAAGTGATAATGAAGTGTCCTGTGAAACCGGCATGAACATGCCCCCAAACAACAACTAATCAACCGGGTCGTCGGTTTCTTTAGGATTCAAGAGAATATATCAAAGTAGCATCCTATATTTGGCCGTGAGATAGATATGTTATTCTTTGTTTCCATAGCTAAATTTCGTTGAGATTTACATGATGGCTACAAAGGAGCCTACAATTAGTACGTACAATTAAACCCAATTATTAAATACAAGGTTTTTATGGTGGCAAAATTGTGAGAAGATACAGAATTAGTACACAGAAGCAATAGTCAAGCGCGTGTGAGCAAACCCAAAGCACAGACTGAATCAAACGAGTAATTGGGCACTTTAGAAATCAGGAAAATCAATCAAAGATCTAACTCTTCGGATTCACTCTTGAGATATATACAATTATTATGTGTTTCCATTGCTAAATCTTCTTTTCTCTAGGATTAACGGGTGTAAGCACCGCGAGGTGTGAAGCGATCTTGTACTAAACAAATGGAAATTGACAACAATAAAAAAAACATAACTTAGAAAGAGAGGTTCTGAAAGGTAAAAATGTTTATTTGTTATTCGTCAATCCCATTTCAATTACATAAAAAATGAGGAATCTTTCTTCAAAAATTCCTATATGTTAGCAGAAAAACCTTATCCATTAAGAGATGAAATGGTTCGAAAATCCCTATTCCACCTTTTAGGTATCGTGAAAAGTTATACCTGTGAAGATCGTGCATTTCAGTCAAATTTGGATAGAGGCCGTGCTTAGGCGAAAATAGATATCAGTGAAGTAATCCCGGAACTCTATAAATCGCGAAGGCTCGAAAAGAGTCTCCAATGAGTAAATATAAACCCAATATGTAAATCTAAGATATAGTGTAGCTTATATCTTTTAAATAGAAAACCAATGCACTAATAAATCATTAGATACTCTATCTTCACATGTAATATATTCACATCAACCATTTTTAGCTATATAATTGTCCATGGCATCCCGTAATATTAATTAGTGGTGGTCTATCTTTACGAACATGTTTTGTGTATGCCCGTGCCAGTCTCGTGAAACCTAGTCAAGAAAAATAATTGCCGGCCAATTTTGTCACCAACAACTCTCCAATAATTTGCCACATAATTGAACTAGACGAACTGAGGTGGCTTGGGCGCACCAAATAATTCCTGACCATCCAAACGGGCAACAAAATCTGGTCAATGACCATTTCTTATGACAAGGCGGCCAAGGGCACCAATCTAACAACCCCATATGCAAACTATTGACAATTCATTTTTTTTCAACCCTAAATTTTCCTCACCATCATTTGTAGCCGTCAAATACGTAACAGTTTCACATGATTACATTTAGCAACTCAACCACCGTGACCAATCAATTCTTATACTCCCTCCGATCCATATTAGTGGGCATAGCTTTGTCTAAATTCATATGTATCTAGTTAAGTATTTAGACTAGATACATGTGTATCTAGACAAAGTTGTGCCCACTAATATGGATCGGAGGTAGTACATTAATCTAGACAACTGAAAATTCCATATTCTGTATACGGTATATTACAAATATTGATTAGTTTATTTTGTGTGTGTAAGATAGGGCCTTGTTTTAGATTTCCGCACAGGGCACCGAATTTAGCCGGCCCGGCCCTGTGTATACCCTTTCACTTACATTAGCCTAGTATACTTTAAAAACGACGATGATTTTGACTAGAATGCCAACTTGTGATAATAAACTCCTTCAAAAAACTGTGATTAAAAACAAAACTAGCACGCGGAAAGCATATTAATCAAGCGCCCTACGAACCCGACGCGAAGGTACCCCAAAGCGAGGACCTACCAATCGACCGAAGGAGAAGCGAAACTGGGAGGAAGTCGTCAAAGTCCACCGCAACACGGCGGAGACGGGAAAAGGAACGCGTCTTCACT
The DNA here is from genome assembly GCA_947311845.1 of Poa pratensis. Taxonomy (NCBI): domain Eukaryota; kingdom Viridiplantae; phylum Streptophyta; class Magnoliopsida; order Poales; family Poaceae; genus Poa; species Poa pratensis. The sequence continues at coordinate 21,852,804 of CAMZMU010000062.1, forward strand.
TCATCTCCTTCCTCTCCCTGCTATAAAAATCCTCTCTTCCTCACCATTGCACACAGCAACCAACTGCGGTTTTCCCACTCCCCGTTCTCTCCCCCATCTCAATTCTCCAACTCCCTTCTCCGTCAATGGCCACCGAGGTCCTCCGCCCGCACAACATCCTGCAGCCGCAGCCGCAGAGGATCAGGACGGCGCACCGCAAGCCCAGCACCAGGAAGTCCCCTCCTCCGGCGGCGGCCTCTGCTTCAACGTCCGGCCGGAGAAACCATGCAAGGACTTCTACGTCCAGGCGCCCCGCGATGGAACTGTACGCCGGCCCGGCGTTCTCCGCGGCGTCCCCCGAGCCAAGCGCCCTGCCGCTGCCGCAGTTCCCGTTTCACAAGGCCGTCGCCGTCGTCAACGACGCCGCCACGCGCGACCTCAGGCGCATGCTGCGGCTGGAGTAGCTTCAGCTAGTGGAAGTGGAAACGAGCTGTCTGTTAGTTTAGTCTGGCTGCTCTCGTCGTTGAGTGGCGCGGCCGCGCGCGGCAACGCCTCCGGCTCGGTTTTATTGTGTGGCCGGCGGGTAGGCGCGCGTGGGCTGTCGCGGCTCCGGCGACGGCGGCGGTTTGTAGTGAGCGCAGCAGCAAAGTGACCACCGATCGATCAGCGTGATGTAATTACGAGTAGAATCCCAAGTGCCTAATTTGGCTAATTTAATTTCAGTTTACTGTCGATTAAAAAAAGTTGATGTGTTTGAGTCGTGATGATATGAACTGGTCAAATCCATGATAGTGTTGATTTCAATCAGTCACACCAACCGGCTGCTCTACGTACCTACCGTAGGTGCGCTAGCCGGCACATTATTTCTTAAGCTGGAATTGTCATCTCGATTTCTTTTTCGCAACCAGTACTCTGCCTTTCGGCTGAGAAGAAAAGCATCGAAGAATTCAGGAAAAGGCTAAAAACATTAGTTCCGGCTTGCGTGTCGGCCCTGAGGCTGCACCTGGCGAGCCGACGGATTTGCCAAGCGACCAAAATTAACTCCAAAACACATGAGGATGATTTTAGGAACTTTCACACGGGCCGACGGATGAAGATAGAACTATTGGGTCCAAGTCAAAAATTAATCTTTGAAGCCCATAAAATTGCTGATTTTGAATCAAACTGACTTCTCATATTACATCGTGAAGATAGAGCTATTTGAGTCAATGATATTTAGCTCATGTCTTAACTCTCGAAGTGTTGATGCATAAAGAGGCTCTCTGACGATATCCAGAAAGTTTCTTCTCAGTCATGAGAGAGCTCAATTTCACCACGGCCAACATGCTCACCAGCCCAATGATGATGAATCTCAATATTGATTTGTTGTGTTGCTATGTTGATCGGGGCTGTGAGCGATCGCTCTCATAGTCATATGGAAGAGTCATTTTGTCACAAGTGAGATTTGACACCGTAATTCGGTAGAATCTGTCTCAACCCTACCTAGTGAACACAACAATTGCGATTGTCACGTAATCAGCCTCAGTGGCGGAGAGTGACATGCCAATCCGAATCCAAGTCAGCTTAAAACTTGGACCCTTGGAAATCATAGACCATAGTTTGGGGTATTAACCAATTATCGGAGAGACTCTTAACCAGCAACCAAGTGGCTCTTATTGAGAGCAGATTGAAAATTTGTATACCAACTCACGCTACACATAATATCCAGTATGGGTGTACAAAGATAAAGTAAGATATGACATGGAACGATATAACCTTTGATCCAGGGCATTACCATTGGGATGAAGATAAAGTTGCCCATTGGTTGACATTAGAGTTTTTGGTATTACCATCCACCACCTTGGATATCTTGAGCATATCTTCGATATATTTGTTTTGTTCATTAATATCTCCTCAAATTTGCTTGAGTTCAAATTAAAGAAAGAATTCCAACTCTCTTATCATAGACATTTCTGATGTTCTACCCGATTTCTTCACGACATCAGGAAACAAATGTTTAGTAAGAGATAACTCTTAATGTAATCATGTCCTCGCTGAAACGTAGACTTTAATGGTACTCATTTGAGGCATCAGCTGATATTGTAAGATTTTGCACAGTATAATTATTCTTTTTATGCATGGGAGTTTTCTTACTAGTGATTTAAAAATAATACCAAAGATAAAGTGTAGGTGGTTATTTTGCATGCATGCATCTTTTCTCACTAGGCTTTCAAATAATATACAAGTATGTATCTTACCTTGCCGCCAGTTGAAATATGCAGACACGCGCCTTGCAGAACGCAAGACATGTATACATGTGGGGCTAGTGGGCTAGGAAAAAAGATCAGTAACACTGGGCTATATGCAAGAACTTAAGGACAAATAATCTCACCTTGTCACTAAGACGAATATTATGTGTGCGTATATGGTGGAAGGAAGTGATATTGGCGCGGCTCAATCAGATGTCGGGTTTACGACGGCATAATCACCATCGGATTGAACCTCCCCAATATCGCTGCCTCCATCCGCCATGGAACTCTTCCTCCTTCCCATCCTCGTCCTCTCTTCATTTCATGACAAAGCTCTCTTATAAGGGATCACCAAGCCCACGTGGTCGTACCTAGCCAGGAACAAGTCGGAGATCCCAATCAGAAAGATCGATCGTATTGTCTTGTTGCCAGCCATAGGCAAGACAATAAGATCGACGAGCGTGATCTCCTCGGAGCTTCTTATCACGATTCATGAAAGTATTGAAGTAGCAGTTGTAGTGGGCGGAGGTAAAGCTAGTAAAGGAGCCGGCTTTTGTAGAGGGATGCAGGGGGAGTCATGTAGCACTGGCTTCCGAGCTAGAGCTCGTACGATTGCCTAACTACCGGCCTGGAAAATTTCTAGGTTAGTATACACTGTAGCGCTATAAGATAATTGTCAGTTTTGACAGTATGCATCAGGCCATGAACAACCCTAAGTTTTTGGAAGAGGGGAGCACGATTGGAAGTGTTGTTTTATTGTGATCCTGCAGTTTTAACTTTTGTCGCAGCGAAGCGGGAGCTTGTCGTCAGAGTCTTGGACTGCATAGCAAGGCGTGACTGAAGTTAGCTCATCACGTTTTGCCCTGCCAGAACGCATTTGGGGGGTGGGTGCAGGGAGCGAAACCTCTGTGGTACGGATCGTTTCCCGTTTTACCGATTTGTAACCTTTTTTGATATAGTGAAATTTTGTTGGCTGACACCCGTGGTTTTTTCTCTTTCTCGTTGAAAGTATTTTCCACGTTAAAATCTCGTCCCCCCGTATTGATCCTGCTTCCGTATATTGTTTCATTGGTTGTTGTTTATAACAGGAAGAAGGCGGCGATTGGAATGATGGGGACTCTCGCGATCTCTATCAGTTTCCCCCTCTAGTTGGACATGCGCTTAATCCTTCCAAATACTATTAAAGAGCTCTACTTGATTGTGGCTCCATTTTCTAGATTACAAAGAGCAGCGCTATACGTACGACAAAAGTTCCACGTTTAAGCTCCCGAGGTCTCTTTGATTGTGACCCCACTTTTCAGGTTGTGTAAATAATCCATAAAAATGGAAAACTCCTTGGTGCTTGTGGACCCACATTTCAGGTTGTGAAAAATCTTTTCTCCCTAGTACTTGGTCTCGTCCGCTTGGCAGCTGTGTGGCGGGTTGCACAAGGAGAGCGGAGAGGTCTTTTTATATGGACTCAGTCGTAGGACGCGAACTTTTGGCACACGGAGACAAACGAGGATGGTATGTGGACGGCTGTTAGGACTTCGCGATTACTAAACAAAGAAGCGTCTCCCACCTACCGATCGTATAAATACACGACGTTGACATCATTGATACAGCATCCAACAACATCTATAATGGTGCATTTAATAGGTGGGTTAAATATGCATGTGCACTAACAGTTTAGTGAGCGGTTAATTACTCTAATGGACGGATGTGAACAATAAATGATGTTCATGCAGCCTCACATTAACTAAATCAATAACTAGTTATATATTATTCTATTCACTCACCCATCATTTTCAGTCTTATTTTGAATTGTTATATCTTTCGAACCGAATTTTCGATTTTTGATATTTTTATATATTTGAGATCTCGTTCAGAAGATCTTCAAAACAAGATCAATATTGGATATTTTTCATTAATATTTTTGAAAAAACTCAAAATTTGACTTTTGAAAATGGTTTTGAAACAACAAAAATTCCATGCATATTTTTATTATTATTTGTGACATCACAATTTTTTAAAATGTTGTCTAAAAACTAGGTAAATATCCCTATTTTAACAAAGTTCATTTTTAATACTCCCTCCGATCCGAAAAAAGATTCGGAACAGGCTATTTGGCAAAAACACACACCAGTCTTTTCTGTCTCAACCCGCACTCCACCCGCCTCTCTCTCTCGCACCCACTCGCACTCGCACTCGCACTCGCACTCGCACCCGCACCCGCACCTCCCACCTCTCTCTCGCCGCCGCTCGCCCGCTCCCTCTCTCTGCTCACCTCGCCGGCGGCGCCCTTCTCGCCGGCGCGCTCCCCTCCCCTCGTTGCCCACGCTATACTCGCCTCTTTGCCCGTGCTCCTCCATCGCCTAGCTCGGTCTTGCCTCCACCTGCCCTTGCCCGCTCTCCACAAGAAAGATCGAACCCTTTGGTCCAAGTCGGCGAGGAATCGCGGGATCCTGCGTCGAAGAGGCCGGATCCGGTGGCTGCGAGACCGGACGCGCCGGATCCAGTGGCGGCAAGGCGGGCGCCGCTCTTGGCCGCCAGCTCGAGGCCATGGAATAGGAGAGGGCGGAGGCGGCTCTCCACATGCACTAGCTACAGCTACCCGGCCTTCCTCGAGTTCGTCGACTACGCCATCTCCGTCCTTGCCTCCTCCCCCGGCACGGGCCCGACGCCGGCGCAGCCGCCATGGGGCTGGACGGTGGCACAGGTGCACAAGTCCTGCCGCGCCTACTCCAGCGGCGTCACCTCCGCCATCCTCCTCTCCGACCTCTTCCAGGTTAGTCAGATTTCCCTGCCGCCAACCCGCCATTTCAAAGCGTGGTTACTTGTTCTGGTGATCAGGTTTCTCTGCTGACTGAATCGCGCTAGTTAAGTTCAGTTTTAGCAGACATTTTTAGCACTGATTTTGTGAAGGATTCAGTTGATGTACATGTGTCTCATGGCATTACAGCACACAGAAATACCATCAGGAGCACAAACAAAATTACATCCCATAGAAACAATCATGCCACATAATTTACCAAATAGATGGATCGACAAACTATGACTGTTTCCATTGCTGCATTTGATTTTGTTCTGTGAGACCAATTCCTCTTCCTACAGAACTAAGGTTGATTTGCTGAATGTTGTTGCTCTGTTTGTTTTCTTGCTGAAAAAATCAGTGAACTTGGAGACTGAGACCGTCATGCTTGTTTGTTTTCTTGCTCTGTTTGCAAGAACTCTTAGTGCTAAATTTGTTGTAATGCTTGCACTCCTATTACTGAGTATATTGTGATATATCTGTGAACTGAATATGAACTGAATAAACAAGCAAGTTCACAACACAGATGCTTGCTTGCTGTCTCATTTTTGGAGTACCAATATTTATCAATGCTTGTGTAATTCGGTGACTATATATAGTAGAACAGGAGCACATATAGTGCTAGTAATACATACAGTACATATATTAGTGATTACAAATACTCGTAAACATACAGATTTGTTTGCAAAATATTTTTCTCCTTCTAAACAAGGACCACTCCTTCTTGTACTCCTTTCCTCTTTCTTTTCTTGTTTGCTGTTACTCCATTTGACAAGGATAATGCCTCTACTTCATAGGCAGCTATAATTTCCAAGGTCTTTCGGTAGAGTTCACCATCAATCCTTAGAGCCATAGGCAGAGTTCCTTCCCTCAACATCTTGTCCTTGTTCATGTGTGGAGTCTCATATTTATTGCCACCTCTAGCATTCATAACTTCCAGCATAACTGACTGTAAAGTTATGAACACTTTGTCAAGATTATCCACTGGATAACTGTGAAAAGCATCTTCAACTGATTCTATGAGGTCACTCAGATTTTTTTGGTGCAGTTTCTAGTGTTAAGGATTGAATGGACCTAAAATATGCAAGGTCCAACACGTTCATATCCGGTGAGTTTGCAGGTTGTTGCATTAGCTGGATATCCATCCCTGTTTTTGCTACAGCTGCTCTAAAAGCTGGATCATTAGGCAAAACATGTGTTGGTGCATTGTCTTGTTGAATATTGATCGTCCCTTCGTCATCATCAGGCCATAGGGCTTCAATCGCTGGAATTACTTTGTTACATAGGTAGTCTCGATGGACATCTCTGGTAACTGTCACCGCCTTGACTTCCAAAGTTCCTTTGGCTCGGTTCTTAGATTTCTTTACAGCTGGAGTTAACTTAACAAATGGCCAGATCCCAATTTTTCCATCAAAAGTTACTCCATCGGCATCACGCCTTGGCCTCGCCACTGCACAAAGGAACATTACCTTTCCAATTCTGTTTTGCTTTGGATACTGCGCTCAGGATTAGCTTCTTCTGACGATAGGTAGTAGGTCCTCTTTTTTTTAGTCAAGTCAAACCATTTTTCATCCGTATGCAGGATCTTTCGCATGTCTATGAATTTAGGCATAGCATCCGACACAGTTCTTTCATCCACCATCGAGACAGTGAATTTGAGCCTATCTATTTGGTTGGCTAGCTTGAGATAGGGCTTTATAGTGCTTGTGTGCTTCCTAATCTGGCCCCATTTTAACCTCCTTTGCAATGATGTATGGGGAACTTTCAAAGACAGTGCAAGTGCCCTCATGGTTGAACGTTTGTTGTAAGGAATTGTTGGTATCCTCTCAAGACCATGGTCCTTTATCTTTCGGCCAGATCTCCCTTTCTTTTTGTTGGACACATCAACTTCTTCCCCTCTCTGAATTTGCTCTCTAGCCTCTTTCCAAATTTTCTCAACCGTTCGAACAGTTATTTGCAATAGCTCAGCTACAAGTTTTTTGTCTGCTGCATGGTCAGCTGGGAGTACCTCTCTTGCTTTTCTGAGTGCTTCTAGTGCAAGATAAGCTCCAAACCTCTGATCATTTCGCAAGTTTTTCTTTCTTCGATTGATACAAACTGTAAAATGATGGTACTATGTTAGAAACTGAAAATACTGCTAGAAACAGAAATATAGAAATATTGTTATTGCACTGTTAGACACAAATCAGAAATATAGAAATACTGTTATTGCACTGTTAGACAGAAGAGCATGTGGCTGTGTTTCCTTATTTAAAAAATATCTTTTGCTTGATCATACACTGACGGTCTTCAATTTGCAAATACAGGAGTAGATAAAGTCAGTGAAGAGTGGATGTTGCTAAGAACACTTGCAGATAAGAACAAGCAGTCCATCCTACTGCTGCTGCTGGCCTGCACGGTCAGGTGCTGCAGCAGGCCATCTCGACGCCGACGCACAAAGGTAAGAGCACATTTTAGTCTTGTTGTTCTTGTTGGAACTTTAACTTAAACTTAACTTGCATATTCAGTTAACTTGCTGTAACTTACTCACTGGATAATCTTCAAGATTTGCCACACTTAAACTCAAGATTAACTTGCTGGAGGTCTCCAGGATTCATGATTTTTGCCACTGTGGTGTAATATGTGTTATGACTGCAATATTTACTTTGCTTAGTTGGAAGTTGGAGAACTAACAATTATTTATGTTGTGTTCTTTAGGTGGTGGCATCAGCAGAAACAGGCGGATGATGCGATACTTGCGGCGTGGAGTTTGTTGTTTCCTTCCAGAATTTTGGGACTATTATGTGCTGTACTTGTATTGGCTTTGTGTTTTCTTGAGCTATTTAATTCAGATATGTGAACAAGAAGTTCAGCAACCAGTACAAGGCTACGATTGACGCCGATTTCCTCACCAAGGAGGTGCAGTTCGAGGACAGGCTCTTCACTCTACAAGTAAGGCTTTTCCGGCCTTGGTGTTTGCTATGTGGTGCTCCGTGAGTTAGTGCTAATATGATCTCCATTAGCTGTTGAACTGCTCCTTGCTGATGTATAAGTAGCACTAGAACAAAGTGGTTGATGTTCATCGTTTCTGTTTGTAGACCATCATATAGTTGGTGTTGCATGACTGTTTCAATCGGTACATGATCTGCAGTTCTGTCTGGTTTAGGCGGCATGCTTAGTTTTATTGATTGTATTTCTTCTTAGGTAGATGAGTAAGTTCAATTTGTACAGGCACCAATACGGTGGATCCTCATATGGTGTTGTCTTTCGAATACAGTTTTGAATTCAGTTGCTGAATACAGTTTTGAGTACAGTTTTGAATTCAAACTGGATGGTTATCTTGTGCAGAAGTACCTGTTGCTGATCTAGAGGCTGAGGAGGAGGAAGATGAAGCTGCACTTGAAGATCCGGAGGAGGAAGAAGATGGCTCATCCATCACTGGCGTAGAGGAGCTCAAATTCACTGTCTCAGTTTGGCCGGGAGATGTGGGTGACCTGGAGCTGGCCGAGAGGACCTGGATTCGGCTGGGGCGAACATGGAGCTGCGGGCGATCTAGAGCTGCTGCTGCCGGGGACCTGCTGCTGCCGGGGACCTGGAGCTGCTCCTGCGGCGGCGATCTGGAGCCGCTCCTTCGGCCGGCGATCGAGCGAGGCGTGCGGAGGATGCGGAGACGAGCGAGCGAGGCGCGCGGAGGATGCGGAGACGAGCGAGACGAGATGCGGAAGGAGTTTCTTTTTGCATTTTTGAATTTCGAAGGAGTTTTCTGTAATGTTACAGTGTGCTTAACCCTCCGAATCTTTTTTCGGATCGGAGGGAGTATATACTAATATTTTCCAAAATTTCAGATTTTTGGAAAATGTTAAATTATTAGAAACCTTTGTCACATTGTTTTCATATATTCATATTAAAAGTTTACTTATTAAGAAGATTTGTAAATTTATAATAATGTTCAAATTTTCCAAAAAATACTAATTTTTTATGAAATTCGAGATAAAATGTTCAAATTTACGATATGTCATCAATTTACCAATTTATTTATCAATTTAATATTTTTAAAAATGTGTGTCGATAATGTTATTTTAAATATTCATTTTTTTAAATGTCCCAAATTTAATATATATTTTTAATGTTTTCCAAAATTTCACGTCTATACAACATGTCATAAATTTTTCCATTTGTTTATTATTAAAAATTTAAATGTTTTCAAAAATACTAATTCAATATATATATTCAAAATACTTGTTAAATATTCATTTTTAAAAAGTAAAAAATTAATAAATATAAATATTTATTTCCAAAATTTCACATATATACAAAAAATATGTCACAAATGTTTCCAAAATATTTCCAAAAATTATTTATTCTCCACGATTTTCAAAAATTGAACATTTGTAAAAATAATATTTTGCAAAAATCTGAATTTTTCCAATTTTGAAAAAATAGTAATATATATTAAAAATTGAATTTTTTAAAATATGAATATTTACCTAGTATTTAGAAAACGTTTAAAAAATTGTGATGTCACAAATAATAAGAATAATATGCATGTAATATTTGTGGTTTCAACATCATTTTCAAAAGTCGAATTTTGAGCTTTTTTGAAAATATGCATGAAAAATATATCCAATATTGATCTTGTTTTGAAGATCTCCTCATCAAGAGCTCAAATATGTAAAAATATAAAAAATCAGAAATTCGATTCAAAAGATATAACAACTGAAAAATAAGAGTTGAAATGATGGTTAGGTGAATTATAACTCTATCTTGATTAAGCTAATGAGGCTGCATGCGTATCATTTATTGCTCACATGGGGTGAGCTTCTGCTTGTCATTTATTGATGGTTGACGTTACCACGCTGTTGTATGAGCTGCGGGAGCGTATTATACGGTGTGCATACGCGCGGGATACTGCATCAGCTGCGTTGGTTGGTTGTGAAGGCAACAGTGAGATTCCAGGGGCGTCGTCGCCGGGTGCTCCTTCGCATTTTCGCTCAGTCGTACACCTGTTGTTACCATCAAATCGCGTTGACAACACTAGCTACAAAATGGAGAGGTTTATGCTCCCGACATGAATTCGCATGGCATAAAAATATGCATACAATTTTTTAATTATATTACTCAACAAATTCTCACAAAATAAATACATCTGGATCAAAGCCATTTTTCTGGCGATATTTGTCGCAACACTTAAAAATAGAAAGGGGTGGTCCCGATTGCTGCCAAGTACTCTAACCTCACACCAACACACACCATTTAAAAGAGGCCTCACGAAACCGACCAATGACAAGCCCGAAACATAATCACCGCCCATAATGTGCGTACGCCCTAGAATTCGCTACCTCCCTCTTCCGCCTACCCATTTTAAGGAGAGACAAACATATTGATCTTTCCCTGCATGTCGTTGACGCCGCCACGACGTGAGACAGCCGGCTAGACTGGTTGTTATCGACGTGTGTCTCGACGTAATTCTCCCTCCTGGTGCCGCGAACCGCCATCATCCGAGATGGGAGACCTAGATTTAGGTTCCCTCGAGCAACGTGGGAGAGAAGACGAGTGTTTCAGCAACGATGTCTTCTAGAAGGTTTTGCTATTCTCGATCTATTTTTTTTGGACATAACCCACTATTTCTTAATGGTTTTGCTAATTCTCAGTCTATTATGATTTTCTTAAAGATCGTTCTCAACGAACTACCATACAAGTTTTGTTTTGTTTCACAAGTTGGTAGTGGTCTAACGAGACAATTATCTCTACAGTTTGACAATATCTTATTGTAACTTTTGGGAATGACATTATAATATATCGTATTAATAGTTGTTTTCTGATTTTTTTCTTTCACAAAAACGGTTCCTTCATTAGGATATATCATATTAAACAACATTTTTATGTATAAGATAGTTTTTTTAGTGGATTATGTATAAGATAGTTGAAAGTGTATAAGATAGTTGAAGTTTGACAATATCTCATTGGAGTAGTACTTATGGACCGCGACTCCGCGAGCAGTGTTTCGAAAGATTAGGCCTTTTTTTTTTGAGATTAACGCTATTTCTTTCGGCTGCTCAAGCATCCCCTTTGATCTCAAAAGAAGAAAAAAAAAGATGCATTCCCCTTCTCTTCCATCGCCAATTCTCCATTCAACACACATAGGAGGGGAACGGGATCCTCTGACTTTGCCCACCCTGACTTTCTCTGACTTTGGGTCACTGACACGTGGAGCCCACCACATGTGGGACCCACATGTCAGGGACACAAAGTCAGGCGCTTCTGGAGGCGGCCATGGACCCCCGAGCGAGTGTCTAGCCTCCAGCTCCAGATGCCGCTCGAATTCATGCGCAGCGACGACGAGCTCTTCACCAGCATGTGCTCCTGCTCCCCGGCCCTTCCGCCGGCGACCACGGACGCAGAGAAAATAGTGGTCCAGCTGGGGCCCTTCCGGCGCGGCTGCCGTGACCCAGCCGTGTTCAAGGGCGCCTTCCGCCGCTACCTCTCCCCCACCCACTACTCCCTCCCCGACCCGCCCGTCTCCGCGACGCTCGCCTCTCCGCCCTCCTCCCGCACGACGCCGTCGACCGCCTCAGCCGCCTCCCGGACGCCCTCCTCGGCAACATCGTCTCCCGCCTACCCGTCAGGACGCCGCGCGCACCGCCGCTCTCTCCCGCCGCTGTCGCGGCTCTGGCGCTCCACCCCGCTCGTCCTCGTCGACGCCCACCTCTTCCCCGACGCCTCCGCCGTGTCCTCCGTCCTCGCCGACCACCCGGGGCCCTTCCGCTGCGTCCACCTCACCACATGCTACACAGACGGGTTCCATGGCCTGCTCACGGCCTGGCTCCAGATCCTCGCCGTAAAGGGCATCCAGGAGCTCGTGCTCGTCAACCCCAAATGGCCATTCGAGGTCGTGCTCCCCTCCACCTTCTTAGGCATGGCCACCCTCACCCGCCTCTACCTCGGCTTCTGGAAGTTCCCCGACACGGCTGACCTCCGCGCGCCTCCCTTTTCCCTAACCTCCGTCACCTCGGGCTCTACAGCGTCCTCATGGAAAGCAGGGATTTGGACTTCATCCTCGACAGGAGCCCCGTGCTGGAGACGCTCTGTGTCGAAGGGAATTTGTTCCAGTTTCGCCTCCGCCTTGTCAGCCAGAGCCTCCGGTGCGTGCAGATCGTTGGGTCATTTCTGGAAATCTTCGTGGTGGACGCCCACGCCTTGAGCGGCTCATCCTTTCGCAAGGTGACCAAGGTTGTACCCGTGATGGCAGCTGCACCAAGATCAAGATTGGCCGTGCCCCCAAGCTGCACTTGTTGGGATACTTGGAGTTGGACCCGGGAAATCACATGTTAAAGGTCGGCAACACCATCATCAAGGTGCCCCATTTTCCATTTGTTCAATGTTAATTCTTAAACGACGTAAATCTGTGATCTTTATTCTCTTAATTGGGTGCATTGTGATTGTAATTGCAGGCTGGGACAAGGGTGAGCTCGAGAACCATGGTACCAAGTGTGAGAATACTGGCTATGGAGGTGCGATTCGATGTCCGAAATGATGCTAAGATGATTCCCAGCGTCCTAAGATGCTTTGCGAATGTTGAGACACTCCACATCAAGGTGAAGCCCCTTATGCTTCTTTGGCATTTATTTGCATCATTATGTACAATACTACTAGCATCATATTGGTAGCTGCTGTCAATAGTTGATGAACTGAATGTGCATTGACTTGATCGAATTTTCAGTCTGGAAAAACGTATCAATCCACTGGCAAGCTCAACCTGAAATTCTGGCACGAGTCTGGTACCATAGAATGCATCGGTCACGCATCAAGCGGTTTGTTTTCCGTGATTTCAGAGGGGCTCGAGGTGAGCTCGCCTTCCTCAAATTTTTCTTTGAGAGCGCATTGGTGCTGGAGGAGGCGGTGATTATGTTGGACGCTGGTTTCACTTCGATGGAAGAGGCATTCCAAAATTGGAGAGTCTGGGGTCCATGAAACTGGCCAGTGAAGTTTCCTCATTGAGTGTTCTGATCATTGACTGTTCTGATCCACACGGAGATTACGTTCAGAGCTTCAAGAGAGGATCTGACTTTTCTATTCGTGACCCTTTTTGCGAACTACTTAAGTCATAGTAGGTGCCAATGCATTTGATCATGCAAAGTAAATTGCTCTGAAAGCTGTTAAGGATCTACTGCTCTGGTATGTGCATCCAAGGCACTGTTTGAAATTAGTTTTCAGTGTTTGAAGATTCACGCCGTCTCTTGGTTCGCTAGCATGATTACCTTAAGTGTTTGAAGCTTTAGTTTTCACTGACTGTATGTCTGTATCTGTGTTTCATATGATTAGATTAGCTATGTAATCTGATTACAGTGTTACATTGCATGGTATTTGCTAAACGCCTAAACACGATGATGAAAATTAGTGATGTCCGAGCTAATTGATGTTAATTTTACTTTATTCGTAATTTCTGTATTATTCATGTAACATTATTTCCAGCTGGCAGGAGATTGTGATACTTGTGGCGTTGTGTGTTCTGATTGATTTGCGTAGAAATGCCAAGTTAATTGTTGTTGCAGCTCTTTATGGTCTCTCTTGTTCTTCAGTTGTGAAATTTGAATCTTGATATGCAAGGTAATTTGATTCTTTCACCGTGCGATAAAGTAGCTTGAGGTACTGTGCTAAGAATGGTTTGCCGACTTGACCAAAGTCCGGTGCGAAGTATCCTTACTCTTTATTATTGAAGTGGAGTTGGTGATGGTGGTGCATTGTCCTCCATCACCCCCTCCGTAAGGCAACAGTCCACAACAGATAATCCGATTTTATATGTGTGTTAAGTGCTAAAAACCTGCCCGAAAGGATTTTCAACCCGGAGTACCATGGCTATGTGAAACAAACTCATAGATTAGTCGATTGGAGGCACTGGCTGCCGTTGGAGAGCAGACGAAGGGAGCTGTTAGTGACCTTGTAGGATGGGATCTTGCCAGTGTGTCACGGCGGCTTTATATCGTCAAGGCCACTGGGAGGGACATGCTTGGGAGGTAGATCTGGGTTCCTTTGGCCATGTATTCATCTCTGTGCCAGCATTATCCAGGGAACATACGAAGGTGCTATAGATACATGGTACACACGAGGGAAGCAGGTATGATCCTATTTTATCTTATGACTTCTCCTGCCCCGTTGAGAGTTGATTCATAGAGGGGAAGTCACTTTTGCATTGGTTGGCTGATCCTTGGGAAGTAGGGTTCTGAATTTGGTTTACCGTGTTTCAGCTTAATCTGTGTAATTCTCGCATATGCTTTGTGTATAATTAGGTGGATTGACTACGAGTTATAGGCAGTGGGAGAATTTAGCCCCTACAACTACAAGCGTTGTCATTGATGTGGCCTACAAGTACGAGGTAACTCAAAAAATGCCCGATACGTATGTTTTGAGGAGTATAGATGTATGCTATTGCTGCAAAACAATCACGTAAATTGTCCTTGCTGTGGTAATGATGTCTTCAAACATCTCCTTGCTTGTTTGTACCGATCATTCTAGTGCATGTTTGTAGGTTTAGGGACTGCTTATTTACTTTTCGGATAACTAAATCCATGATCTTTGTAGCTGCACAGTGATTTCTGCAAAGCTGGACCTTGCAATTTACTACTGCAGAGAGATAAGAAAAAGTTGCCTTTGCACTTATAGATGAGCATCACAACATTTGTCATGAATCGTTCGAACTCAACTTGGAGCTTCGATTGTAATTCAGGTAAATAATGAAGCTTTAATGGGTTGTATAAGTAGCAAGAAGCAAAATCGCTTAGTATTAGGTAATGTTCACCTACTTATGGATGAATGTTTTCTTAGTTTAATGCTTAGTGAAATCTTATGAACTATGAGCCGCTACAGAGAACTGGTTCTTTGTTGTGTGATATATACCCAGTTTCTTTTAATCAGCTAACGAAATTAAGATATGTATGCATGCTGAGTGGTTGAAACAAATGCCGATACCCACTTCATTACATTTGAGGGCATGTTGTATTTTTACAAAATAAAACCAGCTCCATGCTTCAGCTCCTATAATGAAATGAAACCAGGATTCGACAGTGTAACATCTATATTGCAGGCCCATGATAATAGGCTGGACATAATGTAGTACTAGGGGACTAAGCGCGGCCTCCGCCGCGCCCGTGGGCTAAAGTTTTGAATTATTTAATCGTAAAATTGTTGAAATTCAAAAATTGTCTAGATTGAGAAGTCGCTCAAATATTTGAAATGGCCAAATTGGGAAACTATTCATATCTGAATTGTTTTCACGTTTATAAATGCTTAGATTTTGTGGTCATGATCTATTTGTAATATTTGTAAGCGCGGATTTTGGATTGGAAAGCTTCAGTATGGTTTTCATTCCTTCGTTTTTTTGTAAATGTTAGCAAATTTGAATTCCTCAAATGTGTTTGCTTTCTTCACACAAGTAGTTGGTTTTACGTTTTAAGAACGGTTTTTGTGTGTGGTTATGTTGGCATGTGTATTGTGTTTGAATTCTTTTTGCGTTTATTAAGTGCGCAGATTTGAAAATTGCCTGAAATTTTGAATTATTCAAACGTGGAATTTGATCATATGTTGTAGGTAGGTGGTTTTTTTTGTGTCCATGTTGACATATCTGTTATATTTTGTCCGCCTATTAAATTTAATTTTGAAAGTGTCCGCACCTAAAAATTGCGCAGATTCGGGAATTAATGAAATGCAACTGGTCCGCACCTAAAAATTGCGCATATTCGGGAATTAATGAAATGCAACTGAGGCTTCCGTTTTAAGATTGTGCGCATTTTGGAAATCGCTCAAATTCGCAAGTCATCAGTTTTTTAATAGCTTAACGCATTTGAAAGGCACATGGCAATTTGAAATTTTGAATTTTGGTCGTGCATATATATTTTTACGTGACACGTTGACATATTTGTCTTTTTTTTTGACATATTTAAAATTGTTGGTTTACACTATCTAGATTTTTTTTTCCAAAATTATATGAATAATTTGGGGTTTTTTTCTTCAAAATTTAGGATTTTTTTCAAAAAAAAAATCGGAAAAAACTGACATGGCGAGCCCACTGTGACGTCGTGCTGACGTCACAGTGGCTAAATCTGGCCAGGCCACCGGCGGCGAGCCGGCGCGTTCCAGGACGCGTGCGTGGGCGCGCCCGAAGCAGCTCGTCGCGGGGAACCTCCAGGGGGCGGCGCCGCCGCCGTTTGGTCGCCGGAACGGCGCCGGCGGCCGCCGGACGCGGCGGCGGTTGCGAACCGCGGCGCCGGCGATTCCGCGGCGCACGCAGCGCCCCAGGACGCACGACTTGGAGAGGAGGCGGAGGAGACGACGGCGCATCTCTCCGTGGGAAGGGATTTGGAAGGGGAGGGCTGTGGTGGCGGCACGCTGCGGCGGCGCCGGCGGCGACCACGGGGGCGCGGGGAGAGAGAGGAGGAGGGGGGAGCTGCGCTGGCAATTTTGCACTTGAACCTGGGAGTTCGCGGAAATTGCATTCCGGTCCTTGGCGGGGGGTTGCGTGCAAAAAATGCGCGCTAATAATCGTGCGCGGGGGGTCACCGGCTGCAACCGGGTAGACGGGGTGGTAACCGGGGCGAGGTGGCGTCTTCCGATTGGAAGAAAATCGGGCGGTCCTGTAGCAGCTACAGTAAGGGCGACGTGGGCGACCGGTGACCGTTGGATGGCGTCGATCGGACGGCTGTGAAATTCGGCGACGTGGCTGCGGGAGGGAGCAGGGATTCCACCATCTATTATATATAGGTAGAAGTAGGGTTTTTTATTGACAGCTGTTTGTTGAAAAATATAGTTGTTGAGGTGATATTTGATCATATCAGTGAAGGGCTGAAGGCATCTAGAAAGAAATGGGGTTGTTGATTAACTATGAACATATGGCTCTGGATACTTCTGTGAACACTCTATTATGTATAGCATAATTATTTGCATGGGTAGGTTGGCATGATTCTTCGGAGTTCCGTAATTGGTTGGTTCTCCTGTGTTCAGTCATTTGCGCAGTTTTGAAAAAAAAACTGTTTACTTTATGCAATGGACAAGAATATTAACAAAGATGACTTTTCTGCATAATAAAGCTGTGTCATCATTTGTTGTTAGCTATGAATGAATTCTTAAGTATGCCTAATGGAATGTGTGAAATCATCTTATAAAAAGATTGATTGAAATGCATGATCTGAGACAACCATTGGCACAACAGAATGATATGTGTCACGCCCTGTAGTGCATTTTTCTTTTCTTTTGAACAACCCTGAAGTGCATGAATAAGGCATTCCGGATGCTGGGCCTGACCGCCTGAGCTCAGTCCAAGTTCATTTTCACCACAATTGACGGAGACGGGGAGGATTTGATTCTTGGAGTTGAGGAATACACAGATGACTACTGAGCAAAGCAATGTCACCGCAACGGTGAAATCGGAGGTAGAGCTGGACACCAGTTTGACCATGAGGGTTGTGTGAAAAATATGTAAACAGTAGAGAAAGAAGAGAGTATATATGCTTTTAGTGTACGGGTATTTAGCTAGTAATTAATTAATTGGACACCAGTTTGACCATGCTACAAATTGACGAACGATCACATAGGAACGAAGAGTGATACCTCTTCCTCTTTGTTGGAGAATCTCTTGCGTGCTGCCTTAAAAAACAAGTTCTTGACGGATGTATCTCTCCCCTGAAAGTTGCCAGAGGAGGGCCGGGTATCTCCAACCTTCTGTTCGCCGACGACAGCCTCTTCTTCTTCGAGGCTACGCCTGAGAAGGCTAGGGCCGTTGACAGCACTTTGAAACTCTTTCAAAGATGCACAGGTCAACTGTTGAGCCCTAGCAAGTGTTCGATTCTCTTCAGCACTGTTTGTCCACCGGCTGCACAAGCGGAGATCAAGTCTATCCTGGGCATAGCCACGGCCACTTTCGAGGAGAAGTACCTAGGTTTGCCAACTCCTGAAGGTAGAATGAAAAGTGACCAATTCCAGCCAATTATGAAAAGATTCACTCAGAGGTTGACCGACTGGGCAGAAAGACACATGTCTCATGGAGCCAAAGACACCATGATCAAGGCTGTGGCGCAGGCTCTTCCTGGCTATGTCATGGCAGTGTTCAAGATGTCAATGGGATTCTGCGACCATATGAAAACTGATCCGCGACTTCTTCTGGGGCGATACAGAAAACGCTAGAAAAGTTCACTGGACTGCCTGGAAAATTTAACAAAACTAGAGGCATAGGGGGTCTTGGCTACCGTGATATGCACCTCCTCAACCAAGCTCTGCTTGCAAGACAGGCTTGGCGTCTGTACAAACCCTGCTAGTCTCTGTGCAAGAGTCCTAAAAGCCAGTATTACCCTAATGGGAACCTGCTCAACACTGTCTTCGCTTCTGATCCTTCCCCGGTTTGGAGAGGTGTGGAGTTTGGTCTGGAACTACTGAAGAAAGGAATCATATCCCGCATCGGCAACGGGAAAAACACACAGATTATGCGTGACCAGTGGCTCCCAAGAGACAAAGGCTTGAACATCACTGCTCTAAAGAAGAACTCGAGGAAGAGATGGGTTAACCAGCTCATACACACGGAGACCAAAAGCTGGAATCTTCCCTGCTCCGAGAGCTGTTCCATGAACACGACGTCCAAAGTATCCTCTCCATCAAGCTTCCGCAGCTGGAGTTGGATGACAGATGGGCCTGGCACCCTGAACGCAATGGTGTCTTCTCAGTAAAGAGCGCTTACCGGCTGGCTTTCTCTCTGAAGCATGAACACGGACAACGAGGGCAGCAGCACCAACCCTGACGGCGAGAGATCGCTGTGGAACAGTATTTGGAAAACAATGTACAACCGAAGGTGAGAATGTTCGCGTGGAGACTGGCCACCGACTCTCTCGCCACCATGTCGAACAAGCAAAAGAGAACCCTAGAGCTTCATGCACGTTGTACAATCTGTGGGAGAGAAGACGAGGATGGCCATCATGCTACGGTCAGATGCACCAAAGCTGTCTCTCTGCGGCAGCTATGTGTGCCCATTGGCAGCTCCCCTTGAGAATGCTTTCAGATACAGTGGCAAGGATTGGCTCCTTGTGTGCCTGAACAATGCCGATACCAACTCCAGAACGAGGATCCTTCTACTCCTCTGGCGTGCCTGGCACCTTCGTAACGATGTCATTCATGAGAAGGGATTGGAGACCATCGCCAACTCTGTCTCCACCGCTCCACCGCTCTCGTTTTGAGAGTCGTTCCGCTCCTTCCTTCCTCTGCGCCCGCGCGCTCCCCGTTCCTCTCCGGCGGCGATGCCGTCGGCGTGGATTCGGAAGTGTTGCATGGCTTGTATATAGTAGACGTAGGTTGCTGCTTGGGTTTTATGCTCGTTCTTGGCTTTATGCCGTAGTGTTTGAGGGTAGGATGGTGGATCTCGGCGGCCAGATCCGCCGCGTCGCGAGTTTCCTCTGTCTCGCTATGCTCCGCTTGTGGCAGGCAGTGTCGTATGGGAGGCCGGCGAGCTCGTGCATCCCTCTAAATAAGGTGCGCATCGAAGTTCTGGAGTGGAGCTACTCTGACCAAGCTCGGCTCTGCAAGGTGTGGCTATCTCTCGCGGTGGTGCTTCCATGGAGGAAGCCGAAGACGGCGGTGATGCAGGCCTTGGACTCCTTCAATAAGGCCAGTTTTTATTTCCTCCGCTATTGCAATCCTATTTCGAATCTGTCTCCTCTACCTCGTGGCGGGAGCGTGGAGTTTGAGGACGGATCCGGTATTCAAGTGCGGTGGCGGAAGGCTGGCGGCTGCTTCTTGGTGATGGACGAGTTTTCTCTACTCGCAGTGGAAGTGGTGAGAGGAAGCAAATCGTCCGGTGCGATGTTGATCTGCAGCTGCTATGGAGTAGAGATACCGAATCCTGGAGAACAATCTCGGCGGTTTTCTGCAACCGGCCAACTCTGATGGCTATCTGGTGGCCAAGCTCGCCGGAATTTTCCGGCATATGTTCAACCTCCATTCGGAGGCCCTCTACGAGTTCGCTGTGGTGTTCATCGCTTCCTTTGCGTCAAGTGGCGTTGTCCCCGTCGCTGAGGAAGATGACTGCGGCTGGAGCTCTGCTTTCTCTGTTAATGGCGGAGGACCCAATTGCATTCCCATTTTTATTTGTAGGGTCGTTTCTGTAAAAACTAGGGACTTGGATGTAATTTCTGTTTTCGTTATGGTCCCTTTTGTAAAATGTACCCGCCGCTGATGGTATCCATGCCCTTCTAGGCCGCTCCTTGTTCAAAAAAAAACTTTGTCTCTTTCCTCAAAAGTTACTGCGCCAGCCAGAAGTTCTCACCTGTCCAGAGCCTGAAGACAAAGGCAAGGCACCCATGTTCACTCCCCAGGTGCCGCCGGCCATGATCTGCCCCGGGCCTCGCAGCAGCAACGCCTGGATGCCTCCCTTTGAAGGATGGATCAAGATTAACCCTGACGCCACCTTCTCTGCTCCAGATATCCCTAGTGGGGCGGGTGCGATTGCTCGTGATCACCTCGGAAACGTCTTGTTTGTGGCCTGCACCCCATGGTGGCTGTTTCGGACACTGAAGAAGCTGAGGCCAAAGCAGCCCTGCTGGCTATCAAACTCCTTGCAGACAGGAAGCATGATCACATTATTCTGGAGCTAGATTGCGCCGGGGTTGCTGCGGCACTGCGCTCCAGTGAGATAGACAGGTCCAGGCTTTGGGATATGTACGAGGAAGCTAAATTCCTACTGAAGAGCTTCAGGGACTACAGGGTAAACACGATCTTCAGGGAGAGCAATCAAGTGGCTGATTGCTTAGCCAAGATGGCGAGATCGGCTGGCAGCTGCATCTGGACAAATCCTCTACCTGATGCAGTGTGCGACTTTGTGACACATGATTCTGTAGCTCTTGCTCCCACCTCCTTGTAAAGCTCTCTTAAACTCAAAAAAAAAAAAGAGTGATCAGGAATTAGAGGAGCGGTGAATCTTCTCATCTCCGAGTGAAGACCATTGGGAGCAGGAGCACCGAATTTGTGGCGACTCTCACATCTCTGCCTCTGCCTCGGTATGCCTATGCGGTACGTACGTCAAAGGAACGCGAAAAAACAAGAAAGCGGGGACATCTGCGTTAAAAGAGTTTTTTTTTTAGATTTTCTGCATTCATATCACGAAATAATACAAAGTTGTTGACACTTACAAGCACGCTGTAACACAATACAAAAGACCATGAACACATAGAACACCCTAAGACACCCATAACACAAGAAGATCTTCGGAGCCCTGTGTCACCATCCCAGAATCTTGAGAGAAGACCCCTACAGCAGAAAGATCTGCAACCAAGCGAAAGCAGGTCATCATCTTCGACCACTGTACAATTGCCGCCACGCTGCTTCCTCCTTCCTTGACACCAGCGCCGAGAGGGCATGGAGACCAGTCCAACACACCTGCAACAGCCGTCGCCGTCTTTGGCTTTGAGCACCGCGAAAAGTGTCCCTTCGAGATGGAAGAGAACTCGAGTCAACCGACCAGTCCAGCACCGCGGCCGGGCCATCCGTCCGGGCAAAGTAGGATCTCCCTCCAGCATCAGCGCAGAGGAAGGAGAAGAACAGCAGCAGCACATCATACCGACAAGGAGGAAGAAGGGTCTTCGTCTCCATGCATCCATCGCCCATCTTAGGACCCAACCGGCCAGTGCCGATGGACCTCCAAACACCATAGCCCGCGACCTCCACGAGATCCGGGGATTCCCCACCCCGCTGGCTCCTAGACGAGGGCGGAAGCCTCGCCTAACCGCGATCGGAGCCCGGAGAGATTTACTCCGACGCAACGGCCTCGGCAACGTGTCCCTCGACCCTAACCCTACCGCGCACCCACCGAACGCACAGACCCGGGGTTCCCCTCCCTCCTGCCGCCGGAGCGGTAGGCAGAGAGAGAGGGAACCGGCGGCGGCGCCGGCGGTACGCAAGGGAGCCGCAGTCTCCTCCTCGATCGCCTTTCTCCGATCCGTATTTCCAGGAGAGACCGATCCGTTTTCCCCTGTTGTGACACATGGGCCGGGAACACCGACCTCACGTCGCTCGCTGCTCTCTGTGGCGTCAATTTCACGATGCCTACTTCTTCTTCTTGCTTGTTGCTCACTAAAAGACCTGCAAAGGAGACCTAAACAGAGAGAAGGGAAAGGTAGGGAAACCGGTCAGGGTTCAGTGGGAACCACGAGAACACTCCTGAGAGTATCTCCATTGGCATACCCAACAGTGTCTAGTTTGGAGTTGGCAGAAGCATCAAAATTGAAAAAAAAATGAGATCGAATGAAAAGGAAAATTTTCATATTCCATTCCAATCCATCGCCTTTTTACATTAATTTGAAAGAAATTTAACTAAAAAACCTAAATTAGGCAATATCTACTCGTCGCCGATGTAGATGCTGACGGGTTCCGGTCTCTGTTGCCATGGTCACCTCTAGCGATGCGATGGCTCTGACTATTGCGGCGGCCACTCCTCGAGTGTTCCGGCTTCAGCTCTGCCATCACAGTAGGTCGTTGAGTGTGCTGCATCTCTAGCGAGACGTCACCCTCTAAAAAAAATGCGATTTGGGGTTTAGATAGATCTCAAACAGTTTATTTATAAGAATTCAGTGTGTACGCAACCACGAGAGGGCACTGGCGCTCGACCTCAAGCATGTGGGCTTAACAGGTATCAACACCCTGATAGCCATCGGGGCTAGGCCTTGGTTCACGAGTGTAAGAGGGGCGTCACCCTCTTACACTCGTACCTTATACATGGGCGGTATCACCCTCATATACACTCGGGTGCTACCTTTTGACCCCTAACAACTATAATGCAGGGACTCTAGCAAATGCAACCTCCACTAGGTCAAGGTGACAATATGCAACCTCCACTAGGTCAAGGTATTTCCTTCATGTGATAACCAGTCTTTGAAGGGGTGGTACAAACATAGTCAAATTTTGGTAGAAAAAGGTGACCATTGAGCGAGGGCGGACAAATGCAACCTCCACTAGGTCAAGGTATTTCCTTCATGTGATAACCAGTCTTTGAAGGGGTGGTACATAGTTTGTTTGTGTAAGTAAATTTTACAAACACACATCTATAGGTGTAGGAGTACCAAAACGCCCAACTTTTCAAGCTTTCTCACAAAAAGTAAAAACAGTTGAGTTTTCGCAACAAAAAACAAATACCAACAATTGAGCCAACGTGTAACATTAACCCAAATATAGAAAGAGTAGCAACTATTATGGTCAAATAAACTAATCTGATGATTGGTTGATCTTAATGTGCTCAAATTTTCCAATTTTACTTATCACATTAGGGTTCATCTTCACGGAAATTTTCCGGTTCTTTTTTAGAGTTTCGTTTTTTTTTTGGCAAACTCTTACAATAAGGAAGAAGGAAATAATAATGCAAGTTCGTTTTCCAAGAAACAAATCAAGAAGGATCAATGTCAAATTGATTAGAATTGAGAACTCCATTCTGAACAGTCAGGATATTAACTAGAGCAATTGCCAAATTTTAGTCATCAGCGCCTCGCTGGGATCATCGTCGTTATACAAACTCGCTCTGTCATTTCGTTTTTTCTTCCTTTTCTACAAGCAACGCAAACTAATCCAAGAATATTTTATTGACTAAACAGGCTCCCCCGACTAATCCAAGAAGATACAATCAACAAACCATGCACTAAGAAATTAGCTAAGGTTCGATCTCCTCAATCAGTGGCCGAGGATGGTCATGTGGGTGTCGAACGACGGCAGCTCATCATCCTCGTCGGTGTCACCATCGCCGTCACGGTCTACCTTGCCGAGGCCCGGAATGGGCAGCGTCGGCAGTCCCGGAAACCTAGCGCCGAACCCGCCCTCCTCCTCCTGGTTCTCCGGCGCCTTGGGGTCTCCCGACTTGCACGTCTTGTCCTTGAGCGGGTTGCACCCGAAGTCGCCTGGGGCCGGGGCGGGGGCCTCTGCGGCGTCGGTATGCCTGGTGACGAGCAGAGAGCACGCGAGCACCATGGCGAGCAGAAGCGACACGCGGGCGGATGGCGCCATGGTGGTTTGGAGGTGGCACGAACGTACGTGTACGTGAGTTCTTCTTTCGCCGGAGTCTGGCGACGGAGGAGGAGAGGTGTGGTGTTGCGGCGCCTTAAAAGGCAGGTCTGGTTTGCCGGATTTAGCCGGGAAGGTACGCTCGCTCGCGTGATTCGAATGGTTGGGCTTCGTCTCCACGGTTATGTTGCCATTGTTAGTTGCGGCTGTCGCGCCATGCGTGTGGCAGGGCTTCGTTTCCGCATGCATCACGACTTCCTTACTCACTCTGGATCTGTCTCCGTAAGTCCGCATGCATGTCATGGCTTCATGAATGACTGGATTCCCAATTCACACGAACTTTCAGACATTACCTTGCATGCTCCACATGATTTATTTTACAAATATGAAGAAAGGGATACAGATAAGAATAAGTTCATGAGGGGTAACACTTAGATTTAACCAAGCACTCGGCCTAGTTTCAAACGTTTATGCGCACAACCCATTTCATCCCAAAAACCCAGACTGGTAGGAGGAGAATCTCTCCCTTATAAGATGGATGTGGCTTCTCCGCTAGGCGAGTTGGAACTAAACATGAGCAGCATCCACTATCCACAGTAGGCCTAACATCCCATCCCATGAGAAGCCCTCGGAAAGTATGGCAATGTTGGCTCTGATATCAGATATTAGCGTTCACTTAGATTTAGTACAACACTCGCCTACTTTTAGATGTTTATGCGCACACGACCCAGTTACAAGAGGAGAGCTCATTCCATTCCAAAAGGCCGAACTGGTAGGGGGAGCAATCTCTCCCTTATAAGTAGCGTGTCGACTCTTCCCCTACGCGAGGTGGGACTAAACATGAGCACTAGACACAACAGCCCTAACAATATTGTTATTAATGAATCCTATAAAATATGAGCAATCCATATGTATTTTGATGCTCGCATTCCTTTGATCCTATACAATATTGAGTGTCATAAGAGGATACCATTGCCACTGACATGCAGTGCTCTCCTCTGAATGTGACGTCCAGGCGAGATTTAATTGGACCGAGACTAATGTCTTGGAACTCCTTGTTGGTACGGTTGACTTCGGTTCAACTCACACAAGGTGTCGATGAGTTTTGTTGAAATCTATGTGTGAATGAAAAATTCTCCGTACATTCTATGTATAGGACGTTAGTACATTCCGATGTAGCAGTCGATGATAATCAAAAAATATGGCAAATGAAGATTCTACTTAAAATAAAAATATTTACGTGGTATCTTCTCTTCGTAGGAGTGTCATTCTAACAAAGTATGACCTTGTTAAACGGATTTGGCATGAAATTATGAAGTGTATGTTTTGTCCACAACAAGAGACAATAAAACACTTATTTTTCGAGTGTAGTTTCACACGTTGTATATGGTCATCCATCAGATAGCGTAAATTATATCAAACAAAGTTTGTTGCTAATGTTTTTGGCAACTGGCTACATGAGATTGATAAAAAGTACCAAAACCGTTTTAGGGTGGGAGCGATAGCCGTTATATGGTCGCTTTGGATAAGTAGAAATGACAAGGTTTTCAGCTATAAAGATGTTTCTCGTTTGCAGGTACTCTACAGGCGCACGAGTATTCTCCGTTCGTGGTCAAACTTACAACGGGAGAGACATCGAGGCCTCTTTACGGAGGCATGTGTACGTTTAGAAGAGGTAGCGAGGGATATTTTTACCCGTAATGAATGGTCGTTTGATCGCCGGATTGGTACTCCATAGGCGTCCACGTTCATTTTCAGTGCTGGCGATTTACTTTATTCTTCATGAGTCTAGTGTTACACACTCTTTTTTATTTTTTACTTGAATTGCAACTGTGTCCGGATGTAATGCTTAAACTTTAAGTAATAACACCCTTTATCTAAGAAGAAGGGCCTCTATAGAAGAAAAAAAACTTATGGACTGGTATTATGGAAATCCTTTGATTATTTGATAGAAAAAGGGTTCTTGCCCGTCAGCTAGAAAGATCTGATAACTATATGCCTCGCATTCACAAACGTGACACGACTTGAAAGTAAGTAGAATAATAGTACAAATTATACGGAATAATATTGCATTAGCTAAGTTTGGTACAGCGAAATATTACAATTGAAGTGGAAAGGGAGGCTGATCACTCATATAGTTTGTGCCATGCAGACAAAAGAATAGAAAACTAGAATCAGACTCAAGTTCCGAAGAAGATTTCGAATTGCCGGAGCTGTGCATCTAATGTGGTTATGAATTCCATCGTCATTCCGTTCACAGAATACCGCTAACCTCCCAGTTGTCGTTGTCCTCATCGCGGCGGGTTCTCACAGCCTCGGAGTCTCCCTCATCTTCTGGGAACCTACGGTCGTCCATCATACGCCTGCAGAAATGCACGATTAAGTTTTAGTAAAAGAGAGTTTACATGTCGATGAAGTTCAGTTATCGCGACAGAAAATATTTGGGACAGATCATGCACTGTTTGAAAGTTGAAGAATGCAGTATATTCAATCTGAAGTTTTCCATAGTAGAGACTGGTTTCCCAACGATTTCAGTACACAAACCCAACGAAAATTTAGTAATCTCATATGCTGGTATGCATCCACCAAAGAACTGTGATCCACCATGGCAGGCGGCGGTTCAATCAACTTTGCAAACCTCTTTCTGAAAATTTCTATCGCGTTGGTACGAGTTCAAGTTCATCTAGCATTCCGAAGCAAAGCTTTCTACTCAAATTTGCTATGGCTGGCCAACTAATGATCGGACTACAATACATGCTTTGAATCCGTATATAGAGCTTTTGTCCTTCTAGGTTCTGGCTGGTACAGCAGAGGACTGAAAACCCTCTTTAGTTTAGCGCGTTGGACTCAAAATCCTTGCTGCGCTTGCTGTGGTTCGATCGTCTGACAACACCACACACTTTCTATCAGAACCTTTCATAGCACCATGAAATTCTAAGATAATCTAATCATTCACAATTCGCAGCACATTTGTGTTCGTGTTTGGCATAGGCGTACCCCTCCGCGTCGTCTCCTCTAGGCGACGGGAGGGGCGATCCCCAGCCCACCGCCGCCGCCTCCCCTCCCCGCCTCTCTCCCTCGCCGTCCCCCGAGGTGGCTGCCGGACTAAGGCCGGGCGCCGCCGGTGAAGGGGGCGGCGGGGATCAACCTGCTGCGATCTCGCGCCGCCGTTTGGAGGACGCGGCTGCGCTGGATCGAGATCGGATCCTGGGGCGGCGGCCCCGGATAGGTGGTGGCGGCGCATCACCTCTAGCGGTGGTGGGTCGTCTTCCTCGGCCACGTCTACCCCGGATCGCTGCTGCGTGGTGGGGGCGGTACATGGTGACGCCGGGCATGTGGGACGGCGATCGACGTCGGTCTTCAACGAAGTACGGCATGGCTGTTGGGTTGTGCTCCCTGTGAGTCGACGATGGCGACGTCCGTGGGCGCCGTTCACCTCGGTGGAGGCATCGTTCGAGGGATTGCACTTCCTCACATAGGCTATGAATCTCCGGGGGAAACCCAGATCTTCGGATCAGTCGATGGCGGCGCGATGAGCGTCTTTCCCCTCCATGGAGGCATCGTCTTGGAGATCCTTTTTTGTTGCAGCTGATGTTTATCGTGTCTCCTAGCTTGGGATGCTCCTGGGGAAACCCTAGATTCGGGTTCCCGGATCGGACGACAACGGCACTCGACGCCGTCATCCCTCTTGGGGGGGTCGTTTTCGGAGCAGCTGCTGGCCGGAGGGTTTAGGTGGTGGTGCAGCGTGCATCGACCGCATCAATGGCATCGGCCCTTGGCAGCGAGGGGCTGCAGAGTATCGACGTCAGGTGCATGAGGATGGACGAGAGCAGGGAGGTGGCGCTGTTTGGCATCATGGTGATGTCGATAGCAGACCTGGCAAGGGTCTTCGCTTCGTTCTACAAGCTGGAGGTGGGTTGATGGAAGATGGAGGAGGCGATGGCCGGAGCGTGTGCACAAGGCGCTATCTCTGGAGTCGTCGAGAGCCGGCGATGGCTGAGGACGAGGAACAAGTCCCCGTTTTTGTGTATCGTTTGTGCTAGTTGTGGTGTTTCCACTGTTTGGTGGCTTCGTCTTGTATGTTCGTTTGTTGTAAGGCTTTTGCCAGCTATGTTGAATAAAAGAAATAAAAGGGTCGTATGCATCATTTTGATGCAGAGGCTGGGACTGCCCCTTTTCTAAAAAAAATTTGTGTTCGTGTTCCACTTCATCATCCGAGAAATTTCCCAACCCCCTCCTGTGGGACGAGGCTCCTGAGACTAAGTTCAGACTAGCATAAAAGGAAGAGCAGCGAAGTTTACCTGCGGCGGTTGCGGCGGCCGGCCTCGCGGGCCTTGCGGATCTTGATGTCCTTTGCGTTCTCGTGCCTCCGGCGGCGCTTGATCTCCTGTAGAAGGCCGGCCTTCATCACCTCCCTCCTGAACCTACGGAAGATGGAGTCCTCGCCCTCCCCCTCGTCCACCACGATCTGCACGTTGTAGCCCTTCGAGGCGAGCACGGCCGTAGGCGCGCGGCGGGGCGCCATTTGGACCGCCGACGGCGCGGAGCTCTTCCCGGAGAACGGAGCAAGGGGGAACTGGAGCAGTGAGCTCAGCAGCGAAGTGCCGGTAGGGGCGGCCATGGCTGTGGCCTTCGGTTAGTGTTGCTGCGCTCTGTTTGAGTTTCGTGTTTTGGATGAGGCTCGGGGAAGGGACGGGCGTGAGGCTTGGGTTATCCTCTTATTTATTCGTGAGTTTTGGAGGGAAGTGACGTTTTGCTTCTCTGGTTTATCTTTTTCGAGCTTTAAGATTTCGAAATATTAATTCCTTCAACAACAAAATAATATGGTGGCTATTCAAGAAAAAAATGCATTGTCTTTGTTTTGGATATTTATTCAATAGCAATGTATAGATCAAACAAAACTTAATTTCCTCGAACCATTAACAACTAAATTTGCAAAACTAAACGTGTCACTATCTACTTCTCCTATCTTACTGGTGACAGACTGAAAACTGCACATTATATTTGTGGCCGTTATAACTTGAAGTATGTGAAACAACGACAAAGGCTTTCGACTATACAAGCCATCTCCAAGAAAATTCAGGCCTTCGTATGTAATGCAAAATAAAACCCTAAAATAAAACCAAAGAATATTTAATTAATAATATATGCTTTGTTTTCAAAATAAAATAACTTTGACTAATAGTTTAGTGAATAAAATAGGTATATGTCCTCAAAAGTATATCATTAAAAAGTTTTTGAAATCAACATCCAATGGAAAAAATTGTGGCCTTGCTCACATTTTGTAGCTAATATTAATGGTCATTCTTAGACCCAAAATATGAAGTGGTCTTGTATTTAAAGATAGAGAAAATAATACTTTTTACTATGTTATTTATTATAAAACTTAATGGTATACAAATATTAACCGATGTTGAAACACTAGACAACCGAGCTCAATTTTTTTAAAGCATCACCCGTCTATATCCTAAAATAAAACTTCGACTATATCTTCATAATTAACCCGAGTTACTTTTATTTTCCTCCTGCAATATCTCACAACCAGAATCATGCTTCCTAATTCTCGACAAAATGCTGATTGTCGAGGATTAAGGAAATAAACGTCTTCTTACATAATTGATTCAAAACTCTGATGATCCAAACAATGGTACATAACTTTCATAATTTATGATCAGCAAGAGAAGATAAACTAAAAACCTAGCCCTTGCCATCTCAACTCGACAATCATGGCCATCGCCCCGTCTGTTTACCAATTCGAGCTGAACTAACTGGAAAAAGGTTGCCGACGATATATGGGGTTGGCCTGAAAGAAAAATACTAAGTTAAAATGCCCTCATGTGAGAAAACAACAACACACCACGTCTCAGAGAGATAACTCTTATCGGATTCCAGTTCCTCATCCCACCACATTGTCCCAACTTTTGTGTGTACAGATTTTTTCCGGATTTGTGTGTCGGACATGTTTTTGTGGCCACTCCGCTTGGTGCACCCAACGACACATCCTATTTCGAGCGGAACATGGTCATGTTGGGCAGTTTTCTTCACTTTGGCCATTTGTATACCAATTTCCTAGCAACACTTGAAAATCAGATATACTATACGATAATGTAAATATTCAAATGACATAGTTCACATAATTTGAAAATTCTATTTTTAATCACAATAATCCTAAATGTCAATAAACTGTCGAACACAAGATGAAGTTAGTACTATTGGTTTCCTTTGTGGATCCGCACATGTTAACAAAAGCATTTTAAAGTTGAACCTGAACAACCTAGTCACAAATTTCATGATCGTCTGAAGATATGCGTCAAACTCAACAAATGCATGCCCCGTCACAATCATAGGGCCCTAAAAGTCCCTTTGTACTTGATTGTAGACATAATCATCTCACTCATTGATCATAATCATGTTGTGCATGGTTAAGCAGTCATCACCTTCCATATTGTGTCGACATCCCGTGCTCTAGTAGGGTGCGAACAATAGCCCAGCGAGTTTGAAGCGCACAAAATTACCTACACATCATTCCTACAACTCTCTTATTCTCTTGGAGAATTAGATCTTTTATTACCTTACGGGATGGAAACTGTCACTCACAAGAGAAGACCACCAAGAATAGATAACGTCGGCTAGCTAGACTCATTGGTGTCTTTATGATCATTGATTTCATAGTTGCATTGCGGTGGATTTTCCTTCCGCAATCCTGTAGAACCGGAGAGTGCAAAATACGTTGATATCATTGTGGGAACCTACCATATCGAAAGAGTGACAAACCCATATGTCATATGTTGCCACCGTTTCAAGGTTTACTGTGCACTCACAAACATGATTTATATGTCCCTCTGCCAAGTGAACGTATAGTTCTATCACTCCCAATGCATGTAATCTATGCATCATATCATCCTAGAAAACCATCTTCCATTCCCAATACCCATGAGTTGGGTTGTGCCATTACTATTTGATTGTCTACAAAATTCAGGGCGATAGACAACTACCACTTCTCAGTAATACGTGTACATGGCTTCAAGGCATGTGCACTCGCTCGTGTGAATAATACTTATCAGCGAGATCAACAATAACTCCGTATGCAAGTATCATAATCGTTGTAGAAGAAAAGTCAAGCCTGTAAGTAGCATCTTTTGTCAAACCGAAGTAGTAATCATGAGCCCACTTCACCGAGAAGACGCATGAACATGTTCCTAGACATTCGGAAGCGTCGTCGAGACCTATCCGCTAGATAAGCTGGATTGTTCGGCTTGAAATAGTTACCGTAGAGAAGAGCATGACCGGCGATCCTGTTACGATGGACCACTTCATGTCCTGGTATCGACCCCTTGAAAAGCGCAATGCATTAAATTGATCTTCGCTAAGGATGACAACCACGACATCATAATATCATTGTGTTGCCGGACAAATCGTCGGACGATCCATCCAAGAAATTATTGTAGAAAAATTATCAAGTTGTCTGATGCATCCATGGTCCATAGACAAATCACAAATCACACAAAATATCACACAATGTCCACTAGGGTTTGCGACATTTTTATCTATGTCCAATCAATGAACACCTTATAAGCAGAGGACACCGAGGTGAAACTTGAGACAGTGGTTTTCGGGGAGCCGTTGGAGTAGAACTTAACTGCTTCTCAAGTTATGCCCTACGTAGTCAAATCAATCTGATTTTGGATCTAAAAAAAATCAATCTGATTTCCTCACGTTATTATTGTCTGTCGTGGGGGCGAATAGCTCAGGTGCGACGTTTTTTCACCCTATTCACTGGGGAACGACGTCGTTGCTTGTAATAGCTCCAGTGCGACATCTCATTGAGCTCAAATAACTTCCCTAACTCATTGCTCTTAATCAGTTCCTACCCCGGTGTCAGTTAGGATTAAGGGGAGGCGGGTGGGACCCACAATTGTCCACGTCAGCAACGACGACCGTTTCATCTCTTCCCCTGCGCGCGCTTTCTCTGCTTCTTCTTCTTCTTCTTCTCCGGCGACATCGACGCAGCGCGGCAACGCCGGCGAGACAAAACATAAATAAATGCAGATAAAATAAACAAGTGGGGCGCATATAGTAGACAAACTATATATTCGACATAGACTGCATTACAGAAGCTCGTGGCTCATCGGATCAAAAGCCACACAGAGATGAACTGAAAATACAAGGGGGACGATTCGCTGCTGCTCCTACCCCTAGCTACGACCCAAAATTGGGCTCACACCGGAGCCCCGGGGGTGCGGCAGCGGCAACGAGGCGGCGGCGCCGCTCAGTCCTAGTCCTCGTCGGAGTCGAATAGCCCGGCCCCGTCGGAGTCCGAGCTGATGTCGATGACGTCGTGGAGGGAACTGTAAATCCCGACCTCGAGGCGGCGTTGGTCGAGCTCAATCTCCATCTGACGGCGCTTCTCCTCCTCTGTGCTGCGCTGGAACACCTCCAAGGTGACCCAGGGCAGGTCCTCCTCGGAGACGAAGTCCCCGGGCAGGAGGGGGCGGCCGCTGCGCGGTGGGCGCTCCTGCTGCTCCTCCTCCTCCCTCTTCGGCGGCGGCAGCGGTGCCCGACCCCGAGCAATGGAGGAGCTCCCCGCACCGGAAGAGCTTCCAGCCATCGCCATGCGGCGGTCGTACTCAGGCAGCTCGCGGCGCTCGTACGCAGGCGGAGGCCGCATTCCGAGGTTCGTCCACGCACGCGCGCCTCGCTTACGAGCGCCGTCGGAAGCGGCCACGGCCTTCCTAGCGGGGTCAGCCGGAACCCGCCTCTTCCCCTTCCGCTCCTCGTCGCCGTTGCCACCGCCGGAATGGCCACCGCGGCCGGCGATTCGACCTCCCCTCCTAAACATCGGCGGGCGGCGGGGCTGGATCTACAGGCGTAGCTCGATTTGATCACCGGCGGCGAGCTAATGCGAGCGGCGGCGAGGGTGGGGAAATAGCTCGGGCACGACAGGGTGGGGAAATAGCTAGGGCACGACAGGGTTAGTGGATAAGAAGAGCAATAGCTAGGGCACGACAGGATTTGGGCCGTGGGCCGTCGAGTTTTCTGGGCCGTAGCCTATGCGCGTTTGAAATTAATAAAACACTGCAGCTAAAAAAAATTGTTGGGCCGTGGAGTTTGTTGGGCCGTGGCCTATGCGCGTTCGAAACACTGCAGCTAAAAAAATTCAACAGCCTCCTCTCAAAAAAAAAAGAATCAACAGCCAATCAGAGCGCAGAACTGGGACTGGCGCGGATCGGGGGGTTTCCTTCTAGAAGGCATGATCGGACGGCCAGGGTTAAATCACAGAAGCTTCGTAGGATTTTGTGTGGGTTGACCAACTAATTCAGAAAAAATTAAAATAATCACAGAACCTTCATTTTGGTGGGACTTAGAATGATCCAGGCTTATTTTTTCATTTTCATGTTTAAAACTTGTTTAAATGTTGGTTTGACTTCAGTTTGGCCGAATTTGAAATAATCATAAAATATTCAAAAAACATCAAAAAAATGAAATTCCAGTGCACATGGTTTTTATATATAGAGTAGATGTGTAGGATAGTTATTTGGCTGATTTAGAGAAGGTGGAAAAAAATCTTGCTTAGAAATGGAGCCGTTTACACTACCTTTAGAGCTCATTTGAACTCTCATGTGTGAAGAGAGGTGGTTTGAGATTTGCAACATGAAATTGTCCAAAACCTCACCAAACCTTCATTTTGGTGTGACTAAGAATGATCCAGGCTTAGTTTTCCATTTTGGTGTGTAAAACTTGTTTAAATGCTGATTTGGCTTGAGTTTGGCCGAATTTGAAATATTCATGAAATATTCAAAAAACATCAAAAAATGCAAATCCAGTGCACATGGTCTTATTTTGTCATGTACTAACATCTCCAACTGATAAACAAGGTCTAGACACATATTAAACAAGAAATGCTTCAATATGGTGTGAAATCACACATTTCAAACAATGAACTCTCATGTGCGAAGAGAGGTGGTTTGGGATTTGCAACATGAAATTTACAAAAACTCACCAAAGCTTCATTTTGGATTGACTAAGAAGGATCCAGCTTGGTTTTTCATTTCATGTTTAAAACTTGTTTAAATGCTGATTTGGCTTGAGTTTGGCCGAATTTGAAATATTCATGAAATATTCAAAAAACATCAAAAAAATGCAAATCCAGTGCACATGGTCTTATTTTGTCATGTACTAACATCTCCAACTGATAAACAAGGTCTAGACACATATTAAACAAGAAATGCTTCAATATGGTGTGAAATCACACATTTCAAACAATGAACTCTCATGTGCGAAGAGAGGTGGTTTGGGATTTGCAACATGAAATTTACAAAAACTCACCAAAGCTTCATTTTGGATTGACTAAGAAGGATCCAAGCTTGGTTTTTCATTTTCATGTTTAAAACTTGTTTAAATGCTGATTTGGCTTGAGTTTGGCCGAATTTGAAATATTCATGAAATATTCAAAAAACATCAAAAAAATGCAAATCCAGTGCACATGGTCTTATTTTGTCATGTACTAACATCTCCAACTGATAAACAAGGTCTAGACACATATTAAACAAGAAATGCTTCAATATGGTGTGAAATCACACATTTCAAACAATGAACTCTCATGTGCGAAGAGAGGTGGTTTGGGATTTGCAACATGAAATTTACAAAAAACTCACCAAAGCTTCATTTTGGATTGACTAAGAAGGATCCAAGCTTGGTTTTTCATTTTCATGTTTAAAACTTGTTTAAATGCTGATTTGGCTTGAGTTTGGCCGAATTTGAAATATTCATGAAATATTCAAAAAACATAAAAAAAATGCAAATCCAGTGCACATGGTCTTATTTTGTCATGTACTAACATCTCCAACTGATAACAAGGTCTAGACACATATTAAACAAGAAATGCTTCAATATGGTGTTTTTTGAATATTTTAAACAAGTTTATCAAACCAACTTTTAAACAAGTTTTGAGTTAAAAATTGGTTAGGACACTATATTAGTGCAATAGATGTTAACCCTAGAGTTTGAGATCATTTGGAGAATGTCGAAAAAATGACAGGATTAGAAATGAGCTGTTTGGGCTACTTTGGGGCTCTTTTGTAGCTCATTTTGGAGAACCGATTAGAAAAATGACAGGATTAGAAATGGGGATGACTAAGTTAGATCGAAATCATTGCAACATCCAAGTCTAGCACAAATAACATGTACATTTCAATTTTGGTTCATAGTTGAATTCAAATATTCATAAATTAGCACAAAAGAATCAAAATATAAAAAAAATCTACCACCATTAAAAGGTTAATATTTACAAATGAAATCCTCCTCATTGCAACATCCAAGCCTAGCACAAATAACATGTACATTTGAATTGTAATTCAAATTTGAATTCAAAAATTAGTATGAAATCATTGCAACATCCAATCCTAGCACAAATAACATGTACATTTCGATTTTGGTAATAGTTACAAATGTTTACATTTTGGTAACACTAGCAACACTAGCAATATTTACATTTTGGTAAGTTAAATAAAAAATTAAAGCATTTTGTATATAGATGACATAAGCCTCTACCTAGTTGACAATGTTTCAACTCTTTCAACTTGTTTTCAATCCGACGGCGTGCGAATGCCACAATCGGGCGTGTCCAGAGCGCGCTCCCAAAGATGTTCGACAGTGTGCATGCCACAATCTGACGGCGTGCGAATGCCACAAGGAACACAATAATTTACATTTTGTTTACAAGGTTTCACCTACAAAAACAAGGTTTCACCTACCGGAACGTGCCACGGCACGTCCAGAGCACGTCCAGGGCACGTCCAGAGCACGGCCATTTCACAAAAGAACTCCCACACACGCTCCCAGCGCTGGGCAAACACTGCCTGAAATGGTTTCAGGCACCTAACAAAATTCACTACACTAGTTATCTACAGAATGCAGCACGATCTCCCCTCCGCCATGGCTCTGCAGCACAATCTTCTAGCTCGATTTCATCTCGTAGAGGATATCGGAGCAGAACAATCTATCCGCCGCCATCCCGGCAACTAGGCTGAAAGCCTCTAGGCTCAACGCGGCATCGAAGTCCACGCTCGGGGATGAGCTTGCTGAACTGCTGCTCGATGAGCTCCCGCCCGAGCTGCTCTCGTCGCCCGCAGCACCGCCCGAGCTGCTGTCGTCGAACGCAGCAATTTTGCGCATCGCGGCAAACCTCTGCCTCGTCATCGGCGGCGAATCACCGCCGAGCGGAAAACCCTTGGAGCTGTAGTAGCCGTGACGCTTCCACGCCTTCTTCAGTACCTGCTGGACTGAAATCCGGTAGGGTCGCTTGCCGTCGGTCGCCGGTCGCCTCTGCGACCGTGTACCCGCACCGCCCCCCCCCCCCCCCCCCCCCCATCCTCCATCCTCCCTCGCCGCTCCCTCGACGCAGCACCCCAAGCCTTGCGTCGCCGCCAGCTTGCTCGACTCCGGGTGCCGCTGCTGGACTCGCGCGGCCGCTCTTCCCTCCGCCGCAGGACTCGCCGCCAGCTTGCTCGACTCCATTGCCGGTGCTCCAGTCGCCCGCCCCCTCGCCGCAGCTTTACTCGCCCGCTCCATTCCCGTAGCTCGAATCGCCCGCTTCTTTGCCACAGCTCGAGTCGCCCGCTCCATTGCCGCCGACTCGCCGTCGCCAGGAAAATTTTCCCCAGCCCGGAGAAACCGAGACGACGGGACAGAGTGAGCTCCGCGGGACGCCGGCGCGTGGCAGAGAGGGTTCCCCCAA
Organism: Poa pratensis; assembly: GCA_947311845.1. NCBI lineage: Eukaryota > Viridiplantae > Streptophyta > Magnoliopsida > Poales > Poaceae > Poa > Poa pratensis. The sequence goes on from CAMZMU010000062.1 coordinate 21,889,531, forward strand.
GAACAGAGGCCGGTTTCGCTGACGCATGGGTCCCACTCGAGAAAAACTACTCCATGTACCGGTCAAACCTGGTTTACAGCGTGGGGAACATGACTTGACGGCCATGTCGCCGCAGAGCAATTATGGCTCGAATAGATGCCGCATGTGAGCTATTACGTGCAACGACGTCGCTGCCTGTCCAATTACTCGAAAAAAAACGTCGCACCTGAGCTATTCGCCCCTGTCGTGGATGGCCGAAAGGACCAACAAACGTAATGGGCCGTCCAGTTCAACGCCCAAGTGGCCTCAGCTTTGGTGTCAGACTCCGCCACGGTTTGATTCGTTCCAAAAGCAGAACCGATTCGCGGATTCGTGCATACATATTGCTCCTCGCCCATCAATATTCGACCTTCGACGATGCGATGGCCGCCGACCGTCTCTCCGCCCTCCCCGACGATCTGCTCCAGCACGTCCTGTCCTTCGCGCCCGCGCGTGTGGCCGCGGCAAGCGCCATCCTCTCGCGCCGATGGCGTCCTCTGTGGCCACGGACGAACGCAGTCAACCTGGACATCAGGTCCTACCTGGCCGCCGACGATAAAGGCTTCTCCATCAGCTCTTCGACGGTGGACGTCTTCTTCCACGACGCCGTTGCGGCGCTCTCGGCCTTTCCCCGACGTACATGCCTCAAGAGGCTCACGCTCTTCCTGGGTTTAGGCCGCTGGTATGGGGCGGACCATGACGAACCGGGAGATGATGGGAAGGTCGCGGGCTTACTCGCTGGTAACCCCGCAACGGCAGAACTGGATGAGCTCCGGATCGGCTACCAGTTTACAACATTTCCTAGCCGCAATTACGGCCTGCCGGTAGCCTCCCTGGCGTGCGCCGCCACGCTCCAGGTGCTGGAGCTCGAACACTGCAATCTCCAACCACCGTCAGCGCCGAGCCTGGCTCTTCCGCGCCTGACGGATCTGCGGCTCCGAAACTGCTTTTTCGTGGAAGGGTACCTCCAGGCCACGCCGATGCTCACGAGCCTGTTCCTGGTAAACGTGTCACAAAGGCCGCTGGAGCAGCCGGATTCAGCCGAGATTATCCTACTAAACGACTATCCGAAGTATACCAGGCTGCCCCTCCGCCTCCGCTGCCTGACATGCACCATCCTGTACCTAGAGACCTATGTCGATGACAAGGAGTTAGAGACTTCTGGCCACATTGGCATCCAGCTCGACATGCCTAGCTTGCGCTCTTTCCGCTACCTGGGGCACCCCATCAAGCTCACGCTGATATCGCCGGCGCCGGATCTGTTAAGTGTCAATCTCGACGCCACTTACTGCGGACACCTCTCGAACTCGCGGCAGTTGGAGCCCAAGTCACGCATGCTCACAAGCTTCTCCACCACAAGGACCTTGAAGCTGACCCTCGGCACCATGGAGGGCATCCTCGACGGCGAGAAGGAGCACGGCGGGGTCATCCTGCCCACCTTCCTGAACCTCAGGCTCCTCCATCTAGACGTATTCCACGAGTCCCGCAAGAGCAGCAACATGGCGTTGTCAGTGGCGAGGCTGCTCCGCTCCTGCCCCGCGATGTCCGAGCTCGAGCTCATGATGTGGTGGAACTACGACTATGTGCTCGAAAAAGAGGACAAGGATCCGTCCACAAATGCCTTTGCCCAGTCCATGGACCGATTCGAGAAGATCGCGTGCACGAATCCATCGCACAGCATCAGCAAGGTCTCGGACCTACCCGCAGACTTGGCAGAGAACTGCGCTTCGTTCAGCTGCCTGCGGACAAGCCTGCGGAAGGTGACTCTCCTGTTCAAGACCAAGGAGGTCGATTGCTTCCAAGTCCAGCTCGCCAAGTTCCTCGTGGAGAATGCCATGGTCCTTGAGGTGATGTATGTCGACGACGGGAACCAGTTCTGGCAGGAACATATCCGTCACAAGCTCGCGAGATGGAGAGCTGATTCATTCCGCACGAGGAACCTGCAAGATGCAGCCGGCTTTCAGGTGCACCCGATAGTATGGTGAACCCTGTGTTAGATTCATAGGGACAAACATGTTAATGTTACGATCAAGAAAACTAAAGGATATGCGGAAGAACTAAATTTATTATTGGAAAACATGCAAATGTCACAAAGAAAACTGAGCTGGATCTTAGTAGTACCAAGTAGACAACTGATATTGATATGAAAGTCTTGACCAATTCGAAAGATCATTTGGTGTAGTTGAAATAACAGAATTGGAACTTGTTTGGTCAAGTAAGGGAAGCTCAATCAAATTCATAACTGTCTCAATGGAATCTTTTCCTTTTTTTTTGGTCTAAATATTCAGTTAAGACCATTCCAAGGCTCCTTTTCGCCATGCATAAAATAAACCGACAACTAGGATAAGCACGAAAATAAAAGATCCGATAAAAACGGATACACCCAATACGTCGAAACTCATTGCCCAAGGGTATAGAAAGACGGTTTCCACATAAAAAAACAAAAACTAGCGCAAACATGTAATAGCGTATTCGGAATTGTAGCAAGTACCTAATCTGCTGAACACTGAATTTATAGTAGTCGTGTATTGAGCAACTTCCCGGGATTTCTTTTGTTTCAATCTATCCAACGGTAAGGATGTGCCCCTCATTACATTTATCTCTCAACCCTAACCCCCTCTCACTCCACTGCTTCTTCGGACCTTATCTTCATCGCCTTCCTCCACCATTTCTGGTAACATCAAACTACACAAGAAATTACAGTAATTGGCTACCAGCCTACCACTGATGAGTGAAATATCACAATCTGAAGATGAAGCAAATCATCCATTGCTGCATAGAGATGTTGATTGGGGAGCTGTGCGACCACAGTTCAGCTTTTCTAGTTTTCTACAAGACCAAATTGTCACAACTAATGTTACGCTGATACAGTGCAGAACCTCCTAGACCAGTGTACAGAACACAACTTTGTGCATTTGTATGTGGACAAGATAATAAAAGAGTCATCAGTAATTAATCGTTCCACATATAAACCGCCGGGTGCTAACCCTGAAAGAAAAGCACCTCCTCGGTACCTGAAATAGTTGTATTAGTTTGGAAGTACAACTGAAGAATCTGAAATAGTTGTATTAGTTTGGCATGTATGAATGAACAACATGTGCAGCAGAAGTACCATCATATTAGCAATATATCTTCCTTTCTAGGATATGACACATTGTGCTCATCTACGTCACTAAATGAAAGTCAGATTAAACAAGGAGCATTGTGGTAGGTATAACAAGAATGGAACATACGTAACTGGAGTCAGGAAGCTACATGATGCCTTGGCACTCACTGCTTCACATCTTAAGTAGCAGGTACTAGTGTATTAGATAGTCACTAAGTAACTAACTAAACTTCATTAGTGCTTTCCTTGATGTTCAGTTGCATGGCATCCATCTTCTCGTTTATATACTCCAGCTTCTTGCAAAAAATCTCATTAGCAATCATTGCATTGTAGTTACACTTCTCAACTGGGCGATATTCACAAGCACTTTTTATTTCCTCGCGCAATGTTGTTTGAATCTCCTGCTCCAACCACGATATACAATCAAGTTATCACACACCTTTCATGGAAATTTAACACCAAGAAAATTCATAAGAATGTAACTGGTTAATCAGTTCAGATATCAAGGTAGAAGTTTTGGAGCAAGGAATGTGATACTGGGTCACAGCAGAAATTTTGCGGAAAAAGTTTGAGGTGCGTGGAGACAGATAATACTAACGACCAGAATATTAGTACTGAAAATCATAAGCAATTGTTCGGCCAGTACAGATTCCAGATTTCGGTACAATATCAACAATAGATATGGAAAAGAACAATCCACTAATTGCAGTTCAGAACACTAGCACTCTAGCAGTCAAATAAAGTGGTGCACAAATGTAAACAACGTAAAACATACATATCAGTAGTGCGAAGCATGCCATTCGCAGTTCTCACATTAAGAAAAGTGAATTATCCATGAGAAGGCAATGAAAGCAAACTTCCAGTAAAAGTAGTCATGGCTTAACCGCTACACCAAACACAACTTCAGGTTTAGAACCAATGCCATGGCTTATAGTCTGCTGACTATTTTCACAATCTCCCGTCCAAACTCTATCGTCCGCACGTTCCAACTACCAAAATCCCTCACGAACACCTCTTTTTGCAGTCATGAGCAGGCAGCAAGGGCCAAACAGATCTAAAAGCTCGGGGTGGAACGGATGGGGGCTACCTTCATAGAGAGGATGAACTCGCGGCAGTGTCCTACTACGGCATCGGTTCGTGGGCCCTGCTAGTTTCCCAGCTCCTCCATGACCGCCCCTGCGAGCTCCAGCACCCGCACGACGCGCTGCAAAGGCACAATCAATCAAACACGTAGCCGCTCCGCTACAGGATTGAAGAAGCGAGCTGTCGGCAATAGAGCAGAGAATACACCGAATTGGCTGCCGCGCGGGTCACCTGCTCAACGCGGATGAGGCGTTGCAGCGAGCTGTTCTGGCTCTGCGGAACCATCGCCGCCGGCGAGGAAGAGGAGGAAGGTGAGGTGAAAGCGGCGGTTGGACGCGTCGCTGCAGCCTTTGTGATGGGCCTTTTTAATCGCGGCCCGTTTAGAAGCCTCACATTCGGCAGAGCAGGCTGGACACACTGCGGAGTGCTGAATGGGGACGGGGCTTGCCTGTCGCCTGGGCGTGCGACCATCCGTGCGACTGCACGCGTGGAAGCCATCGAGCGGCTCTCCCTCCCGCACCCCCAGCTCCCCCTTTTCCTTCCAAAAAAAAGAAAAAGAAAACCGCCACCCACGTCTGTTTCCTTCGCTCTGTTTCCGTAATACAAGCAGGACATTAAAACTAAACACAAAACAGGAGATAATTAATCTGGCGGGAACAAATCCTCGAAATACATTGGTGCGCGTCAAAATCCGCCGCCAAACTAAATCTGACATGCGTTCTTGAGTTGCAGCAACCAACGACTCCAATTGAACACACAGGCTCGAGTTTAACACACAGCAATAGGGACAAGTCACCGATGGCTTCCTCAAGTAATCAAGGGCTTAATGATGGCGATGAATCTCACGGAAAGACTGTAAGAAATCTGACCCTATTTTTCTTGATGAATTTGCAATTTCTTTTTTAATCGAAAGGGAATCCTCCCGATCCTGCCATCCCCTTCCTTTGCTTTCCTCCATCATCCTAGATGTATAGGAACTCCTTGCAAAATTCTGGGAACATCTGCATGCACAAGATCAAATGATAGTTACTTTATCATCGATTAAGTAGACAACATCAGGTAATGCTGTTACAGTCAAAGAACTCGCAGACCAATCAAAGAAGAATCAAGCGTAAAAGAAAACAATTGTTTAATTATTTCACACGGACATAATGCTCTTCTGTTTCTTAAACTCGACAATTATTTCATGACAACCGTGAGCTAATCATGCACTTGAATGCCACATCTATGTATTGACTATATTGCATATTAATTGATACAGGATTTTCAAGAAACCCCAACAGATCCCGCTAATGGAAGGGTTCCAAAACTTGGCATGCATTTTTTGTCAGAAGAAGCAGCTTATCCTTTTTATAACAAGTATGCTGAAAGTATCGGTTTTAGCATTAGAAGAAGTAGCGGTCATAAAGTGAAGAATTCTGCTACAATGCAACAACGGACATTTACATGCTCTCGTCAAGGTATGGGCTATATGCATTGTTTTGTTATGTTTGCAAACATATTTTGATGCACTACAACTTATAGGCTATCGTGGGGATGATAAAAGAGAGGAGACATTCAGATACAGCAGGCCTGAAACACGATGTGGGTGTACCGCCCGTATGAAGATAAGCCTGAGAAACGGAATTTATGATGTGTACGAATTTGAGGCGTCACATAACCATACTCTTGCTCCTGGAACCATGGCACACTTTTTGAGATCCCAAAGAAAAGTAACAGAAGCGCACATAGCTGATGCAGAGGTTGCAAAATCTGTAGGTATTTCCAATAAAGCAACAATCGATATGATGGCCAAACAAGCGGGTGGAATTGAAAGCCTTGGTTGTACACGTGAAGATATGAAGAATCGACTGTACTCAAAGAGAACAATAAAAGCAAAGGAAGGTGACACCGGAGGGGTGTTAGAATACATGGAGAAGAAGGTATCGGAAGATGTCAATTTCTTCTATTCAATTCAAGTAGATGAGGATGATTTGATAACTAATATTTTTTGGGCTGACTCAAAAATGGTTGCGGACTATGCGATGCTTGGCGATGTTATATGCTTTGACACCACATACAGGAAATTAGATGATGGGCGTCCATTTGGTTTGATTGTTGGGGTCAATAATCATAAGAAAACCGTTGTCTTCGGTGCTGCACTTCTCTATGATGAAACCGCTGAAAGTTTTGGTTGGCTTTTTAGAACTTTTTTAAAAGTTATGTCGGAAAAGCATCCACGGACAATTCTGACCGATGAAGATGCAGCAATGGCGAAGGCAATCCGTATAGTCCTACCTTATTCTATTCACAGACTTTGTGTGTGGCATATGAATCAAAATGCTTGCAAGCACCTTGCTGGAGCTGTTCCAGAATATAAGAAGTTCAATGCTGATTTTCAACATTGTATATATGACATAGAGGAAGAAGATGAGTTTATAAGTGCATGGAATGAAATGCTTGATAAGCATGGACTACATGAGAATGAGTGGCTACAAAGGTGGTTTGAGAAAAGGGAGCATTGGGCACAAGTGTATGGAAAAAATACTTTCTCTGCCCAAATGAGTACTACCCAAAGAAGTGAAAGCATCAACAATGAGCTGAAGAGATACATCAGTGTTAAATATGACATGCTTACTTTTTTCCATCATTTTGAGCGGCTAGTTGCAGATAAAAGATATGAAGAGCTGAGATGTGACTTCAAAGCAACACAGAGTAGTCCCAAGCTAGCGGCAGAAGCTAGCTGTATGTTAAGACAAGCTGTAACCACATATACTCCAGCAATATTCAAGATGATTCAGGAGCAAGTGCTTCGGACCCTGAGCTATGATACATTCCTATGTGATGAAAGTGAGGCAGAGAAGGCTTACATAGTTAAATTTCATGGCACACAACGTGACCATGTCGTTAGATTGATTCCAAAAGAAGAAAAGGTCAGCTGCAGTTGCAAGAAGTTCGAATTTGCTGGAATACTTTGCTCTCACTGCTTAAAGGTACTTGATATCAATAATATCAAGCATATCCCTAATGAATATATCTTGAAAAGGTGGACAATTGATGCAAAAGCTTTGGATATAAGTACCAAACGCAACCACCATGTGGACTTAAAAGCAAGAATGTCGAATCGCTACAGGGATTTATGCAGAATGTTTATGAAAATAGCTTCTCGTGCCGCTGAATCTGATGAATCATATGATCTGGCTGTTAATTGCGCAGAGCAATTAGCACAAGATGTGGAGAAAAGCTTGAAAATTAGATCTGATCCAGAATTGGGTAACTCATGTACTACCTTGAAAAATATAGCTAATCCAGAAGTGGGTGACCCAGGTACTGCAGAAGGTATGTCTTGTACTTATAACTAACTAGAATACTTCTAAACCAAGACTTAAATTTAGCATTATTGTGTTGTGCCAGGACTGAACATCGACTCTAGTAGAATTTCGAAACATAATCAGGGGCTTGCCAAACCAAAAGGTATCAAGTTTAAGGAGAAGACTACCAAGGGATCAATAAGACCAGTCGGTGGCTTTGAGAAAGCAACTTCAAAGAAGAAAAAGAACAAGGGAAATACTTCACAAGTACAGTCCCAGGGCATGGGTGATACTACACAAGTACAGCCCCATGGCACTTCAACGGTATAAGCATTTGTATTTTGTTTACTATAAAAACCTTTAATTGTATTAACATTTCGATATCATTTTTCACAGGATCATTTGGAGCTTTTCACAAATCAAATGGCTGCACATCAGTTACACTACAACACTATGCTAAATGCTGCAATGCCACCATCAATTGGTAATACGAACCCAATGTCACTACATCCCCAAGAACCGCTAGCAGGATTCCAACCATACAACACACCAATGGTATAAGCACTCCATGCTTCCAAGTTTTCCAATTTTAAAAGTTTCGATGAAATTAAACTCTACTTTTGTGGGCAGGGCCATCCGACAAATCACACATATACCTATTTACCGCAACAAAATCATGTTCTGAATCCCTCACTGCAAGGGAACATTGGAATTGGGACCTTAAGCGTTGTGGCGGGAAATAACTATGCTCTAAATCCCTCACTGCAAGGGACCTCTAGCGCTGTGACAGGATCTAACTACGCTCTAAATCCCTCACTGCAAGGGATCTCTAGCACTGCGACACGACAGAACTATTCTCTGAATCCCTCACTGCAAGGTACCATTGACATTGGGACCTATGGCGCTGTGACAGGACAAAATCATGCCTTTCTCTATCAACAGAAGCCAACATAATAGATTTGCTATGTACAGTTTAGCCTTCTAAGTTGCCAGGCTACATATTTTTGTCATGAGATTCTTTTGCATCACTTTTTTTTTTGAAATTTTGTAATATGAGAATCACGGATTTGCAAGTTCTAACTCGCAATAACGATTTGTGTTCACACATACCAGCTTAAGAATTTCATACAAGCAATCCCACAGAATGCAAAATCTGTTTACCTCCAATTGCCGCCAGCCGTGATGCGTGTCTGGACGCGGTTGGCGGAAACGGGCCGAAGCCGGAGAAGCCGAGGCGCGGCCGCGCTCGTCCAGCTCGCCGGATAAACAGAGGCGCGGCCGCGCTCGTCCAGGTCGCCGGAGAAGCAGTGGCGCGGCCGCGCTCGTCCAGGTCGACTCCCCACATCTCTGACCTCGTAGTGGACGGCGGAGGCGGGGAGATCCATCGACGACAGACGGGATGGGGAAGGGGAGCACGGCCAGACGAATCGCCGGACGGCTCAGCTCCGCTACCTCAGTTGCTTGCGGGACAGAGCTAATCGAGTTTATAGTGGGGAAAGTGAAGCAGCCTCGAGAGGATGTCCATATTTCTTTTTCTTTTTTTCTGGAAGGAAAAGCAGCGAAGGGGTGCGGGAGGCTCAGCCACGGGATGGTTTCCACGCGTCCCGTCGCACGGATGGTCGCACGCCCAGGCGACAGGCAAGCCCCGTCCGCTGAATGGAATGAGAATAGTCCCACCTCAGAAGCGGAGCAGCGGTTACACCAGGCTAAGGCGTGTTCGGAAACGCTCCAGCAGCCAGCTTCTCCGATTCTCAGCAAGAAGCTGCGCCGAACGCCTCAAATCCAAGAAGCTAAGGGGTGTTTGTTTGGGCTTCTGGTTTCTTTCCACTAGAAAAAGCTGCCCAAACGAAACAAACGGGGTGCGGTGGTTGTGGGCAGCGCTAAGCGAAGCGTTTTCCAATTCAGACATGTCGTTCAAGGAAATTACGGGAGATTGCCACCGTGAGCACGGCCAGAGGAAACCCAGCCCGAACTTTTCTTCTCCCTCTTCCCCAACCAGTTTGACCTCCGCCAGCGCTGCCACCTCCCAGCTCGCCTCCGTCGCCGGCGTCCACCCCGTCGTCCTCCCCATCCCCTCCTGTCAGGCCCTGCATTTCTGCTACCTTCGTCAGTTAAGCAACACCTTCTTCAGTTAAGCAACACAGCAAGCTACAGTGCCGGATCGTTTCACTCCCTGGATTTTCTGTGCCTCTTATCCTGTACTAAGCAAAAACTCTTGGTGTGGCCCTGCTCTTTGGATATAAAAGAGCAGGAGAGGCAGGCTGGGTCGAGAAAATGAAACCCAAGTTATTTTCCAAGTCTTGTTTACTTTCCCTGTCTTCCTTTATCGATCGATTTATCAGAGCTTCGTGCTCGCTCTCGTCTTCCTCCTTCGATTCACTCGAGCTCAGCGCCCACCGGGGCCTGACAGTGGTATCAGAGAGTCGGTCCGAGCGCCGCTGTCTTTCCCCAACCCAACCCTCCCTTTCGTCGATTTCCCCCCGAGGTTGCTGGATCCGCCCGGATTCGGTGGTAAAATCCCTCTACATCGCGCTCTGTACTCCGACATGGCCGCGGGACGAAGATCAAGGTCGGCGTCGCGCGACCGCGCCGCTGCGGCCGGAATAGGCGTGGACATGGCCTCCGCCGCGGTTGAGATACCGGAGGAGCCACAAGACCCATTCCATGCTGCTGGCAACGACGAGGTGACGGACAGCGAGCTGGAAGCTCGCATCAGCGCCAACCTGCCTCGGACGGTCATGGAGATTGGCCGCCGATTCGATCTGCATCAAACGGAGACTGCTACGGCACTCTACAACATTCAAGGTGATGTTGCTAAGCTCACTACAATTATGGCAAACATGTCATCGACCCTTGCTCGCCAGCGACCCGATCCGCCACCAGAACCGCAGAAAGTACCACGCTTTTCTACTCCACCACCACTGCAAAATTGTTCCCTTTCTCCGATTAGTGAGCAGGTAACTCCGACAGCAATCCCATCCACCGCAGTCTCCCCTCCGTTCCCTCCACAACTTGGTCGGTTTCGCCCCGATCAATTACCTCCTGAACCTTCTACCCAAGCTTTTCCCATGGCCACAACTACCACCACAGCACCGATAGTCACCGTCCCACACTACACCCAATTAACCAACCCACAAATCCAGCCACAATACTACCAATCTCAACACACCAACCAAAACCAATATCAGCCAACTTCCTCTTCACACCAACAGCCACTTCCACCACCTACCCCACCTCCATCCGAAGCCACACAACACAATCACCATCATAATACCTTCGAACCTCATATCCGTGTACCCCATGTTGAAATACCCTTGTTTTCTGGAGAGAATGCGCGAGCTTGGTTATTGGAATGTGAAGACTTGTTCAATTTGGTGAATATTCCAGCTGAAAGCAGAGTGCAATGGGGTGTCGCTCACATTCGCGGTCAGGCGAAAACATGGCTAAACAGTTCAGGCTTTAACATTCAGAGTCTGTCGTGGACTGAATTGAGCAGAATTCTGGTGGAGAGATTCCCTGATAACACTACTGTTGATCCAATGGAACTGTTACAAACTCTGAAGCAAGTTACTTCGGTGAATGCTTACATTGACTCGTATGAGAATTGGATGACAATGATGAAAAGAGAGAAACCATACTTGCAGGCTGACTTCTTCGTTGACAGGTTTATCAGTGGACTCAAGGAGGGAATTCGACACACAGTTCTTGGTCAGAAACCTGAGACACTCATGTCTGCATACTGGTATGCAAGGTTATATGAAAAAGCACACATTGCCAACAACAGAAGACCTGCCAATCCAGTTCCACAGCAGAGACAAAACTTTCCTGCTCAAAACAGACCTGCTATGGGCCGAGACAACAGACCCAGAAATAGAGAACCAAAAAAGTGTTGGTACTGCCCAGAAAACTGGTCTATGGGTCACAAGTGCCAACAACTACAGCATGTTTTGAATGTCATGGAAATGCAGGGATATGACAATGATGAAGAACAAGCAGAACTTGCAAATGCAGAACAACGACTGCCGGTTCCTGTCATGAATCAAGTGGCACCGGTGGTTCACGACCCTCCAGCTGTACAAGAACCAAATGATAACTGCAACAGCATGATTATCTCTGCTGCTGCTTTCAGTGGCTGCCCATCAGAGGATGCTCTGTCTTTCTTGTTGAATTTTCAGAAATCTCACGCTCTGGCCCTTGCCGACACTGGAAGTACAAATACTTTTATGGATCGCAAATTTGCTGTGAAGAACAATATTACATTGACAAGTGCTCCTCCACGTACCGTGACAGTTGCAGGAGGTGGTACACTTTCTTCAACAGCTATTGCCCACAACTGCTCCTTCTCGATTCAAGGTTGCAAATTTACTGGCGATTTCCGTATTCTGGAACTGCAAGGAGCAGATGTCATACTGGGAGTTAACTGGTTCAAGCTGCATAACCCTGTGACTTTTGATTTCATCAACAGAACAATGACTCTTGCAATTAATGGATCTTTACGTACTTTGAGCGATCATCTCTTTCCAAGAGACAAATTCTTGATATCCTCAGAAGACTGCAGTTTGTTAATAGCTCAAGGAGCTCAGGGATACATGCTATATACCGCAGAAGACGAGGTATCTGACACTAATTCTCTAACGGATTCCTCCAATGACCAAGCTGAAATTCCAGACGAGATCAGTGACTTAATACACCAATTCCAAGATATTTTTCAAGCTCCTACGGGTCTCCCTCCTCCAAGATCGTGTGATCATCAGATTCCTTTGCACTCTGCAGCAAAACCTCCCAATATTCGTCCATACAGGATGTCTCATAGTCAGAAGAATTCTGTGGAGTTATTGATTAAAGAAATGCTCAAAAACGATGAAATTCGTCCAAGTCACAGTCCTTTCTCTTCACCTGCTATTCTGGTGCGCAAGAAGGACAAGTCGTGGAGGCTTTGTGTTGATTTCAGAGGGCTCAATGAACTGACAGTTAAAAACAAATTTCCAATACCTGTGATAGAAGATTTATTGGATGAACTACATGGAGCCACTGTTTTCTCCAAGTTCGATTTACGGTCAGGTTATCACCAGATACGTATGAAGGAAGAGGACATTCATAAAACAGCTTTCTCTACTCACCTTGGGCACTATGAGTATGTTGTTATGCCATTTGGGCTATGCAATGCTCCTGCTACATTTCAGTCCCTCATGAACACTCTCTTTGCACCATTCCTGAGAGACTTTGTACTAGTATTTTTTGATGACATCCTTGTCTACAGCAAGAGTCTGGCTGATCACAAACAACATTTGTTACAAGTGATGACAATTTTCAGGAACAACTCTCTGAAAGCAAAATTGTCCAAGTGTACCTTTGCCCAACCTCAAGTGGAATACTTGGGACACATCATTTCTGGTGAAGGTGTTCGGACAGACCCAGCCAAAATAGCTGCAATTGCTAAATGGACAACTCCTACAACTCTCAAACAGCTGAGACGCATCTTAGGAATGTCTGGATATTACAGGCGGTTCATTGAGAACTATGCTACTATCTGTCAACCTTTATATGCCATGCTCAAGAAGGATGCTTTTCAGTGGGGTCCTGACCAGGATACAGCTTTCGCCAAGCTCAAATATGTAATGACCAACCCACCACTGTTAGCCTTACCAGATTTCTCTCAGCCCTTTACATTGGAAACTGATGCTTGTGCTTCGGGACTGGGAGCAGTGTTAATGCAAAAGGGAAAACCTCTATCATACTTCAGCAAGAATCTGGGTCCGAATAACAGCACCAAATCCATTTATGAAAAAGAAGCTATGGCCATTCTGGAAGCTCTAAAGAAGTGGAGACACTACTTCTTAGGCAATATACTCTTAATCAAGACAGATCAAAGCAGCCTGAAGTACCTTTGCAGTCAAAGGTTAATCGAGGGAATTCAGCACAAACTCATGCTTAAATTGCTTGAATTCGACTACAAGATTGAATACAAAAAAGGGGTGGAAAACAAAGTGGCAGATGCCCTATCTCGTCAACACACAGACCATGCAGAGAGTACAACTGATAATGATGACTGCATGGCAACTTCTGTAGCAATTCCGGCATGGACCTTTGATGTAACTTCCTCTTATGAAGGTGATGATCATTGCATCAAGTTGCTACAGGAACTGGCTATTCAGCCGGATGCACATCCACCTTATACATTGCAATCTGGCATCATTCGCTACAAGGGAAGAATCTATATTGGAAAAGCAACTGAACTAAAGGCAAAAAATTTCAATTCTTTCCATTCTTCAATATTTGGAGGACACTCAGGTACCAGAGTTACTTACCATAGAATCAAGCAACTCTTTTACTGGCCTGGCCTGAAAAAGTTCACGGAAACTCTCGTGGCGGAATGCCCTATCTGCCAGATTTCCAAGACTGAAAATGTGCAATATCCGGGTCTATTAGATCCTCTTCCAATTCCTCAGACAAAATGGTCTGAAATCAGCATGGATTTCGTTGAAGGCCTACCTAAGGCAAAGGGAAAAGATGTGATTCTGGTTATCGTTGACAGACTCACAAAGTACGCGCACTTCTTGCCCCTATCTCACCCTTACACTGTTCAGACAGTTGCGCAATTGGTAATGGACAATATCATCAAGCTGCATGGTCCTCCAACAGTAATAACAAGTGACAGAGACAGAATTTTCACAAGTAAGTTATGGAACGAAATCTTTACTGCCATGAAAATTTCTCTGCATTTTTCAACTGCTTACCACCCTGAATCTGATGGCCAAACTGAGCGAGTAAATCAGTGCCTGGAACAATACTTGCGTTGCATGACTTTCTCTGCACCAAAAAAGTGGGTAGATTGGCTGTCTGCAGCTGAATGGTGGTATAACAGCTCATACCATTCAAGCATCAAGATGTCCCCTTTCGAGGCATTGTATGAGTATCCACCTCCATTACTGTCTCAGTTGATTCCACAAGTTAACATGTCACCTGATGCCCAGACCACCTTGTTGGAACATAACACAATGACAGCAGTTCTGCAACACAATCTAGCATTGGCACAGAAGACAATGAAAAACCATGCTGACAAGAAGCGAACAGCAAGATCTTTCATCTTGGGTGACATGGTTTATCTGAAAATGCAGCCTCACAGAGAGCATGCCTTGGGCAATGGAAATCCTCTGAAATTATGTTCCAAGTGGTATGGACCTTTCAAGGTCATACAAGAAGTGGGAAAGCGCGCATACAAGTTGCAGTTGCCAGATGGCGCACAGCTACATGATGTTTTCCATGTCAGTCAACTAAAACAACATCTGGGCAAGTTTGCTGTTCCAAATCCAAAGCTTCCTTTGGTGACTCCGTCAGGTAAACTCAAAATTGCTCCTGTTGCTGTTCTGGAAAGACGCCAGGTCCCTCGTTCTGCAGGTACTTTTGATGTACCAGTTCCGCAATGGTTGGTCCATTGGGACACCATGTCACCTGACGAAGCAACCTGGGAGGACGCTGAATTCATGGCGAAGACGTTTCCTCTATTCAAGCCATGATGTCTTGAGTTGAGGAGGGGGTATTGTCAGGCCCTGCATTTCTGCTACCTTCGTCAGTTAAGCAACACCTTCTTCAGTTAAGCAACACAGCAAGCTACAGTGCCGGATCGTTTCACTCCCTGGATTTTCTGTGCCTCTTATCCTGTACTAAGCAAAAACTCTTGGTGTGGCCCTGCTCTTTGGATATAAAAGAGCAGGAGAGGCAGGCTGGGTCGCAGAAAAATGAAACCCAAGTTATTTTCCAAGTCTTGTTTACTTTCCCTGTCTTCCTTTATCGATCGATTTATCAGAGCTTCGTGCTCGCTCTCGTCTTCCTCCTTCGATTCACTCGAGCTCAGCGCCCACCGGGGCCTGACACCTCCGCCAGAGGTCTTCCACGCCATCCTCGTCCGACCCCGTGCCCGCCAACTGACCTCCTCCCCGCCGCCAGATTTCCTCCCCGTCGTCCTCTCCAATCGCGTCGCTTCCTCCGTGGGTACACCGTGGTGCCAGATCGACTGGCCGTGCCTCGCCCGCCTCCGTGTCTGTGCTGCCGTCCGCCAAGCAAGCTGATCGATTTCTGCTGCTAGTATGCTAGATGGATTGCTCATGTTCGCTTTTCTGATTTCTTTTGTTCGTGTTGTAGTTCCGCGGAGATGCGCGCTTGTCTTGTACTCAGGATGTACTACAAATACGATGTACAAGATCGTATTGCTTGTTGATCCGTAAATTCCTTAATTATGAGAACGAGTTTGCTCATTATTTGTTCCAGACCAGAATGTTAGTGTAATGCATTTCCATTAAAATTAGCTAAATCTATATCTATTAATTATTTGTTCGTTTTAGTATTACGTGTTTCTGTATTTTACATAGACGGAAAATACATATATATTCGGAAATCTGAGGGTATCTCAGACAATTCCGCAACCCACAGCTAGACAACCAGCCAAGTCGCCAAACAGTATCACTCTGAAAAGCAGCTTCCTCTGGACAGCAGCTTTCTCTGCACAGCAGCACAGCCAGCCAGCCACAGCCCAAACAAACACCCCCTAAATCTGAGAAGCTGACTGATTTCTATGTACAAAATGTGGAGCTAGCAAATCGGTCTGCTGGGAAAACTGAGAAGCTAGCGTTGGGTGCTAATTACAGGGAATGCCACCGCCAAGTGAATTCTGTCCAAACGTTTTGTTCTATTCCTCGGTCGCCTAGCAGTCCTCTACCGCAAGGGAAGAGCACCCTGGGCCGTCGGCCGCCGGCCGCCGCCACCCCGCGCCACCCCGGCGCCGGCCGCCATCCCGCGCAGGCCCCGGCCCCGCCCCGCCATCCCGGCCGACCCCGCTCCTCCTAGACCCCCGCCATCGCGTCGCCCCGCGCAGCCCCGGCCCCGCCCCGCCCCGCTCCTCCTAGACCCCGCCCCGGCCCCGCCCCGCTCCTCCTAGACCCCGACGTCGGGTCGGAGCTCGTGCTCCCCGCGTCGGGTCAGAGCTTCCTCGAATTTCGCTCCCCGGCGTCGGGTTGACTTTGGTCGGTCGCTGGGAAGAAGATGCCAGCCCACTCCAGATCTGGGCCAATTTTGTTTTAGTGGGCTTTCAGCCCAACAGGAGAAGAGAACCTGCACCGAACATTTTTTAGCTTCTTATACCAATTTGAGAATCCTGGCAACGGAGTTGAGAGTGAGAAGCTGAGGATTTTGAGAAGCTGGAGAGTTACCGAACACGCCCTAAATAGCCTTCTCTCGCGTACACAGCACGACCTTACTTGAACAGGATCTGTTCTATAGGATCGTACCGTTGCATCCTTGACTAATAAGGAGGCAAGCACTTAAGCTTGGTTGATGACATCTGACCTGTGGGCCAGAGCGTGATTAACGGCTTGGATCAGCTGATGTTCCGTTGGCTGTAGAGGATCGTTCCTGATTCAGCTCAGGGTGGCTCACAGGTTATCTGACAGGCTCCAAAAATCTTTTTTTTGTTCACGGGAGAAGTATTCCCCTAAATCAAAGGCAGGATGATGTATTGCAACAGAAACTATCTTATGCCCTACAGGATGTCTGACAGGCTCCAAAAAGAAAAATTCCACAACAACTAAGGCAGGACGAGGGATTGCAAAAGCAATTATGTTATGCTCAAACGTGTCTTTGTGTTACATTTGGTCAGATCTGGTGTATTTCTTTTTAGCGTGCATGTCGATTTCATCATACTACCTCTGATCCGATCTAGGTATCGGGGATCGTGTACTTCTCCAGTATAGAGTGCCACTCTAGGCCATGACTCTTTTTACGGACCAGACGAGTATATACATATTTTCTTTCGCGCTTGAAATATGATTAGTGTGTAACATAGCGCATTTGTTTTGTTGCTGGGCCAACTGAACGGCCTTGTGAGAGCTAGTGATATCTTCCGTCTGTGGAGCATGTCTTCTTTTAAACAGAGGCAAAATAATTGCCACTTTCATTCGTTAATAAGAAATAGGAATTGACCGGTACATTTGCGGAAATCATCTTAAAACCGATGTAGTGATGCTTTTCGTAGGCGATCCAATCTTGGTAATGTCTTAGGCTGGTCTAAGAAGCGGTGGCATCGTGTATTGACAGTACGCAAAGTATCGGCAATTTGCACGGTTTTTGTAATATGTATTCTCAGATTTTGTTAACTTGGGCACGTACGACTTTTAACATTGCAAAATCATGTCTGGGATTTTTTTCGAGAAACATGCTTTCTATGTTCTTCTTGGACTAAATATCCTTTTGAGGGTAAGTGCATTTTTATAGTAGTTCCAACTATCATGTAACTCTGTCTGAATGTGATTACGAGCAGAATTTGATTACGAGCAGCAACCTTCCCTCGTTGGCGTTGTCCCGACAATTTACGCACAATCCTTGCATCATTACAGGCTATTAAATTGAATGGAATATTGGGCCCGGGGCAAATAAAAATAATTACATTTTTACTAAACTTGTATTCTTATATAGATTTATTTTAAGCATGTTACACTAGTATATTTTTCTATTTATTAGCATAATTGAACCACATAACTTGAAATTTTAATAAACAATAGTTGGTGTATTTTGTGTACCGAATATCAACGAAAGACCGTAATTGTATCTTATAAAATAATTATAGATTTTCCTAAATTTATAATCTATATAATCTATACGTATTTATGGTAAAGATCTATAAAGAATATTATCTAACAAATATCTCAACAGAGGTTTCTAGTGCATGATTAACAAACCATATTTGTAGAAACTTTTAGATTATAAAACTGAACCAATGACATTATTCTTTACTTCTTTTTCGTGGTCAATTATCTAGCAAGTCAAAATTTAACAAAATGTGCATGCTAGATACTTAATATTATAACAAAATTATTTCAGGCGTATCACCGATGAATATAAAATGGTGTTGATTCTTATATGTTTGCATATGCAAATTTATTATTTTATATGCTATTGTGTAATGTGTTTTTTATCATCGGATGTACACAAGTCCTAATCCACTTTATGAAATAAATATATATTCAAAGCAATAAAACATGTAAATACCTCCGGAGTGTATGTATTGAGTTGTATATATAACATCGTTGCATTTTGTCTTGTGGAAAATATATTCAATATTGTGCATCTGTTGACAAGAAAGAGTCATTTGTGATTTAGCCTCTATTAAAAATTTCAAAAAATGAGCAGAAAGAATTTGTATCAATATCATACTACTTTATTGCGTGGGCAAGTTTTATTTTTCTCCTTTCTCAGTTTAGAAAAAAAGGGTTGGACAACCTTTTCGAATACTTCAGAAAAACAACAGTTAAATGGATACCATGCCTTTCACAAAATGTAATATTTATAAATCCATACTACACCTCAAAGCATGCTAAATAGTCATATTTGTATAAATCATACTATTCTGAAAAAAATTGCTTCCAAACACACCTTTATCTATGTACCCAGTGAGTATTAAATATTTATTGAGTGTAATGGATAATAAGATCGTGATTACAATATAATTTGCATTTTGGGTCCTCGACGGCCGCCCTTTTTGCACGGCATATGGACATCCCTGCATCATTTCGCTCTCTTCTCTAGGATGATGAGGAAGTATCTCAAAATTCAGGATAGATGGAAATGGGGTTCCCGGCATAATTTTTTATCGAACAAATATCTCCTACAACCTAATGTTTAGTTACTTACCATGACCTCATAATGCCGGCAATTATTTCTTTGTGAAATGAACCACTGCTACCGGTCGCGATGTGGATGCCTATGGGGACAAAGAGGGAATGCTCAGCGGTCCTCCCCGAGCGACGCATCGTGGACGTAGCCGCCGATGGAAGTGATGCAGGATACGTGCAGATGTAACCGGCGGATGAGGCTCGCAAGCAATTCAAGAGTTGGTGTTCTATCCTACTTGGAGGCGGAGCACATCATGGCGAAGAGGCAGCTTGCGAACGACACCGCGAACGGAGTCGACATCGCCGAGCTCGCCAGTGACCCTGGCATAGTCACGGTTCACCATCCTCGGGTCCATCGAGGATGAACGGTTGGACTCATGGATCCACGGATATGACCTGGACATCTCTGTCTTACAAGGACGAGGGGGGCTAGGAGATGCCTCCAAAATGACCAACGATCACACGACGTCGGCGGCCCCGACATGGACATTATTGTGATCTCTGACGAGGAGGACGAGTAGGTTAGTATGGTTTCATGAGTTGTAAGTCATTAAGGTATCGATGTAATTTGTAAGTAAAAAGCTATATATCTATCGAGGGGGGATATTTCGTAACTAGTTGCGCTCGCACCACATTATCGGATGTCTATCTTCGAGTTTTCAAAAAATCCGAAATAAATCATGAACATTGTTGTGTTGTTTCTCATGAATTAGAAATTTGCATCCCAAAATATGACCATATGTGTCCTGTGCAAAAAAAGAGAAGACACGATTGAATAGTATCACATACTATTCACACATCATTTATCTTCTTTGTGCAGCCCAGAGTGTCAATTTTTGAATGAAAATTTGTGGATGCATGTGAAGAACATAACCAATGTTCATGATTTATTTCACTTTTTTTTTGAAAGTATTACATGTGGAATGAGCTTCAAGCGTAACTAGTTGCAAACTTTAGTTTCCCTCTATGTATGTACATTACACACGTTGCATGTTTTTGAGGGTTTAGAAGTGGGGTTGTGGTTGGAGGGGAAATATTGGGGGTGGCCGGGTTCTGTCCGCAAACACGTAGTGTCCACAAAATTTAGGGGTTTGATTTGTCCAATCCGGTTGGAGAAATTCTAGACTCGGCTCTCAGGTCTCTCATCATTGGCCGACGCACGCCAGGGTGACTTTGGCGTCAAAGGCATGTGGGGCCAACCGGTCACTGACCCCAAACTCACCTGACATACGTAAACCAATCTGAGCCCCTCTCAGATTGTCTGACAGACGACTCCATTTTTTTTTTTCCAAAAATTGCAGGAAAATCGGAGCTTCCACCATTCGAGTAGCAGCGGTTGCGACTCTCAGCATACCTCAGTCTCCAGTTGCTCGCCAACTCGTAGAAAACCACACACGACCAGCAGTGAAAACAGCACGAATCAGCGTACGAGGAACAGCCAAGGCAGAGAAGAAACCGGAAAAAAAGAATTTGCACAAACATGTCTTTGCGGCGTTACGTGCCAATCATCTTCGTGCAGCTGTGCATCGTCTGCGGCGAGCCGGCGGCGGCTAAGATCTCGGCCCTCATCGTCTTCGGCGACTCGACGGTCGACACGGGCAACAACAACTACATCTCCACTGTCGTCAGGAGCGACTTCGCGCCGTACGGCCGCGACCTGCAGCTGGACAACGGCATCCCCACGGGCCGCTTCTGCAACGGTCGCCTCACCGTCGACTTCATCTCCGAGGCGTTCGGCCTGCCGCCGCTGGTGCCACCCTACCTCGACCCGAGCAAAAACATGAGCGAACTCGCTACCGGTGCCTGCTTCGCGTCCGCCGGCGCCGGCTACGACAATGCTACGTCCGATATTTTCGTAAGCTTTGGCCCGTCACAGAACCTTGCACACTCACATTGCTATACGTGGAGAACTGAAGTTGTGATATTTGCAGTCCGTGCTCACGGTTTGGGACGAGCTGGAGTACTTCAAGAGTACGCGGGCAAGCTGAGGAGCTTCCAGGGGACGACAAGGCGCAGGAGACGCTCACGGAGGCGCTCTACCTCGTCAGCATGGGCACCAACGACTTCCTGGAGAACTACTACGCCGTGCCGCGCGGCCACGCCAGGGAGCACACCACGGCGGCGGCGTACGGCAACTACCTGCTCGGCGTCGCGGAGTCGTTCGTGCGGGCGCTGCACGCGCTTGGCGCGCGCAAGGTGGACCTCAACGGCCTGCCGCCTATGGGGTGCCTCCCGATGGAGCGCGCCCTGCCTCTGCTGGGCGGCGCGTGCACCGAGGAGTACAACACCGTGGCGGAGGGATTCAACGCCGCCCTCCGCGCCATGATCGCCAGGCTGAACGGCGAGCTCGGTGGCGCGAGGATCGTCTACGGCGACGTGTACGGCCCCGTCGGCGACGCGCTCGCGCACCCCGCGTCGTACGGGTTGGAGAACGTGGAGGCCGGTTGCTGCGGCATCACCGGGCTATTCGAGATGAGCTACATGTGCAACGCGCGGAGCCCGCTGACGTGCGCTGACGCCGGCACGTTCGCGTTCTGGGACGCCATTCACCCCACGGAGCGCCTCCACCGCGTCCTCGCTGACGCCAAGATGAACACCACACTACACGTCTTCCTATGATTAATCCCTGCGGCCATCGGCTGTTGCGTGCACATGGCGACTAGAAGTATCAAACTCCTTCGTCCTTCTTATTTAACTTCTCCGTTTCATAGTTATTTCCATGATTTTAATTTAAACTTGAACTAAAATCACGAAAAAACTGGATCATTTGATCATTGTTAAGCCTTTCACGTCGACTGATCTCGTGCAAAGTCCGAAATCGTCCAAGGTGAGAGAAAAGAGTCTGAGTAATAAATATAATGCAGTATGTGATTATATGATCGATTTACTTATAAATTTAGATCCATGTAGTGAAGTAGAATCTCTCCGAAGAACCGGATCCTATGGCGTTCATATGTCCGTACATCCATACCGGATCACGCAAGAATAATTTTTTGAAACACAAAATGAACCGGCAAAAAAAAGTAAAAAACACAAAAATGTAAGGTCTACATCGAGACATTATATGCTCGCATAAAAAGTTTTGTGAAAACAAGACAATTTTTGTGGTTTATGTAAAAAGACACAAAAAATGTCTCGTAAAAGTTTATTCTGGAGCACCAGAATTTTTCTTCTTGGCCACAAAAAATTGCATGTATTGATTATTTGCGAGAAGAATTTATCAGATGCTCTATGATACTATCAAGTTTGACTTGAAAAGAGTTGTGTGATGTCTTTCATGCATGAAAATTTGATACTGAGAGACTTATTCTTGAAATCATTACTATTACACCTAAATTCCCAATGACATTGTTATTTAGAAGTGCAAACCAATATGTACTATGTTGAATGTCACTTACGAATACTAACAAAATTATTGGCATGTTGGGATGGTGACAAGTGAAGTTATCGCAGCTACTCATACTGCTGCATTTATCAAATACAGATACATTGTGGAAGGGATATTTGTATTACTCCCTCTGATCCAATATGTGTCAGACGGAATGGCCTGATTACCTGCAAGTTAGCAGCACTAGCGGCGCCACTTTTTTTAGGATCAGAGGGTGTACATGAAACTATTCATGAGATACATCACACGAAAATGTATGAGGTCCTTTGCCTAATTTAATTTGGAAAGACTTATGACAAAGTTAATAGGACATTTGTTTATCAACTTGGTGACATTTGGATTTAGTGGGTTTAGATATCAACGAGAGGAGGAAGATCTAGTTGCAATCAAGGTCAATGACTAGATTGAGACTTATTTACCAGCCTATATTGATGTAAGGCAAGGACCCCTTGTCCCTACTAATAGTCGTCATTGTCTGTGACGGTTTGGCCTTGGTGATTAAGAAAGCTAAATATGAAGGATTGATCTCTGGTTTGATTCCACATCTGAGGAATGATGATGTTTGGCTATCTTACAATATACAGATGATACAATTTTGTTAGTTCAAGATAGTCTAGAAAGTGAAATAAACTTATGTTGTGTGCAGTTTATTTTGTGTGCTTTCGAAAAAATCACTGAGCTCAAGAATGCACACTGCTACTGACCGTGCGCGCAGTAGGAGTATGTTCATACCATGCTGTGCCCACGATCCCACTGGTTCTCTCATCACGCCTATTTATTACGATGACACGCCTCTCCCCACACTACATGACTCTTTGCTTACACCACTCCTACGCTAAAACTAACCACTCGCCGCCCGTCTGCTCTGCAATGGCGTTCGGCCATTCCCATGCTGAAGCGCGGACAGCGGCAGTGTGGCTGCTGCTGGCAATGCACGTCCTCCTCCACATGGGCAGCGGCAGTAACGCGGTGGCGGCGTCGCGGGTGCCCGCGGTGATCGTGTTCGGGGACTCGACGGTGGACACGGGCAACAACAACCAGATCGGCACGACGCTGCGGTCCGACTTCCCGCCGTACGGGCGCGACATGCCCGGCGGCGCGCGCGCCACGGGCCGGTTCGGCAACGGGCGCCTCCCTCCGGACTTCATCTCCGAGGCGCTCGGCCTGCCGCCGCTCGTCCCGGCCTACCTCGACCCGGCCTACGGCATCGCGGACTTCGCGCGTGGCGTCTGCTTCGCCTCCGCCGGCACCGGCATCGACAACGCCACCGCCGGCGTCCTGGTAAGCATCGCACACGCCCAATCGCTCATTCGTACTGGTCAGCAATCCGCTCGTAATTTTTTTAAAAAGATCCTATCAATCGTACGTGCACGGTGTGCACTGGCAGAGTGTGAAGGCGATTAATTAGGCCGAGATCATTAGAGCGCGCTGCACGGAGGTTGGTGAGAACTGAGAAGCTAGGCGCGGATGCAATCAAAGCCTAGGCACCCGTCGTTTCGACTTTCGACGTCTGTCAGCTGTCATTTCTGGTCGGTTTAAGAATCACGGGCGAGATAGAGTCTCTCTCGGCAGTTCTCCACTTCTCATTCGGTACATGTCGAGATAGTGTTTTCTGAAGGATGGAGATGCATTCTTGTCTTCTTGATAAGCAATTCACTTGAAGCGAAGGCGCAACCACCGTGGCGGCGTTTTAATACGCGCGCCACAAAGTCCACGTACTGCTGGATCACCATGCATGGTTGCCGGCCAACAGCTCGGAAGCTCCGACCAATCGGTTGTGCCCGCGCGCTCGGCGGAAAGTCAATCGGGGTGCGACCGGCACCGGCCGCCGCGCTCGGAGTAGTCAGTTTTGTGATAGATCGATCGGCTACTTAATGCAGTTAACTGAAACTTAAAAGCATCGAGGTTGCATGTGATGCATTAAGCTCTCTTCACCTACTTCTGAATTGCTACTTTAGAGTTGCGCCGCCGTTGCTGCTGTTCAGAGATCACAGATTGTTCTTGCTCATTGCCAGTACTGTTTCAAGAAAATAAAAAATATCCCGGCTCATCGAACGTGGTTCCCACTTTTACGCGCTCAAGATAGATTCCAAATTATTCCATGCAGTATATGCCAGTGGTCTCACCTTCTCTATCTGTTAATCATGGAACATTTGTTAAGTTTAGATCTACTTGTTTCGTGAATGAGGAAAACAGAGAGATTTTCCAAGCAGAGTAGGGGAGTAACAATGATTCCTCTAGTTTTGAAAATAAAATGTATATTTTTTTTTTGCATGGTAATACGATTCTCATTGATAAATAAAAGGCGAGATACAAAGTACGTATACACCGATCTTACAGATCTGGAAAGATAGGATAAACCTATGTGACAAACCAACGCCTATCCATCTTTTTTGGCACCACCGTAGCAGCCACCAAGGAAAAAATAGACAGATCACCTCTTCACCCGAGCTCGACGCGGCTCCATCGCTGATCATCAGCTTTTCGGACCTCCAATGTAGTTTGCCATAGGACAAACCATTGCCGTTGAAAGAATCAGACCGGGGCATCATGTCCCCGGACACGCCATCGAACTTCAGCACTGGCACCCACGCACGACGATGTCGGAGTAGGGAACCAGAACCATCAGCCTTCAACCACGAACCCACCACAAGGTGCACCATCTTCCAGCTGTCACCAGTGCAGACCACCGTCTGCACGTACTCCTGGACGAATCCTCTCTGCTCCACCTTGGCGCCGGAGACAACGCCGCAGCAACGGGGACAGAGCAGGAGGAAAAAACCATCTGATGGAGTCGTCGCCGCCGCCTCGCCGACACCATCCATGAACTCTAAAGCCACCAATCTGAAAGATCGGCAAGCACACAGTGCCACCAACTCCGAGACGCCGCCATTAAGGACAACGCCGGTGTGGGAGAAGAGTTGAGGCAGATTTATTTGCCCGGCGCCGCTCCCACCACCCCAACGACGCGCCATGCCAGAAAACTCCTAGCCCTAAGTACCATGCAAAAAACGGGGTCCCTCTCCCTCCTGCCGCCGGAGCGGCAAGCGGAAGGAGAGGGGCCCAGCACAATCGCCGGAGATTGGAGCAGGAAAAGCTTTTCCGCCGCCGCCGCCTGGGAGACGCGGAAGACCAATGGAAATCCAAATAAAATGTATATTTACAAGTTACAAAACTCTGAATTTAGTCTAATGATGTATCCTGAAATAAACGTACATTCTAAATCTTAATTTTTATTACTTTGTGAAAAAAAGTATGAATCACATTAGTAACAAGCGGTGCATACTTTCCAAACTCCAAAAGCTATCATATTTGTCTTTGTTGGGTAGCCCAAAGTTCAAGAAATTTAGTCTTGCGATTTTGCATGTTTATGGGATACATCTTCGGCTTCATCTAGATTTTTGAACAGATTTTATCAAAATTTCTAGATTTAATTTTCGAATCTTTTAACATATAGAAATCACTGAATCTCGGGAGCCAAAGCTAGAGTTTTCCAAAATGAAACGGCAACAAATGTTTCTTATGATCTCTCCGAAGTTTAGAACTTGCATACATGTAATGTACTGACAAGCGTCCATTAGTCAGTGATCCCGCTGTGGAAGGAGGTGGAATACTACAAGGAGTACCAGGCACGGCTGCGCGCCTACGCCGGCGCGGCACGCGCACGCGCCATCGTCCGCGGCGCGCTCCACGTCGTCAGCATCGGCACCAACGACTTCCTCGAGAACTACTACATGCTCGGCACGGGCCGGTTCATGCAGTACACGGTGCCGGAGTTCTCTGACTTCCTCGTCGCCGGCGCGCGCCGCTTCCTCAAGGACATCCACCGCCTCGGCGCGCGCCGGGTCACCTTCGCGGGGCTCTCACCCATCGGCTGCCTCCCGCTGGAGCGGACCACCAACGTGCTCCGCGGCGGCTGCATCGAGGAGTACAACCGGGTGGCCAGGGAGTACAACGTGAAGCTGGAGGCCATGGTGCGCGGCCTCCGCGCCGAGCTCCCGACCCTCAAGCTCGCCTACATCCCCGTCTACGACGCCATGCTCGACTTCATCAACAACCCGGGCAAGTTCGGGCTGGAGAACGTGGAGGAAGGGTGCTGCGCGACCGGGATGTTCGAGATGGGGTTCATGTGCAACGACGAGGCGCCCTTGACGTGCGACGACGCCGACAAGTTCCTCTTCTGGGACGCCTTCCACCCCACGCAGAAGGTGAACCGGATCATGGCCAACAACACACTCAACGACTGCTACCAGCAAGGCGTCCTCTGACTTGAATTTGTTGAGGAAAAGATGAGTAAACACGTGGACAGAATCAATTGAGAAAGAATTACATTTACTGGAGATTTTACGTTCAGTTCAGTTCCGATTTCCAATGGATCGATCAATCAATTCTTTTTTTTGCGAGGGTGAAACTGACAAAGTTACACCAAGTTCCTTACAGAAAAACCCAGAAACAAAGGAAAATTACAGGAAAGTCCTTCTGGATTCCAGCTTCCTCTCCACATCGCAGCACGCTCCGCCGGCGCGCCGCCTCCACTCCTCCACCAAGCTTGGACTGGGAGGAACCCCTCAGGAGACGGAAGTCGACGGTCCTCGGTTCCTAGGAACCTCCATCCTGCACCTCGAAGAGTCGCCGGCTTGGGCAACTTCAGCAGCACCACCAAGGTCTTCAGATCCCGGCGCCGCCGTCACACGGCCACCGGCGAGGGGAAAGCGCACTCGGGGCTCCTCCGAGCCGGGAGTGCGCTGAGGACGGCAGATCCGCGACGGAGCTCCACCGGAGCACCCACCACGGAGGAGACGGAAGCCACCTGCAAAAGCCACTCCGGCGACGCCGCCATCTCCACAGCGCCTTCGGCTAGCGACCTACGACGACCTACACTATGTACACACCGTGATCCGCCGATTCCCCAACCTCCCGCCGCCGGAGGCGAGGAATCGAGCGGATCTACGGTGGCGAGGTGGTCAACGCGCGGGGGGGGGGGGGGGGGGGGGGGGGTTGCACAAATCGCCTTCCTCTGTACTGTAGACGGGGGGAAGGGAGAGGTCCGAGATCGATCAATCAATTCCATTGTGCAGGAGGGCTTGACGATGCCGAGGAACTAGGACACCGGCGACGGAGGTGGCAGCAAAAAGATGAGTAAATCCATGGACAGGATCGATTGAGAAAGAATTTGATTTACTGCATATTTGCATTCAATTTAGTTACGATTTCTGATGAATCCATCGATCAATTCCGCAGTCCATGTATGATTTGGGCAGATGTTGTGTGGATGTCTCCCTGCCACTGATTTCTCTGACGAAACTGAAGAATAATCGAGGGAGACAAAATTTATTCAGGGTTTTTATCTAGGCCCACTATACACCACTGCCTCGTGCCATCCCACGAACATATGGTACACGTTGGAGATCCTACATCCTACAATGGCGGGCGGGAGCGCACAAGATCGCGTCCTCGGTCCTCACTCCTCACACAACGAATAGGCGCTAAGAAATCGCTTAACATAAAAACGACTAAGTCCTGAACTAGCTAAACTAACTCAGCTAACTGAACCTGAAACTGGTTATTGTTGACAACAGGTGAAACGCAAAAGTAAATGCGGTTTCAGGTTTCATGTTATCTGACAGAACTAGGTGCAGAAGGTTTGAAGCCAACT
This sequence comes from Poa pratensis, assembly GCA_947311845.1. Lineage (NCBI taxonomy): Eukaryota > Viridiplantae > Streptophyta > Magnoliopsida > Poales > Poaceae > Poa > Poa pratensis. The sequence goes on from CAMZMU010000062.1 coordinate 21,917,735, forward strand.
GCAGATCAGGACTTCTAAATTGATCGAGTCCTACGAACAAATTAATTAGCACGCATAGCAGTTCTAGACGTGGACGGAGGGGAGGTTAGTGCTCAAGCAGTCAAGCATGAGCCGAGCTTGAAGATGCCGAGGAACGAGGACACCGGGGACGGAGGTGGCAGCAACGGGAGCCCTTCTCGGAGGCAGCGGTCGTAGTTCTCCAGCACGGACACGATGTATCTGAACTCAGGCCGTCTCGCCGGGTTGGCGGCCCAGCACATCTTGATCAGGCTGTTGAACGCGGGCGGACAGGTCGGCGACAGCGGTGGCCGGGCGTCCTTCTCACAGACGGCATAGGCGGCCTGGATGGGGGTCAAGGCTTTGAACGGCACGAGGCAGGTGGTGAGATCCCACAGCACGACGCCGAAGCTGTACACGTCCACCTTGCGCGTGCACGGCTTGTCGCACACCATCTCGGGCGCCATCCAACGATACGTGCCCATGTTGGTGCCCTGCTCTCGCCGCCGCATCCGCCTCCGGCGCCTGCGTGCGAGGTGTGCTTCGCCTCGAGGCAGGAGGTGCCGAAGTCGGCGACCTTGACGCACATGTCGTCGTTGAGCAGCAGGTTGTGCGACTTGAGGTCGCGATGGATGACGCCCTGCGCGTGGAGGTACGCCATGCCGCGGGCGACGTCGAGCGCGAGACGGACCACGGTCTCCGGCGGGAGCGAGTAGGGTTCCTTCTTGTGGAGGTACATCCGCAGCGTGCCCTGCGACATGTACTCCGTGATGATGCAGTGCAACGGCGGCCGCTTGCACGCCGCGACGAACTGCACGACGTTCGGGTGGCTGAGCCGCGAGAGGAAGGCCACCTCCGAGTTGAACTGATCCTCCAGCGCGCGCCGCCGCTCCTCGTCGCCCTCCGGGGGGCGCACCATCTTCTTCACCGCCACCGCACGCTGCCCGTAGATGCCGCGATAGATGCGGCTGTTGGACCCCGACGCGAACTTGCTCCCGATCAAGAGCTGCGATAGGTCCGCCATCCAATCCTCTCGCTGCGCCGCCGCCGACGAGCTCCCCAGCTGCTCTGCCGCGCCGCCGCCCGGGTCAAGGAGCATCGACCGCGAGTCCAGGTTATCCGGCCGCTTGTTCTCAGGCGCTGCCGGCTGGTTCTTGCTGCCGGCCGGACGACGCGCCCGGAAGCAAGAAACCATTGGTCGATGCCTCGATGGAGCGTCACGAACAAATTTGTGGAGATATATGTGTCAGAAGAATACGTATAGGTTCAGGTCATGTACCGAGTTGGAGCTGTATTCCTCTCTTTTTTGCGAAAAGTTGGAGCTGTATTCCTTTTACCTGTAGGTAACCTAATCCGTACGCAGGGCGGATCCAGGATTTGGGCATAGGGGGGCGAACCAACGATCGCAGATCAAAATTGTATATTATCGTTGACCATAAAAAATGAAGTCTCGCATCATATGCATCTTTTTTGCAAGAAAGACACATTTTTGCTAATTTTGAAATTTGCACAGATGAACACAATGACACGTGTTTGAGAAAAATCAATTTAAATGGGCTATACAGTCACATACAAGATCGTGTGAGTTAAGATCTTACTGAAAGGTTAGAACTAGATCGTGTGAATCCTACTGCAAGGTTAGACCTAGGTTATATCTGAATTTTAAGCATAGAAGGGGCTGTTCTTGATGCACATGGAGTGGAAAATCAATATGTTAATGTTCTTCAAATCAGGTTAGTAGTACGTGTATACCTTGAGAGATAATCTGGTGATGCGTAGACTTGACGATTGTACGGGGCAGCGGGCAGCAACCCAACGTGGTCGTTGAGACATCGCTAATTGCCGAGTATAGTGCGACTGCCGGAGTATAGAGCGACTACTGGAGTATAGACACGGAGGAGGAGCCGACAAAGTTACGCCGCAGAGGTTTTCCGGCGGTGGTTGACGGCGATGCCAGAGCACAGGCGAGCGGCGGCTGCGATAGATCAGATTGAAACTGATCATGTGACCAATCCAGTAGTATCACGTAGGTAGGCAGTGGGCAGTCTACTTCGTGAGCTTGTTGGGCTTGGCCCATGCGGCAGTAAGGCATGCATTCTACTCTAATGGGCGTAAATTAGAGTTACCATTAGCCAAAATCCTACTGGATTAGCATTGGCCCCTGTCGTAGTTACTTGGGGGTGGCCGATGGTTGGCAGGGCCAGGCCCCCGCTCGCCCCCCCCCCCCCCCCCCCCCCCCGGATCCGCCACTGTCCGTACGCTACTCATAGTTCGAAAAACCGGACCGAACTAACGATTCCGGAAAACCGGAAACAAAGCCTCTGCCAGTTTTATAAACAGACGCGCCAGCGGACCGGCATAACCGTAAACCATGTGTGACCGCCAGCCGTTCGACCGGTTCAGTCATCACTCATCAGAGTTCTTTAAAAAGTTATTTCAGCCGTCTACAGGAAAAGACCCGAACTAGAGCCTCAGCCGGTTTTATAAGCGCACTGGACCGGACACCCCAACGGACAGGAATAAACCGTGGTATGACAGTCGGTTTTCACACTAAATCGGGCCATCGGGCTCATGCCTCCGAAAAAGGCGTTTGTAACCCTATTTTTTTTTTTAAAACAGTTTTTTAAAGTTCCAAAAGGTTCTAAAAATAATTAATTTTTGAAGTGCACTGTTTACACACCAAATCAATAATTTTGTATTTTTTGTGATGTACAATATAACACATTCATATTTCAGATAAAGATTTGGCATATTTGTAAGACATATCGGTAGCTACATGCACATGTTTTTTCAGATTTGTTGACACTTTAAAATTTGTATTTAAAATGTTCAAATTAAAGGGCTACATATAGCCAGGCCAAAAACTATCGTACTCTGATGCCTCGTGTTAGAGACGAGTGCACCGGCCCAAGCTAGAAGCACATTGTATGGGCCCTTTGAGTCTAGTTCGAGTCGGGGACGCTGGTTGGTTTGTCTCAGGCTCTCAGCCCATAAATTGTCCTCTACGATGCAGAAAATTTTCCTTCCGAATACACCCTCGCCTCAGAATCAGTAGAAAAAGGGTTCCCTTTGCAAAGGGAAATTTACAACTGCTTTCGTTGTGACAAGTGTCGCCTGCTGCTTGCTCGGTCTCCCACGATTGTTTGCATGTTTGCCAAGTGTCGCTAGCAGATTAAAAGTGGAAATGATGAGAGAGAAAGGGACACATGAGGTGTGAGGACAATTTTTCCCTTTTATTTTTCTAAACCAAATATTCAAAACGAAATATCTCGAGAACCGTTAATCCAAATGATAAACCGTTTTCACTTTTGAGCTACCCGCGTCGAGATCTTCAAAACTAGATCCCATATTGATAGGTTTTGACGAACTTTTTTGTGTGTACTATACCTTGTGTATAGTTCGTACTTTCTGTTGTGTAATTTGTACTTCCTGCTCTGTACTACGTTTTCTCCGTAGTTGTACAACTCGGGTCTTTGTAATTCTTGTTTTGTACTATATTTTCTGTGTGGTTGTACAACATGCGTCTTTGTACTTTGTACTTTCTGTTTTGTACTATGTTTTCTGTTTAGTTGTATATTTTTACTTTGTACTTTGTACTACGTTTTTCTATATTGTTGTACAGCCTACTGTGTACGCCGTACTATTTTTTCTGTATAGTTGATTAGTTGTACACTATTCTGTAGGGTACGTAGTTTTTTCTATTATTTTTCCCTTTTCTCGTGCGTACTCACTTTCTTCTAATCCGTACATCAGGGGAGCTTCACCAGCACGTACATGCACATGAGGTTGATCCACGGGCGGACGTGGGGCTTGGCCGCTTGGGTGCGGGCCTTCCAAATGTACGCCGAGGCTTCAAGATGTACATTGCTGCCTGCCTCCTATTCCCGTGTAAACGCGCAGGAGTTAAACGCGGACGCTGCAACGGCCTCGGTCAACCGTGGGGACCAGCCAGCTGCCATGTTCGGGTTTATTTTTGCTTCCTCTCGTATGCCTACACGTGGCGCGCCAATAACGTCCGTTCTTTACCTTCGGAAAGGGAAACCTCTAGCTAGTTATACCCCCTCGCCTACTTTAATTCTAATCCATGGTTATCTTTCCTAAATATGAGACACGTTATTATGTGTGAGAACAATGTTTTGAAACTTATATGCACAAGGTATGTAAGTATCGTTTTCTTTTCGAAAACAATTAGTATTTCACATGTAATTTGATAATTTGTTGTCGTATTAAAATAAACTGTGTAGTTAGAGGTGTGTATCAAAGACTTCAAAAGGTCAACCATGCCTTATATATACTCCCTCCGATCCATATTAATGGTCTCAACATTGTCTAGATACGGATGCATCTAGTCTAAACACTTAACTAGATACATCCGTATCTAGATAAAGTTGAGCCCATTAATATGGATCGGAGGTAGTATTAACTTTGATAGCCATACCTGAATTTTCTTCACCTGATATGCCTGTTAATTTTTTTTACGAGTCAAAGGTCAGTTAATTCGGCAACACGTTCCGGGTCTATTTCCAAAGAGAACTCACACGCTGATACACACAATGGGCCGCTCTCGCGTGAGACGGAAAGTCCCTTTGGTGCACGGCCACCATGGAGCACTTTTTTAGTATTTTTAAAATTGACATTTTAAAGTTTTAAAAAATTCTGAAAAAAATCCTAGATGTTGATAATGGCATAGTATACGGTCTTGCGAAGTCTCAGTTCAAAATAGTTCGTATCTTAGCCTACACGAAAATAACAAATTCTAACAAATCTGAACATTTTCAAACTGTACACTGTTTACCTCCACAGATCCCAAATTTTGTCATTTTTGTGCAGGCCGTAATACAAACTTTTTCGGGTTGAGATTTTGCAGGACCAGAGAATACGTTAGTATCAACATCTAGGAGTTTTTTCAGAATGTTATAAACTCAGAAATAACATTTTTGATTATTTTTTTTTATAAAAAAAAACAGGCTCCACGGAGCCCATCCTGCAAAACACCTCACTCAAAGACGCTGAGACCCGCGTGAGATACTTCCAAAGAGAACTTAAGATTGATTCCGGGAGTTCATTGAACAACAGATGAAGAACTTGATTAAACAGCTTTGGGTCAATTTCATTAAAGAAACTATAAGATCAATGATGGTTGGTCAATACACCAGTAAAAAATTATACAGTTCTAGTTTTCATTGATTTTAGGGAAAGTGCAAAGTTAGGAGAGATTGGTCACAAACTCGTACTATATGCCAAGTCCTTTTGTCTTGCCGTGATTTTTTTTTTTTTTGCATGGTAATACGATTCTCATTGATAAATAAAAGGCGAGATACAAAGTACGTATACACCGATCTTACAGATCTGGAAAGATATGATAAACCTATGTGACAAACCAACGCCTATCCATCTTTTTCGGCACCACCGTAGCAGCCACCAAGGAAAAAATAGACAGATCACCTCTTCACCCGAGCTCGACGCGGCTCCATCGCTGATCATCAGCTTTTCGGACCTCCAATGTAGTTTGCCATAGGACAAACCATTGCCGTTGAAAGAATCAGACCGGGGCAGCATGTCCCCGGACACGCCATCGAACTTCAGCACTAGCACCCACGCACGACGATGTCGGAGTAGGGAACCAGAACCATCAGCCTTCAACCACGAACCCACCACAAGGTGCACCATCTTCCAGCTGTCACCAGTGCAGACCACCGTCTGCACGTACTCCTGGACGAATCCTCTCTGCTCCACCTTGGCGCCGGAGACAACGCCGCAGCAACGGGGACAGAGCAGGAGGAAAAAACCATCTGATGGAGTCGTCGCCGCCGCCTCGCCGACACCATCCATGAACTCTAAAGCCACCAATCTGAAAGATCGGCAAGCACACAGTGCCACCAACTCCGAGACGCCGCCATTAAGGACAACGCCGGTGTGGGAGAAGAGTTGAGGCAGATTTATTTGCCCGGGCGCCGCTCCCACCACCCCAACGACGCGCCATGCCAGAAAACTCCTAGCCCTAAGTACCATGCAAAAAACGGGGTCCCTCTCCCTCCTGCCGCCGGAGCGGCAAGCAGAAGGAGAGGGGCCCAGCACAATCGCCGGAGATTGGAGCAGGAAAAGCTTTTCCGCCGCCGCCGCTGGGAGACGCGGAAGACCTAGCTGATAGCACGTCTTGCCGTGATTTATTGATAAGTTTAGTAATTCACAACGAATGAACAAATGAAATACAGTATAGTACAGTACAGAGATACTGTCGGAAAACACGTATACGGTCAAAAGTATCACTAGTACTTAAGGCTGGATTATAGTACAGTATTACTTATGATCCAGCTGCTCCATCACTGTCTGACCACTGGGAACAGGCACCCGTAAACCTGCATAAAACATAAGGTATAAATCAAAAATTATTTTACTGTGATCAAACACGCAGTGGTCACACTGTCACGTTTACTCGCTCACGTACCTTTGAGAGAAAGGATTTCTTGGGCTTCCTCCGCGGGCGGCTCCACTCGGGCGCCGCCCGGTCCGGCGAGAGCTGCTGCTGCGGCCGCGGCACGTCCGGCGCGGCGACCTTTGCGACCTCCCGCTGCCGCTGCACCTTCTCGAACTGCACCGTGAAGCCCTGCGCGGAATTCTGGTCGTCCCACACGCCGAACTTGGGCACGGCCGACGGCGCCTTGGCGGCACGGGCCTGTGGCGGGACGCCCTGGCTCGGGCGCCGCTCGTTCACTGGCGGGGGCGCGTGCCGCGGCGGGGAGGCGGACGCCCTCGGCGCCGGCGTGGCGTACTGGTGGTGGTGCCTCGGCCCCGGCGCGACGTACTGCTGCTGCTGGGGCTGGTGGTAGCTGCCGTTGCTGTTGTTGCTGCTGTACCGCGGCTGGTATGGCCTGGGCGGCGAGAACTTGCTGCCGCGGCTGCTGACCTCGGACGCCGCACTGCTGCCGTTGCTCCCGTTCCGCCGGTGGTATCCCCCGTAGCCGTGCGAGCTCGGCGGCCGCGAGGACGGCGCGTTCCTGCTCGAATTCTCGTAGTACGGCGCCGGCGCCGCCGCGTGCCCGTGTCCTTGCGAGCTCGCCGGCCGAGAGGGCGCGTTCCTGCTCAGGTTCTCGTAGTGCTCGTAGGGGTCGAACTCGTAGTCGTCGCGCCCCTTGGGCGTGGGCGCCGCCGTGGCCGGCACCGGCGCGGTCTTGTTCTCGCGCACCTTCTCGAAGAAGACGGTGTAGCCGATGTTCTCGGCGTCCCACGAGCCGAACTTGGGGACTACGGGTTTCGCCTGCACGCACATACACCAATGTTGTTAACGCGTTGAACATTTCACAATCTAAACTTCTCCCTACTAGTATAATTAAAATTTAATTATCGTTCAGTACTTATGTTACCTAGACGTTTTCTCACAGATTGAAAACTCGAACTATACGGATTCTTATTTGAAGTGGTATTGAATAATAAAACGAAGAAGAAAGATAAATACAACACCCAAAGAACAGGCCAAGCCCAGCTAAGAACAGCTAAACCACGCGTCATCACTGAAGTGAAAGAGTCACATTCCACCTGAGTCATATATATGCCCACGGCAGTTCAATCACGAGAACCGACGGCCAGAGATAAAGGTTGTGCGCCATATGAGTTGTATTAGCTCATAACCGTGTGTCCATATCAACAGTCACATTTATGTAAATTGTCAAACTACCTGCCCGACGAGAGAGCTACATACCGTCGACCTGCCTGCCAGATGCATTGTACTCCAGCAGGCAAAGAGTGGGCTTGACGTCTAAACAATCGTCCGTCCACACGAAGCAAAGCCCATTCCCCCTTTTGCTCTTCTCAAGAATTCTTCCTCCTCAGGACAGGACATTATCCTTTCTTCTATGTGAACAAGATTGATCGCTCTGATCATGGATCATGTTCATGCCATGTGCCCGAGTCGGCGCCCCTCTGCGATCATGCCCAGATCCGTCAGCCTAACTCCTGTCTACTTTTACTGCCTAACCATGTTGCCAACTTGATGTCCGCACATGCATGGGGAAGGAAGCATCAAGCAAGCACCCATCATTCAGATCACTTCACACCTAACCATGGTCAATACCATGCTAAAGACTACGTACTAAACAGCACTTTACTAGTAGAAAATAAACGAAGAGGAGGAGAAAGGATCATGCAAACGCAGCAATCATGAGCAAAAAATGCGCAATCAAGCATGACCATGGCAGTGTCAAAGCATATGCATGCATGCAGCACTTAGTAAAAGCGTAAGGGACGTAGTGAGACAGATACTCACGGCCATTAGAAGACGATGATGCCCGATGAAGAACTGATCAGAGCGAGAAATCCTTGGCTGATCCTTCTTCCTCCTTCGCCTTCCCGCTTCTTCGTCCTCTTTCGATTCTTCCTTGTTTCTCACTCGCCTCTTGATCGATCACAGGAGGAAATGAGCCGGAGAAAGAGGGAGGCAGCAGCAGCAGCAGCCGGAAGGCAGGCAGGAACCAGGGATACGCAGGGCAGGATGGTTCTTATGATTGGGGTTTCAGAAGCCAGAGGAACTGACAGCGTCCTAATTAAAGGGGCAGCACTCACACAACAGAAGAGAAGAGAACACGGGAAAGGACACAGCTGTGAGGCCACGGGCCGCAACGGAACAGTTGGAATGCGCTGTGTTTTTATGGAGGGACACTCGAAAGGAGAATAGAACCAAAGGAACAGCACAAAGCTTAAAACACTCTCACCTACCTACATAACTTAACATGACAGAGGAGGACGACGGTGGTTGTTCGTTGTTGCAGCAGGCATCGCCGTTTCTTAAATTGTTCTCGACAAGTTGCCGTTTCCATCTTCCACAGGGTTGACCTGGTCAAAGCCCTTGGCAGGAGAGCACAATTATCTAGCTACCATATGCCATTTACTTGGTTATTGTAGTATACGACTGTATCTTTGTTGAGTTCTTTGTTACTCGGATTTTTTCAGGTTAGCAACCAACAAACAGTGCGTTACCAGCTTTCTGTTTTCAACCGAGTTTGTTATGGGTTCTCTATCTTTTGATTGGTATGAGTAGATGGAACTGATCGTTCGAACCGAACCTACCTTGTCTACGGTAGGGGAAGGCTGAATGAGGACAGTAGTTAGGTATAGATCAGAACTTCCTGGAGACATACCCCAGCTTTACCAATAGTATTTCTTTTGTTTACATCATGCATTAAGCAATCCATATAGGCCTGCTCCTTTATACTTCCACCTAACAAATATGATACTCCCTGCGATCCAAAATACGTGTCACAGTTTTGAATTAGGGTTAGTTCAAAATTGCAACACTTATTATGAATCGAAGGTGGTACATAAAAAACAAAGAAAGAAGACGTAAACGGGTCATCGAGAAAACTATGTGCCACTGGAAAGAAGGCAACAACGCGTACCCTTTCTCAGCACAGCAAACCCGCAACCGGTATAGCGTACAAAGGCCCCCTAATTAGCTGGCTCACAATTCAGAGACAGCTGACCCATTAATGGTAACACCATTGGAAAGCGAAACGAACGATGGAGAGAAGCAACGCCGGGTCACTCACCTGGGGACATCAACGTGAACTGGAAATGGAAATGGCGCCATGACCAAGCTTTATGGCACCGAGAAAGTCCAGCTCTGCAATCCACAAAACACAATCGTCCATCGCTCTCGGCCGAATAGCGCACGGAACTGTGCGCGGCCACCGGCGGGGAATCGGGCACATGGGAGACGCTCGCCTTGCGTGCTCATCTGCAGACACCGAGCGCGCAGGATCTGGGGCAGCTGAAACAAAGGAGCAGATGCTGTGATAGTTTAGTCAGTATGGAAAAAATCTAATCACTAGATCATCATTGCAGATTAATTCTAGCAAAGTATGAGCAGATGCTGTGATAAGATGTCAATGCATGCTAATAAGGCAATTAGTGCTCAGCTAACCTCTTGAGAGTGTCCATAATATCATGGAAAGGGTGCGCAACTTTGGTGGCCAGCTAACTAGTGACATAACTTCAGGTTTCAAAAAGGAAATATGTAATGTAATGTATTTTGAAATAACATGGTGGGGTATCGTTCAGCAACTAATGATCGGCCATCTCACTTTTCCCCAATTATTATATAATCCATAATAAAGATAAAGACAAAGTACTGGATATGAGAATAAAAAAAAGGTAAAAATATGGGTGTTTCGAGGACTAGTTCGAACTTTGAAGATGTCCTTTTCGCAATGTAAAAGAGTCAACAGCAAATGTTCATTACTGTGATCATTGATACTCCAATAGTTCACATAACCAAATACAAGAAAATACTAGCTATACATTGATACTCCAATAGTCCACAGAATCAAATACAAGAAAATACGAGCTATACAGTGTAAAATATGCCCCCACAACCTGCTTCTGCTCTATTATCAGATAAAAGCGGCCGGTCAGTGATGGAACAAGTGCCATCACTAATAGCACATCAAATTGTACAGATGTTAGATGCATGTGAAACCAACAATCATTGCACGCCCCCGAGAAATTTAGATTGGAGAGAGAACAACGTAAACCCGAGAGAAATAATAATAGGCATGTAAACACATGCACCGAGTAAATTGGCATGCGGCCAAAACCAATATATGAATAATCCACCCACTGAGCAAAATCACTGTAAACGGATATATCATGAAATCAGCTGGACTAATAAATGGACTGCATAATTAAATCAAACGATCGAACTAGAAATACGCACATGAATAAATGCCGAAACATCGTGTCGCAGTAGCAGGCGAGAAATAAGGCTGTTTAGTTCCCAGCCAAACTTCATCTTAGGCGAATTCACTCTTTGACTGATGAGGCATGTCGATAATGAAGTGTGGCAACCCAGAGTGTGGCAAGAACGAAACACATGCCCTACTGCCTAAGGTTAGGCGTGGTGAAGTATGGCTGAGAGCCAAACAGCCCGTAAAATCCAATATGAAAAACATTAAGTGCAAAAGAAAGTAATCAGATACATTTGGCAAGAAAATATAATCAAGGGATGCAGAAACCAAACTAAGCTATAACAATCTGGGTATGACTATATTCACATATGCATATAACCACCAAAGTAAAATCTGGATAGATTAATTTTAAGGGAGAAAACCATGGGATAAAGAGACATAATACAGATCAGTACAACACCAACATCTGAAATATCAAGTCTGATCCATATAACAATTACCATATATAAAGCTTCACCAGATGTTTAGTGTTCTAAAGACACACGGTCCCAAGAGAACAAAATCTTCTTCAGACCATCAATAGTTATATGACATTCTACATGTTCTACCTTACACTTTTTTTCTCGATGTCTGCAATCAAATATAAATTGGTATGAGAAAATGAGAACGACACAATATAGTTTGCTCGACTAATTCCCATTGGATGTTTTTTTCTAGAATAGTGTGAGGCTCTAATAAAACAAGTTCAATTTTGTTCTCACGTGTGATACTCCCACCGCGAGAGAGGTGGTTCAACGAATAGTGCTGCAAGTTAAGAAATTGATTGTCCGAAGGTATTTGCCAGTACTGATAGATTGGGTTCAGCAAAGCTGAATCTGGTTGTAAAGAATAGTTCTTGCTACAATTGTAACTAGCAGTGTCTGCTAGAATGTCAGTAACCCTAGGATGATTCCTGATGCCCAAAAATCTAACTAGACAGTCAGACTAATAGAGGATTGAGAAGCCAAGCACTAATATGCAAGGAAAAGTGGCAAGCCTATCTAAGAATATCTCTAGTTATAATATTCCTGTTGACATTCTGAGTTCAGAAAATTAAACTTCGTTTAACAGCATCAACATGTTATAGTACTGCATTCACAGCTAAGAGTAAATAACCTTTGTGTAGTTGTTGATAGCTTGAAAAGAAGCACTCACAAATTGGACACATCCCACATATACCTTAGGTGGTTCCACACCCTGCTGTCCAGGCACAAACAAATCCAAACTGCAACTGATTTCTACTGCTTTGTTGTTGGCACAGTTCAAGTAAATTCAGAAAGCGGTTGCTTCAAAATTCAACATTTCTCCAATACTTGATTTCCAAGTTGACCATGTACATTATTCCATGCTGAATGTACCAAACATGAAGAAACGAGCAGCAAAGTGAATGTATATGTTTTACCACTGGAACCCCAAACTATATGAAGATTTTCATATGATAACCGTATAATATGCATACGGGAATTCGCCGGTCAGTCCAAGAAGGTGCCTCTCTAGGGACTGACCAAGTCCCGCCATCTACTTGCATCCTCCTTTAGGCATCAAGGGTGGATGGTGAGTCGACAAGGGAAGTTCAGTTGGAGTTGTCGGTCTTCGAAGGTGACCGGCGTCGGTCGAGACGCGGCGATGTTGCTCGACTTAGGACAGGCTCTTTTGTTGTGTACTTCTGATGTCGGTGATGGCTGTCTTCGGACTAGCCGGGTGTTGAGTGTGTTCTACGCTCGTTGTTCGCAGCGAGTTGTAATCGTTATGCTATATTGGGTAGTGTTGTATGGGGTGGTGTCTGCTCTTTCTTGAGCATGTAGAATGCTTCTTATCTATCAAAGCATCGAAACGCGAAGCTTTTGTGTTTTCGCGTTTTTTATAGCTTCTTCTTCTAAGCCTTTTGTCCCAAACAAGTTAGGCTAGGCAAGATAAACCCTTTCATGAGGACTTCCCAGGAGGTCACTCATCCTAGTACTACGATCGCCCAAATGGGTTTCATACCCATGGGGACTGGCTAGAAGACATAAGCGTTTTTTTCTATGCATACGGGAATATGTCTCACATGATTCTGAATTACTTTTCTTACTGCTGGCTCCCAAATACAGAACTTCAAAGAGATACAGCAAATGACAAGCCTAATGTTCTGACAAAGAATTGCAGTGACATGTAATAATATAGTAGTGCTATAAAAATCTATCAAGTAAATACTAGCATATTAAGGAATTTCAATCCATGAAAGTATAGATAGAAAGTATAGAACTAGTAAGAGACCAGAAGTACATACTTGCAACTGAGCAACATTGCTTGAATGTGGCATGCCAAGGTCCACTGCTGCTCAGGAGAATAGCATGAAAATTATTAGTGAACAAAAAAAACTTTTGCTCCAGGTACCATAAAAATTGTCACAGTGATGTTTTCTAGAGGACACCTGAATAGCAAAATATCAAGTTAATTAAAACATTAACAGTTACTGGTGAACAACAAACTTCCGTTTACATATCCAGATAAGATACCATATAATTGCCAAGGCGATGTTTTTTAGAGGGCACCCAAATAGCAAAATATCACCTTAATTAAAACTTTAAAAGAATTCTAAGAGAAAGGATGTACTGCATTGCTGCATATATACTGAAAGTGGATAAATATGCTACTCCACATCAAAGAAAATAATATGCACCAGCTATAACTTTAGCAACTGAAAGGCCACCTAATTTGTCTTGATGGACGCAAAACCAGGAAACTAGAATATCCATAAGAACATGGAGTTCAAAATTGTAAGTTCCATAACAAATCAACTTATCCTAAATATACTCTCATAAATAGTGCTACGCATTTAATATGATAGTCAAACTACTTTTTGAGAGAAACAAGTCTCACCACCTCACTCATACAAATAAATTATGGTAGAAAAAGAATGTAACTGTTACAGTAATAAAAGTTCCTTTTTCTTCCCTCATATACCAAGAGACTCATAATAGGATTACCGTCGCTGCGCCATCCATCTGCATTGCTGCATCAGCCATATGCAAGTGGCACGAAATTTGAGGTATATTGAGTAAGGCTGATAAGTGAACCCAGTAACAAATTAATATATACTAAATTTTGTTACTACCTCCGATCCAGAAAAACAGTCGTAAGGTGTACACGAATTTTGTACTAGCACAGCTGGTTCTCCACGAAAGTTAATTAGGACCGGAGGGAGTATCATATATCAAACAGAAAAATGGAAATCAATCAAGAGAGGTATATTCAAAATCCCTTTACTTTCATGTTACTCCATCACCGTCGATGCTATCTGCATAATATTGCTAATTCTAAGGGTTAATAATGTAAGCATCTTGCTTTGTCATGATTAATCATGTTGCCTGTTTATCAGCTCATGAGTAACCAGATGCTAAATTATACATGCTAATGGTTTTGTACTGAATTCTGCCAATGTGTTCATCATAGCTGCAGGTAAATATAACACTATAACAAAAATGGCACCATCTTGAACAGCCAAAGTAAACTTGTCTGATTCTATCTGACATGTACATAAATGTGAGACTTGTTATAGGAACCAGAACTACATATCTGAATAAATCACATGTTAACAACATAAGCATTAGGACAACAATAGCAAGCTTAGCCTATTAAGAGTACTAGAAGAATAATGAAAGGATCCAGGTTGAAGGTAGTATAAAGGTTAAAATTCATATCAAAATGATCATTCCTCTAACACAAGAAAGATTAGCTCTCTAGCATTTAAGCACCCAGTAAACATTCTCAGAAACATAGCTTGTTTACAAATGTTGTCAATCCTTAACAGATAACTCTAAATGAAGAGAGCAAGTTACTTTAGATGTGTGCTTCCTCACAAAAGGAAGCAAGTAAAATCAAATGTTGCTATATTACAGCACAAGCACAGCGAGCTGCCGCGGTGGCCGGCAGTAATCATCGGCATCGAGCAGGCCGATTCGCAGATCAGGCCGTATTAACGATCATCAGATCACGTAAACAACAACAACAACGTACATAGAGGTGGATCGTGCTGGCTACGGAGAGAACGGAAGAACCAAATATTTTTCTCCTTTTTGCTCTTTCTCTGACCACCACCGATTGCCGATTGTGTTTGACTTCAGAGCCGCAGCGCCGTCAGCCTCAGCTCGTCGTCGTCGTTAGATGCCGCCACGCCGTCGCCGCACTCCGGAGGGAAGTTGAGGTCGAACGGGAGGAGGAGGCAGCAGGCCTGCGAGGCGGCGGCGTCCGCGCAGTCGTCGTCCACCACCGAGGCCGAGGAGCCGCAATCGCTGTGGCAGTCGCCGTCGTCGAGGATGGGCGGCGGCGGGAGCACGGGCCGCGCCCTCGGGCCGCCGAAGGACTCGACGGTGGAGCTGAGGCTGCTGCAGGCTGGCATGGCCGCCGCGGCCGCGACCGGCGGCGGGGGAGGAGCGGCGACGGCGGGGTGGGGCGACGGGTAGGCTGCCGGCAGTTGCTGGTGGTGGTGGTGGTGGGGGAGGGAGAGGGGGAAGTTGGTCCTGGCCTTGGGCCCGCGCAGCACGCGCGCGGCGGCGTCGTATGCGCGGGCGGCGTCCTCGGCGGAGTCGAAGGTGCCGAGCCACACGCGCGCCTTCTTCGCCGGGTCGCGGATCTCCGCCGCGTACCGGCCCCACGGCCGCTTCCGCACGCCGCGGAACCGCGCCTCCTCCGCGTCCGCCTCGGCCGCCATCGCCGCGCCGCCCCGCCGCATGCCGCACGGGATTCCTTCCTTCCTTGCTCTCTGTCGCCGGAGATCGGAATCGCGTGCCGTGAGCTTCCTCCTCGTGGATGTTGATGAGAGAGGGTAGGGATCGGGGCCGGAACCGGAATTGAATTGAGATTTGGGGAAGGGAGGGGAAGGTGGGGAGGAGTAAATTGGAAGGTTTGCTGCTGCGTGCTGCCACCGCCCGCCCACGACGCCTCACCCGCGCGCGCCCTCCCACCACCACCTTCCCCTCTCCTTTTTCTTCTCGGTCTCGCCTTTTCTTTTCTTCTCTTTTCCCCTCTTCTCCTTTTTTTTCTTCTTCTCCCATGGCTCCGTGTCCATGTGTGATTCAAATTTTAATTACTGTGCTGCCCTTTATTTTCTTCTTCTTTTCCTTTGTGTTAATAAATCACTGTTTTCTTAGCTAAGCAGCATGTTGACATTTTGCATGTGGACGCACAGTCCTGTGTATTCGACTGAGGATTCCTGCAAATTTTGTTTCTAAACATGTGGTCAAACTTGGTTTCATATATCTTCTAGGGTGACAAGGTTCGTTTTACGGTGTTTTCGGTGGCAGCACGGTTTTTGTGCGGGTTGTTGTGTTATGTCATGCTTATGTGACAGTTATGGATTCTTCGTTTTCCTCCATGTTAAAGGAAAAGTTAATACATTGTGTCGTTGCGAAAAGAAGTGAAGGTTCCACTCCTCGTTGCATAAAATTGCCATTTTCTAGTGGATTTCATGATAGTTTGTGTTCCTTCCATAGCTATCACGAGCTATTCGATATTCTGGTGCCTCCCAACCACTATTGTAACTTGTAAGACCTCCCTCACATTCTTGTGTCGTTCTCGGAGGATGTCGTTTGGTGGGGGCTTCTCCGTGCATAGAAGATAGATGTTTTCGACGGTTCGGGCATGGCTTGGGTAACTGGTTTTATTATGTCCTTAAGAAAAACACATCGCTTTGGTGTGGAATATAGGTGTGGTATGTGGAGGGCTAGCTTACCATATCATCTTCTTTCGTCTTACATTTAGGTCATGTGTTGGCATTGTGATACTGGCTCGGAATTCTTTGGCTAGACCGATTGAGTTACGAAATTTGGGGAGTGTGGAGTATTTGTTTGGGAAAACGGCATTTTATATACTCAGGAAAACAAAAACAACATGTAGTATTAAACTTTCATTGGTTTTAACATATCCTTTTTCATGAAAATTTCATGTACACTTAAACATAGACACAAACATTTGTCAGCTACTACTCCCTCCATTCACAAAAGGATGTCTCAATTTTGTCCTAACTTAGATCAAAATTGAGAAATCCTTTTATGAACGGAGAGAGTACTGTATATCTAACCCGGAACGAAAATCTATTGCAAGAACATTATCAAAACTTGTTTTTCCCTTCTAATGCATCCTTAAAGATTCTACTGTGGTACATTTTTTTCACTTTCACTTTGCTTTGTTTTTCATCTTTCCCTCTCCTCTGTTCGCTCGTCTTTGTGCGTGGTCACCGGCTCTGCCTTTGCCCTGCTTTCCCGCCATGGTTCGGAATGCCAAAGGGGAGGCGTCGTCCGGTGGGTTAACCAACCTGACCAAGCGAAGCGAGGCACCGACGCTGTGAACAAGTAAAGTATCCGCCCGGGCTACTGCCTGCCAGCGTAGCAGCGGCGTGCCTGCCATCGCTCTATCCACGCAGCCGTGGCCCAGCACCAGCGCGGGGCGCGGCGGATCGAGCGGAGCTAGATTGATGGCGCCATGTGCGCTGTGCCTGAGCTGCCCCCGTTGGCCTCGGGAGCCGCGCTCGTACAGTGAAGAAGGAGAGAGAGGGGGAGATGGGGACGCCGGACTGCTCGTCCTCCTCCGGGCCGATCCCGCTGACAACTCGCCGCGTTTCGTGGCTTTCCAAACGGCCGGGGTTATTAAATACTCCATGGGGGAGCTGGAGACCTGGAGTGGAGCCTGCGTGGCCAGCCAAGAAGACGGTGAAGTGATCTCGGTAAAAAAGTTTCATGGCGGAGTAACAGAGAAGTCAAGAACCCGCCGCAAGTGATGCTCACGTCGGCAATCATTCCGGCCGGCGGGCGGGGCGGGTGTGCTTGCCCATCTCGATGGTGTCCGGGTCACGCGACGTCGGTCGATTCGATCGCAAGCAGCGGGGCGGCCGGCGACGTCCCCCGATCACGATGGCGACGCCGTGCCGCGTCGTATGTGCCGGGCCGGCAAAAAATGATGGGACGGTCGGGCGGACGCTGTTGCACCTAACCGTAACGCACCTCTTCGTCGGTAGCACGTGCCGGCGCCCAGACGTGACGCGCGCGCTCAACGGCCGGCCCAACCTCCAGGATCGAGAGAGATGATTTCGTGGTCCACCACGTCGTCCCAACCGAACACACACAGCATTCGACGGTGGGGATTTCTTCGGTACACACCTTAGAGCATCTCCACCAGGGGCCTCTAAAGGACCTCCAAAGGCCCTTTGGCGGGCCGGACACCAAAAACGCCCACCAGCGGCACCCCCAAAGGCTCGCCCCGAGCGATTTTGTGTCCGGCACCCCCAATAGGGCCTCCATGGCGAACAACTGGGAGTCGGGCAGCAGCAGCGGGCGCACGGTCTCCACCGAAGAGGCGTGGGACCTGTACCGCTACGGCCTGCTGGTGCCACCGGACGCGCGTCTGCCCTCAGGGTGGCGCACGTCCCCCCACGGCGGCCTCCCTGTGTCGGCGCTGCCGGAGACGCATGACCAGATCCAGCGCGACATCGCGCGGTGCCGCTCCTGGCTGACCCCGCACGAGCGCACCCTCCCAGAGTACGACGACACCAACTGGGCGGCGTGGCTGCGGCGGTTCGAGCGCGAGCAGACGGAGGCGCTCGCGTTCTTCGACGGCCCGAGACGGCCGGGCCGCCACAACGCGGAAGGCCGCCACCAGTGGTGGGGCGGCACAGGCCACATTGTGGGCTCCGCCATCGCCGCCGCGCGCCAGCACGCAAGGACGGGGAACGCCACCCCGTTGCGCCTGCTGCCCGTGCGGCCACGACACCAGGAGGTGCAGCAGCGCCGCTGCTGCCGCCCGGTGAAGGACGAGCCGCGCTCGCCTCCGCGTCGTGGAGGAGGAGGCACCGGCATCGTCATCCGCGAACGCCGCGAACCACGGCATTCGCCACCACGCGGACGGCTCTACCTGCGCCGCCCTAGAGCCAGGACGCCTCCACCTCCCGTTGAGACGATCCCGTACGGGTACGACGTGCCGTCCCCGCTGCGGAACGAGCACGACGGCGACGCGCCGGGGTTCCTGGCCGCCATCGCGGACTCGGTGACCACCATCGAGCGCGACAGCCCCGGCTACATGGCCGCCATCGCCACCTCGGTGGCAACGGCGGCAGCCTCGTCCTCCTCCGGCGGCGCCTCCTGCAGCCGTGCACCGCGTCGCCATGACGGCGCGTCCACCAGCCACGGCGCATCCGGCTCCTCCTCCCGCTACATCGTGGTCGACGACGACAGCGATGGCAGCGGCGACGACGGCGACGAGGCCTGGCTGGAGGCCAACTTCTCGGGCTAGGGTTTAGGGTACGGCGCCTAGGCCGCCCAAGTTCAAATTCATTCAAACTTTTGTAAAATATAACAAACATGAATGAAATTTGAACTTTTTCGAATTTTCTGCAATCTATTTGAACGCCCCCGAGGTGTTCGACAATTTGCGCGCGTTTGGGGGGTGGGCCTTTGGGGGTGCCGCTGTGGGCGGCCTCTAAAGGAGGCCCAATTGGGGGTGCCGGACACACATTTGGAGGCCCCCGGTGGAGATGCTCTTACTCCTTCACGGTTTTTTGTTTTTGACCGAACATTGCGAGGCAAAAGATTTTATCATAAAAATTACATATATGTCACAAAAAGTAGGGCAGAGAAAGATCAGGGTAGCCTATCTATCCAAGTTTTTACGACAGCTGAGGGTTTATCTGAAAACCCATGAACATAATACTTGGCGGTAACAAAAGAGGCAATATTTCCAACCACACTTCCACTCATCCATTTGTACTTTATCTAGCTGCAACTCATACAACCAACTAGATACAATTATGAATTCTTCAAAGTTTTGTCTGGCAATGGCAGATGAAAAAAATGTCATCAGCTGAATTGAGCCTTACTCCTATATATTAGGGGGTATGTCTCTCCTAAGGAGAGAGTTTAACTCTCACAATCGCACTCTGATACGCCATGCTCATCTTCTCCACTTTGAAGACCAGACCAGTCGGATTGTTTCCGGTCAATACACCTTATTGTACTTTGAGCTTCTCGCATGTGTTTTTTTTTTGAAAGGAATACGGTAGGGGAAGCCCCTACAGCGATTTTTGTTTTTCAAATAATAAGAACCCAAATCTGCGTCCGTTAGAACTTGAACCTAGGTGGTTGGGTACTACATCCACTTCACTGACCAAGTGAGTTGGGCTACACATGCGAGTAGGGTTCTTACCGGAGGCGATCCTGAGGCCAAAACATGTATACATCTATGCGTGCATGAAACTGTCAGCCTATTCGACTATGGTCACAAACCCTGTCTGGATACAAATATAACAGCCGGATAGAAAATGAAACACACCATTCTCTTGTTGTCACACGTGACCTAGACATCTTTCAATTCTCTCAAACCGAACAATAGCCCTCCCTTGGGTGGTCCCGCGCACCTCGCCGATTGGGCTCTACACTCCACTGCTCCTACATGTGCCCCCATTCGACAACGACATCGACGAGCCCACAACGGTATGCTTGCCATTCTCGTCGGCAAGGATGAGACGGTGATACGAAAGACCAGCTTCATGTGTCTTAGTGCAGGGCCACGCCAGCATGAAGATGTTGATGCCTTCAGAATTCAACATGCCACCGCGACATGATAAATCACCCAACTCCTGAAGAACTTTGGAGACGCCATTGACAAGTGGAGGAACCGAGTTGATGTCAGGCACACATTGTGACCGTCCTGGGCCCCGAGAGGAGGAGGGCCCACGTAGTAAATATAAATTACCTATAACACTTAAACACCATTGTTGAATATATTAAAAAATAAAATTATTAGTTTATTGGAGAAGGTAGATAGCATTAACCGTGTATCATGTAGAAGCAAAACAAATCAGATAATGGACATAATGTTTATTAGGTTGTACTGAAGTCTATGCTAACAAGATTACACTATTTAATCATATCCAAGACATTTTATGTTAAGAGACTAGAGAAGAGAATTGCATAAACTAGATGATAAACCAGGATATTTCTGGTAACAGATAGTTAAATTATGTATCTACGTAGTAGAATCCGCACTGTTTTCTGTTTGTTGATTATAACTCGAACGATCCATTGAAATATATGTGGGTGGCATGCAAAAAATTTAAACTTCTTAATGATCACAGCTAATTTATAAGACATCGTTTTACTAAAGAAATATCAATGAAGAAACATGATAATAGTCTAATTTACTTTGTCGATTTTCCAAAAATATGCTTAGGAAGTCGTCTACTATAAAATTATGTTAAGATATTTATTAGTTCATAATCTTTAAAAAAATATTTATGCATATGTGTAAACTATATAGGTTATAATATTATTGAAACACAATTCATAAAGAAAATTTTGTTGTAAACTACAACTTAACTTTCACATAAGAACGTATGAAAAGGAAACATTACAACAAACATACAACATTTATATATGGTCAATATTGCAAATAAATAATAGAAACTTATATTCTTTAATTTTAGTGTGCAAATGTAATTTAATACTTAAATTTAGTACAAATTATAAATATTTAATTTGTCGGAGCCGAGGGATAGGCCAAGCGAGAAGACCGGGCCAAGGGCGTGTGTCGTCTGGCCTCCGGTGAACAGCAAGGAGTGCTCCGACCAAAACTCCCCTGGTGATTGAAAGGATGCATCCTACCTTGTTGTGGCTACAGTGCATCGGCATGAAGGGGCAAGGCGAGACTCAAAAAATGGGAATTTTGATTTCGTTAGCGGGATTTCGTGCGAAGCTTTCTTTGGCGGGATTTCGTGCGAAGCTTTCTTTGGCGGGATTTCTCATGGAGGTTTGTTTCGTGAGCTAGCAAGCCGAAGAGTAAGAAAAAGAGTGGGGCCTCACCTTGGTCTAGGTCAAATAATCGATCGTAATCAAGGTCGCGTTGGCGTCCGAGGGGGAGTGATCTATGCTATTACGTTCGAATTCGACTTGAGCCAGCTTGTTTTCCACGCAGGTTGCTGCCCCTTTAGGTCGATCGATTTCGATTTGGATAAATTTATCATCACCTTCATTAGATAAAAATATTTATTTTATTATCACCTAAGCAAACGTTTGGTGGGAGAAAGAATGACAATGGTGGAGCATCCATGAGAGCATACGAGGAGGAGCAGGATGAACAAAGTTTCCTCATCTGCATAAAAACGTTGCATCATAGCAGTGCACCCATAAGACTGAGTAAATTACACAAAACTATCGGATTTGGGACGTTATCTCAGTATGATTCTTGGTGATTTTTTTAAGAAACTAACATTTGTGGGAATAAAGATAACAAACTCTGGCGATTCCCATCTAAATATATTTTGACAGTATACCTGACCGGTGAGTACTATTTTTGTAAAGTCCTAATTGGGAGCTGGAAACAAAGCTGAGGTGGAGGTGGACCCCACGTGTCAGCCCCCATTCCTCGTTGATACGTCTCAAACGTATCTATAATTTCTGATGTTTCATGCTTGTTTTATATCAATGTCACATGTTTTATATGCATTATATCTCACTATTATACATTTTATGGGACTAACCTATTAACAAGATGCCACAGTGTCAGTTACTATTTTCTGCTGTTTTTCTATTCCAGATAATTACTTAAGGAAATATTCTCGGAATTGGACGAAACAAGGACCCAACCTCCTATTTTTCCCGACACGTCAACGGAGTCCAAAGCAGATAAGGAGGGGAGCCACCGACCAACGTCCTTTCGCCTATTTATTGCCCCCGACGAGAAAACCCTAAAAGAATCGGTGATATTCCAGAAAGAGTTCCGCAGCGCCGCCGCCATCAAAGAAAAGTTTCGGGGGTCAGAAGTTCCTGTTCCGGCACCCTGCCGGGACGGGGATTGACCCCCGGAGCCATCTCCATCGACTCCACCGCCTCCACTTCGACTCCATGATGGTTTGTGAGTAGTTCCCCCATGGACTACGGGTTCTTAGCTGTAGCTAGTTGGTACTCTCGCCCATGTACTTCAATACAATGATCTCATGAGCTGCCTTACATGATTGAGATCTATATGATGTAATTGGTATTGTGTTTGTTGGGATCCGATAAATTGTAAAATTGTGATCAGATTGTTCATCATGTTATCATACTATTGTTTATTTAAGATCTTGCATGCTCTCCGGTACTTCTGGTTACCCTGATCAAGTAGTTGCCTGTATCTCCAAGAGGGAGTATTTCTGCTAGATAGTGGGTTCATGCCTCCATTTAATCTGGGGGAGTGACATCAACCTCTAAGGTTGTGGATGTGCTGTTGCCACTAGGGGTAAAACAACAATGCTTTGTCCAAGGATAATTGTGTTGTTTACATTATGCACTTTACTTAATGCAATAATCTGTTGTTTGCAACTTAATACTGAAAGGGGTGCGGATGCTAACCTGAAGGTGGATTATTTAGGCACAGATGCATGCTGGATAACGGTGTGTATCATGTCGTAATGCCCAATTAAATACTACGGTAAACTTTATCTTATCATAGCATGCATTGTCATGCCTTGACAATTATCAATTGCCCAACTGTAATTTGTTCACCCAACACATGTTATTGGAGAGTTACCACTAGTGTAGATAGCTGGGAACCCCGGTCCTTCTGTCATCATCATTGCTTTCCCGTCAAGTACGCCACTAGAAGTAGTATCAACTATTTTCTGGTGCCATTGCCTCTGTGTTACTATTACTATTGCTCTCATATTACTGCTGCTTTCACATCACCCCTGTTACTAGTGCTTTTCCAGGTGCAGCTGAATTGACAACTCTGCTGTTAAGGCTTATAAGTATTCTTTGTCTCCCCTTGTATCGAATCAATAAATTTGGGTTTTACTTCCCTCGAAGACTGTTGCGATCCCCTATACTTGTGGGTTATCAAGACTATTTTCTGGCGCCGTTGCCGGGTGAAAGGACAATGATGTCGCCTAGAGGGGGGGGTGAATAGGCGATTAAAACTTTTCCGGTTTAGGCTTGCTAATTGCGGAATAAAACTAGGTGTTTAAATTAACAAGCCGACAACTTAAATAAACTAGGCTCACCTATGTGCACCAACAACTTATGCTAAGCAATACAAGCAGCAAGGTGATAGCAATAGAATATTTCAAGCACGAAGGCTATCACAATGTAAAGTGCATAAGTAAAAAACTCGGGTATAGAAATAACCGAGGCGCGCGGAGACGAGGATGTATTCCCGAGTTTCTCCTTGTTAAGGGAGTACGTCTCGTTGGAGAGGTGTGAACCAACACAATGGTTCAAGAACCACAAATGTTTCACCTTCTTCTCCGATGAACCGCACCACAAAGGTTTGGTTCACCTTCCACTATCGGAATCCTTCGAGGCGGAATCCGGAGCCTTTCAACAACAATCCGGGGCACAACCCACAATGGGATTGGGGGTTCCCGAACGGCTTTCAACAACAATCCGGGGCACAACCCACAACGGGATTGGGGGCTCCCGAACGGCTACAAGTGACCACCAAGGGTCTCAACCACCACGTGGGCGTCTAGGGTCCAAAGACCCAAGAGTAACAAGTTCACAAGCTTTCAACTTCCACGAATCCTCGTGGAGAGCACACCGATGCACCAAATGCAAAAGGCAAGAGCACAAATGCTCAAATCCTTCACTCTCAAATCCCACCAAAAGCAACTAATGCTTATGGGGGGAGAAGAGAGGAAGAACAAAGAGGAGAACCACACAATAACTTCAAGATCTAGATCCACTAGGTTCCCCTCACTTAGAGGAGAGATGGATTGGTGGAAATGTAGATCTAAATCTCCTCTCTCAAATCCCTCAAAGATATGCAAGAATCATGGAAGGAATTGGGAGAGGGGCGAGCTTTCCAAGGTCAAATAATGGAGGAGAGAGAGGAAAAAATGAGCTGCCCAAGGTTGCAGGCTCACTTAGGCCGGAACTTCCGGTCCTGGGGCCGGAACTTCCGGCCGGGAACTTCCGGACCCCTAGAAAAGCGACTAAAAAAAGGGTTCTGTACTCGGCCGGAACTTTGGCCGGAAATTTGCCCGGAACTTCCGGAGGACCGGAATTTCCGGCCTATTTCCGGAACTTCCGCCCCTTCAGAAAACTGCACAAACACCAATACAAAAACGACAATATCTTGAGCATACGAACTCCGTTTTCGATGTTCTCGGGCTCGTTGGAATCACAACGAAGAGCTTTACAAGATCATGCAGAGAAACATCATAGTCCAACAATGGAAGATAAACCAAATGGAGAAAGGTAAAATCACTCTAAAAAGGAATAACCGGCAAACCTCCAAAACCGAAAACGCAACAAGTTTTTCATACGAAATTCGTTTTCGGTGAACTTGGGCTTGTCGTGAAGATCACAACAAGCACCAAAACCCAACAAGGAGAAAACCAAATAAGAACCAAGAAAGATGATATGGCAAGTATGCAAAGGTTTTAGCTCTCCACGAAGATGCGATTAAGTTACTCACTTGAGAGCCTCTCTTGATAGTACGCCGTCTATCCTAAAACTCGGTCTCCCACTAACAACATGAGACCGGTAAAATAGAAAACCTATCAAGATCATACCTTTGCCTTGCGCATTCCACTTGAGCTCGATGATGACGATCTTGATTCTCTCAAGTTGGAACACCTTTCTTGATTGTGCTTGCTAGCACATACTTGATGAAGACTTCTCCAAATGCTCCCCCATACTCCATTATGGGAGGGCCTCGCTAAGCTCCGTCTTTATGTCTCCTTTACAAGCTTCAATCAAATGATATCTTCCGAGATGCATCATATTGAACTTGCACTTCATCTTCTTCTCTTAATATGTTTGATGGCTTGGAGGTAAACATGATTGTTCACTCAATCTTCTTTTCCAAGCCATACTTGCAATGAGCTCAACTCTACACATGACCATTCTTCATATAAACCCTTGAATAGAGCATTGGTTATCATGTCATATTCAAGAGTCCAACACATGAACTCCAATATTTTCCCACGGACAAGATCTATAAGAATATCTCAATGTAAACATTAGTCCATAAGGATTGTCATTAATTACCAAAACCACGCATGGGGGCAACCATGCACTTTCACCGGGGACTACAGATCTTCATCCTCAAGCAAGCTCCCGTCAAGACGCTAACGAAAATAGCACCACCCGTCTATGTTCTCCTTCCTCTCGCATATCTCTCTGACAGCTTCAGGATGATGGAGAGCACGCACACACCGACCCCGCATGATCTCCGCCATGAAGGTCGAAATCGAGAGCCTCTATGTCCTTTCCGCTGTGGAAACGAGACCCTATGTGCCCTTCCTGTCCCGGCTAGGTCGCAACCGTCGTTGACGTAGGCCTACCTTTCG